>CAWUFW010010439.1:0-695322 GCA_963921515.1 Calotriton arnoldi | reverse complement strand
TCCACTGCCTCGTCCCCTTCCCTTTGTTTTTGGGTTCTGCTGATCTTGGTAGAGCAGTTTCATTTCCTCTAAAAAGAGGAAACATGGCGTGTCGCAGTAGAACTACCTTCACTCTCGCTAAGGTCTGATTCAGATTCACTTGGTGTTGACGTTCAATTGCAAGGCGTACAGCAATCACCGGAAACCACACCAAGTGAATCTGAATCAGACCTTAGCAAGAGTGAAGGTAGTTCTACTACGAAACGCCATGTTTCCTCTTTTTAGAGTAAATGAAACTGCTCACCAAGATCAGCAGAACCAAAAACAAAGGGAAGAGAGCGAGGCAGTGGATCAACGTGGTCGAGAGGAAGAAATGCCAGCAACAGAGGCACCGGCAAGACAAGAAGAAGTGCCAGAAAAAGCAGGAGATACTTCTTGCGCAATCGCGCGACAATGAAAAATAACTGAGAATGCATATCAGACAAAGGCACCTGACTTGATTATCAACTTGTCAAGATACACCCTGACAGACATGGAATGAACCCTTTTAAATAAAGGATTAACATTCTGTCCAGAGAGACATCATGATTAGGCCTGGGCAAAGCACTACGCTACGCTCGCGAAATTTGCGTAGTTTGCGCAACTTCGCACTACGCGATTTGCACATAGCACAGTGCGAACACGCGTAGCACACCGAAGCATAGTGCAGCGGTCATTTTTTGCTTGCTCGCGGTCCTCAACGTCAAGTTGGCGACCGCGAGCAAGCAAATATGTTATCCGGCGAGACTTTTTCCTAGTTCGCGATCAGCAACATCAAGTTGCCGATCGCGGCGAGGAAAATAAACCTCCCGGCGAGGATCTCAGCGGGGAGGTCAGGTTTCTCATTGCGAGTGGTCGCGTATGCTCAGCGACCGCTCGCGATGAAACTACCAGTCCGCGTTGAGAAAACTGCTGCTCGAGTAAAAATCTACTCGAGCAGCAGAAAGCGACTGCTCGCACTGTGCGAGATGCCGTTCTCTGCATTGCACAGTGCGAACTGCAAACTATGCAGTTCGCGTAGTGCTACGCGTAGCTCGCGTAGTGCGAACTGCACTTTGCGTAGCTACGCGTAGCGCGACTACGCAAACTACGCCCAGGGTTAATCATGATCAAGTAGAAACAAAAATAGACATGTACAAATATGTTCGAAAGCTGAAATTAAAGAAATTTTTCAGCAAACGTTCAACAATGATTATTGAAGAACCGACCACGGCAATGGCAACTCAGGTAGAACAGGACAATGTCTATACAATTGCGGAGATACCTAGTCTGAGAATTGCACATGAATTGGCTAATGAAAAGGACAATACAGAGATGACAAATGCTCAAATCTTAGAACAAATGGGAATTGAGGCTGATAAACATCCTCTGACCAAGTTTAAGAGCCAGATGAAATTCTGTCCTGCACTCCATCCAGGCAACAGGGTGGATACTTTTCATGATCTTGTGGTGGCAGAATTGGATATGATGGACAATGTAAAGCATGGCATCAGGAGAAGAATCTGTCCAAAGCGGAGCAGCGATGCATTGTCATCCTTGAATAAAAATGCTATGATAGAGATAAAGCCAGCAGACTAAGGGTGGCAACATAGTTATTATGGAAAAAAGTAACTATGTGGAGGAGGCCATGCGACAACTGAATAATACATCACACTACAAGGTCTTGAAAAAGAATCCAATAAATGACCTCACAATTGAGTTAAACAACAAACTACAATATTGGCATGAGAAGGACTACTGAGTATGGAAGAAAAACTTCTTGATGAATGAAAATCCGGTGGTTCCAACTATATATTTTACCCAAGGTGCATAAGACTCTGAACAAACCGCCAGGACGACCAATAATATCGAGGTTGTGGGACATTATATGAAAATCTAGCATCTTATGTTGATTACTTCTTAGCACCAATTGTGCCAACGTTAAACTCCTATAAAGGACACAGGAGATTTCTTGAGAATACTAATGGGAGACGGATTGGCAACCGGACTATTTGTGGCGATTGACGTTGTCTCCCTCTATATGTCAATCAGCCATGAAATAGGTATGAAGGCGGTTATGTACTTTTTAAAACAGAGACCGATTGGTGAACTACAACACACCATGATGTTAAGTGAAATGATCGAGCTATGCTTACGAAACAATATTTTCATTTTTAACAAAAAGATATACTCTCAAAGCTGTGGCACTGCAATGGGAGTTTCCTTTTCTCCAAGCTACGCGAACCTCATGATGGGGTGGTGGAAGAGGGGCGTGGCTTGGAGGGAAGAAAACGACCAATATACAGCCAGAGTTGTTCTCTGGCTGCGTTTTATTGATGATCTTTTCCTGCTTTGGAGAGGCACTGAAACAGAATTTCTGGAATATCTAGCAATCATGAATGACAACGAAGTTGGTCTCAAATTCACTCACAACATCAATCACAAGCAGATTGTTTTTTTGGATACACAAATCTATATTAAGAATAAGAAGATACAAACGACAGTCTTCAGAAAAAGCACTGCGACCAATGCAGTACTTCATGGCTCAAGCTTTCACCCTCAGTTGCTCAGAAAAGCATACCTTATGGAGAGTTCATAAGGATGAAGCGGAATTGCTCTGAGGAGAATGAAATGGAGAAGAAATTTGCTGAAACCAAGCAACGGTTCTTGAAGCGAGGATATAAATACTCTGACATTCAGCAAGGTGAAGCAAAGGCCAGAGAAAGAACTAGGGCCCAAACGCTAATTGGGAGGAAACAGCAATCTGAAACAAAAAGCAGTTCAGTTGAGGAAATGCTGCGACTCATACTGACTTACAGCAAAGAAAGCTATAAGATCCAGAGGATCCTGACAAAATATTGGAGTGTCCTGAAGAAAGACCCTGATATTGGGACCATGATAGGAGAGCGCCCGCTGATAACATACAGGAAAGCACCATCAATCTCAGATACCTTGGTACATAGTCACTTTGAAGCCAAGAAACAAGAAACATGGCTACAGCCCCGTCAAAAGGGGTTTGCGAAGGTTAACAGTTGCAAGGCCTGCAAAATTGGAAAAAACTTAAAGTCCATTCAAGACCCAAGAGGTGGCACATTCAACATCAACGAGGCAATCACATGCGATTCCACGTATGTGGTGTACCTGATTGAGTGCTTCTGCGGGAAGAGGTACATAGGAAGCACAATATGCCCACTTAAGAAACGGATCCTAGAGCATATTAGAGCAACACAAAATCAAGATCTGACATATGCTGTCGCAAAACATATGAAAACACATGAAAGCAATACATGGATGGACCTGAGATACTCTGGATTGATGACTGTACCACCGCATGAAAGAGGAGGAAACAGGACCCTAAAACTCAGACGCCTTGAATCGAGATTAATTATAAGATTTAAAACTAAGATCCACAAGAGAGCCTAATGGGGACGAGGAAATGTACATTCACTTGTGAGAGAAGGATTGAATCATTACCATTTAATAGAATATAAGTCCCAGAAACTTTTAGCAATGATTCAACTTATTACATTGTCATGATTACGTTTTAATCCGATTATATGAACTAACAGTAGTATTTTTGCTTGGTGTTGGGTGTGGAATGGAGCTTTTTGCCCTATGATTTATATGTGTATGCTGTGAGGGCACTCAGCCCTAAACAGACAAAATATGACACTCAGTCTAAGAAGAATGTATAGCAAAAACGTGATGTGAACTTCAAAGAGTAGGTGATTTTGTGGACTAGTAATTCCACAAATGGAGGGAAGATGGGTAATGTTTAGATCGTATTACCCGATAAATTTTACATACTTAATGTATAAATTATCTAATGGTTATTGTACCAACAAATGATTTTGTTCATTGATAAGCATCACGTATATACACGTATAATGAAGAAAGAATGGGGCATGGTGAAACACCGCATTTAGCCATCAATAATGTTCATTTAATTAAATACAATTGAATTTGTAATCTTGAAACTACTGATCCCACAATGCCTCATTATGGGTGGACTGGGGATTCAGTATAAAAAGAAGAAACTAAGAAAGGACTGTGTTTACTACCGTGATCAAGACCTATTGTGGGGTCGAAACGCGTAGGAGGAGAAGAGTGTTGGTGGGAATAAAACCAGTTAACCATCCAAGGAGAGTGCCACGTTTATTTTCTTGGTGAATAACATATTGCGAGAACGGCCCTTGTCTCGCCGTGGGCACCAGCTGAATCGAGCGCCTCCCGCTGAAGGGCCATTTTGGTGAATTATATATATATATATTTTTTTTTCACAGAAAAATACAAAATTTACAGGGATGTTATAGTTAGGCGTTGAAAATTCACTGAAAAAACCAAAGGTTGCAGGGACGTTATAGTTAGGGCGTGGCTTCCGAAGACCTCTTAGCAATCCCGCTGTGTGGGACTTATTGGAGATAAAAGGAGGGGTAGTTTGCCCTGAAGGACGTCACTGGGGGGGGGCAACTACCCTCCTGTTAACTCCAGTAAGTCCCACACAGCAGGATTGCTGAGATCTGGTAGGAGGCCACGCCCCCTTTCTCCACCACTCTGCAAATGCGCCTCATTGTACACTACTAGTGGAGGGATAAAGTCCACTTGGCTCTTGAGGGTACTTAGGGGCCAACTAGCCCTCCTCTTATCTCCAGTAAGACCAACACAGCTGGATCCTGAGAGTTCTTCATAGGCCACCCTCCTTTGTCCACCACTCTGCAAGTGCACCTCCTGGCACACTGCTGCGTGTGACAGGAAGTCCACTTTAGTCCTGAGGCCCTCAGGAGGCCCTCATCCCCCCAAGCAGTGTGCTGAGAGGTGCATTTGCAGAGTGGTGGAGAAAGGAGGCAGGCTCTCTGATCACCTCTCAGCAATCCCACTGTGTGTGGCTTACTGGCGGTAACAGGAGGTCTTGTTGGCACCTAATGACCCTAGGCAGCCAAGGGGACTTCATCCACCCACCAGCATCACAGCAGGAGGTGCATTTGCAGAGTGGTGGCGAAATGGGGCGGGCCACCTGCCAGTTGCAGTGTTTTTTTTTCCCCCAAAGGGAAGTGGCTCTGCTTAGGCCCCCTTCCCTAGGCTGATTTCAGCCCTGGGGACCCCATCACCCAGGGCCAGGCATGTTAAGCATTGGGATGGGGACTGTGTGGCCCATCTCCCTGGGCTGATTTCGGCCCAGGGGACCCCAGGGCCCAGCATTTGTTTTTTCTTTTTTAAATAAAGGAAGGGGGGCCACATGCCCCCCCTTCACTGGGCCGTTCTCTGCCCCAGGGCCCCATCACCCGGTGGCCAGTCTTTTTTTTTTATCATATATTAAAAGGGAGGTGGCTGAGCGCCCCCCCCCTCCTCGGCCTTTTTCGGCACCAGGGACTCCTACCCCCAGGACCTTTCCCTTTTTTAAAATGTATTTAAAAAAAAGGGAGGGGGCCACAGCCCCCTTACAGGCCAATTTCAGCCCCAGGGACCCCATTCTCCGTGGCCAGGCATATTAAGAATGTGGATGGGGGCTGCATGGCCCGCCTCCCCGGGTCGATTTCAGTCCCAGGGACCCCATCCTGAAGGGCCCAGCCTTTTTTCCTTTTTCGTTTTCAAATAATGGAGCCCCCCTTCCCTGGGCTAGTTTTAGCCCCGGGGACCCAATCGCCGAGTCCCGGCCTTTTCTTTTGTGTTTAACTATATATTAAAAGGGAGGGGGTCCCCTCCCGGATCATCCCTGGGATTTAATTTTTTTTAAAAGGGCAGGGGGCCACAAGGACCACCTTCTTGGGCTGATTTCAGCCCCGGGGACCCCATCCCCGGGGTCCACCCTATTACAGATGGGGGAGCGGGCTGCTTGGCCCCCCTCCTTGGGCCAAATTGGGCCCCGGGGACACCATTCCCCGGGTGCTGCCCATTTAAAGTGGGTGCCTCTAGGGTACTCACTCACCAATGGGAATTGGGGGGAGCCTGAAGGCCCCCCGCAGCGCTACTGCCTACCCACCTCCTGCGGGTGCCGGCATTGCTTTGATAGAGAGGGAGCTTCTTATATTCAGTTCCCTCTGTGTCAAAGCAAAATTGTACTCACTTTCAACAGGCGAGAGCATTTTGTATGCTCTTGCTTGTTAAAAGTGAACACAGTTTGCTATGGCTTGGCAGCAGCGAGGAAATCTCCAAGCCATAGCAATTAGTACTGTCATGGGGGTGGGTACCCCGGATATTGAAGGGCCTGCCCTGGGTGTTGACAGTCTCAGGGCCATCTAGGGCTCTAGGAGGGCCCTCTCCAATGTTAACTAAGCCCCTAGAGGTGGTGGTCCCTGGGGCTGGGGGACCGCAACACACCCCCTTCATGTTTGTATTTGTGGCCTGGGGAGGTGGTGGTCCCCAGGGATGTGTGGGGTGCAGAAGCCCCCCACACATTATTATGTATGTGAGTTGGAGGTGGTGGTCCCCTGGGCAGCAGGGGCCCAGCGCCACCCCCCTGCATTTTAATACAACAGTGCCCCGGGGAGGAGGCCGGGCGGGCCACCGCAATCCTAATATAAGGTGCCCTGGGTAGGAGGGCCGGCATTATTTGTGATTTTCATGTGACTTGCTTCAACCAAGTCACAAGACGGCTGTCAAAACTTCCTGGTATGAAGTGTTGGCAGCCAATCAGATCACAGGCATGGGATCAGGAGGGGTCGGAGATCCACCACGGCCTCAATTTTTTATCTCAGAAATCTTTACATTTCTGCAACTACTGAATGGATTTATGGGGTGTGGCCTGACGCCGATGGAGTGAGCATCTGCTCGGCCCTGAAGGTGGCCCCTACCCTGCCCTGGCCCTGTGGGCCTTGTGAGTTCAAGAGATTGCTGTTCCGAAGAGTGAAAAACCCTAGGGGTGGGGACTGTCCACCATAGCTGCGAGGCAATTCAACATAGTGGCTGCCCGCTGAGACGCCCGAGGGTTGAGGACGCAGGAGGAGGCGGGAGGCCTGGTGGCGGCCCTTGTCCCAAGGTCGGGCCTGCTGCACTGAAAGACTCCCCTGGCTACCGCTGAATGTGACCCCTGAGGGAGACCACAAGCACTGGAAGAAGTACCTGCATTTGATGAACATCCTCGCGATGTGCAGCCTTGATGGTGAGAGATCCGAGAACTGAGGAGGTGAGGCCTCCACTTACTTACTGACCCAGGCAGCCGGGATACATGAGAACTGCGGCCTGGGCGAGGACCCAATAGAAGCTGCTGGGCATCTGCAAAGGGTTGCTGGGCTGGCCAGGCCTGCTCAGAGGAGCCATGCCAGCTGAGCCCTGCATTGGCCCCACCCAGAAGGACTGAGCGCTAAGCAATTGGGACCATGTTGACACCGGCGGTGCTAAGCAGAGCGCTGCTCTAGTCCCTATGAGGCAAGGCTGATAGATGCCTGATAGCGTAGAGCAACCGCAGAAGAAAACAGTAAGTCCTGCTATCCACGGAGTGATCACGAGTGCTGCTAACTACTGCTTGCAACTCCATGGGGCTGGAAAAGCGCATTGCCCTGAGGTCCCCTTACTGGGATAACCAGAGCCAGGGACCTGCATGCTGGCACCGTGCCTTCATTGGGTTGCTGCTGCTGAGACATTCCCTGAGCTGCTCGCCCTAGCTGAACCACATTAAGCATGCCCCTATTTGGGAGTATCTATTGAGGAGAGGTGCAGTAGCTTCCCTGAGTGTGGCAGATAGGCTGGCCATGAGGACATATGGCAGTAGCACTGGTCTAAGGGATGTTACCCCCTGCGACACCGATAGGCAAAATGACCAAGAGGCACGAACAGGACGGAGCCCTAGCAGCGGGCTCCCAGGAAGGAAGCAGGAGCTCTGCCTCGCAAGCAGAACTCCCCAGGGATTGGATGCTGCAAGACATCCTGCAGTCAATTGCGGCCTCCAGTGAGAGACTGGAGGTGAAGATAGACTCAATCCGAATGGACCTGGGCATGTTGCGGGATGACCACAAACACCTGGCTGAGAGAGTATCAGCAAACGAGCGACAACTGTCTCCTCTGCTCTCGCTGCCTTGAAAGATCAACTCGCCACGGTTGAGATGAAGGTGCATGTGCTGGAACTCCACAGGGAAGATGCAGCATACCACTCCCGCAGGAATAACATTAGAGTGGTGGGCCTGCCAGAAAAGGTGGAAGGAGCCAGCATGGTTGATTATTTGTAGAAATGGTTGTGCACAGAAGTGGCACCGGAAGGTCTGTCGGCCTTTTATACCCTTGAACGAACTTACCGAGTGCCCCCCCATGCTCTCTAGTGGTGAGGCCCTGCATTACAAGGACAGGGACTGCATACTGACACAAGCGAGACGTAAAGGGGACCCCAAAGTGAATAATATGGTGCTGCTCATATTTCCGGATTTCTCCAGAGAAGTGCAGAGGTGACGGGCCTATTTTCAAGGCACAAAGCAGAAACAATGCCAACTCGACTGCAAGTATACAATGCTTGTTCCCAGCTAAATTAAGAGTGATCACCCCAGAGGGGACAGAGTTCTTTCGCTCACCGCAGGAGGCCTGGGACTGGCTGGAGAGACATCAGGACGGAGGCCCTTCCGAAAGCCAGGGCAGTGGAGAAAATGCAGTTCGTGCGGTGGGAAAGACAGACGATACACAATAGTCCCCACGCAAGAAAAAGTGCAGCTGTAGGGGCGGAGCCCAATGGAGGTGGTGGCACTGATCAGTGAAAAGGAAATGGAGCATGCCACTCAGGAGAGCAGTGCCCTGGTGTGGGATTCAGACTCGGAGCACTGTTCTAGTGTGTCTGAGATCACAATCATCAAACTGCCAAAGGTGACACCAAGAATGGCTGACAATATCATCTGAGCAGTCCGACGAACTGGTGAAAGGAGTGGGGCCTGCGGGGGGCTGAGCTGACACTACCCTGGAGATGAGGTACTGTGACCACTATGAGGGGTAGAACTTGTTGCATAAGTTGTTCCACTGAGCTGTTTGGCTAAGTTGCTGGCTGGGGGGGGACTGTGGGGCCACTTCCCTTGATTGGACGCTCAGTGGGTGGTCTTCTGCTGAATCTTTTACTATGGTTTTGTTTGGATGGGGAATACTAATCTGCTCGTCCTGGGGAGGGGAGATTGCGATACCTTTTCTGGCTTAAAAGTATGGTTATGGGGGATTTTGGAGTCGTGCATCACTGTAATGTGTACTTTTTCACTGGGTCTGTGGGGGGAAGAGGGGGCAGAGTGGGGGTGTAGAGGGGGGGAGCCACGCAGTGACCAAGCAACAAGATCTGGAGCATGATGAGTCCTTTAACGTATAATTTCCTCTCCTGGAACATACGGGGAATGCAGACTATGTCCAAGAGCTATAATGCGTTCTCTTATCTGCATCGGTGAGGCATTCAAATAGCATTTCTTTAAGAGACGCAACTGACGGCCAAAGAGGGGGTCGCCCTGCAACACAGTTGTCAGGGCCAGGCATACTACACTACACACTCAGCGTATGCTAGGGGGGTCCCAATCTAGATCAGAGCGGGGGTCCCCTTCCAGCTTGTGGACCAAATGGTTGACCCCGAGGGGAGATTTGTGATGATACATGGCCAACTATAGGGGCGGGACATATCTTTGATAAATGTGTACACCCTGAATGTTGACCAAGGCACATTTCTAACAAATTTGTCACGACAGTTGGTGCCAAAATTTCCCTCCCCGATGATTGTGTGGGGGGGTTTAATTGTGTGGCTGACATCGCACTAGATCGCTCACACTCCGCCAAGGGACCCCCAGACTGTCCGCATGGCTCGTGCCTTCTCGGAGTGACTACAGAATTGGGGGATAACAGACTCGTGGAGACAGCTATACCCAAAGGAGAAGGATTACTCCTGCTTTTTAGGTCTCCATGAAGTGCACGTCCAGCTGGACACTTTCCTGTGCACCCCAGAAGTCCATGATTTAGTCCATGCAGCTGAGTATTTGGCCTATACTATTTCAGACCATAACCCAGTCCTGCTGCGGCTGTGATGGACCTGTCCTCCCTCGTCCATTCCCATGTGGAAATTAAGCCTGAATCACTCGAGGACCAAGCATTCCGGGAGACGATCCGGGAGAAAATTATCTGATATTTTTATGATAATGTGGACACGGCATCCTCCCTGAAGTGCAATAGGATGTCTTCAAGGTGGTCCTGAGGGGCTATTGCCTAGCGGAAGCAAAGGGCATAAGACGTAACCTTTTGGGAGAGATTCAGACACCCAAAAACACACTAAGGGGTCTAGAGATCGGCCGACCGGGATGACTGGACCTACAGATGACAGTAATAGAAGCCAAAGAGGCAGTGGCGACCCATGCGGGATGCCTGCAGTGCTTTGCCTACAAAAGCTATATGGACAGGACCTAGGCTGAAAGGGACAAATCTAGGCCTGGGCGGAAAACAACGCTACGCTGGCGGAGTTTGCGTAGTTTGCGCTACTATGCGCTACGCGAATTGCACGTAGCACAGTGCAAAAACGCGTAGCGTAGCTGACATTTTTTGCTTGCTCGCGGTCCTCAACGTCAAGTTGGCGACCACGAGCGAGCAAAATCAACATCCTGGCGAGACTTTTTCCTCGTTCGCGATCAGCAACATCAAGTTGCCGATCACAAGCGTGGAAAATAAACCTCCCGGCGAGATTCTCAACGCGGGGAGGTCAGGTTTCTCATTGCGAGTGGTCGCGTATGCTCGCGACCGCTCGCGATGAGAAACTACCAGTCCGCGTTGAGAAAGCTGACGCTCGAGTACAAATCTACTCGAGTGGCAGAAAACGACCGCTTGCACTGTGCAAGATGCCGTTTGCAATGATTGCACAGTGCGGACAAGCATCCGGCACTGTGCAATCAGTGCGAACAGCATTTCCCTACCGCACTACGCAGTTCGCGTAGCTACGCGTAGCTTGCGTAGTGCGAAGTGCACTTCGCGTAGCTACGCGTAGCGTCACTACGCGAACTACGCCCAGGGTTAGACAAATCTAGCTCGCTGCTTTCCTGGCTGGCTAATCCGACCAAACAGGGGTCGTCTATAGTGGAACTAGGTGACGAGAGAGGCAACAGGGTGTACTCTCAGGAGGACGTAAACGACGTGTTCACTAGATACTTCACAATGCTGTACGCTACTGCCAAACCAATCAGTACGGCAATGACACAGGTATTCCTGGATGCAATAATCCTGCTGCGATTGGGGGAGGAGGAGGCGACAGCCATGGGTGGAGACATCTCGGCGCAGGAAATATCATGTGCTATCAAACATATGGCATGGAACAAGACCCCGGGGACAGGCGGCTTCCCGACAGAATTCTATGTTACATACTCAACAGAGCTGACTCCTATATTGACTGCGCTGTATGCAGCAGCTTAAACCACTGGTCTCCTCCCGGACACTACCAGAGAAGCGATAAATGTCCCAGTCCTGAAGCCAGGTAAGTCGGCACATGACCGCTCTGCGTGTAGGCCCCTGTTGATGCTGAATATATCGACTGTAAGATTCTGAGCAAGATATTGGAGATACAGCTCTTGACTCATATGCCACGGTTGATTCACCCGGGTTCATCCCCGGCTGCAGCAAAGCGATTAATATACAGCGACTTTTGGCTATTATGGAAGTTGACGGATTTATTAGAGACAACGCAACGGTATTTGCTGTCGATATCGAAAAAGCTTTTGACAGCCTAGCGTGGCATTACCTTTATGAGGTGATGTTATGTATGGGACTGGGGGAGAGATTTGTGGCCTGGACAAGGTTGTTATACACTAGCCCGACAGCAAGAATGAGCACCAGGCTGACCATATTGGCGAGCTGCCCGGTGGAGAGGTGGGTGCTGCAGGGATGACCTGTCTCTGCTACTCTTTGCCACAGCCATGGAACCCTTACCAGTGTGAGCGAGGATCAGGGTTGCCCTTAGGGGTCTGATGATTGGGCGGCACTACCACAGGATAGCATTGTATGTAGGTGACCTGCTACTCTTCCTGCGCAATATGGAGGGGGATCTGAGGGGGGCCAGAGCTCTGCTGGAGGAGTTTGGACTAATATCAGGGCTGTGTGTTAATTGGTAGAAGTCTACGCTCTTTCCGATAGCGCAGAAGGAAGACCCCCGGTACACTTGGCAGCTGAGCAGTGGGAGCCCAGGTGTTTGACTTACCTGGGGGTGAGGATATACCACACTGGAGCTGATCTGCTAGAGGGCAATGTAGGCCACGCTGTAGGTGCCCTGAGGGCCTCCAAGGGGTTTTAGAAGACGTTGCCACTGTTCAGGATGGGAAGGATAGCCCTCCTCTATTTCTTTACCACCCTTCCCCTTGTATCCCGGGGAGGCAGTTTCGAAAGCTCAGGACCCTAACTACAGAGTTCATCTGGGGATAAGGATGCCGGAGGGTAGCGCTTGCCATGCTGCAGCACCCCACGGTAGAGGGAGGCCTTGCAGTCCCAGACTTTGAGCTGTATTACATAGTGGCTCATCTACAATGGTTGGTCCAGGGAGCGGTGCAAAGTTGCAACCCGGCCCGGATCCCTGGCCCCTTTGTGCTGTCACTCCAAGAGCTTCTTCAGGTTTTCCTCCAGGTTTGGTGCCCTGGCCATAATGAATCTGGTGAGCTCCGAACTATAGCAAAATGCAGGAATAGAGGGTTACAAAGGATGAGCATTGTGATTCCGTACTCCAGGGAGATACCCCTAGATTTCCTACATGCACTACCTCAAGGGGGGGGGGCTGGCGGGGATTGAGTCAGTGGGTGGACGCTGGAGTGTCAAAGGTGGAAGACCTATACAGGGACTCAGAGCTGCTTCCATTTGAAGACTTTCGAGCGATGTTTGACATACCCCAAAGGCATTTTCTTCTCCATAAGGCGATTGTGTTGGTGATACAGAAACATTGGGGGAGGGGACCACAGAACCCACATCTACCCAGCACGATTGGGGGCATGGAAGAAAGAGATGATCAAGTTGGTGGGATGCGAGTGGAGAATCCTACTGTGGGATGCGCAGCTGTGCATGGGCAAGATGAAAGGTGCCCGAGCTTGGGAAACACTGGTGGACTGCCTGACTAACCCGGAGCAAGACACCCTAGCGAACTCCCCTGGGGGATTCCCTGCATACCCTGAGCAACTTGACCCTGAGCTCCACTCAACCCCTGACCCCTCATGAACCTAGATTGTGGCTGGGAGTAAGCGCCCCCCCTGACCTGGGACATACAGTACTGGCTCACACATTTAATGCTCTATAAGAAGTGATGCACCAACTCACAGGTGATTGGGGAAGGGAAGTTAACTTAAGATAAAGTGAATGGAATGTGTTGCCCTGCTTCTTGAAGGCCTTGATAATTATTGATGTGCTAGAGAGTTATCTGTATATCCAGCTAACAGTTGAAAACCTCAATAAAATCTGTTTACAAAAAAAACCTACCTAACGAATTGACACAATTTGACAAAAGGCTGCCTTCTGGACCAAGAGCTACCTTTCTGCCAAATTTGGTGTAATTCTGTTCAGCAGTTCGGGATGTAGCCATGTCTAAATTTTCCTGCGGAAATTAACATTGGGGAAAAAGTGTTTTGGGCCCCTCCCTTTTCTTGGCCCCCGATTGACAGATCACCCCAAAATTATCAAGACAGCACCTGAAGTGTCTGGCATATTAGTTTTGAATATATATATATATATATATATATATATATATATATATATATATATATATATATATATATATATATATATATATATATATATATATATATATATATATATATATATATATATATATATATATATATGATATGTGTGAAGGCAATACTGAGCAATATATCTGCCACAATTTTGTGGGAAATCACCTATATGAAGCTGACCACTAGGTGGTCAAGTTGTTTGAGTTAGATGTGTTCCCAATAATGATAGAAATTTTGGAACTATTTTCCCACTACGGTTGTATTGGGGTGTTACAGGCTCAGAAAGCCCACTGGGGCAGGACTGATTTTTTGTCTAGAATGCGAAGGGTTCCCCTGTAAATGTATGACCAATGCGCAAGGGGATGTAGGGGCATATTACCAAGAACGGCATTAAAATTATCGCCGCTTTAGCGGCAGGAAACTGCCGCTAAAGCGGCGATAATGGGCTTGATAATATGCCCTGGAGAATTCCAATAGAAGCCCATGTTCTGGTGTAAACATGGGCTTCTATTGGAGTTCTCAAGGGCATATTATCAAGTCCATTATCGCCGCTTTAGCAGCAGTTTCCTGCCGCTAAAGCGGCGATAATTTTAACTCCGTTCTTGGTAATATGCCCCTTAGATTTTTACTGTGAAGTGCTGAATACTTAGACTTGACTCCAATACGTCCTCAATGTCTACGCTAGTCTATGTAGGGATTTGTTTGTCTATTCACCCACTGGGGTTACATTAGGCAAGAACAATCGAGTGTGAACACTAGCCCACAGGGGTGGTATGATTAGCACACGGTCGATGTGTCTTGCAAATCACTTAGTCCCTAATAAAGTTTTTTGAAATTCAAATTGGGGCGGAAACTGCCAAGTCTTCAATAGTAAGGAGAGCTTCCCTGCTGAAGGGTGAATTAATGCCCCAGGAAGTGCAGAGTTAGTATCATATGGGAGATGCCGAATACTGTGACTGGACTCAATATTCCCACAAGGACAAGAATAGTCTGTGTGGGGATTCATTTGTATTTAACCCACTGAGGCCATTACGGACATGAACACTTATGTGTGAATACTAGCCCACAGGGGCGGTATGATTAGCACACGGCGGATGTGTCTTGCAAATGTTTCTAGTCCCCATTAAAGTTTCTATTTTCCAAAACTTTATTCATCGTAAACAACCTGCACCGGGCATTTAGAACAGGAATGCACGGGTCCGTACTAGGACATATAATCACACTTGCAATAAGCCTGTAAATCAATATATTAATGTTAATGTATAAAATACATCAATGGAGAGAAGTTAATGATGGTGAAACAATACTTGTAAAATATAGTTGTATCCACTGTTATGATCCTAAAATGTATACCGTGATTGAGTCTGTCTTCACTGTCAACACGGAGGTGTGTCACATGGTTAATTTAAAAAAACTTTGTTTTGTGCTTTCACATTACTCGTGATCAAGGAGCGGACGTCCGAAACGCGTAGAGTGACATTGCCAAATAAATAATCACGCATAAGGATTTCGTGTGGCCACGGCGAGTTGTTTCTCATTGAATTGGGGAGACGACGCTGGTTTGGATTTGTAGGGGCTTGCGACCCCGCCACGGCCCGCCATTGCATGCGGCTTGGGTTTCTTCACGACAGGACTGTTGGGATATATATATATATATATATATATATATATATATATATATATATATATATATATATACATATATATATGAAAGAGGCAAAAGAGTTGCAAAAACGGGAATGAGGCCTGCAAAAACAGTGCAGAAACAAAGAAGAGGAGTACAAAAACAAGCAGCAGAGCTCCAGAAACACACAGGAAGGATGCAGAAAGAAACAAGACAAGTACAGAAACAAGGAACTGACATGCAGAAACAGTCCAGACAAGTCCACAAACAAGCAACAGAACTCCAGAAATTCAAAACAGCAATCTTTGCAATGTTACTATTGTAAGTCTCACAATACTCCTCAAAGCATGCATGCATGTGTCTCTGCCTTTTGCTAGTGCCATCATACATCTATTTGTATGGTTTTTTATGTATGATGCCACTAGCAAAAGGCACAGATATATGTATCTAAGATGGCGGCGAGTCGGAGAGGAGCTTAAGGAACGAGCTCCCGGGCTGGGGATTGCTTTTGGCAAAAATCCCTGCGAGGCCCGCTCACACATGCTCCCAATGCAACAAGGAGAAACCGTAAAATTGGACTGACCATTCTTGGCTTTTGTCGAGGTCGCGGGGTCGGTCCGAAGATACGAGGCATTCGCAGCGGATGCCGAGGAGATCGGATGGTGGTTTTCCCCCCCTCGCCTAATGGCACGAAACTGGATGAGAGGAAGTTGCTGAGCGACCCTTCACGCCCGGTGAAAGTGGTAGCCGTTACTCGGCTCTGAGCTGATAAAGTGCGGGAAGAAGTGCAGGGAGGTGGACCTGAAGAGGTGCATCGGCGTCTGGCACCTAAGATAATATCGGCAGGGCAGGAGTCGCCGATCTGTCCGAGTGGCCGTGTAGGCAAGCCCGCCCATGGTAGGGCTTGGGACCTTGTGGATCGGTACGTTGGAGGTTGTTGGATGTCTAATGAGCCTTGGTCTTGATCACTACTATAGCCATTTTGTGAGGTTTGCTCTGGGCGTCTTCTTATTTACACCAACAAGCGCAATCAGCGCAAGATGGCTGATGGACGAGGAGCTCGGAAAGGGGAGCTCCCTGGCTAGGGATCGGAAAACTGCCCATATATCCCTATTAGCCCCCAGCCTTGCCCAGACAACGTAACCAGACAACAAAATGCTACATCGGAAACGAATACAACAGAAACGGACTTCAACAGTGACGGATCGATCGACACTACTCACCTTCGTGGAATGTCGTAGCCCCGCTACGGAGGAGCTGCACGGACCCGTAGCAGCTCTGGCAGCACTGGGACTGGCCCTCTCCCGGCGGTGCAGGGCGACCGGATCAGTCTCGACAGGAGGTGAGGAGGGCTTTGGCCACTTAGACACGCAAAAGACAGGTGATCATTTCACCAGCTCTGAGCAGACCCGGGCGTCTCCCGCGGGAGCTCCCCACTCAAAATAGATGCTGGCACGAAAGGCACTGGAGGGGGCGCCCTCTTTACTAGATCCCCTTTCATCAGCTGGGATTATTCGACGGAGCAGTTTTTCCCTCAATCGCGGCACCTATGCGCGCTCAGGCAGAGCACATAGGGACAGCTGACGGTGCTCAGTGGCTGCGAGGTCCCGCCCCCCTGACGAATTTCGCCCATCACGGGAGCACAAACAACCGTAGACTGTCAGCCTGTCTGTCTGCACTGCTGTTCCTCCTGGGCGAGAGGTGATAGCTTCATTTGGGATCCCCTCCCACTCTCATTGGGTCCCACCTCGAACTTAAGCACACTAAGGGGGATTGCAGAGCTCACAGAGCTAACTTTGGGTACATTATTTTTCCATCCCTTCCGTTCTGCCCAAGTGATCTCCTGCTTATGGAGTGCCACACACCTATTTCGAAGTTCAAGGGGGCATTACATGGACCCCATTTTGAAAGATACTACAACGTCTTCTACCAGATCCCCTGGGCAGGCAAAATGGCGCTCATTCAGCCACAAAAAGAGTGAGAGGACTAATCACCACATAACCCTCCACTGAAAGGAAGAAAGGACCACCCTAACTCAGCTTAGTTAGAGAGGGATATAGGACTTCCCCCCCAAAACTGTCCCACTCACAGAAACAGTGATAGGACTTCATAGCGGAGCTCAAGATTTCCTCTGCAAATCAGGCGTCCATCTTAAACTGGCCTCAGTGCCCATAGGAATGGGCTACTCCCGACACTGAAATAATTCAGTAGTGCACTCCCCCCTATCCGTCTACCCCTCATTTAAGCATCATTAACAGGATGGAGCGCTCAGGTCAACACACATACACCATCAAGTACCCCCCTAACCTCTCAAAAAAAGCAGCCAAACGTTTTAAACATTCGCTGCTAAAAACATACCCCGAGACCCCAATATCAGACACCTACCACTCTATACAGAAGGGCTCTTTAACCAACGACATTATTTTTTACACAAAGAGAAGAGCTCAATGGAGGAAAGCAGTCTACGCCCTGTTCTCAGTTTCCTCGTCCAGGAAAACACCGCACGGTCTCAAGATCTCTATCATCCCCTCCCCGCTTTACAGTGCATCAGCTACAATCACCATTTATCATACTGGGATCCTTCTCTTGCAATCTTCTGACCAAAATAATCTTACTCGACAACATCTTTCCGCTCATCAAAGATAAAGTACTTAGATCCTCTCCCCCTGCCACAGGCACCCCTAACTCCATAACGCCCCCCGTGTCCACACTGACATCCCCCCTTGACACTCTCCCACAGACCCATCCTTTCATACTCCTACCCCGACGCCAGGAGATATCCTAGCTTTTGAGAACCACACCCACAACTCCTTCATCACCACCCCCTCACCTAGGATCCAACCAAGTAACAACCCTTACAATAGTCCCCCGAACATTAGGAACCCTCACATGCCCATAACCTCGACGCACACCCCTCCGATACATACCTCCCCCCCTTTGTCTACTTCCCCATCTCCGGACAGCCGGACTGGTAGTTCTCACTATGCAGATGCAGATCACTGCTACCCTCCAATCCACATCCCAAACCCTTCCACCCCCCCATACTCCTAGACCACACAATTATCACGCCTCCCACACCAGACCCTAGGCTCGATGAAATCCTACTTTCACTACAATTTATCAAAGATGACCTCCATAAGCTATGGAACCTGATCAGGCAGCAACCCAAGATCAGACGACATGCGGTTGATAAGAGCAGGAACCCCACAGCAACAGCCTCACACCCCAGCACCAGTTGCAACCTCTATCCCTTAATCAGCCGCCCCCAAGATGGAGAACAGTTCCTAACTGCAATTCCACAACCCGTCCGATCCGCAGGAAGAATACTCTATCCGCTAAGGATATACACTCCCTCCTCCTCTCCTACGATCCCCCCCACCTAGCCAGTCCACAGTAGTCCCGAACAAGCCGAACCAACCCTCCCTAATCGAAACCATCCATCTCAGTACACAGAGAGCCCCTAATCGCAACACCAGAGGTATAACCCTGGAGAATCTTATGCAAGTTCCATTAACACTGGAACCTCCAACGACCTCCAAGCCGTGTCTCAATTGCATTCTACTAAACTGTAGATCAGCCTCAGCACACACAGCTGACATTGCTGACCTTATACTCACTCATGAACCTGACCTCCTAATCCTAACCGAATCATGGCTAAATGAATCGTCCACGCCGATCCTAGACATACTGGTCCCCCCCAATTATGACATCACCAGACTAGACAGACCTATTAGACCAGGAGGTGGTATTGCCTGCATCTACCGGAACAGCCTCTCAGTGAACCGCTCACCCTCACCGGATCTTTCCTCATGTGAATATCTTTGCTTAGATATCACAAGTAATAACAAACCAATCTGTTCACTGCACACATTTTACCACCTCCCAGGCGACAACCTCACCTTCATCGAGCAATTCATGGATATCGTGACCACACATACTGGTCAACAAAATACCCAAATATTCCTTGGTGATTTCAATCTCCATTGGAACGACCCTAAGGACCCGGCAGTAAATAGCCTCAAAACATTCCTTTCGGACCTTGACCTCACCCAAATCTGCAATAGCCCCACACATGTCAAAGGCTCAACCCTTGACTTGGTGGTTGCCAACCCAGAGGCCATTCAGCTTAACACAATCCTCCCCTGTGATTGGTCTGATCACCATTCCATCACCTTCTCCAAGAAGGTATCAGTTAAACTACGCTCAGCACAACCTACAAGCCCTAAAGTATGGAAGAGAAACTTAAAAAGCTCCCTCACAGACTTATCCACATCCGCCAATGTCAGCCTCCTGCTTCCCCCGGAAGACCTAACTGATGTTCAAGCTTTGACACAACACTACTTTAACTCCATGACCATGATTTTAGATACAACCGCGCCTCTACAACTGAAGAGGCTCTCCACAAAAGACTCTAAACCTTGGTATGACGGTAGACTCAACGAGGACAGACGAGCCCTAAGATTAGTTGAACGGAGATGGAGGTCATCACCATCCACGGACCACCTTAAACTGCTCAGATCCTCCAGAAACTCATACTATAGAAAAATCAGACACTCAAAAGCAAACTTTTTCAAAAATCAGCTAGATCTAGCCAAGAACCGACCCAAGAAACTATTTGAACTAGTCAAAACTCAATCTCTTGGCGTAGCTCACCCTCCCCAAGATGGTCAATGTTCTCCACCCAGCTGCGAAGAATTTTCTTCCTTCTTCACGAGAAAGACGGAACTCCTGAAAACGGACCTACTTAAGGCCTCATTAGCTCAGATTGACACTCAGAAGGGCATGCCATCTCACACTCTAGCAACCCCAAGCACCTGCACAGCTAAGCTCGCACTCAAAAACAACGCCTCCTGGTCCTCCTTCACAACCTACAGCGAAGAAACAATCCTAAAAGCACTCACGTCCTTGAATCCCTCCAACCACTTCTCTGATCCCCTCCCTGCTAACTACCTCAAAGATCTCATACCGGTGCTATTGCCACTTTGGACAAAGATCATCAATGCTTCCTTAGTCCAAGGAGTTATTCCTGATATTCTCAAATCGGGACAAGTTTCCCCCATCTTGAAAAAAACGACGGCGGACCCCCAGACCTAAATAACTACCGACCAATTTCCAACATCCCAACTCTGGCGAAACTCCTAGAAAAATGTGTTCTCAGCCAGTTAGACAACCACATCACCAACTTCCACCTGCTCAATAAATTTCAATCTGGCCTCCGGGCAGGGCTTAGTACGGAGTCTGCCATGACCCACATAGTAGATGATGCACTAAAAATCCTAGTTCAGAACGAACCCTGCCTACTTATCCTACTTGACTTATCTTCGGCATTTGACACCGTCAAACATGATAATCTTCTAGACCTCTTGCAACACAGAATGGGCCTATCAGGGTCAGTTCTAAATTGGTTTACCTCTTTCCTCCGAAATAGATCCCAAAGGTTCAAGGTCAACCAATCCCTCTCCAGGACCGTCCCAGTCACATTAGGAGTCCCGCAGGGCCTCCTCCCTCTCACCTACACTGTTCAACTTATTCATGGAGCCACTCACTGAGATCCTCAATTCATCAAATATTCACTTTCACATGTACGCTGACGACACACAACTATATTTAAAGATAAACTCTCCGGATGACATCAAAGCTCTCAATCTAACTCTACAAAAACTCAGTCTTGGTTGACTGAAAACCACCTCAAACTAAACTCCCTCAAAACCGAATTCCTACTAATCTCCCCCTAACCAAACAACCATCATACAAGAATGGCTTAAACAACTTACAGCGCTCAACTGCCAACGTCTTATAATCGATTCAGCAAAATCACTGGGAGTAACTTTGGACAGTAACCTAAACATGCAAAAACATATCAGTGCCGCAGCAAAAGGAGCAAACTTTCAGATGCACACCCTGAGAAAATTAAAACCCTTCCTCCCAGCAAATGACTTCAAACTGGCAGTCCAAGCACTAGTAATTCCCAGACTAGAATATGGTAGTGCAACTCTCTGTGGACTCCCTAGATCAACAACTGCCCCGCTAAGAGCATCACTCAACTCAGCGGCCAGGCTCATCACAGGTTCCAAAAGACATTACCACATTTCCCCCGACTTCAAAGCGCTCAACTGGCTACCCTTCGAAGCAAGAATTCAACAAAAAATCGCTTGCATGACGCACAAAGCCCTACATCACAACACCCCGAGGTACCTGGCCCAGGAACTGGAGCTCTCGTGTGGAAACAGATCCTCCAGGAGCGCCAACAACCTTCTTTTGAAGCCTCAAAGATTTGCCAAGAAGAAAACATATAATCGCGCCTTCTCTGGAATTGCTCCAAGGATTTGGAATGCACTACCCCCAGAAACCAGACTCAACCCATCAACTGCCTCCTTCAAAAAGAAGTTAAATCTCTTCTCATGACAAAATTCACTTGAACATTATTTCGGACTCGTAGAACAACCAGCTGTAACATAAGTCTTTATCTCGTAATACTATGTTTCTTTTGTACATTGTTTCTTTTGTTTAACTACCTTATTTGTAAAGCGCTCTGATACCCGCAAGGGTCATGTTCGCGCTATATCAAACCTTCAAAATAAATAAATAAATAAATAAATAAACAAGACATTTGAAACAAAAAGAAGGTCCAGTCATGGGTATGATACAATCTGGCCCCCCTTGCAATAGACACAGACAGAGGACTAAGTGTATTTTGAGGTTGGGTGAGAGAAATCAAAAGAGGACTACGTTTTAAGGGAGGAAGGTGAAGTGAAAAGGAAAGAGGACAGAAAGCATTTAAAACAGACTAGGGACGCATTTTACCCAAACTTTGGATAGAAATAGATGATGTGCAAGGGCTTCGAAGATAGGTAGGATGATCCAGTATAATTAATTTGGTCACATAAATAATGAATTAAAGAAGTTATGAAGAGAATCACTAGTTGATGGAACTATTTAATTAGATTAATAAACTCAAATGAATAGCGTCACCATGGAATTTTGATGCAAATATCTATATAAAAATCAAATAAAACGGAACACACATTGAGTACAATTCTCAAGAAAATTAGGGAGGTTTGTTTAAATGTAATACATCGGTCATGATTTGATGCTAATATAAGGGAAGGGCTGCCGTGAATTATGCTAAGGACAGTGATTATTTGTCTGAGATAATAATTCCAACCGCTGCACTCCTAAGGTAGTTTTTATGCCCTATTCTCTGGCCTTGTACATTAATTTCAGTCAAGGTTTTGAAGTATCTTCCAGCAGGAATAGTTTATTCTAAATACACAATGATTGGGTCAAAACTATTACCTGTAGGTATCAACTCTCACTCTATATCATATCCTTCCAAGCTCTCTAGAAATGCAACCAAAACCTTTAAATACAACCTGCTCAGGAAGAACCCTGAAACACTCATCTCAGACCCCTCATTTAATTCTAAAAACAGGGTAATCATCAATGACTTCACCAGATCTCCGGCCAAATGGCGCACTGCGATCTCTAACCTGCTATACGTTAAGGAGTAAAACAAAATCCCATACGGCACTAAGTTGCTTATAACACCATCTAAAAATGGTAGGGCTACTCTGAATATAACATTCTACAAAAATGGCACGGTACTCATGCAAGCGGCCAACAAAGATCTGGAAGTATTTGATGATTATTTTTCCAGCTTAAAAGTGCATGTTCATAACATACCTCAGTTAAACCACAACCAGGGCAACGCTCCAAACACTATCACCCACTCCCAAGGAGTGCTTTGGCAATAAGGGAAAGTGGTATTAATCAGGATAGTCAGCTTACACCAACCCGAAGTACTAGTGATCAGGAAAGTCAGCAACCTTGGCAGCACCCATCGACCCCCAGTACAAGTCACAATTCAAGGCCGTCACATAGCCACAAATCCGGTACAGGGCATTCGCAAAACAGTTAGTACTAATACTCAAAAATCAATCCAAGCTTATTCTAGTGTGCCGTCCAAACTCCACTCGCCGGGAATAAACTCCCTTACAACTTTTCAAATAACTGGTCTCGGGGATGTAGCATCCATCGACAAGAACTTTAGGAGAATAAGGAGCAATACCCCTAATAATTCAGGGCTAGCCCTTCAGTCTAAAGAAAAAACGATAGATAGAACTAAGGATATCCACAAGCCTGTTGATTCTGTAACAGCCAGTTTACCGTTCCACAGTACAGAGTTCACGATACAAAATCCTCATCTATCTCCTCCTTTGAATAAGGAGTTAGAAAGAGTCATTGCCCAGACAGATAGGTTAGCTATGGACTTACAAAATGCCATTAAGAACATGAAGAATTTTTAACTCTTTCGGAAAGCTTTCTCTCCAAAACTATCCACATCCAAAATTCAGTTCACACACTCCTCATTAAGCATCATAATTCAACCCCTCTTCGTTTGTCTAATAGGATTTATCGTCCTCGTAAGTTCCTGAAATACCTGACGGACATCGAAACACAGTCATTACTACTATCCTATGAGTCGACACCCACTTTCACCGCCAACATAATTGATCAGAAAATTAAAGTTGTCCCAATTAATGTTAATAGAACTACTCATTCAAATGGGAGGAAGCTAAATCCCAGTAACCTGAAAGAATTAAAGAGAATCCCAGATGGGCATGACTCTAACCGAGACAACCCTCTTAAATCGATTTCTTGGCTTTTACTTAATTGCCGTTCAGCAGTAAAACATGCGGCTGACATTGATTGCAGACTTAATTTTGAACCATGACATAGACGTGGCTATTCTAACAGAATCGTGGCTCACTGAATCCTCTTCACCGAGCCTTGACTTACTAGTGCCCCCTAACTACAACATTATAAGACTAGACAGGCTAAACAAAGTGGGTGGAGGGGTGGCTTGTATCCACAGATCGGACATACTCATCTCCAAAGGGCTCGCAGACCCTATGGAATCGTGTGAATACCTCATGCTCTCTTTAAAATCCTTGGACAATTAACTCTATACATTACACGTGTTCTACCACCCCCCGGGGAAAAACATAAACTTCATAGACCAGCTAATGGAAATCATTACAGCAAATTCTGATCCTCACTCTATTGAAATTTTCCTTGGAGACTTTAATCTGCATTGGAATGACCTCAATGACAATCAGGTCAATATTCTCAAAGATTTCCTAGCCGCTCATGAGCTAAGGCAAGGGTGTGCCCTCCCAACTCATTGCAAAGGCGAGATTTTAAATTGGATCAACTCCAAAGATAACGTGGTGGAATCAATCTCAATTGTACCTTGTGACTGGTCAGATCACCACATCATCAATTTCCGAATACCTTACAGAAAGAAGAAAACAATGTCACAATTTGTCAAATCCAAGCAGTGGATTAGAGACACTAAAGGCCTGAACATGGAGAGTCTGTCAGGGCGGTGCGAGATCGAACTTATACCGCCCTCTGAAATGGAAAACGTCAGTGATCTTATGGAACATTACAATCTTACGATGTCTAAATTAGTTGATAATATAGCTCCGCTAAAGCTTAGAAGAATACAGATTAGGGATAAAAATCCATGGTTCAACGGTTCTCTGAATGAAGAAAGACGGATTCTCAGACTTTCTGAACGGAAGTGGAGACAACACCCAACATTCCACCATCTAACAGAGTTAAGGAAGACCAGGAAAGCTTACAATAAAAGCGTTCCAAATTCTAAGAGAGAATTTTTTAGAAGTGAACTGGATAATGAAAAGAACAGTCTGAGGAAGCTCTTCGAATTGCTAAAAGATCAATCGAACACGCTGTCCAAATCATCACTTCTAACAAATAAATCTGAATTGAGATGCAATGATTTTTCATCATTTTTCACAGCTAAAGCCAGCTCACAGGAGAGTGAACTCTCGAATTCCTCTGACAAAACCTTTAATTCAAGAAATTCACTAGTGGAGCAGCCAGCACTACCAGCACTACCACGGCTTAAAAATAATGCGCAATGGTCAACATTTAAATTATATGACCAGGAGGACATAGCCAAAATTATATTAACTTTGAAACCGTCCAACCATTACAATGACCCTCTTCCTGCAAAATGCTGGCCCTCATTCAATCACAAGGTCATCCCTCTTTGGACTAAGATAATCAATGCTTCTCTAGTACAAGGATCTGTTCTGGAATGTCACAAAATGGGCCAAGTCATCCCTCTATTGAAAAAACCCACTGAGAACCCTTCGGATCCTAACAATTTCAGGCTGGTAACAAATATTCCCTTACTAGCCAAAGTTCTTGAAAAATGTTCTCATCATCAATTGGGTCAACACATTATGGACTTTAAGTTACTAAACGATTGCCAATCGGGGTTCAGACCTGATCATAGTACGGAAACAGCTATTCTGCACATAGTGGATGATGCTCTTCTCACTCTTGACCGTAATGAAACTTGTCTCCTTGTCCTTTTAGACCTATCATCTGCTTCTGACACCGTGAATCATGCCAAACTTTTAGACCGTCTGGAAAACAGGATGGGCCTATCTGGAACAGTCTTAAAATGGTTCCAGTCCTTCTTACAGAACAGATCTCAGAGATTCATGGTGAACCACAAACTATCTCTGCAAACCCCGATCCAAATTGGAGTTCCTCAAGGATCAACTTTATCACCTTCCCTTTTCAATCTATACATTGAACCATTAACTGAAGTACTACAACAGGCTAACATCTCCTTTCATATGTATGCAGATGACACTCAGCTGTACTTGAAGATTACATCATTGGAAGAGATCATCAAAATGAACCAAGCTCTTCAGAAGACTGTTCATTGGCTTGAGGGCAATCATCTCAAGCTTAACCCACCAAAAACTGAATTCCTTCTGATCTCCCCTCCCAAAAGTGACACCAGGATTAAGGAATGGTCTAAGATGATTACTGCGCTTAACGGCTCCCCGATTATAGTAGAGTCAACTAAGTCTTTAGGAATCACGCTGGATAAGGAACTAAACATGCATACCGACGTCAACACAATGGCAAAATATGCCCGCTTCCATCTGAGCTACCTTAAAAAGCTAAAGCCATTCATTAACTCAGATGACCTGAAATCGGCAGTCCAGGCGTTGGTCATTTCTAGAATTGAATATGGTTGCTCAACTTTATCAGGTCTTCCTAAGATTTCAACAGCTCCCCTTAAAGCCTGTCTTAATGCAGCAGCTAGACTTATATCGGGATCCCAAAAACTTGACCATATCACTCCTCACCTGAAAGCTCTCAAGTGGTTACCATTCAAGGCGAGAATACAGCTAAAGATTGCATGTATAACACACAAGGCTATTCACCACTCAACTCCTCATTACCTTGCCCAGAAAATTACATTGTCTGGAGGTTGTAGATCCTCTAGGGAGGCGGGAGATTTTTTACTGAAACCAGCTTTATTCCGGAAGAAGAGATCATATGATAGAACATTCACGGGAGCGGCACCTAGGATTTGGAACTCACTCCCGTCGACTATCAGAAGGATTTTCCACACGACCCGATTCAAGAAGGAGACTAAGCCCTTTCTGATGAGTAAATTCCTCCCTTAATAATGGAGCGGTTTAAGGTCAATTCATAGGACTTACGTCAGGTTTCTTGACCAATCCATCGATGTTCTGGTCTTTTACTCTACTTGTCATACATTATGTCACCTTTGTGTATTCCTAGTAATGCTCAGTTTTGGTCTTGGTTTGTAAATAAGGGTTTTGTGATTTGTTTTAAGGTTTGTCTATTACTATTAAGTGTGTGTTATTGTAACTATTTGAACATGCAACAAGGTTAAGTCTCATTTCCCCAGTAGTAAGTTGTATAGGTTTTTATCTGAAAATGTAGTGCTATCTAACTGTAAAGCGCTCTGACACTCATCTCTTTGAGTCATGTTCGCGCTATAGAAAACACTGGATAAATAAATAAATAAATAAAATGTATGCATGCGTTCAGGAATATGGAGAGACTTACAACAGTTATATGTGAAGAGTTGCTGCTTTATATTTGGCTAGGCAAAGCACTCTGAGTAGTCGCTGAATAGTGAAGCTACAAGAGAAAACTGAGGTTTAAAATATCCTGGCAGAGGAATTACTGATTAGGCTAGTTTATCTGAGTCTGTGGATAGGTACACTTGAAGTACGCCATATAAATTTTGGTGCGTTCTTGAAATGGAAAGTGCAGTCTCTCTAGTTGAAAAGAGTGCATGGTCTTGCGACTGAGTTATATCTCTAGTTGTACATATATTTTCACACATGTTGTACTGCTAAAGATGGCACATCTATAAAATACATGTATTCATGTATTTGTTGTGAGAAGTTGGCCTGGTATATGCTGTCCACTAATTATAGTGGGCACCTTGCACCAGTCCAAACAACCCCTTATTGGAGATAGGTTAAAGACAACCTTTATTGAAAGCTATCCTAGTGGTAGCTATGGAGAGCAGCCTTCAGGCTAAGTCTTGAAGGAATGTAAAGCAGCTTGTTTTACCAGTCTATAATCTCTTGAGTGACCAAATGAAAGAGGACCACACCAGGTATATATATAAAATATATGTATTTAGTCTTAAACACACCCCTCTAGTCTCTTTATGAGGCTAGAGTTCGAAGTACATAGGTTACAAGTCAGTTATCAACAGTAATAGCACAAATACACGTTTGGGCCCTAGGGACGTACCAAACCATATGCCAAAAAAGTGGTATAAGAACCACGAATGAGCTAGACACAAGGCCTAGAGCCTGTAGAAGTGCTTGGACCCCAAGGAACCACCCAAGGTAGTGACACAGGGGACCCACGGGGGACGCGTGCAGTGTGAGAACACAGCCGCGAGCCACCGTTGACTTCTATGGGGAAAGTCGCGGTTGGATTTTTAAAAGGAAAGGACACTTAGAGGAGGACTTGGAGCAAACCCCTTTAGAACTAGGCAGTTCTAGAGTCAATCCCCACCGGAGTACTCGAGTTACCTCACCCAGGGAAGCCGGGTGCATAGGTGTCTTTTGGCGTCGGGTTTCGTCGTCGTTTTCAATGGCGATCTGCTGCAGCGGGCTGCTGGCGACCAAGTCGAAAGTGTCCGGGTGGATCCAAGAGTGTATCGAAGATCTGAAGGACCTGAAAGCAGAGGGGACAGAGTCTGGGTCACTAGCCAGTGACCAGGAAGGCGATGAGCAGATGCCCACCGATGTCAGGTGCTTCAGGTAGGTTGACGGTCATCTTGACTCTTCAGCCACGAGGTCCAGGAGGTGTCGACAATAACCAGCAGCTGGATTCGAGCTGTCGCACAACGTCTGTCGATTGCTGCGGTGTTAGCGACTGGATTGGACCCAACAAGCCTTGGCAACAGCAAGTCACGTGGAAACAAAGAAAGAACGTTGATGCAGACCAGCAAGGTCTGGGGGACTCACCCAGCAAGGGTAAGTCAGGGCAGGTCTGGAGCAACCAGGAAAGCCCAAGCAGAAGAAGAGTTGCCTCCGGGAGGGCCCACTAGCCAACGGACTAGCGACCGCAAAGGAGCCTCGAGTGGACGCACTTGGAGCTGGCTCACAGGACACTCATGGAGTGGAGGCCAGTGATCTTCGGTGCAGTCGGTGCTGGAGGCGGTGGAGGCTACTCGGAGCCCAAAGCACAACTTTGTGGGAGACCAGGAAGATGATGCACTTGCAAAAGTTCTTGGTGTCCAGGGGTCATGGTTCCACGTTACCCACGACAGCTACGTGCCTCAGCTTTGATGGGGTCTCAGGGCAGCCTCGGGAAAGTCTGGAAATCCACCTCAGGTGTTGCAAAGACTTCGGCGTCTGGCGGGAGCTTCAGCGATGCAGACCAGACAATTGCTTCTTAGGTGCCTGCCAAGCAGGGGAGTCACTCCTTGACCCCCAAGGGAAATTCTTCAGTCCTCTAATCTTGAAGTAGAGCGTCGAAGGTCCAGGATTCAGCTTCAGAGTTTTGTCCAGGGTAATCTAAAGTCCTAAGGACTGGGGTCCCATACTTATACTAAGTTAGGGGGTTGGACATACTCTGGGGACCCACCTATGGGAGGGTCAGGGAAGAGGGGTGGTTACACCCATTCCCTTTGTCCAGTTTCATGCCAGAGCAGGGGCAGGTAGCCCCTGCAACCGGTTTGAACTGGACTATGCACAGGGACACCAAATGTGCCCCCAGTGCAGGACTTCAAAGCACCAGAGAGTGCTCCCGCCCAGCCCCAATACACACTATCCTGTCTGGGGAGGTGGTTACACCTCCCTGTGACAGGAAACCTATTGTCCAGGCCTCCCCTGCCGGAGTTTCGGTCAGCAGCAGGAGGCCAGACCCGTGTCTGTGGCAGCGGCATCCATTTTGTGATGCCAGGGCTCTGAAAAGTTAATACCGGGCAGGCCGGTGTGTACATGTCTTTCCCTCTAGAAGAGTGGAATGCTACCCCCGCCGCCAGGACTGGTGGGGGGGTAGTATTCCAAGGTGTTTGACACCAAACACGACATGTTTTGGTGCAGCCAGTCCAAAGTTAGCATTCTACCACGAGGATATAATGCACTTAAGAGTATGTGGTCAGGCTGTACCGCAAACAGCACCAGAGGATTGACTCTGAACGCTGCAGAGGCGCTCTGCTCATGCAGGGGCACCCTCTCACATAAAAACCAAGCACTCTGCCATTAGGATTGGTAAGGCCGGCCATAGGAGTGACTTATAGGTTTATATGTGTGTGCAATGGTAGTGGTATAGGTAGCCTATACCACAGTAAGGGGTGCATGCACCACCTTACCCAGGCTGCAGTAGCAGGCCTGTGGTGTCATTTTGGAGGGCTTCCCAGGGGTGGCATAATACATGCTTCAGCCCCTGGTAGGCCTCTGGGGTAACTATGCCCTGGGTACATAGTATACCATATACTAGGGACTTATAAGGGCACTCCAGAATCCAATCAAAGATGTACCTAAGGTACATGGAAACCATTTTAGAGAGGAAGCAGCTAGGCTGGGGTTCTGATTAGCAGGGCCCCAGCCAGACTAAAGTCGAAAAACAGTGAAGCATCAGCAAAAAGTGGGGGTACCCATGTGAAGCAGATCCTACTCTCCTACACAACCCCCCCAAATGCAGGGACATTCAACTAACCTTGACCAGTTGAGTCTTCATGTTCTAAGTGGAAGTACCTAGAGAGTCCATCTGCATTGGCATGGTTACACCCAGGTCTATGCTCCACTGTAAAGTCCATCCCCTGTAGGGAAAAGGACCACCTAAGCAGTTTGGGGTTTTCACCCTTCATTTGTTTTAGCCATAAGAGGGGCTTATGGTCTGTTTGAACAAGGAAGTGAGTACCAAACAGGTATGGCCTCAACTTCTTCAGAGCCCAGACCACAGCAAAGGCCTCGCTCTCAATGGCTGACCAACATTTCTCTCTAGGGGTCAGCCTTCTGCTAATGAAAGCTATTGGCTGATCCTGACCTTCATCATTCAATTGTGACAGTACAGCCCCTACCCCCAATTCAGATGCATCTGTTTAGACAATGAACTGCTTGGAGTAATCAGGACTCTGTAGAATGGGAGCAGTGCACATGGCCTGCTTCAGGTCATCAAATGCCTTTTGACAGCTAGCTGTCCACTGAACCTTCTTGGGCATTTTCTTGGAAGTTAAGTCATTCAGGGGTGTCACTATTGATCCATACCCCTTGACAAATCTCCTATAGTACCCAGTCAGGCCTAAGAAGTCTCTCACCTGAGTCTGGGTAGTTGGAGCAACCCAGTCCATGATGTTCTGGATTTTCCTCTGCAGTGGTTGAACTTGGCCTCCACCTTCAAGGTGGCCCAGGTACACAACCTGACTCTGCCCTATCTGGCACTTGGTGGCCTTGATAGTGAGGCCTGCCTTTTGCAGGGCCTCCAAAACATTCCTTAGGTGGACCAGGTGATCCTCCCAGGTAGAGCTAAAGACAGCAATATCATCTATATATGCTGAACTTTAGGCTTCCAGACATGTGAGAACTGTATTCACCAACCTTTGGAAAGTGGCAGGTGCATTCTTCAAACCAAAGGACATTACCACAAATTGATAATGCCCACTAGGGGTTGAGAATGCTGTTTTTGGCTTTGCATCAACAGCTAGCCTGATCTGCCAGTAGCCAGCTGTTAGGTCAAATGTGCTTAGATACTTGGCTGGGGCCAAAGTGTCTATTAGCTCATCTGCCCTGGGTATTGGATGGGCATCAGTCCTAGTGACTGCATTAAGACCCCTGTAGTCCACACAAAACCTCATCTCTCTTTTCCCACCACTGGTGTGAGGTTTTGGCACAAGGACCACTGGACTAGCCCAAGGGCTATCTGAGGGTTCAATAACTCCCAAATCCAACATTTTCTGGACTTCTGTCCTGATACAGTCCCTGACATGGTCAGGTTGCCTATAAATCTTATTTTTAATAGGCAGACGGTCCCCAGTGTCCACTTCATGAGTGCACCAGGTGGTCTGACTTGGAGTCAGAGAGAACATATGCCTGAACTGATTGAGCACCTGTCTGCAATCAGTTTGCTGCTGGGCAGTGAGGCTGCCTGCCAAGGCTACACCATTCACTGACCCATCATCAGGGTTCTGTGAGAGCAGGTCAGGGAGTGGGTCACTCTCTTCCTCCTGTCCCTCATCAGTAGCCATGAGCAAGCCCATGTCTGCCCTGTCCACATATGGTTTCAATCTGTTGACATGGAGAACCCTGTGGGGACTCCTGGGTGTTCCTAGGTCTACCAAATAGGTAACCTCACCCTTCTGCTCAACAATGGTATGGGGGCCACTCCATTTGTCTTGGAGAGCTGCTGGGGCCACTGGCTCCAACACCCACACCTTCTGCCCTGGCTGGTAAACAGTCAGTACAGCCTTTTGGTCATGCCAGGCTTTTTGTAGTTCCTGGCTAGCCTCAAGGTTTTTAGTTGCCTTTTTCATGTACTCAGCCATCCTGGAGCGGAGACCAAGTACATAGTCCACTATGTCCTGCTTTGGGGGCTTGAGAGGTAACTCCCATCCTTCCTTCACCAGGCACAATGGACCCCTGACAGGGTCACCAAACAAAAAGTTCAAAAGGGCTGTAGCCAACCCCTTTTGAGGCACCTCCCTGTATGCAAATAAAAGGCAGGGCAAGAGTATGTCCCATCTTCGCCTAAGCTTCTCTGGGAGCCCTTTGATCATGCCCTTTAAGGTTTTGTTGAATCTCTCAACTAAACCATTGCATTGTGGGTGATAGGGCGTGGTGAATTTGTAAGTCACTCCACACTCCTTACACATTGCCTTCAAGTATCCAGACATAAAGTTTGCCCCCCTGTCTGATACAACCTCCTTAGGGAAGCCCACTCTTGAGAAAATTCCCAGGAGGGCTCTTGCCACCACAGGTGCTGTAGTGGTCCTAAGGGGAACAGCCTCTGGGTACCTGGTGGCATGGTCCACCACCACCAGGATAAACCTGTGCCCAGATGCTGTTTGGGGATCCATGGGACCAACGATGTCAATCCCCACCCTTTCAAAGGGAACCCCACCACAGGTAGTGGCATCAGGGGGCCTTTGTAGTGCCACCTGCCTTGCCACTGGCCTGGCAGGTTACACAGGAGCGACACAACTCCTTGGTGTCTTCAGACATGTGGGGCCAGTGAAAGTGAGGGACAATTCTGTCCCAAGTCTTGTTCTGGCCCAGGTGACGTGCTGGAGGAATGTCATGGGCTAGGGTCAATAGGAAGCCCCTGAACTTCAGAGGTATAACCAACCTCCTGGTGGCACCAGGCTTGGGGTCTCTACACTCTGAGTACAAGAGTCCATCATCCCAATACACTTTATGGGGACCACTAGCATTCCCAGCAGCCTCAGCAGCAGCTTGCTGTCTGAGGGGTTCAAGAGAGGGGCAGCTCTGCTGCTCCTGGCTCAGATCTGCCCTGGAAGGGCCCCCTGTCCCTAAGAACTCAACCTGATCAGGCTCAAGCTCCTCTGGGACAGTTCCTTCCTCAGGACTGAGATCATCTCCCTCAAGAGACTGATCTTCCTTCTGAGCCAAGGGGGAAGGCACTGCCTTTACCCTACTACTACTCCTCTTAGAGGGAACTTGGTCCATTGTTCCAGGATCCAAGGCCTGTTCAGTGTTAGACATTTTGCTCTGTGACCTGGTCACAGCAAACACATCTGCAGGGATGCCCAGCATTTCTGCATGGGTCCTGAGCTCCACTTCTGCCCAAGCTGAAGTTTCTAGATCATTGCCAAGCAAGGATTCAACTGGTAGGTCTGCACTCACCACAACCTTCTTAAGGCCAGTTACCCCTCCCCAGGCGAAGTTAACAACTGCCAGAGTATGGTCTGTTCTGACATTGCTAGCATTGGTCACTTGGTACATTTCACCAAGTATAATCTGCCCAGGATCCACAAGATCTTGTGCCACCATGGTGACACTTGCTCCTGTGTCCCTGAATGCCAAATCCTCTTTTCCATTTATTAATGGCTGTTGCCTGTACTTGCCCAGACTACTGGGACTCACAGAGGAGGTCACATCCATGCCTCCATCACAGACTAGGACAGCCTGAGTGAGTTCTCTGGCTAGGCCAGAGCCCATCTCATTACCCAGGGTCAACCCTACTAAACACTTGGCTTGTGTACTCCCACCACCATTTGCAACTGCACTAGGGGGAACAGGTGCCTTAGGGGCATTGGTGGGGGCTGGAATAGAGTCTTTGGACTTGGTGCAATCACTGGTCCAGTGTGTATTTTGCTTACAGACTTTGCACCATGGTTTCTTTTGGCCTTTCCCTTTGTTAGACTGTGAATCCCCACCTGAAGAAGATATTTGGGGGCCTTGTGAAGACTTCTGGTCTTTACCCTTCTCCCCACCCTTGTCAGAGTTCTTAGAATCTTGCTTCTTTGGGTCACCACCTTGGTTCTGTACCTTCTGCCTCACCCTGGTTCTGACCCATTTGTCTGCCTTCTTTCCCAATTCTTGGGGAGAGGTCAGATCAGAGTCCACCAGGTACTGATGCAACAGCTGATTTTGACAGTTATTAAGAATCTGCTCCCTCATGATAAGATTGTACAATCCTTTGAAGTCACATACCTTACTGCCCACTAACCAACCTTCCAGAGCCTTAGCAGAACAATCAACAAAGTCCACCCAGTCTTGATTTTGTGCCTTTTGGGTATCTCTGAACTTTAACCTGTATTGTTCAGTTGTTAGGCCAAACCCATCAATCAATGCACTTTTAAGACTTGATAATTATCAGCATCCTCTTCTCTAACAGAGAGGAGCTTATCTCTACCTTTGTCTGCAAAGGAGAGCCACAAGATTGCTAACCACTGCTCCTGAGGGACCCTCTGTACTTTACAGGCCCTCTCCAGTGCAGTAATCCATTTGTGGATGTCATCCCCACTCTGGTAGGGAGGGACAATCTTGCTCAGGTTTCTATGGTCATAAGACCTTTCCCTACCACTAGGGAAGTTGCTGCCACCATGGGACTCTAGTCCCAACTTTCTTCTTTGTCTTTGAAGCTCTAGGGACTCCCTGTCTGTAGCCAACTGCTCTCTTCTGATTCTCAACTGAGCTTCCTCATACTTGAGCAGTCTCTCTTTCCTCTCATGAGAGGATTCCCTCCTATGAGAGGAAACAGAGGTCCCTACTGAGGTGTCAGAGTGGTTAGACTCCTGAGAAGGAGATCTAGACCTTCTAGGCACACTCACAACTCTTCCTGGGGGACAAAGGGGAGGTCATTCTGATCCTCCTCCTCATCCTCAGGAGGAGCTGCATTGTCCAGGTCAGGATCATTGTCATCCTCCTGGCCAGTTTCAGAGGTCAGGTGTTGGGTATTTTCACCCCTGGCCCCTTCCTCATCTTCTGCCCCACCCTCTCTGCCTACCCTTGCAGACCCTATGGGTCTTCTAAGATCATCTAGCAGAAGCATCTCCAGGAGACGTTGGGTATTGGCACCTTTGCCTGTCTTCAACTTCCTAATCTTGCACAACTCTCTCAATTCCAAGAATGGGAGGTTGTCATATTTGTATGGCAGGAGCCCACTGGTTCCTGGTAGTGAAGACATTACTAGTGAGGTGTGGTGTATGCACTACCTACTCTAGTGTGGCCTACTAAACTCTCTTGAGTTGTAGAAAGGGTGTGCTAGCCCTTAACACACAACTCTAAGTTCAGTAGAACTTACTGTATACTAAGCTTGTTTTATATGTACCTCCGGTACCCTTAGTGGTTTTCAGTTGATCAATTCAATTGAGATTATCTGGTAAAACAATAGCAAGCTGGAATCCCACACGCTGCACTCCAATGTGAGAAGTTGGCCTGGTATATGCTGTCCACTAATTATAGTGGGCACCTTGCACCAGTCCAAACAACCCCTTATTGGAGATAGGTTAAAGACAACCTTTATTGAAAGCTATCCTAGTGGTAGCTATGGAGAGCAGCCTTCAGGCTAAGTCTTGAAGGAATGTAAAGCAGCTTGTTTTACCAGTCTATAATCTCTTGAGTGACCAAATGAAAGAGGACCACACCAGGTATATATATAAAATATATGTATTTAGTCTTAAACACACCCCTCTAGTCTCTTTATGAGGCTAGAGTTCGAAATACATAGGTTACAAGTCAGTTATCAACAGTAATAGCACAAATACACGTTTGGGCCCTAGGGCGTACCAAACCATATACCAAAAAAGTGGTATAAGAACCAGGACTGAGCTAGACACAAGGCCTAGAGCCTGTAGAAGTGCTTGGACCCCAAGGAACCACCCAAGGTAGTGACACAGGGGACCCACGGGGGACGCGTGCAGTGTGAGAACACAGCCGCGAGCCACCGTTGACTTCTATGGGGAAAGTCGCGGTTGGATTTTTAAAAGGAAAGGACACTTAGAGGAGGACTTGGAGCAAAGCCCTTTAGAACTAGGCAGTTCTAGAGTCAATCCCCACGGGAGCACCGGAGTACTCGAGTTACCTCACCCAGGGAAGCCGGGTGCATAGGTATCTTTTGGCGTCGGGTTTCGTCGTCGTTTTCAATGGCGATCTGCTGCAGCGGGCTGCTGGTGACCAAGTCGAAAGTGTCCGGGTGGATCCAAGAGTGGATCGAAGATCTGAAGAACCTGAAAGCAGAGGGGACAGAGTCTGGGTCACTAGCCAGTGACCAGGAAGGCGATGAGCAGATGCCCACTGATGTCGGGTGCTTCAGGTAGGTTGATGGTCGTCTTGACTCTTCAGCCACGAGGTCCAGGAGGCATCGACGACAGCCAGGAGCTGGATTCGCGCTGCTCCACAACGTCTGTCGATTGCTGCGGTGTTGGCGACCGGATTGGACCCAACAAGCCTTGGCAACGGCAAGTCACGTGGAAACAAAGAAAGGACATTGATGCAGACCAGCAAGGTCTGGGGGACTCACCCAGCAAGGGTAAGTCAGGGCACGTCTGGAACAACTAGGAAAGCCCAAGCAGAAGAAGAGTTGCCTCCGGGAGGGCCCACTAGCCAATGGACTAGCGACCGCAAAGGAGCCTCAAGTGGACGCACTTGGAGCTGACTCACAGGACACTCGTGGAGTGGAGGCCAGTGATCTTCGGTGCAGTTGGTGCTGGAGGCGTGGGATACTTGGAGCCCAAAGCACAACTTCATGGAAGACCAGGAAGAGGATGCACCTGCAAAAGTTTTTGGTGTCCAGGGGTCACAGTTTCACGTTACCCACGACAGCTACATGCCTCAGCTTCGCTGGGGTCTCAGGGCAGTCTCGGAGAAGTCTGGAAATCCACCTCTGGTGTTGCAAAGACTTCGGCATCCAGCAGGAGCTTCAGCGATGCAGACCGGACAATTGCTTCTTAGGTGCCTGCCAAGCAGGGGAGTCACTCCTTGACCCCAAGGGAGATTCTTCAGTCCTCTAATCTTGAAGTAGAGCGTCGAAGGTCCAGGATTCGGCTTCAGAGTTCCGTCCAGGGTAATCTAAAGTCCTAAGGACTGGGGTCCCATACTTATACTAAGTTAGGGGGTTGGACATACTCTGGGGACCCACCTATGGGAGGGTCAGGGAAGAGGGGTGGTTACACCCATTCCCTTTGTCCAGTTTCGCACCAGAGCAGGGGCAGATAGCCCCTGCAACCGGTTTGAACTGGACTATGCACAGGGACACCAAATGTGCCCCCAGTGCAGGACTTCAAAGCACCAGATATTGCTCCCGCCCAGCCCCAATACACACTATCCTGTCTGGGGAGGTGGTTACACCTCCCTGTGACAGGAAACCTATTGTCCAGGCCTCCCCTGCCGGAGTTTCGGTCAGCAGCAGGAGGCCAGACCCGTGTCTGTGGCAGCGGCATCCATTTTGTGATGCCAGGGCTCTGAAAAGTTAATACCTGGCAGGCCGGTGTGTACATGTCTCTCCCTCTAGAAGGGTGGAATGCTACCCCCACCACCAGGACTGGCGGGGGGGGGGTAATATTCCAAGGTGTTTGACACCAAACACGACATGTTTTGGTGCAGCCAGTCCAAAGTTAGCATTCTACCGCGAGGATATAATGCACTTAAGAGTATATGGTCAGGCTGTACCGCAAACAGCACCAGAGGATTGACTTTGAATGCTGCAGAGGGGCTCTGCTCATGCAGGGGCACCCTCTTACATAAAAACCAAGCACTCTGCCTTTAGGATTGGTAAGGCCTGCCATAGGAGTGACTTATAGGTTTATATGTGTGTGCAATGATAGTGATATAGGTAGCCTATACCACAGTAAGGGGTGCATGCACCACCTTACCCAGGCTGCAGTAGCAGGCCTGTGGTGTCATTTTGGAGGGCTTCCCAGGGGTGGCATAATACATGCTTCAGCCCCTGGCAGGCCTCTGGGGTACCTATGCCCTGGGTACATAGTATACCATATACTAGGGACATATAAGGACACTCCAGAATCCAATCAGAGATGTACCTAAGGTACATGGAAACCATTTTTGAGTGGAAGCAGCTAGGCTGGGGTTCTGATTAGCAGGGCCCCAGCCAGACTAAAGTCGAAAAACAGTGAAGCATCAGCAAAAAGTGGGGGTACCCATGTGAAGCAGATCCTCCTCTCCTACATTTGTATCCTTCTTCCATGTAGGATGTCACTAACCATTCAACAAAGTAGACTAATCACTAATCCCTCTGCCAGCATTTGTTAAACCTCACTTTTGTCTAGCACCTTTACTATTCAGCAACTACTAAGAGTGTTGGGCCTAGCCAAATATAAAGCATGATCCCTTTGCATGTCACAGTTTAAAGTGTCATCATATTCCTGAAAGCATGCATACATGTGTCTGTGCTTTTTGTTAGTGACATCATACATAAAAGAAGCATACAAATCCATGTATACCTGTGTTTTATAGGTCTACGATCTTCACATGCATAACATGTATGAAAATACATGGCTAGTGAATCAGTAAATTAATGAGTGCAAGAGTAATGTATGGCTGCTTAGAACACTGCATGGGTAGTGCCTGAGTGAATGCATTAATCCAAATATAGTGCCTGCATCATTTGATGAGTGCATGGGCAGTGCTTCACAGAATAGATCAGTTGGATGAGTGCAAGAGTAGTGCCTGATTCATTGCACAATTGTGTAGGTAATGTCTTATTAATTCAATGTGCGCATAGGTAGTGCGTCCTTGATTTCATGAGTGCATGAGGAGTGCCTGTGTGATTGTTTGAGTGCAGCAGTAGTGCCTGCATGATTCGATGAGTGTATGGGTGCTGCCTGAATCCATGCAAGGGTAATGGCTGTGTCATTGGATGAGTGCATACGTACTTCCTGAGTGAATGGATGAGTGCATGAGTAGTACCTGAATGAATGCTTGATTGCAAGAGTAGTAGCTAGGTGACTGCATCACTGTATAGGTAATGCCTCATTAATTCGATGTCTGTATAGATAGTACCTCTCTGATTACATGACTGCATGGGTACTTCATGAGTGACTGGATGACTGCATAGCTACTGCCTGAGTGAATGGCTGAGTGCAAGAGTAGTACCTGACTGATTGCATGAGTCCATAGCTAGTTCATATGTGACAGCATAAGTGCAGGGGTAGTGCCTGTGTTATTGCATGAATACATAAGTTGTGCCTGAGTAACTTCATGAGTACAACAGTAGCATCTGAATGCTTAGATCAGTGCATGAATAGTGCCTCAGTAAAAGCATGAGTGTAACAGTAATGGCTGGGTCATTGGATGAGTGCCACAGTACTGCCTGAGGGAATAGATAACTGCATAGGTAGTGCCTGAGTGAACAGTTGAGTGAAAAACTAGTGCATGCATAGTGCCTACGTGATTGCATCAGTGCAAAGGTAGTGCCTGGGTGATTGTATGAGTGCATAGGAAATACCTGAGTGGAAGTAGGAGTGCAAGGCTAATGTTTTCATCATTGCATGAGTGCATCAATAGTGCTTCAGGAAATGGATGAGTGCATGGGTAGTACCTTAGTGAATGGTTTAGTGCAACTGTAGTGCCTGTATCATTCAATGATTGCTTCAGTATTGCTTAACAGAATAGATGAGTGCATAGGTAGTGGCTTACTGAATGGTTGAATGCAAGACTACTGCCTCAGTCATTGCATGTTTGCGTAGGAAATATCTGATTGATTGGATGTGTGTATAGGAAGAATCTCCTTCATTGCATGAGTGCATTGGTACTGCCTGTTTGATTGGAAGACTCATACAAAGTAGCCTAATCACTAATCCCTCTGTCAGCATGTCTTAAACCTCAGTTTTCTCTTGTATCTTCACTTTTCACCGACTACTCAGACTGTTTGGCCTAGCCAAATATAATGCATCAACCCTTCACATATCACAGTTGTAAGTCTCTCCATATTACTGAAACCATGCATGCATGTGTCTCTGCCTTTTGCTAGTACCATCATACATAAAAGAAACATACAAATAGATGTATACATGCGTTTTATAGGTATTGGATCTTCCGATACATAACACATGTAAAAATACATGTAGAAGTATAGACATACCTCAGCAAAGTCGCATTGCTAAGACGGACACTCGGGCAATGTACAATGTGCAGGTATGTAAGTTGCAACTGTGTACCACTTTTTTGTGTAGCATGGAAGCCGATTGGGACTTTATCTGTGCTGTCCACATGCCGCCAGCAGCCCAGTGAGGATCTAACTGCTAATTTTTGACGCAGATAAGGCTCTTTTACCTTTCTTTTTACAAATGTGGGGGAGTGAAGCGTTGGGGGGAGGGGGAATTTGAGGGGCGTGTCATTCCCAGTCTCTCGATCTGCCAGCCCTGTAATGTACGCAGATTCAGCACGGGCAGGGGGCCTGACAATTATCTTCACTTATATTCAGGTGTGGTTCACCAGTGTGAACAAATCCGTGAACAAAGTGTTCAGGCAACATTTGCATTTCTTTTTTATCTCCCTGAAGTTAATAAAACATGTCTCTTGTAAAGCCCCCCCAGTAGACATACCTCAGCAAAGTCAGACTGCTAAGACGAACACTTGGGCAGTGTACAATGGGCCGGTATGTAAGTTGCAACTGTGTGCCGCTTTTATGTATAGCATTGAAGCCGATTGGGACTTTATCTGTGCTGTTCAGAGGCCGCCAGCAGCCCAGTGAGGATCTAAGTGGTATTTTTCGACGCAGATAGGCCTCTGTTACCTTGCTTTTACAAACGGGAGGAGAGGAAGCGTTGGGAGGGGAGGGGGGATGGGGGGTCAAGGGACGTGTCATTCCCAGTCTCTCGATCTGCTGGCCCATGAATGTATGCAGATTCAGCATGAGCAGGGAGCCTGACAATTACCTTCACTTATATTCAGGTGTGGTTCACCAGTGTGAACAAATCTGTGCACAAAGTGTGCAGGCAACATTTGCATTTCTTTTTTATCTCCCTGAAGTTAATAAAACATGTCTCTTGTATAGCCCCCCCCCCAGTTTTTTCCGACTAGGCATAATCTGCAAACAAGGGCCATTTCTTTTACGATGGCCGGGCCGATTTTGGATCCCAATTCAACCCTGTATCTCAGTCACAAGACCATGCACTGCTTTCAACATGACAGACTGCACTTCTCATTTCACGAACACACCTAAATATTTACGGCGTACTTCAACTATACAGTCCTAGAGACTCATACCAAGTACCATAATCACTAATCCCTCTGCCTGCATGTCTTAAACCTCACTTTTCTCTTGCAGCTTGACTATTCAGCTACTACTCAGAGTCTTTGTACATTTCGTAACATATGTCAAACAGCACACTTCTGTAATAATGTGTTAATTTTAAAAATAATATATTTTCAAACTTATAAATATCACTCCAAAGACTCAACCACTACTACACAATACATAACACACCTTACAAATTTGTAACTCACCTCTGTAATAGTATTGCAGAATATCAAATACTAAAAACGCATGAAAAATTGTCTTTCTCACACAATAAATATAATGCAGCACTCTCAACAAGGTAAAACCAGTAATGACAAATTTCCCTCTCTTTCTGCACACAAATACATGTAAGTAACAAATCATCATCAACCAGCTTTATTTCACACTTCATAAAAATGCATAAAAGTACACACATAAAAATAACATGAAAGATGCACTAAAATTAGGCATACAATAGATACAAAATTTAAAAGTAGTTCCAAGCCCTCTGTTAAACACTGTGCATAAGAGATAAATCCACAAATACATACATGGACTAGAAAAAAGACAGAATAAAACAGTTAAAATTGATCTCAAAGTGCAAAAGGTGTAGTGCATAAATCTTTACGGGATCTCATAGCGGCCAGTAAGAAGAAGGCTAGTGCAAAGCAGACCAATGGGGTTTCTAGTGAGTAAAATAAAAAGAAAGCAGATGCTACAGATCTCATTGAAAATTTCCTCAAGAATGGAACAATGAAAGCCCTCCTCACAGTTGTGTATAATGAACAAAAAAAGGAGGAGGTGTGAAGTTGATTGGGCAGTCTTGTTGTCACAAGGACAAGGCGGTAATTTGTTTAGGGAAAAAAGATTATTAGGGTAGCCCAGCATTAACGGGATAAAATTCAATCTGAATCTAGTCAGAATGAAGCGATGCTGATTATTCTCCACAAACTGTAAGAATGAATGTATGTGATTTGATATCTGTGGTATTGATTCATAAAACTTTACGGTTTGTTTCCCTTTGTGACTATTCCACCTATCATGAGTGACTTTATTTATAAAAATGGCCTTTAATCTCGACTTAGGGAATTGTTCGCAGAGAGTCGGAGTAACATACAGAAAGGCAAGACCCAAAAAGATAGGAGTTTCTCTGACATATAATAGCCAGGGGATTCTGTGGGGATAATCCAAATTTAAAATGTCTTTATAGATTTTTTGATTTAGGCCCACAGTACCCCTTTTCCATATAGATAGCCAGAGAGAGAGTGGCGTTAATCTTATGGCGTCCATAATAAAGGGCATGCTGACTTCTTTGTGGGCTATAAAGTTGTTACTCAAATGTGGGATCGACAAAAGTCTTTTTAAGAATTTGTCTTCTTGCACTTGGAGAGAGGTTACATCACTGATAGTCTGATACCCCAAATTGCTGCCCTGTAAGTGGCCATTGGGAGCGTTTTTGCCAGGTAAATTGTGAGCATTTCAGGTATCGGCTTATGGCCTAATTTTTGAAAAAATCTAAAAAGGGCAGCAATACTTTGGATCATTATGTTGGTTCGGCTTTGCAACATCTCCCTCCATGATTGTTTATTATCAAAAAACACCCCTAAATAGTTAAAATGAGGTACCTCCTCTAATGTTTACACATCTAGTGTGTATCCCATTCTCTTCCTTTTATTGCTCCCTATTGCCATTATGTAGGATTTGGCTTTATTTACGTGCAGGTCCAAGTTGTGCATAAAATCTGAGTATTGGGTAATAAGATTTTGTAGTGCCATGGGTGTCCTGGCCAATAAAACAGCATTGTCTGCATAGAGGAGAAGAGGGAGGGCAGTCGATGAGACTAACGGAGTGTCTTTCGCAAACCTTTTTTAATTTATTAGTGTAGAGGGCGAACAGAAAGGGTGCCAGGACACAACCTTGCCTGACACCCCTTTCAATTTTAACAGGTTTAGTACGTTTACAGTTTTTCCCATAGCGTACCATAGCGGTAGAGTCCAAATATAGCTCTCGGATGAAGTTAATGACAGCATAGCTTTTGCCTCTTGATTCTTTATGCACGTGTCTTGCCACTTTAACCACGTCTGTTGCTTCTTTCTGCACTTGTCTTGCCTCTATCTGCACCTCTGTTGGTTCTTTTGGCTGTCAACTTGCCCTTTTTTCACCCATGTCGTATGTTTCTGCACCTCTTTTCTCTCTTTGAGTATGTTTGTTGCATCTTTGAGCATCATTGTTAGCCTGTTTCTGCAACTGTGTCGCTTCTTTCTGCACCCCTCTTGCGTATTTCAGTACCTGTGTTCCTTGTTTTAGAGTTGTCTTGCCTGTTTCTGCATCACTCTTGCGTCTTTGTGCATTCTCTTGCATGTTTGTGCAAATCTGTTGTTTATTTGTCCACCGCTATTGTCTCTTTGTGCAGCTCTGTTGCCTCTCTCTGAATTTCTCACATTTTTTAGTAGCTGTTTTGTAGTTTGTGTATTTATTTTAGGTGTTTCTAAACTTTTTTTTCTTTCTGTCCCGTTCTTTCTCTTTCAGTACGATTTTTCCTCTTTCTGCAGTTCTCTTGCTTGTTTCTACACTTTTGTTTTTTTATTTGTAATAAAGAGAATAGCAATGTAATTGCAATTAATTGCTTACTAGTTACTATCAGTATTCATATGTAATTAATTTGAAATAGTTAATTCATGCAACAAACTATTGAAACTGTTCTTTGTTTTTCAGAAAATTATTCTGTTTGGATCACAAATTCAAGATGGTATGAAAACATGAAAAGAGAAGACAACAAAAAAACCAGATCTATTTAAAGAGAAGTAAAAAGACTACGTCACAAAAGATGAAAATGTTACTAAGGATAAAGTTTGTTCTGGTAAGAGCACTAAACACTTTCTTAACAGAGTTGCAGAGAAATTAAAGAAAGATAATAGCAGTGAAAGGAAAAATAAGAGTTTTACAACAAAGCAGAAGGAGAACGACATTTCTAATGGTAAAAAAACATTAGTTTTTGGAAAAACAGGACATGTTAGAAGAAGAGAAAAACAATTTAAAGAGATACATGGTAGACTATTTCGAAGTAGAGTAATTAAAAATGTATTAAAAGATTGTAAAAAGTATAAAAGAAGATCAGCAGCGTACAAGAAGATGCAACACATTGAAAGTGTAGTAGATGCTGCTTTTGATTTGAAACTAAAATTATTTATTTTAATATTGAAGAGAATCAAAACATTGGATAAAATGATGATGTTTATGAAAGACAAAAGCAAAAGAAAAAGACTTGTTAATAGAAGTAACTTTTGTAAAGCTTTCACTGGTGAATGGAAGCACACTTCTCCTACTGAGCCTTTCTTTAAAGAAGAAAGCTACTTTCAACAGAACACATTAGCGTATTCAGTTGATACTAGTGGTCGATGCTATGAGATGAAAGATGGTTATCCCATTCCAAAAGAAGAATTGGTTTTTAGGAGTGTGGAAGAAGTAGTAGCTGAAGAAGTGCAAGGGAAGAGTACACAAGCTCCTGTATATAAGTGGGATTGTAGCAGTATTTGCAGTATTCAACAGGAATCTATTGACATATTACGAAAATGTTTACGAGAGTATGCAAAAAAAGTGTTAAACAGAAGATTAGGATGTTACAAGGACTAGATCCACGTAATGTAAGAAAATATACTAAGTTTCACGGACATTCTCCGGCTTGTCTTTCAAGAAAAGTGTGTAAAAGTACTTTTCATCACTTAAGAATGTTCGCAGTACACCACTCAAGAATGCGGAAGTTAGTAAGGAAAGTGTACTATGTAAAAATTCCTGCATTATGTTTAAGTGAAATGAACACAGCTTTTTTACACGGTTGTTTATCAGATGTACAAAAAAATTGTGACGATATACAGTTTTGTTTTTTTGGTTCACAGAAGCAGTGTGTAAAAAGTGAGAGCTTGATAAGTGTAGATGTTGAAGAACACGGGAAAGAGATTAGCATTGATGAGTTTGTAGAAGAAATGACAAAGTTTAAGACAGTGTCCTCTGAAAAACCAAACCATGTTTGTATTTGTTGTCGACTGAACTCATCATAGAAGTCAAACTAGGAATGTTAATATATATATAAAAAGTGAAACAGAAAACAATGATAAGTGGCAGACATTTGGTGGTTACTTGTTGGTGGAAGGTCGATTTGAGTTGGGTAATGATCAACGTATTTCTAAATATTGTTACAACAAATTAGAAGAGAAGAAAATGGCAGCTAGAGCAGTACATAACAACTTACAGTTAGTATGTATTCCAGAGGAACTGGCAGATTTGAATGCAAATGAGTCAGTTCTTATTCTATCTGTACACCCATTTCAAACCATAATTCGTTTGGAGAGTAAAACAGGTAATCTGCCACCAACAGATTTACAAAGAGGTCTGAAAGGAAGAGTTGTGTACTTACCTTTAGATTTTAAGAAAAATATTGAAATTGTTGATGGAGACAGAGAGGAAAATGAGCCAAGAGCTATTCTAGTGAATGGTGTCCCAACAAAGAGTTGAAAAATATGGCAAGAGTTTGTAGATGTTAACAAACTCCAAAAGGCTACATTATATCTTGTAGAGAACAATATGTATTATAAAACTGTAAATATTGATGAACAGGTAATATGTTTAGAAGATGAATCAGAAATTTCAAGTGGCCAAATAGAAAAAGTGGACAAGTCAAGGAGGGAAGAGATTTATGAACATTACACAATACATCCTCTACATTCAAAAGAAGTGATAGGAAACAGCATTGAATTATTTCAAATGAAACAAGCAAAGGGAACTCCAATGAGTGTGTGATTAATAAAATACAAATAGTCTGGTCCACTAATGAACGCACTTCTGAAATTGCAATAACAAACACGCAAACGTTGATCTTTTCAGTTTGGGTCAACTGAAAGAGAAACTTTTTTGTGAAAAGATGGCTGCCACACAACACTGTAACTGATTGACACGCAGAAACGGAATGTGTGCGTATCACAGTGCTTGTTGATTAAAAGAATGAAATAACGTAACTGATCAAATGGCGTGTATAACAACGCTATGTCAGTTTTGACAGTTCCGTGTTTATAAAGAAAATGGTTGCCACGCAACGCTATCACGTGTAAGAGAGCGTGCGCGGTTACATCAATGTGTATGTCCTTTAAATAGATGCCTGGCTTGTGTCACGGTCCCTGGAACACAAGAAAACGAAATGGCTGCCACGTAACGCTGTAACGTGTGACGTAACGTGCGCAGCTTCCTCAGCGTAAATGTCACTGATGAGGATGCCTGGCCTGTGACACAAATGGCTGCCATGTAATGCTGTAACGTGTGACAAAGCATGCGTGGCTACGTCAGCGTGAATGTCCCTGTTGAGGATGCCTGGCCTGTGATGCGATGCAGGAAATTCCTCCCTTGTTGAAACGCACAACGCAGCTTGTCAAAATGCTTGGAGTGCCCGTCCCGTTACACGGCATGGGAAGCTGGTATTTTTGTAACTTTAAGCGGAGCTTACGCAGTTAGGTAAGGTGCGGGCAGGATGCGGGCAGCGCTTACCGTAAAATGGAGACGCACCGTACTTACAGTTTTCGTCTTTTCCAAATAGTTTTTCGGCATACTTAGCACGCATAGATTCGTTGTCGCTTCTTCAGAGGGTTGTAGCTTGTTGTCTGGTCCAGAGGTAGTAAGAAGTCCGTTTATTTGCTCAAACCTCTTCATCTTCCAAGCAGCAACTGCCACCAAGAGAACGTTACAGGCTTCATCCTTCTGCATTCCACATTCCAAGGTTGAACAACCTGGAATGCGGAATGCATCACATCACAACAGAGTGTATGGGAAAAAAGCTTAGAAGCTCGTTGTTTTCCACAGCTGTTCCCCACTGGAGAAGGTGGACAATTTGATGAGCGACCTGTACAGATTCCAGCTTCAGAATACCGCTCAACAAGATTGTACTCTGAAGATCCTAGATTTTGAAAGTGCATTCCATATATATTTCATCTTCTGTTTGAAAGTGATTTGTCTTCTCTTTCATATGCAGTGAACCACATATTAAAAACAGGAGTTCATCAATCACATGTTTCTGCAAAAGAATTCATGGACAAAGTTCAATAAAGAGATGAAAATTTAGAATCACAGTTAATTAATTTGATGGCATGTCAACGTGGTACCAATGAAGATTGGTTTTTTCGCCACGATGAACTTAAATGTATGTTAAGAAACTTAGGTGCACCAATATGGTTTGTAACACTTAGGGGCCGATTCCGATTCAGGCCGGAAATCTCCCCGACCGAGCCGGACCCGGAGAGATTTCCGACCGAATCGGACCCTAGCAGTCCGACCGAACGAGTACGATGCGCACGTATGCTATCGGACTCGATTCGGTCGGACTCCCATTGAAGTCAATGGGAGCCAGTCGTACGACGTGTACATGGGCTCCCATTGATTCAATGGGCACGACGCGAACAAGGGCGCCCCCTACAGCGTGTTCGCGTCGATGCGGGTCGCACCGTACATGCACGTGTAGGGGGGACCTATGGGTCCCCCTGTGTGCGACTCGCGCACCTACGCTTCCAGGGGGGTCCGACACGGACCCCCAAAGTGCGGCTCCGACAGCTCCTTGAAGCCAGACTGCGCGAGTCGGTCGGAGCGGTCAAGGTGCGCATCGTACTTACCCGGCCGGGGAACGTCTCCATTGCGCGGTGCGCGTCATCCCCGTGCGAGTCGGTCGGAGCGGTCGCGTCCTCCGGACGAGTCGGTCGGAGATTTCGCGAGCGCACGCATCGTACTCGCTCGCCCGGACGCACGTACGACTTGGTTGGGAAATAGGGCTCCGAATCGGACCCGGTTAAGCCAAATCCGATTCGGTGCCCTACCGGCCGAGATCGGAATCGGCCCCTAAGCTGTGCTGAATATGCATGGGAAAATTTACTTGAATTTCTACAAGACGCAAATTTAAATATAAAAAATATTGAAATGAAGGCACCTGGAGAACTCTGTTCTTTGGATCCTGTAAATGTGTGCAGGTATTTTAACCATGAGGTTTATTACTATGATGTCATTCATCTGCAATAAAAATAATTGTCCTCTTGGAGAAGTTACTAATTTTTTGGGGCGAAAAGAGTACCAAGCCAGAGGTGCTCCTCATATACACATGTTATTATGGGTAAAGAATGCTCCAAAATTTGGAACTGATACTGATGAAACTGTATTGTCTTTCATCGAACAGTATGTTACCTGTGACATTCCAAGAGAAGGAGGAGAAAAGAGCTTGAGACAACAAGTTTTACGTTTTCAAAGTCACCGTTGTGGAAAATACTGTCAACGAAAATACAAGTCTAAAGGGAAATTTTATACAAAGTGTCGTTTTGGATTCCATGTCCAATCATTTCTAAAGGAAGAGTAAATTCTTTTTTGTCAACAGTAAGGCATACAATAACTCGAAAATCTCCCAAGAATACATACAACTTAAAAAGAACAGAACAGTCAAAGTATATTAATGACTACAATCCAGTCATTTTGAAAATGTGGAATGCAAACATGGATATTCAATATGTTGCAGATAATTAAATTGCTATTGCACGGTATGTTACATCATATATAACCAAATCAGAAAAGACAGAGATGAAAGAAATGTGGGAAGAAATTTCACAAGAGAAGAGTCTTAGCAAAAAATTGTACAGCTTTAGCTTGAAAATGCTTTCATACCAAGAGATTGGATCCTATGAATATTCGGATCGCTTGTGCTCTTCTAGTTTATATTAAAAGTCAAGAGGAATCATCTGGGTAAGTTTAGGTCTTGCCTGCAGTATCTCCGGACAAAAGATTGAGCGGAGAGTTGCTAATGCGACGGGACATGCTAACATTGCAGTGCATACGGATGGGTGGATAATCTCCACTACATGGTGCAACTCTTATTGTGTTTGGATACTGATGCCATGCGCTCCAATCTGACAACAACGCCTACATGTTTTATTGCTATTCATCGCTGTTTGGGAACTTGTCTATATATATTCTCCATGATTAGGACTGCCATTTGAAACAGTCCTGTGCAGATGTCACATTTCGGCACTAAATTTGGAACTTTGGTGCATACCTTTTTGATTAATATAGGCATTTGACTTTTTAGCTGCCCTGAAGAAGTCCAATGTTTAAATGGACGAAACGCGTTGGCTGATGGTTTTTTATGACTTGAACACAATTAAATAAAGGAAGAAACGATAACCTATGGACTGTACAGACACTGTTATTCATAAGGAAGAGCCATATCACACTGTTTTATTTTGACATTGTCTCAGTTTACATGTTTGTCTGCATGTGGTACAGCTCGAACTGTGTAGTGTTGTTCTATACTCCCTGTTGAAGGGAGGCACCACTGGGCAGGGGGTGCATGTGGAGATTTGCACACAGGGACATTCTCTTGGTCATAAATGACATAGGTGACTAACGATTGGGTGCTGCATGTAGTTTTGGTCCACTGCCCACATCTCGAGTAATTTATTTTTACATAGCTACACATATTAAAATAATGCTCTACGCTGATTTGTTTTTTTTTCTACAATCTAGTTGATTGTTTTTTTCCTCGCTGTTCCATGATGATACTACATTGAAATCACTGTATATGTTGAATTTAAGTGGAATCTAAGGACAGGGAAACTAAAAATGTTATGTAATTCTAAAATTATGTTGTCCTTTTGAAAATGTGATAGTATACTTTCCATAATACATTACATTACATAACAGTTTTTCTTTTTCTTCTTTATAGTAAGTAGTGGTGAACTTTGAAAAGAGTTTTAATCCTGTTTAGCACAATACTACTCGAAAATAGTCCAACAGAGTCATGTTTCTAAATTACCTAAAAAGGTAAGAATACATAAGATAATATGTATAATAATGTGAAACAATGTTTGAAGTTTATTTACATGTTATTTGTTTATAATAAAAATTATTCTTGATCCTTTATACTATTTGATAACTTTGGTCGTGTTGCTGATGTCATCAGCCAGGTAGTCATTCTTTTACACAAACACTACCTATGCTCTCATGTAATCTCTGTAGCACAACTTTAGCATTAATAGGATAACCCAGGCATTATCCTTTCATTTTTCATTTTACACAGGCACAACCTATGCACTCACGGTATCACCCAGACAGTACCCCTGCACTTTTGCAATCACCAACGGACTACCCATGTACTCATACTATCACCCAGGCACTACTCATGTACTCATCCATTCACTCAGGCACTACCCATGGAATAATCCATTCACTCAGGCTGTTGCAGGGATTCAGCCTAAGGTGACAACTATGCGTACGATTATGCGACCTTAGTAGGTAGTGACTGAGTCATCTTATTACCCGAATGCCCATAAGCCCCGGACCAACTTGCTATATTGTCTCATTTGTTCTCCTAATCCCTTACAGAGAAACAAGTGATTAGACAATCCAGAACACAACACTCCCACATCTCTCAGGAATTGCGGTAACAAGACACACCCTTTCTCTGTCACTCTTGTACTTGTAAGATCTGAGACAGACATGAAACTTTTAAAAATATTTATTTTAAGTTACGTGGCGTAACGTGCAGTATATGTGCCACAACAAGAACAAAAGTGTATGATAGGAATATAATCAGTATAGCAGTTAGTCCATATCTGATAAAGGGAGATGTCATCATAAAAAGACAATGGAGAAAAGACTATACTGCGTAACTTCCCTCTACCTTGCTAAAACGAAGTATTATTATATAATAGAAGATCTCTGAGCTTTGTCTGCAGACCACATAACTTTGAATATAGATGGTAAATCTAAATTATAGGCGCTGTTTCGCTGTTCTCTCCGGAAACGTTTCTGTCAAAGTGTGTGTGCCACCTGTTCGTGTATCCCAATTGTATTACATTATGGGTGTTCAACAACAACTGCATTGGTATGTTTTATACAGGTTCTAGGGCCTGACCAGAGCAAAATAAGAAGGGACTTTGTTTATTGACTTTGCCCAGAATGTTGAATTTGAAGTTCCTAAAGATGCTCAAAAGAAACACAGCAGACAGTTCTCATGTGAAAAGTACGAACAAGGTATTTTGCTAAAATAAAGCCTTGTGTTATTGTGCGCAAAAGCTGGATAATGGCTGCAGGGCTCATGGTAACTTAGTGAAGTCGATAATGTCCCCAACCGCCATGTCGCCCCTCCCCTTGGGCAGCTGTGTAGCACCCAGGCAAACAGAACGCAAACATAAGCAGAGCCAAACCAAATCTGTAAAGGGGAAATCATAGAAAAGGTTAATATCTGAAAGTTCGCAAGGAACCTAAAATGAAAAGACAAAAAGTTAAAAAAACAGTGTTCTTGAAGTGTAGAAATAAACGGCCATCAAATCTTGTTCCCATGCGCACTTATGGAGATCCATCGAAATTCAAGAATTCACAAGCACTGCAGAATGCAATCAGCTCCAAAAGGTCATCCGCTCCTCAATAAGCAAAGAGGGTTGCCATCCAATTGAGCAAGCTGAAAGAACAGACATGGTCATCGTAATCTCGTGCAACCAGGAGCAACCTGCATGATATTCGATGATACTCTGCTGCAAGAGGCGCTGCGCATGAGCGCACGTACTCCAGCTCCCCCTTATTGCATGATTAAATGCATCCATCAAGTGTGTGTCTCCGGAACAGTTGTGGTCACGAGCCAGCAATGGACTCACCAACAGTTCATAATCCAGGTCAGCGCGTGAAGTAGTGGAGAGGCAGAAATCCAGGTCACACTGAAAGGAGCACCGGAGACAGTAGAACACAGGTTGCACGCAGGTGAAATAGACGTACCAGAAGTTCAGCCTGTAGCTGATGTTAAAAGTCACCAATGGCAAGCATCTAAAAAGCTGCAGCATTCGTTCACAGTACAGCCGCAATTGGCCTGGATGGGGCTCAACCACAGGATGGGCAGCCATTTCGTAGTAGGAGCAGAAGAACGAGCACTGCGCGAACCAGCAAGAGCACCAGGGAAACCCATCAAATGCGCTTGGAAAATTAGAATGAATAAAATCCGGTATTACTCCAAAAATAGTCTGAAAAGAGATAACGAGGCCAGAGTCGACTAGTTTAAAAAAATGTGATAGGTGTTCGGTTTCAGATCATTAAATATTTGGTGTATTAATTCTGCAAAATGTAGTGGGAGATTGGTATTGAGCAGTGACTCAATGTCACTTGGTGGTTTAGCCACCTGCTATTTGAAGGTCTCATTTGAAGCCACTCTCTGTATAAGTACCGTGTGGCTATAGAACCCAGAAGGGGGAAAGCGGTAGGAGACAGAGAAGAGACAGCTACGCCTTTCTTCTGGTTCCTCTCAGCAATTGTACTACTTATTTTTGTTGTTAAGAACTGCAAATAAGAAAACCTGCAATCTTACATTTCAAACTTAATACATAATTAATATCATTGCATATTATATATTATTACAGTGTTTCTTACAGTGCACCTACCCAAATTAGCTGTAGCCAATCCCTCTCTTCTATTGTTGAGTATGATATGCTTCCTGTTCCTTATTATAAATAGAGAACAACTATAGCTTTCTGTATTCTTCTCTTTTTTCAGGAACGTTTCCAGGTGTAAGTCTTATGAGTGAATATCGTATTTTCAACACTGACTGGTAAGTATTCTATTGATAACTTTGTGTAATGCCTAATCATCAAATAAGAATGTATTATTGTTCTTTTCTATATATGCAAAATATCACTCATTCCTAAAATGTAACTAAGCCTATAAAGTAGGAATAATACAGTGTATGCGAACCTAATGCCCACAAATGACTAGCGCACTAAAATACCTCAAATCAGTTCACTACACTCATATATGGACAAGTGCTTACACTAACTCTTCACATAAAACGCCAACTCGAACTCAATTATTAACAAACTCTAATTCCCTTGAAAGCGCACTACTCTATCTGACGTGCGTGCATAAGAAGGAACTCTGGTAAACTGGCCTGCTCAATAACGGGACACTGTTCCCACCCAACTCTCTACAAAACTGTTATGCGCTCACAGTTGTAGTTCTCTCATAATTCGCCTGCTCTGAAGTGAAAACACTAGTTCCCAAATAACACTGCCAGTTCTGTCATGCGCATACCAAAGACGTTTTTCTAAAACTCGCCTGCTCAGAAGTGGAAAACTGTTCCCAAAATATCTGTCAAATACAAAAGCGCGGCGATAATAAAACTACGAAAAAATATAGCGACGAACGCTACCCTGACTAACTATGCGCGCCGCAATAACTATGCTGCCAATACCTCCAAGTTCTCAGGTGAAGTGCGAAGATTCTTGTTCTTCATCTTCTAACATTCTAAAGCTACTTCTTTCATCTAGAAACACTAGAATGCTGAACTACGATTTCCTCGCCTTCCTGGCAGCCATCTTGGGATTTCTCCACCTACTGTGCCTAAGTCTGGCTACTCCATTTCTAACCTTCCTGAAAGCCTGATGTGTAATTGAATTTACTGAAACCCTATTAACTGTAGCTGGTGGCTTGCTCCTGACAGTACCCCACCGCAAGGGTGGCTCTCCCACTCTGGGTTTGCAGGGAAACTTTTTATGAAAAGCTCTCACTAATCGAGGAACATGAACATCTGAAGCTAACTCCCAAGACCTCTCCTAAGGGCCATAACCCTTCCAATAGACCAGATAATAGAGTTGACCCTTCTTTTCTTTGGAATCTAAGATTTGCTTAACCTCAAATTCCTCTCCTTCCTTGGTTTGTATTGGTCTCGGGGGTAAGATTGTTCTTAAACCTTCTGTCACTCTTTTTAACAAGGAGATGTGAAAGGTTGGATGTATTTTTAACGTTTCAGGTAACTTCAACTTGTAAGTAACTGTACTCAATTTTTTCTCGACTTCAAAGGGCCCAATAAATCTTGGTTGGAACTTCCTGTTACCCTTAAGTCTCAATTTTTTTTAGTTTAACCAAACCCTTTCTCCAATCCGTAAATCTGGTTCTTTACATCTTTTTTTGTCTGCATAGAATTTGTAGTCTTGTTTAGCCTTCACTAAATTCTCTGTTGCTGATTTGTGGATGCAAGTTATGTGTTTAACTAAATCTTTAACTGCTGGGACATCAGCTTCTTGAATATTTACTGAAAGATTGGGATGTCTGCCTGTGTTCAAGTAGAATGGGGAATAACCTGTGGAAGAGTTTTTTGCGTTATTATGTGCAAACTCAGCTGCCCAAAGATAATCTGGCCAATGCCCTTCTTGATCTAGTAAATACAATCTAAGGTATTGTTCTAGCTCTTGGTTGACTCTCTGTCTGGCCGTCTGCTTCTGGGTGGTAACTAGTGGTGTATCTAGTTTCTATGTTTAGTTTTTTGGTGAATGCCTTGCAGAAATAAGATAAAAACTGAGAACCCCGATCAGAGACTAGAACCTTCGGAATTCCATTTACTCGCATTATATTTTGACTAAAAGTATGCGCTAACTCCTTAGCCGTAGGTACTCTTTTTAATGGAACAAAGTGGGCCATTTTTGTGAAAGTGTCTACACAGACTAATATTGTATTGTAACCCTGACTTGAGGGCAAATCAACTATTAAGTCTAAGGTTACTGTATGCCAAGGATGGGGTGGATTTGGTAGTGGCTGTAATAAAACTTTTGGGGATTGCCTTTCAGGCTTACCCCGAGCACAAATTTCACAAGTAACCACATACTGACGAACATCTCTTGTCATATTTTGCCACTAAAACCTTGGTTTAACCAAATCTTCAGTCCTTTGGATACTTTTATATCCTGCTAACACATGAGCATGACATTCTTCTAGGGCCTTCCTTTGTAACTCAAACGTGGGTAGAAATAGTGCTCCATCTTGGAAGGGCAAATTGTCTCGAATCTCTCTGGTGGACTCCTGGTCTGCCCATTCTTTCATTCCATTTCCACTCATGACTTTCTGTACAGAATCTTCCAGCGAACTCTTGAGCACTGCTCCTATGACTCTTCCTTCTGCTATGATGTTTTGATCTTCAATTTCTTCTTGTACATTCTCCGTACCTAACCTTGACAAGGCATCTGCTTTACCATTCTTTGTTCCTGGACAATACGTGATTATGAAGTCATAATCAGCAAAGTACAAAGACCACCGAAGTTGGCTTGGAGTTAAAGTTCTTGCAGATTTATACATTTTTAGGTTTTGATGATCCGTGTAAACCGTGACAATATGTTTCGCTCCAAGTAGGTAATGCCTCCACTCCTTGAAGGCATCTTTTATGGCTAACAACTCTTTTTCAGTAATGGTGTAATTCACCTCAGGAGGGGTCAGTTTCCATGAACGAAACACCACAGGATGAAGCTGGCCTGTCTTCTTATGTCTTTGTGACAAAACTCCTCCCAAAGCCAAATTGGAAGCATCCGTTTCCACATAGAAAGGTTCCGACGGGTCAGGATGCAACAAAACTGGAGCCGTGGTGAAGGCCTTTTTCAGGTGTACAAATGTTTCTTCCGCCTCCTTAAACGATTCAAAGAAAACTCCTTTTCTGAGAAATTTTGTTATGGGAATCAATTTCTTGGAAAACTCTTGAATGAATCTCCTATAAAAGTTTGCAAAACCGATGAGGCTTTGCACTTCCTTGACTGTTTGCAGAGACTTCCACTCTAGGACTGCCTCTACCTTGCGTTTATCTATAGTTATTCCTTCAGGTGATAGGGCAAAACCCAGAAACTCCACCGATGTCAGACTGAACGCACACTTTTCCAGTTTCACAAAGAGGCTGTTTTCTCTTAATTTCTCAAGTACTCCTCTTACATGCTACTCATGCATCTCTACATTGTCTGAGTATATTAAGATGTTGTCAATATACACTATTGCGCACTGATCTATATATTCTTTTAGGACATCGTTGATGAAGTGTTGGAAGGCTGCCGGCGCATTACAGAGCCCATAGGGCATCACTTGATATTCAAATAGCCCATATTTAGTCCTAAAGGCTGTCTTCCATTCATCTCCTTCTTGGATTCGAACGAGGTGATATGCCCCTCGGAGATCCAATTTCGTGTAGATTCGTGATCCTTTCACTTGATTGAGGAGAACTGATATTAATGGCACGGGGTATCGATTTTTGACAGTGATTCGATTTATTGCCCTATAATCGATGCATGTTCTTAATTCACCCTCTTTCCCAGGGATAAAAAAAGTGGCGAAGAGACTGGGGATTGGGAGGGTCGAATAAATCAATTTCCCAGATATTTCTGGAGGTAGTCCTTCAAATGTTGGTTTTCCTTCTCAGAGCATACATTCGGCTACAAGGCAGATTAGCTCCTGGTTCAAGCTCAATTTTACAATCGTAAGTTCTGTGAGGAGGGAGTTTCTCCGCCTCCTTCTCACTGAAGACATCCTGGTATTCAGCTTACTCTTTTGGTAATTCGACTGTGTGTATCACACATACAGTCACTCCTCCATTACAGAGATGGGTTGCTGGAGTTACCCTTTGATTCTGCGTTGAATTCTAATAACAATTCTCCTTGCAAAATTCTGAATCCATTTTTATTGTTCTGGAACTCCAATCGATGGTGGGGTTATGTTCAGTGAGCCAGGGCAATCCCAAGATTAGCTGAAATTGTAGAGCATCTATCAAATTGAATTGCAAACTTTCACAATGTCCTTCCGTCGATTCCAACTCTACAGGCTCTGTGTGACTCACTATGGGTCCCCAAGAAAGACTTGTGCCATCCACTGCCCGAACAGCCTCACTTTTCTCTTTCCTTAGAGCCTTCAATCCAATCTTTTCAGCAGACTTCAAGTCACAGAAATTGCCTGTGGCCCCTGAATCCACCATCACTGTGATTCCTTTCAAAATGCCTTCTCCGAACCTTAACGTCATGTGCATTATCAAATGAGGTGAGGAGGATTGCAAGGTATTCGCCAAAGTGTGATCCTTAGGAGTTGTATCCAAGTCTGCACCCATCAGTCCAACTCCCTCTACTAATGGTGCTGCCAGTTTTCCTTCGGCGACTGTTTAGGCTTCTTTGGACTGTTTCAAACAAAATGCCCTCCAACCCCACAGTACAGGCACTGCTTGTTTAATCTTTTTTTCTCCTTCTCTTCCTTTGATAGTGGACCTCAAATAGTTCCAATCTGCATGGGTTCCGTGCTATGCTGCCCTTCAATTACTCTTGTTACTTCGGTTTTAGCTCGATCATATCTTGGTATACTAGAACGACATTCCCTTCTCTTCTCTCCTCTTCTCTCGCTCTGATGGAAATCTATTTCCAGCACCAGATCGATGAGAGCCGAGATTTCTGTGGGTCGATTGGGTACTTGTGCAAGAGCATCTTTCAATTCTTCCCTTAGACCACGATAAAATACTGCTGCTCGTTTATTTTCTGGCCAGTCCGTTTCCACTACCAGCTTATTGAATTGGGCCAAATAAGCTATCAATTCACGATTCCCTTGTCTGAGTTCTAGCAACTCATTAACAGCAGCTTGCAAGACTCTACTACGATCAAATATTCTATGGAACTCTTTTTTGAATTCGTCTAGATCATAAAGTATGGGATCATTTCTAGATACCAAAGGCATCGACCATGAAGCAGCGTCACCACTTAGATAGGATAGTATGAAGGCTACTCGTGATTGCGCATCAGGGAAGACTGCTGGCCGGCACATGAAATGTAAGGTACATTGCGTCCAAAATATTTGTGCTTTTTGAGGGTCTCCAGTAAATCTCTCTGGAGGTGCCAATGGGATCACTGGTGACAAAGAATAGATTACTTGAGTGGTAACCTTAGACAGTTGACTTGTGGTGTCACTAGCGATTTCTACAGGGGATGAAGGAAACTTAAAGTTTGGGCCTGTAACTAGGCTATTCATTTTAATTGCTAATTCAGAGGTCTCTCTTCTAGAATTCATTATATCTTGTTTTGAATCTCTATTCTCTTCCCGAAGTGCCATTATTTCCTTTATTATTCCTTCCAATACTTCACCTAATTTTTTAAGGTCCAAACCTTCATTCATTCTGCTCGGGTTCAAAAACTATGTGGGCGGGCGAGGCCGGGCAAGATGGCCGAGCGGACGTGAATCGTCTAGGCTCCCGACCCACGCCGGCGACCTGAGTGTCCAGCACACCCATCTGCACATCCCACTTGCCCAAACTATGCAGTAACGTTCCAGGACTTACCGGCGGAGACGCGGAGGCCCAGCACCGCCAGTTTCCAACCTCTGAAGTGGCTGTTTGCACCCCGCCGATGCGGCCCACAGGAGTGGACAAAATGGCGGCTACCTAAAGGACTCGGAAGCGAGAAGAGGCGGAGGGCGCCCCATTGCCAGAGCCCAGAGGCTTCTTTTCAGCTTGCTTCCATCTGCAGGAACATCTTGTGATTCCCCGCTTCCTGCGGCGATAGCGCCCCAACGCATGCAAGGTGCTACAGACGGATTGCGGGCTGGGCTCCTCTGGAGAGGACACTAGCGCCCCCAGGCCTGCCAACGGAAATGGCGGGCCCCATAACGGTTGTCTCCAGCTCCCGAGAGACGGTCTGACGGTGGCCGGTACGCCTCACCGCTCCCCACGAAATGGCGGCCACCTGGAGGCTTCGGCGGCAGCGGTCCACTGCGGGCACCCCTCCACGAGGGGTCTGACGCCTTCCCTCCACCACCTTCACGCCCCTGTGGGAGACCCGACGCGCTCTACAATTTGAAGCGGTGAGTGCAATTGACAACTGCTGCGCACCACTGACGGGCGGGAAACCTTACACCTACTTTGACAAGAGACACGCACAGGGGGGCCTGCTGATCTTCAGAGAGCCAGATACGCAGCAAAAACTTAGAGGGGACAACACCTGAGGCACATCTGCAGAAAGGGGACCCCTGATACCTACGAGTGATGCCTCATTACCTCCCTGATGTCCCATCTGCTCCTGCCTGACTTTAAGATGGCGGCTGCTCACTGACCACGAGGTCACACGGCACGCATTGCTGATGGTTCCCTGGAGTCTACAGCACCCAGTTATGCCTCTATACCACATCACTGTTTAACTGCTAATACCCTCCTGGAGTGTGGGAACCTCCGGATGTGATCTTACGCACTTGGCACTTCTCTCAACGGGGGACTCCCCACCTAGCCCATACACTGCAGGATTGCTGATCTGGGGGATACGTCACTAGGAAGCCGCGCTGCTGCCGCTCTACATTTGCAGCGTCCGCTTCATTTCGCGCCACAGTCCTAACCCTTCATCATACTCGATCACTATACCTCGCACAGGGCACCGAGGAGCCTGCATCTATGCCGCCAAAGAAGGCTCCACCGCCACCCAAGATCACCAACTTCTTCCACCCCTCAGATAAAAGACAATCACCGGACCAGGGAGAACCCTCAACAGAAATGGCCCTCACCAAAGATGACCTGTTGTCCTCCCTGCGTGACTTTAAGGAGGAACTTCGCGCTGAACTGAACCAAGATATGAAAGCCTCGATTGACCAGCTTCAAACAGATCTCTCCGCGCGTATGTCCTCGCTGCAACAAGACGTGGACTCAGTGGGCACGAGGGTGCTCGACCTGGAAACACAAACCCAGGGATTGGAGCACCAGGCAAAGGAAACACACGACAAGCTGCAAGACCTTCAACAACAACTCTCTCTAGCTCAGTTGAAAGCCGAAGATCTCGAAAATAGGGCTCGGCGCGACAACATACGGATCCGAGACTTAGCAGAGGGAGCAGAGGGGCTGAATCTTGAGGCGTTCCTCGAGGGGCTTTTTGCCGAGATCATTAGCCCTCGACAACTCAAGATTGGTTCAACCCTGGTATCCTGGTTCACCGTCTCAGGAATATAGGAGTAACTGGCATGGTGCTTCAATGGCTGTGTTCCTTTCTGGAGGGAAGATTTTTCCAGGTATTCGAGGAGGACATCGCGTCTAAACCCACTCCCTTACTGTGTGGAGTCCCTCAGGGCTCATCGCTTAGTCCGACCCTTTTTAATGTGTATACGGCCCCTCTGGCAGCTATTGTAGCCCCCTCTGGGATCCGTATGGTGACCTACGCTGATGACACCCAATTGGTGGTAGCGTTAAACCAAGCAGATCAAAAGACTAATGGCCTTTATTCTTGTCTTGAGTACGTATCGAACTGGATGGATGCGTCTCATCTTAAGCTTAATGGTGGGAAAACCGAGCTCATGATATTGGGCAACTCCCTTAGCTTTAAACATAGTACCATGTGGCCAGCCTGTATGGGTCCCACTCCGGTCCCTAAGTCCGAAATCAAGAGCCTGGGCATCTGCCTGGACCAGGATTTGAACTTTATGGTGCAGGCCAGGAAGACGGCAGCTATCTGCTTCGGTCTGCTTAGAATGGCCCGCAAAGTCCTCCCTCTCCTCCCTTTCCAAGCTAAAGAAATACTGGTCCAATCACCTATACTTTCCAGACTGGACTATGGAAATGCCCTATATCTGGGTGCCCCCACTACAGTAATCGCTAAACTCCAGACTGTTCAAAACAGTGCAGCCAGACTATTGACTGGAGTTTCCAATAGACAATCAGCGAAACCGGCACTCCACTCCCTTCACTGGCTCCCAGTGCAGGAACGAATTAGCTTCAAGGCTTTGTGCCTAGTGCATAAATCCATGCAAGGGAATGTGCCTCCTATTAACTCGGCCATGATCCGTCCCTACAAGGCTAATAGGAAACTTCGGTCAGACGAGTTACATCTGGCTGAAGTCCCCAGGATTAAGAAGGCCAGAAGTGGTGGACGGCTTTTCTCTTATAACGCGGCCAAGCTCTGGAACTCCTTGCCACTGTGTCTTCGCAAGGTACCCAATCATCTTGTCTTTCGAAAACAACTGAAGACACTTCTGTTCCCCTAGTTCTTTCTGCCTCCCTCTTGTCTAGCCTAGCGCTGGGATGCTCCCGGGTAGCCATGCGCTATATAAATGTCTCTTTCATTTCATTTCATTAAATTGGAACGCGCACATCGAGTTGGAAGACTAAATGGGAATGAGCGACGCCGGACACGCGATGTATTGGTCAAATTCCACTCCTTCAAAGTCAAAGAAGCAGTTTTACAGGAGGCCAGGAAGAAGGGAGACGTCTCCTTTGAAGGACACAAATGCACTTTGTATCAAGACCTGGCACCAGCGACGTTGGCACGTAGACAGCAGTTTCGCCCCCTGACTACGAATCTTCGAGGGTCACACGTAAAATATAAATGGACCTATCCATTTGGCCTGAGCTTTGAACTTGACAATAAATCCCGCCATGTCACGGAGCTCAACGAGGGTTTTTGCTTATTGGGCCTCCCCCCTGTTGAAGGGGACGACACATCAGGGACGTCGGAGGGGAGGACCAGCAACACAGATCTCAATGGGCCACAAGCTCGAGGGGGGCTCACAAATGACAATAGAGATGGAACCCTACGCCCTATATCGATTTGGCCGCTAGGGGACCGCGCCCTCAAGTCGCAGCTTACCGTACGGGACCTCTGGTGAAAGCTACAACAGAGTCTAGTGACTTTACACTTTCAAGACGGGAGCGGATACACAATTTTTCAGGAACACATGTAGATGGAGATTTTTTTTCTTGAGCACTCAGGAGAGGCGTGGAGGGGGATTTCGGCCTTGACCTCCACCGTTTCGCCCGACAGGGCAACACCTTTACCAGTCAGGGCATCACATCCACCTGACTCATACAAATGTTGATATTGTTGGGGCTTTTCTTCTTAATTTTTGTGGGGAGGGGGGTTATCTTTACGTTTGAATGGGGGGTGGTGAAAGTCAAACCATGGGCACCTACGGGCACTTATTTGTGCACGGTCATGCATACGAGCTGGCACGAAGACTGAGAGGGGAGGGCGTGGCTTGCTGTGGGGACCTGCCTCGAGAGCGAGCTAGGGGTTGGATCAGTTACAAACATGGAGGGAGGAGGGCTGACTCGACACCATGGTGATTACAGTGGCTTCATGGAATGTTAAGGGGTTGAACTCACCACTTAAGCGTCAAAAGGTCTGGAAATATATCACAGATCACCATTTTGATATCGTAGCACTCCAAGAGACCCATTTGAAAAGGGGCGATGAGATGAGGCTATGACATAAGCAATACCCCCTTATTTATAGAGCCTCAGTGGGGACAAAACAAGACGGGGTGGCCCTAATGTTCCACACAACAACCAAATTTCAACCAGAGGCAGTTCACAGTAGCAAAGATGGATGCCTAATTATGGTAAACGGCAAATTGAAAGGGGAACTATGCACCTTTATTTCAGCATATGCCCCCAACACTGGCCAGCCAGCCTTCTTAACTACCCTCTTAAAACAGATCGGAGAATTTGCAGAGGGCCAGGTGATCCATATGGGGGATTTCAACCTTACGTGGCAGGCGGATCTCGACAGCACGTACACACATAGAGCCTCAGCAAGCTCCTTCCCTACAGCAGTGAAACAGACGATCCATGCCCTAGGCCTCACGGACGCTTGGCGCACACTTTATCCTACGACCAAAGACTACACCTTTTTCTCACATGTACACCGCACTTACTCCAGGTTGGATTATATATTCACTAGCCAAAGCCTGTTGGGTTCCATCCAGGAGGCAAAAAACTTTCCCACTTTCTATATCCGATCACTGCCCAGTCGCAATCTCCCTTAGCTGGGGTATCACCTCGCCTAAGCCTGCTAAATGGTACTTCCCAGCCTCCCTCACAAGAGATAGATTGATGCGAGATGCTCTGAGATCTGAAATTATGGAATTTTTTACCCTTAACTCCCCGCAGGACCCATCTGTCTTCAACAATTGGGACACATTCAAAGCTGTTATAAGAGGCAAATGCCTAGAGCTTAACGCTACACTTAACAGACAAAGAATTAAAGAACGCGCTACTTTGGAGGCGGAATTAGAAGTAGTGGAAAAGGCTCACAAACAAGTCCCTACCAGGGACACGCAACGTAAACTCATCGCTTTGAGAGGGAAACTTAAAGCGGTATACAATAACAGAGCAGAATCCACCCTCTTGCAGCTACGTCAAATATCCTACATACAAGGGAATACAATTGGCACGCACTTAGCAAGGCAACTCAGGTGAAAACGGGAACGGGAGTTCATTGGAAGTATTCAGGATAGTGAAGGCAGATTAGAGTCTGCGGATGCAGGGAAGGCTAATATTTTTAAACAGTTCACGAACATCTATACACGGGAGAAAATCTAGACTCCGATCCTCAACACGAGTACCTACAGGCACTGTCTTTGCCACAGGTTACCCAGAGCCATAACGACACCCTTACGGCTCCTATTACACATGACGAGGTATGTAAGGCAAGTCACTCAAGCCCAATAAAGCACCGGGACCTGATGGCCTCACAGCCCTCTTTTACAAGACCTTCGCAGCCAAAATCACCCCCCACCTCACACATCTCTTCAACCACATGGCAGAGTCTGTCCAGGTCACCCCCACTGTGGCTGAAGCGGTCATCTCAGTGATCCCTAAACCCGTGAAAAAGACCCACTTATGTACCTCCTACCACCCTATTGCTCTCCTAAATTTGGACGCCAAACTCTACTCTGCCATACTTGCCGCGCGACTGAACGAACTGCTACCAGACCTCATCCATCCAGATCAATCAGGATTTATAAAAGGCAGGCAAACTCACGATAATATCCGACGAACAGTCCATCTGATTGAAAAGGCGACCAAACGTCATATCCCAGCGGTGTTAGTGGGGCTAGACGCCGAGAAGGCCTTCAATAGGGTGGATTGGCCATTCCTTTTTACTACCCTTAAACACTTCGGCTTTGCTGATAAATTCATCAATATGCTCAAGGCCAATTACACTAGGCCCGCTCCCGCGTGCAGGTCAACGGTACACTGTCTGACTTTTTTCCCCTCACTAGAGGGACGAGAAAAGGGTGCCCGTTGTCACCCTTATTGTTTGCGCTGAGTATAGAGCCCCTCGCAATGTATATACGGGAGAATCCCGGGATAACTGGGTTACCCTTTGGAGGAGATGACCATAAACTATCACTCTTTGCAGATGATATTCTGTTATACCTGACCAAACCGGAGTCCTCCCTCCCAGCCCTTCATTTGGAATTGACTGAGAATGAGCAGGTAGCGGGCTTCAAAATTAATGTGGACAAATCGCTCATTCTCAATCTGACAGTGCCAATACAGGAAGCGGAGGCACTGAAGACCCATACCACCTTCCAGTGGGCGAAAAGCTCTCTGCAGTATTTGGGAGTACAGCTGACTCCCACTGTGGAGGGCCTTTATGGGGCTAACTTCCCTCCTCTTCTCCGCCAAATCCAAGGTGATCTTAAACGGTGGAAGCCCATGTTCATCTCTTGGATGGGCCGCGTCCACGCAATTAAAATGACAGTGCTCCCAAAATTCTTATATCTTTTCCAAGCACTTCCTATACAACTTGATAGAGACCTTCTTCCTAAGTTGCGATCCCTTATCACTCACTTTGTCTGGCAGGGGGGGCGGGCGCGCCTACCGTTTCATACGCTACGACAACCACGGGATGAGGGAGGCGTCGGCTTACCTGACCTTAGCTTCTACTACAAAGCTGCGCAACTCCGGATAATGACAGAATGGTCCAAACGAACATCTGACAAACATTGGTTACATATGGACATGGCTATTGCGGGGAGATCTATATGGGATCTCTTATGGAAACCCAAACGGGATAGGCCGGCCAACACTTATATTAGCACTCCAACTTGCACTGTTTTGAAGACTTGGGATTCTGTTGTGGGGGGGTCGATTGGACCACGTTCCCTTCACCATACACGCCAATACACTTCAACCCGGCCTTCCCGCCGGCTAATAAAGAAGGACCCTTTGCTGCCTGGAAAGAGGGGGGCTGCCTCATGCTACAAGAACTATTTCACAACTATGACATCTTAACATTTGAGACCTGTAGAAGAGAATTTTACTTAGGCACCGAGGAACACTATCATTACCTTCAACTCAGACACTGGGCTCTCACACCCCCGAATTGGGACGCTGCCACACGAGAGAAGACTACATTTGAAAAATTCATTCAAAAGGCTGTCTCTATGAAAGGGGTGATCTCTTTTCTATATAAGATCCTACTAGCTTCCACCCCCGCACCGAGACCACGATATATGGCTATGTGGGAAAAGATTGCTCAGAGGGATATCACTGACAGGGAATGGGCTGGGGTGTGGTCGGACACAGCTAAATTTAACCACTCTCTGGAATTGCGTGAGGCCCACCTGAAAACCATGACAGATTGGTATCTTTACCCCACCAAACTTAAAAAAATATTCCCGAGCACATCTGATATGTGCTGGAGGGGCTGTGGCCTCCTTGGCGACTTTCAACACATTTGGTGGGACTGCCCTATACTTCGACCCTTTTGGGAGGAGATCTTAGCCCACATCAAAACTATTTTGGGGTACCCCATACCAACCACTGTTGAGGGGCACTTCTGGGCATCAGGGACCCATCACTGACACACCAGACCAAAGCAGACAAGGACATTCTATGGTCCTGCTTGGAAGCGGCCAAAATCGCCATCGCGGCGGCTTGGAAGAAGACAACGGCCCCCACTCTTTCGATGTGGCAAGCGCGGCCCTGGAGAATACTATGTTTGGAGAGGGTGATGGATATCTTCAGAGACGATTACAAAAATGTTGAATATAAATGGGGCCCACTAGTTTCCTATCTGACTCAAGGGCTCCCCCTAGCAGTATGCCCTCCTTCCGTCAGGGATATGCATCTCTTTCAGTTTTGAACTGCACGCTGCCAACTTTATGACAAAGCCCTACGTAACACTACAAGCTGGTTCTATGATACGTGTAGACGTCGCCTTTGTAACAATATGTATCCCCGTTCTGGTTTGACCTGCCAGCTCTCTACAACACGCATCTGACACCACCACCATTCTATCTTTTCTTTTGGTTCCGGGGTGGGGGGAAGGGTTTTTCCTTACTTAAGGGTTTGAGACCATCCACATTGGTAGGGTTCAAGTTATTACCGGTCCTGAACACGGAGATAGACTAAATGCTTAAACTAAGGTTCTAAGTTGCATGTTGTGCCCTGATAATGTTGGGAATGATATTTACACTGTCACATCTCAGAGCAGGAAGGGTATAAAGTATAGTGCTTTTTGTTAATTTTGCTAACTTTAGTCTGGGTAAGATTTATATTCTATCTTTAGATGACTCATTTTAGTTTTGGTGTAATAAACCAGAATATACTTTCGTGATACATGTAATGTCGCTTGACAAGGACCATGCTCAGATTTGCAGGTAATACAAAATACTATATGGGTTCTGACGATGTCGATGGGCCCCCTGAATGACTCTGTAATTATGAATTAGCCAGCTGTAAGTACTGTCCGACGGTCCTTAGACATTGTATTGTTCCGCTTATCTGTTTTCAATGTGCAAAACAAAATTTAATAAATACAACTTTGAAAAAGCTATGTGGGCTCTTCACTCTGTCAGATCAGATTCCACTAAATGCACAGGAGCAGAAGAATGCAAATTCCCAATTCCCCCTTTCCGACTTCTCAGCCACTCTCTGTCTAAGTACTGTGTGGCTGTAGAACCCATAAGGGGGAAAGGGGTAGGGGACAGAGAAGAGACAGCTACTCCTTTCTTCTGGTTCCTCTCAGCAATTGTTCTTCTTATTTTTGTTGTTAAGAACTGCAAATAAGAAAACCTGCAATCTTACATTTCAATCTTAATACATAATTAATATCATTGCATATTATATATTATTACAGTGTTTCCTACAGTGCACCTACCCAAATTAGCTGTAGCCAATGCCTCTCTTCTATTGTTGAGTATGATATGCTTCTTGTGGTAAACTTTCTTTAAAAAAATGTTTTTTCCTTATTATAAATAGAGAACAACTATAGCTTTATGTATTCTTCTCTTTTTTGAGGAACGTTTCCAGGTGTAAGTCTTATGAGTGAATATCGTACTTTCAACACTGACTGGTAAGTATTCTATTGATAACTTTGTGTAACGCCTAATCATCAAATAAGAATGTATTATTGTTCTTTTATATATATGCAAAATATCACTCATTACCAAAATGTAACTAATCCTATAAAGTAGGAATAATACAGTGTATGCGAACCTAATGCCCACAAATGATTAGCGCACAATACCTCAAATCAGTTCACTGCGCTCATATATGGACAAGTGCTTATACTAACTCTTCACATAATATGCCAACTCGAACTCAATTATTAACAAACTCTAATTCACTTGAAAGCGCACTACTCTATCTGACGTGCGTGCGTAAGAAGGAACTCTGGTAAACTGTTCTCACCCAACTCTCTACAAAACTGTTATGCGCTCACAGTTGTAGTTCTCTCATAATTCGCCTGCTCTGAAGTGAAAACACTAGTTCCCAAAATATCTGTCAAATACAAAAGAGTGGCGAGAATAAAACAACAAAAAAATATAGTGACAAACGCTACCCTGACTAACTATGCGCGCCGCAATAACTATGCTGCCAATACCTCCAAGTTCTCAGGTGAAGTGCGAAGATTCTTGTTCTTTATCTGCTAGCATTCTAAAGCTGCCTCCTTTCATCTAGAAACATCTTGGGATTTCTCCACCTACTGTGCCTAAGTCTGGCTACTCCATTTCTAACCTTCCTGAAAGCCTGATGTATAATTGAATTTACTGAAACCCTATTAACTGTAGCTGGTGACTTGCTCCTGACAATACACACATCGAATCAATCAGACATTACCAATGCAATCATGCAGGTACTACTCTTGCACTCAATTATTCACTCAGGCAGTACCCATGCACTCATTGATTCCCTCAGGTACTAGTCATGCACTCATACAATGACCCAGGAATCACTCTTGTAGTCATCTTTTTACTGAGGCAGTACCCATGCACTGTTCCAAGCAGCTAGATATTAGTCTTGCACTCATACATTCACTTTCTCAGGACCCATGATCTCATAGAATCAAGTAGGCACTACTTTCTACACACATTCAATCAATCATGCATTACTTATGCAGTCATGCAATCACCCAGGCACTACTCTTGCACTCAACCATTCAATCAGGCACTACGTATGCACTCCTGAATTCCCTGGAGCACAATCTTTGCGCTTATCCATTCACTGAGGTACTAGGCAAGCACTTATCCAATTATCCAGGCAATACACTAGCACTCATAGAAACTGTCAGGCAGTACTGTTGCACTCATTCTTTCACTCCAGCAGTATGCATGTATTTATGCAATCTGCTACACAGTTGACATATACTCATAGAATGCCTTACACACTACAAATGCTCTCATGCAATCATTCAATAATACCCCCCAACTTTCATACCCCCCAACTTTCATACTATTAAAAGAAATTATGGAAAGTTAGATTTATCAAAAAGTAGTTAAAAAAATAAGTTAAACATTTTTTCTAAATTATCTTTTTTATTTCAATAATCTGTAGTATAATATGACACTACAAATTTGCAAACATGAAAACAATATTAATTGAAAGAAATAAGAATATAGATGTTAGCTCAGCTATGTTGTATGTTTTAAAAAAAAACTGCTTATAAATATTTGAAAACTTTTTTCAAATATTTAAAAAATGATAAACAAAAAGAAAAAAAATAAGAAACATCTTTTAATAATTTTTTTATTTAAAGGAACAGTAGAAAATCATACATAAAACCATAGGCTTGAGGGACATTACAGTTAGGAATTAGCATTTAAAAAACCTTAGAAATTCACTGAAAAAAACATAGGTTTCAGGGACGTTACAGTTAGGAATTAGCATTTAAAAAACCTTAGAAATTCAGTGAGAAAACCACAGGTTTCAGGGACGTTATAGTTAGGCTGACATTTCACTCATACAAAACTAGAGAAATTCAGCCTTTATAGTTAGCTGAGCTAACTATAACTTGCGCCCTTGCAATGCACTGCTGATGAAGTCACTGATAACATCTGAAATGACATCACTGATGACATCATCCATTTAATATCTGATGCACCCCCTCACACCCTAATATAAACTTTCATACACCCTCTCTAAAATACAGACTAACATTTTTGAAACCATAATACCAGTTAGTACATACCCACTCACTGATTCATAGGTCTACACACACATCCACTCACTCACCCATACAGTTATTCATGCATACAGTCACTCATCAATTTCAGCCACTGATGTATGCACTCATACACCCATACAGACACTCACACACTGCCACTCACCCATAGAGTTACTCATACACCTAGTCAGTCACCCAAACAATCAATCACACTGAAATTTACTCACCTACCCAGTTATACACACACCAACTCACTTATTCATACAGATAGTAACACATACTTACTCTCTTCTACAACACTGACATAAGCACACACTCACCCATATAGCTACTCTCACACTCACTCACTCACACATACACTCAGTTAAATACTCCAACACTGACATATACTGCCTTTCACATATGCAGTTACTCACCAATATACCACTGAGACATTCATACACTCACTGACACAGCCATACACATACTCACTCAACCATACCATCCCTCACAGAAGCACTCATAAACCCATACACCCAGGAATTCACCCACTCATACAACCATGCAGGGAGTCACACAGCACCTCACTCACCCACACAGACACTCAGGCACCCATACAGGTACTCAGACAACTAATCAATAACCCATATAGATACTTATGTACCTACTCACCAACCCTTGCAGCCACTTACACACCAACTGACTGACTGATACACACATTTACACAGCTTAGTCACTCACACATACATTCACAAAGACATGTTTAATCACTCACTCATACAGTCAGTCACACACCCAGCAAATCATCCATACAGACACTCATACACCCACTCATTCTTCGAATACACCTTAGCGTATATATGTATTATTCTTAAACTTTTTAGAAACACTCACAGGATGATGTAATCAGTGATGTCACTGACCATGTCATGAGTGATGTAATATGTGATGTCATCAGCAGTGCATTGCAGTGGCAAGAGTTATAGTTAGCTCAGCTAACTATAAAGGACGAATTTCTCTGGTTTTGTACAAGTGAAATGTCAGCCTAACTATAATGTCCCAGAAACCTGTGGTTTTTTCACTGAATATATATATATATATTTTTTTTTCAAACAAATGCCCATGAGCTGCGAGGAGGCACTCAACAGCTTGCCCACCATCCAGTGTTTCCAATCAGTTCGCCTCGACCTTCCGCTAAGTAGAATTCAATAGCCTGACGCGTTTCGAGGCATGACGCCTCTTCCTCAAAGGCTTGGCTTCTTTCTCATATGGCGCAATGACGACTCTCTTTAAATAAATTGTTGGGCATGCTTTGATTCGCTGCATCTATGGTGCACGCTGGGACATGTAGTCCTGCAGAGAAAACATAAATAATTCTCATGGGCATTTGTTTGAAAAAAAAATATATATATATGTATATATATATCTTACTGGCAGTCACCAATAGGTAGTTATAGTTAGGACCTAGTTTCCATAGGAAAAGCGTTTTTTGATTTACCAATATCTTTGGCGCCGTTTGACACATCTTCGCGAAATTTTCAAAACTAATGGGGCGCTGTGGTCAGCTCCTGTCTTAAAAGTTTCGGGGTGATTTGTCAAGCGGGGGCTGAGAAAAAGGGGGGCCCCAAAACACGTTTTCTCCAAGTTAATTTCCATAGGAAACTTTAGACAAAGCTACAGCCCGAACTGCTGAACGGAATTACACCAAATTTGGCAAAAAGGTAGCTCTTGGTTCAGAAAGTGTTCTTTTTGTTAAATGGTATAAATCCATTCAGTAGTTTTTGAGAAATTCAAAAATAAAAAGCGAACAATATCTGGCTGCCGCGGTGGATCCGCGAACCCTCCCGAGCACGAGCTTTATTTTGATTGGCTGCCAACACTCTAAAGCAAAAAGTGTTGGCAGCCATCTTGTGACTCGTTTGAACCAAGTCACAAGAAAAAAGGTAAAAAAACAAGATAAGGGGGCAGGGTAGAAACACCCTGACCCCCTAGGCCTGCTCAGGGGATCCCACAGGGACCCCCAGGGCCAAAAAAAGCATTTTTTTAAAAAAAGATTTGGCGGAATTCGCGTAGGGTACGCGAATCCAGTCAAAATTTTTAAAAAATAAGTGAAGCACGGGCTTTCGCGCTTTGTTTGTTTTAAGCCCCCCGGGGGGACAGGTCCTGGGAGCAATCCATAATTGTGTAGTGGGGGCCCTGCAGCCACATGGACCACCACCTCCCCTGGGCTTTGCTAATAATGTGATGAGGGCACGTGACCCCCGCAGCCTTGGGGACCACCACCTCCCCAGGGCTTCTTGAAAAAAATGCGTTGGGGGGCTCCTTCCCCCCCATACTGCCTCGGGGACCGCCACCTCCCCGGGGCTTGAATTTATTATGGGCGGGAGGGGCCTTGTGGGCCCACCTAAGCCCCGGGGACCGCCACCTCCCCGGGGCTACTTCTAAAAAATAAGTGTGGGGGGCTCCAGCCCCCCACACTGCCCCGGGGACCACTACCTCCTTGGGGCTTCAAATCAGTTGGGAGGGGACCCCACGGCTCCCCTCCTGGAGCCATCCAAGGCCCTGGGGACCGCCACCTCCCAGGGCCAGCTCCAGCAATGTCCCGGGGTGCCCACCCCGGACATTGCAGTTTGCAATGGCAGGGCAAAATTCTGCTTCGCTTCATGGAACCGAGAGCAGAAAAATTGCTCTCATTTCCATGAAGCGAAGCAGAATTGCTTTTGGACAAGGGGAGCTGCATGTTAGCAGCTCCCTGTGTCCAAAAGCAATGCCGGCTCCTGCAGGAGGTGGGGAGCTGGCAGGGCCCACGGAGGCATTGGAGCTTCCCCCTCAGTCCCCAACATGAGGGCATGCCCCGGGGGATAGGGTCCCCGGGGCGGATACCGAGTAATAAAAGTGGGGTGCTTTTTTTTCTCTTGATTTTGGAGTCGCGACCCCATCGTGGCTCTCAGCGCGGCCCCCCCTTGTAACGTTGAGGTGGATTTGCGGATCCACCAAAACTAAATAATTTAATAGTATATAATCTAGAAGGTACTGTTGCATTTGTGAACTTTTTTATGGAGTTAGTGAGATTGAATTTCATAATCACAATAAATTTGATTGAGTTAGTAGTAATATAAAAAAATTAAAAGTTAAACTTGAAAAGTGTTGTAGTACATTGAATTCGTGCTTTTGTTTTGCGAATTCACGACAGGTTCGCGGATCCAAAAAAAGTAAAAAAGTGGATGTATGTTTAAAAAAAGACAATCACTGTTGGGTTATAGGGTGGCTCTAAAAAGAGCCCTTGTTTTCATTCTGACTTTGTTGAAGCTACATGTAAGTGCGGACGCACAGCTTAAGGTTGTTGAGAAACACTCTGTTTCCTTCATCTGTGAAGTGAACTCCATCACTTCTGTAGATGTCATCCATATCAAAACGTAAATTGTTGTTATAGATGGAGCCCATCCTATGGTCTCTGAGGTAAGCAGAAACAGCTTTATTGACACTCTTCCTAGCTTTCTCAAACTGTGGTCAGAATTGATTTGACCACTTCCATTTCTGTCTTTGGCATATATTAGAGTATACAAAGACAGTTTGAGGCAAAATCAACATCAATTGTGCAAAGGTATCCTTCATGAACATTTCCAGTCCTACTCCAGTCAATGTGCCTAGGTCATTGCCACCACAGGGCACAATCATAAGGTCAGGGGGTTGGAGATGCAAAAAGGTTTTAACCAAAGGCATCAATTGGTGCCACTTTAATCCTCTCTGTGCAATCCATTTAATATCCACATTTTGCAAACCTAGGTCTTTGTCAATACCTCTGCGTTCAGCATACCTTTTGCACCAGAAAACATAGCTGTGCCCTACAATCCATACTGTAAGCATCTTGAAGGGATGTCTGGAAGGAATGAAAAGATGTCTGTTGGTAGAATGAGAGGTATCTAAAATGGTGGAGAAGAAGCTATTTTTCAAAAAGCTGATAAGTGATTGGCTGTTCATTAATATTGTGCACTCAAAAATAGGATGCATGTTACTTTCCTGAATGGTTATTAAAAAATGTTTGAAAGGTACAGTAGATAGGATAAGGTAATATTTTGCAAAAGTCAACCACACCTGATATTTGCATTTGTAAACTGCTGTGCTGAAGTTTAAAATATGGTGAACTTGAGACCTGCCAGTACAGTTGAATGTTGCAAAAAGTGTTGCTATGGAAACTGGGATTAAGGTGAATGGGGGAAGGGTTAAACGTTAAGTGTGGATTTAAAATGTGAAATGGTAGCTTATATAAAACTGAAATGTTACTAAATTAAGTTTTCCTAAGTCAGTAGTATGTGTAGAAGTAGTGGGTTGTTAAAAAAAATACTAGTATTATTAGAAATAGGTTTTTGAGCTCCCGTAAGGGTTTGTGGCTCCATCGCGACCCTACATGCATCACTGTGGTGGATTCGCGACTCCAGAAAACCAGTTTGGCCCTTTTAAAAGACAGCTGGAAAGGGTTAATATGTCTAACCAATAGAAATGTGTTTGACAATTTGAAATAATGTAGGAAGCAATTTGATTTGTTACTTATATTTATTTGTGTGCAGAAAGAGAGGGAAAGTTTGCCATTACTGGTTTTAACTTGTTGAGAGGGGTGCATTACATTTATTGTGTGCAAAAGAAAATCTTTTATGAGTTTCTGATATTTTATATTCTGCAATACTATTTGGAAGGTGTGTTACACATTTTTGAGGTGTATTATGTATTATGTAGTAGTGCTTTACTCTTTGAAGTGATATTTTTATATTTGAAAAGCTTTATTTTCAAACTTAGGAAATTATTCAAGAAATGTGATGGATGAAATATGCTATAAAATGTAGAGATGTGTATTGTAGTTTATTTTATTGTACTAAAATGATGATTGATAGATTGTGCATAGTGTATGTGTACATTGGTAGATGGATTATTGAATATAGTAGTTTGTATTGGTGTGCGGAAATGTACAATTGAAGTACACCGCATAATTTTAGGTGTTGCATTCCAATTGGAAGTGTAGTCTGTCAAGTTTTAACGTGTGCATGGACTTGTGACTGAGGTATGTCTCTACTTGCATATGTATTCTCATATGTCTTATACATTTGAAGATGCAAGATGTATAAAAGACAGGTGTTGCTGCTTTGTATTTGGCTAGGCCCAAGACTGTGAGGAGTACTAGAATGGCAAAGCCGCAGCATAAAAGTAAGGTTTAAAACATGTTAAAATGAGGTATTAGTGATTAAGTTACTTTGTATAAGTCTCTAGAGAGGCACAGTTGAAATATGCCACATCATTTTTGGTGTGTGCTTGAAATGGGAAGTGCGTTCTGTGAAGTTTTCAAGTCTGCATAGTGTTGTGATTGAGGTATGTCTGTACTTGGAGATGTATTCTGATAGGTGTTATGCATTTGAAGATGCTTTACATATAAAACACAGATATACGTCTATTTGTATGTTTCTTTTATATATGGTGTCACTAACAAAAGGTACAGACACATGCATACATGCTTTTAGGAATATAGTGAGACTTACATCAGATAGATTTGAAGGGTTACTGCTTTGTATTTGGCTAGGCTCAACACCCTGAGTAGTAGTAGAATGATGAAGCAGCAGCACAGAAGTGAGGTTTAAGATATGTTGGCAGAGGAATTAGTGATTAGGCTACTTTGTATGAGTCTGTGGAAAGGTACACTTCAAATATACTGCATAATTTCGGTGCCTGCTTGAAATGGGAAGGGCAGTCTTTGAAGTTTTAAGGCCTGCATGGTATTTTGACTGAGGTATATGTCTACTTACACATGTATTCTGATACATGTTATCCATTTGAAGATGTTAGACGTGTAAAACACGGGTATACAACTATTTGTATGTTTCTTTTATAAATGGTGTCACTAGCAAAAGGTACAGACACGTGCATGCATGCTTTCAGGAATATGGTGAGACCTACAGCAGAGACATGTGAAGGGTTGCTGGTTTGTATTTGGCTAGGCTCAGCACCCTGAGTAGTAGTAGAATGGTGAAGCAGCAGCACAAAAGTGAGGTTTAAGATATGTTGGCAGAGGAATTAGTGATTAGAGTACTTTATATGAGTGTGTGGAAAGGTACACTTGAAATATACCGCCTAATGTTCAGTCTCTGTTTAAAATAGGAAGTGTAGTTTCTGAAGTTTCGATGTCTGCATGGTCTTGTGACTGAGATATGTCTCTACTTACACATGTATTCTGATATGTGTTATCCTTCTGAAGATGCTAGACATGTAAAACACAGGTATACATCTATTTGTATGTTTCTTTTACAGATGGTGCCAATAGGAAAAGGTGCAAACACCTGCATGCATGCTTTCAGGAATATGGTGAGACTTACAACACAGACATGTGAAGCGTTGCGTCTTTGTATTTGGCTAGGCCCAACACCCTGAGTAGTAGTAGAATGGTGAAGCAGCAGGAGAAAAGTGAGGTTTAAGATATGTTTACATAGGGATTAGTGATTAGGGTATTTTGTATGAGTATGTGGATAGGTACACTTCAAATATACCGCATCATTTTCGGTGTTTGCTTGAAATGGGAAGTGCAGTCTCTAAAGTTTTAAGGACTGCATTGTCTTGTGACTGAGGTATGTCTGTACTTACACATGTATTCTAATACGTGTTGTCCATCTGAAGATGCTAGACATGTAAAACACAGGTATAGAACTATTTGTGTGTTTCTTTTATATATGGTGTGACAAGCAAAAGGTACAGAGACATGCATGTAGGCTTTCAGGAATATGGTGAGACTTACATCAGAGACATGTGAAGGGTTGCTGGTTTGTATTTGGCTATGCTCAACACCCTAAGTAGTAGTAGAATGGTGAAGCAGCAGCACAAAAGTGAGGTTTAAGATATGTTGGTAGAGGAATTACTGATTAGGCTCTTTGTATGAGTCTGTGGAAAGGTACACTTCAAATACATCGCATAATTTTTGGTGTCTGCTTGAAATGGGAAGTGCAGTCTGTGAAGTTTTAAGGTCTGCATGGTCTTGTGACTGAGGTATGTCTCTACTTACCCATGTATTCTGATATGTGTTATCCATCTGAAGATGCTAGACATGTAAAACACAGGTATACATCTATTTGTATGTTTCTTTTATGTATGGTGCCACTAGGAAAAGGTGCAGACACCTGCATGCATGCTTTTAGGAATATGGTGAGACATATGAAGGGTTGCTTCTTTGTATTTGGGTACGACCAATACCCTGAGTATTACTAGAATGGTGAAGCAGCAGCAGAAAAGTGAGGTTTACGATATGTTGGCAGAGGGATTAGTGATTAGGCTACTTTGTATGAGTCTGCATGCATGTTTTCAGGAATATGGTGAGACTTACAACAGAGATATGCGAAGTGTTGCTGATTTGTATTTGGATAGGCCAAACTCCCTGAGTAGTAGTAGAATGGTAAAGCAGCAGCACAAAAGTGATGTTTAAGATATGTTTGCAGAGGGATTAGTGTTTAGGCTACTTTGTATGAGTCTGTGCAAAGGTACACTTCAAATATAACTCATAATTTTCGGTGTCTGCTTTAAATGGGAAGTGCAGTTTGTGAAGTTTTAAGGTGTGCATGGTCTTGTGACTGAGGTATGTCTCTACTTACACATGTATTTTGATATGTGTTATCCATCTGGAGATTCTGGACGTGTAAAACACAGGTATACATCTATTTGTATGTTTCTTTCATATATGGTGCCACTAGCAAAAGGTGCAGACCCCTGCATGCATGCTTTCAGGAATATGCTGAGACTTACAACAGAGATTTGCAAAGGGTTGCTGCTTTGTATTTGGCTAGGCCCAAAACCCTGAGTAGTAGTAAAATGGTGAAGCAGCAACAAAAATGTGCCACATAATTTTGAGTGTCTGCTTGAAATGGGAAGTGCAGTCTCTGAAGTTTTAGATAGCATGTGCTCCGAGATGTTACTGTTTAAGTTTTTAGTTCATAGGTTTGATAATATGTAAAGTATAATATTCTAAATATTTATGTGCTATGGAAATATTTGCAATGCAATTGAAAGTATTTGTTTATTTATAGATGAAAATATTTATATATAATTATTTTAATAATATAAAATTGTTTTTAGAAACTATTTAAACTTTTTTTTTTTTTTCAGATATTTACAATTATTTGTAAGAAAGATTGAGTATGGCAAGAAAAGATCAAAAGAGAAAACAAGAAAAAAACAGTACTATTTAAAGGAAAGAGAAAAGCAGAAATTAGATGAAGTGCAAAGCGTTACATTGAAGAAAAAGACTTCTGGTAAGAGAACTAAAGAGTTTGTTATAAGACTTTTAAAGAATGTAAAGAATTTTGAAAATGTGGAAAAGAGAAAGGAAGGTTGTATAACCAATCGGAAGGAAATGAACAAAGGACATATTAATAGAAAATCATGTTATGGGAAAACAATCTATGTTGAAAGAAGGCTGAAAGAATATAAAGACATAAGGAAGAGAATGTATAGAAGTAGAGTACTACAAAATTTATTGAAAGATTGTAAAAATATATAAAAAGATCAGCAGCTTATAAAAAAAAGCAACAGATTGAAAGTGTAGTAGAAAAAGCTTTTGAATTAAAATGAAAATTATATATATTGGTATTGAAGAGAATGAAAACATTGAATAAAATAATGCATTTTATGAAGGAGAAAAGCAAAAGAAAAAGACTGGTTAATAGAAGTAACTTTTGCAAAACCTTTTTTGGTGAATGGAAGCACACTTCTAGTACTGAGCCTTTCTTTAATGAAGAAAGTTATTTTCAACAAAACACATTAGTTCATGCAGTTGATACCAGTGGTGGATGCTATGAGAGGAAAGATGGTTGTCCAATTGAAAAAGACAAGATGGCTCCTAGGAATGTGGAAGAAGTAATAGCTGAAGAAGTTAAAGGGAGGCGTGCACAAGCTCCAGTGTATAAGTGGGATTGTAGTAGTATTTGTAGTATCCGACAGGAATCTATTGACATATTCCGAGTTTTCTTACGAGAATATGCCCAAAAAAAGTCTTAAACAGAAGATTAAGATGTTGCAGGGACTAGATCCATGTAAAGTAAGAAAATATACTAAGTTGCAGGGTCATTTTCTGGCTTGTCTTTCTAGAAAAGTGTGCAAAAGTACATTTCATCATTTAAGAATGTTAGCAGTACACCACTCAGAAATGCGGAAGTTAGTAAGGAGACTGTACTACGTAAAAAGTCCTGCATTATCTTTAAGTGAAATGAACACAGTTCTTTTGCATGGTTCAGTATCGGATGTAAAAAAAGTTTGTGATGATGTACTGTTTCGTTTCTTTAGTTCACAAGAGGAGTGTAGAGAAAGTGAGAGCTTGATGTTATGTTATGTTAGCAATTTCTAGAGCGCACAAATACCCGTGGGTGTCTCGGCACTATGGACTGTAGAAGAAAGCGGAAAGGCCCCTTATTGCTGAAATAGCCAGGTTTTTACTTGTTGATAAGTGTAGGTGTTGAAGAACAGGTGGAAGATATTAGTACTGACAAGTTTGCAGAAGAAATTAACAAAGTTTAAGATAGTTTCATCTGAAAAACCAAATTATGTTTGTATTTGTTGTCGACGTACTCACTATAGAAGTCAAACTAGGAATGTTGATGTTTATTTAAAAAGTGAAAAGCAAAACAATGATAAATGGGAGCAATTTGAAGCTTATTTGTTGGTGGAAGGTCGTTTTGAGTTGGGTACTGATCAACTTATTTGTAAATATTGTTACAACAAATTAGAAGAGAACAAAATGCCAGGTAGAGCTGTACATAACAACTTAGAGTTGGTAGCTATTCCTCCGGAACTGGCAAATTTAAATGCATATGAGTCCATTCTTATTCAATCTGTGCACCCTTTTCAGGCCATAGTTCGTATGGAGCCTAAAACAGGTAAGCTGCCTCCAACAGATTTCCAAAGAGGTCTGAAAGGAAGAGTTGTGTACTTACCTTTATATTTTAAGAAAAATATTGAAACTGTTGGTATAGAGAGAGAGGAAAGTGAGCCTGTAGGTATTCTAGTTAATGGTGTACCAACAAAGAGTCGAAAAATATGGCAAGAGTTAGTAGATGTTACCAAACTTCAAAAGGCTACATTATATCTTGTACAGAACAATATTTATTATAAAACTGTAAATGTGGAAGAACAGGAAATATGTTTAGAAGATGAAACAGATATTTTAAGTGGCCAAATAGAAAAAGTGGACAAGTCCAGGAGTGAAGAGATTTATGAACATGACAGTATACATTCTCTACATTCAAAAGAAGTGATAGGAAACAGTATTAAATTATTTCAAATGAAGAAAGCAAAGGGAACTCCAACGAGTGTATGGGAAAAAAGTTTAGAAGCACATTGTTTACCACAGCTGTTCCCCACGGGAGAAGGTGGACGATATGATAAATGAGCAGTACGGATTCCAGCTACAGAATACTGCTCGACAAGATCGTACTCAGAAGATCCAAGATTTCGACAGTGCATTCCATATATGTTTCATCTTCTGTTTGAAAGTGACTTGTCTGCACTTTCATATGTAGTGAACCACATATTAAAAACAGGAGTTCATCTTACACATGTTTCTGCAAAGGAATTCATGGACAGAGTTCTACAAAGAGATGAACATTTAGAATCTCAGTTAATTAATTTGATGGCGTGTCAACGTGGTACCAATGAGTATTGGTATCGTCGTCACGGAGAACTTAAATGTATGTTAAGAAACTTTGGTATCCCTATGTGGTTTGTAACTCTTAGCTGTGCTGAATATGCATGGGACGATTTACTTGAATTTCTACAAGAAGCAAATTCAAATGTTAAAAATATTGAATTGAAGACACCTGGAGAACTCTGTTCCTTGGATCCTGTAAATGTGTGCAGGTATTTTAACCACAGATTTCAAAGTATGATGTCATTTATCTGCAATAAAAATATTCCCCCTCTTGGAGAAGTGACTGATTTCTTTTGACGAAAAGAGTACCAAGCCAGAGGTGCTCCTCATATAAACATGCTATTATGGATCAAGAATGCTCCAAAATTTGAAACTGATAGTGATGAAAGTGTTTCGTCTTACATCGAACAGTATGTTACCTGTGCCATTCCAAATGAAGGAGGAGTAAACAGCTTGAGACAACAAGTTTTACGGTTTTAAAGTCATCAATGTGGAAAATACTATCAACTAAAATACTAGTCTAAGGGAACATTTTATACAAAGTGTTGTTTTGGATTCCCACGTCCAATAATTTCAAAAGGAAGAGTAAATTGTTTTATGTCAGCAGTAAGGCATACAATATCTCAAAAATCTCTGAAGAATACATACAACTTAAAAAGAACCAAAGATTCAAAGTATATTAATGACTACAATCCAGTGATTTTGACAATGTGGAATGCAAACATGGATATTCAATATGTTGCAGATAATTCAATTGCTGTTGCTCGCTATGTTACGTCATATATAACCAAATCTGAAAAGACAGAGATGAAAGAAATGTGGGAAGAAATTTCACAGGAAAAGAGACTTAGCAAGAAATTGTAGAGCTTTAGCTTGAAAATGCTTTCCCATCGAGAGATTGGATCCTATGAATGTTCGGATCGGTTGAGCTCTGCCAGTTTATATTCAAAGTCAAGAGAAAACATTTGGGTAAGTCTAGGTCTTACCGCCAAACAAAATAGAGTATTGAAATCTCTAGAAGAAATCGAATACTTAGCATTGAATGAACCAGAAAGTACAGATATTGTTAAAACTAATATGTTGGATACATACTATCCGAAAAGAAGTCCACATCTGGAAAATCTATGTCTCTATGAAATACTTCAACATTACAGCTTTAAAAGAAATGTTACAGAAAATATAAATGAAGAAAAATATGCAGTAATTGAATGTGATGGATGTTTGGTAAAACATGCCAAAGGAAATCTTATTAACCACAGAAAACTCAGTTGTGAAAGTCCAGAAAAGAGGGACATTTTCTATTTAGCACTTCTGCAACTGTTCAAGTCTTGGCGTAGTGAAACGGAATTACTTGGAGATTTCGACTGCTATGAAGATTCTTTCAATGCATGTACAGATAGCATTCAATGCACTATTTTCCCAATGTATCTACAAATGTTAAATGATGAGATTGAACACGAAACTACTATTGCAGGTGAAATAGCCAGAGACAGCTCTCAAGATAGTCAAAGTTCGGCTGCACTAAGCCAAGATCCACTAGGACAACCAATTATCGAAAATGAAGCAGTAATTGCCATGAATGAAGTAGAAACTGCAATGCAACAAGCACAACTCGATATTATCCAGTTAGAAAAGTTAGAAGAACAACTAAACATCGAACAGAAAGAAATATATCAACAAGTGACACAACAGATACAACATGGTTTGCTGCACACAAAAAAGAATGCCAATGTTCACCATTCAAACATATTTTAATGTACATCAGTGGGCAAGGTGGAACAGGAAAAAGGTTCTTAATTAAAGTTTTGACCAGTTATCTACACACAACTACAGAATCACATTTATCTTGTGTTGTAACAGCTCCAACTGGTTTAGCATCACCCAACATTAAAGGGATTACTTTACATTGATTACTTTTGCTACCAGTTGAGCATGATAATAAACTGGAATATCAGAAGCTATATGGAGAAATTTCTTATGAAGTTTCAAGAGTACTGAAGTAAATGAAACTTCTAATCATTGATGAGGTGAGCATGGTCTCAAACTTAATGCTTGCCTTTTACACTTGAGGATGCAACAGATTTTAAAAACAGATTACGATGTACTGCTTGGAGGTAAACATGTAATTGTATTCGGAGATCTACTGCAACTTACTCTTGTAAAAGGACAACCTGTTTTTAAAACACTTGTCTATGAAGACACTCGGAAATCTTTGGGAAGTATTGGAAATGTGAACATTTGGTAACATTTTGAATATAAAGAAATTATTAAGAATATGCGACAAGCAAGTGATGAACATTATGGAAATATTCTTCAAGATATAATAATTGGTGTATTGACAAAACATGGTAAACAAGCTTTGGAAATTCTGCTACTAAGGAACTTGTTTACAATTGGAAACACAGCGTCTGAAATAATGTTCAATAAGCTTGAAGAAAAGAAGTCTGTAGTTTGCCCAATGCCCACACTGCAAGAGTGTTCTACATTTAATCAAGAACTTTTGAAACTGGAAAAACAGGAAATAGTTGAAATTAAAGCTATTGATAAAATTGAACACCAGGGAGTGACTATTCTTCTCACAGACAAACTACAGTCTTAATTGCATTATTTGGAAAAGGCTGTATCTAAAACAGCAGCCTTAGAAAACACTTTACATTATGTATAAACTGTCGGGTAATTTTACGGTGTAATTTGAATGTAGAAGAAGGTTTAGTAAATGGAACAATGGGAAAAGTTGTTGCGTTTGTAAAATTGCAGAACAGAGATAGAACTTTTGAAGATTATGGGGCATATTAGCAAGACCGGCGATAAAATTATCATTAATGCAGGAAACTGCCGCTAAAACGGCGATAATGGGCTTGCTAATATGCATTATAGAATTCCAATAGAAGCCCAGGTTAGATGTGCAGGACATCTAACCTGGGCTTCTATTGGAATTCTATAACGCATATTAGCAAGCCCATTATCGCCGTTTTAGCGGCAGTTTCCTGCCGCTAAAGCGGCGATAATTTTATCACCGGTCTTGCTAATATGCCCCAAAATTTGATCGGATTAAAGAGGTAACACAGATTGGGCGTTGTGTTATATGTTTTTTGCTTGTAAAAGACTTGTACGTTCACAGAAAACAGTTTCCTCTGTGTTCAGCATATGCAGTAACTATTCATAAATCTCAAGGTTAAGTATAGACAGTGCTTTTGTAAATATCAGAAGTACAGTGTTCAAAGAGGGAATGGCATATGTTGCATTATCTTTAGTAAGAACATTGTCTGGTTTGTATTTTATAGATTTTCATGAGAAAAAGGTTAGTGCTTATTTGGACTAAGTTAAGGGATGGGATCATAAATGTGAAGAGTGTTCTTTTACTACCACCACTGAAATGCAAACAGAACAATTCATATACTTGACAATACCAGACTGTAAATCAGTACATTTTAAAAAATTGATTAAAACAGCCAATCAGGACATGAAATGTTCTCATTGTAGATCAAAGATGTTGTCTACATTACATATAGAAAGATTTGGAAAATATCTCATTTTAATGTTACAACGTTGAAGAGCAAATGGAAGAAAATTGGAAAGAAATTTAAAAAAAAATTGCAAGTCAAATATCTATTTCAGGAAGAACTTTTATATCAGTGGCTATTATTTTCCATACTCGTCCTACTACCACATCTGGACACTATACTGTGTATTTAATGTGTAATAAGGATGGACACATTGCAATGATGCCCACTTGGAATTTAAATCTATTTTGCCTTCTGAATTATCAAATTCATATTTAATATTTTTCAAGCCAAAGTTTTGAATACATTATTTGGCCTATTGAGAAGATGTGAACACAAAATAACGAATTTATATTGGATATTTTTGAAGCGAAAGTTTTGAATACATTATTTGGTCTATTGGGTAGCTGTGAACAGAAAATGTACAACATTGAAACAATTACTATTTATAATTAGAGTTTGGATTATTATTAGTGCTAATTGATATTGCATTTGGAAAATTGTGTTTAAAAGCAAATAGTTTATATATTTATTGTCTATATTGTACCAGATGTAAATGAGAGTGTACATTTCAGCAAATGTAGCTGAGAGAAATAATAGAGTTAATGTACAAGAAGGACGTATTTAAGAAACTGTAGATAGATAAACACATATCTACACATATTGACAATAATGCTCTGCGCTGATTTGTTTTTTTTTTTACAATCTCGTTGTTTTTTACCCCGCTGTTCATTGATGATGCTACATTGAAATCACTGAGTATGGTGAAGTTCAGTAGAATCTGAGAACAGCAAAAAAGGAAAACTGAAAATGTTATGTAATTCTAAAATTATATTGTGTTCTTAAAAATGTAATATTATATTTTCTATAATACATTACATAACAATTTTTCTTCTTTTTGTTTACAGTATGTAATGGTGAAGTTTGAAAAGAGTTTTAATGCTGTTGACCAAAATACTACTCTAAAATAGTTCCACAGAGTTATGTATCTAAGGGGCCCATTACGATGGCGGGCGGAAGCACAACCGCCGTGCTGGCGGATGCAAAAACCACCAGTTACCGCCGGCACGCAGCAGTCCACACGCCCGCCCAATTACGATGCGAAAAGCAGGCCAAACACCGCCGGCAAGCCAGCAACACCGTCCGCCATCAAAGTGCGCCCGTACACGTAGCGGCGCAGCCCAACTGACACACACCGTCCGACGAAACACGTCCCGCCCGGCGCATAAATTACGATGCCGCAAACAAACGGCTCCCACGGCAAAGAGACACCGCACGTGAAAGAGAGGCGGAAACACGGACGCAGAGCACGGACAACGAAGAAGCGGCACCCCGGGCATGAATCCAGCACTGCAGGCCCTTCCCATGCTGCTGCTGATGCACCACCAAGGACGCAACGTACCGCGGAGACGCAGGTAGGCACACACACAACAAGTGCACGCAAACAGCGCACACAGTGCAAGGGCGGAAAAAGCGGACAACCCCCACCAGCGCGTGCACACTACACATCCACCATTGCATCCACATATGACACACAGGCCAAATCCTAACATCGCAGAACACATGTGTACACACCACCTGGGACTAGGAACCAACAACCCCGTCACGGCCCCAAAGCGGCGATGACGCCGCCACACATGCGCACAACGCAGAGGCCAACCGCAGCGCCATGCATGCGTCGCACACAGACACAGGGACACAACCAAGCAGCACACACACCAGCCCCACCCCGAACGCACATGACACGTGACAGGCCTGCCACAGACATGGCCCCCACGCCCAATTCACGGACAACATCCAACGTCACACAACCGACGCACACATGTCAGTGAAGTCACGCAACAGCAGGACACACCCCAGTGTAACAAACATGGCGAAGCACACAGCGGCGGCAACACCAACTAGGAGAAGCAGGGCCCCTTCGGGAAGAGGAACGCCAGTACCACACTGAAAAACCCATACCACCCTGCACATATGAACAAGACACATGAAACTGAACACCAAAGAGCCCGGTGACCGACAACAGGTGGCCCAAGAATTACATCCACACACAAGGCCCAACGCAGAGCGGAAAGGCAGCCTGCCGCCCACACAAGGGAGAGCAGACAGCACTGAATGACCTTCCATTCCAACACCGAAACCACAGCCCTACGACAGAAGCCGGTGAATACAGCCATTGTCCAAGAATAGACCAACACAGGCATGCCGAGGAGACCGACCACACAGCAGATAGCGCATATCACAGAAGCACACAACGGACGGGGAAGAAAGAAGAAAACACTCCCCCATGTCGGCCACATGCAAGTTAATTGGAAGGAGTCACACAGCACCGACCTTGAACTGTCTGAGAAGCATGTGGGAAGAGGGCCCGTGTCCTCCAAACAAGCCAACAGAACACAAGTCCTGTCTCCCCACGACTACACAGAGCTCACAGCAACCCCGGAGCGTGCACATTGCAGACTGCACACACAGCCGGAGCACGCCACCTCTACGAACCGCTGCGAAATGGCAACCGCAACACACCTACCCAACTACGCCGAAGAGCTCAAGCTGTACCAAACCAACACGATACATACATTGGGATGCGATCTCCTGTCCCTGCTGAACGTAAGTTACCGACTGACTTACCGCATCACATTGTTCAGCTGCGTCATGCCCGTCTTCTACTGTCGGAGGTGTCCCTACCAGCATCCCGTCGAGATATGCCTCTCCAACCCGGCATGTCTGAAGGCGGACCTGCTACCACTACTCCTCCCTCTGGACGCACACGACAGGGCCTGCTCTGCCTACGGGGGCATGGCGTATGTGGCCAACATCGCACGCGCACTGAAATGGAACCACTGTGCCTCCACACGACGGATCATCGAGAACAGCTACATCGAATGTCACCCAGCATGCCCCATCATGGTCCTCCAAGGGACAACCTACGAACAACACCTTGACAGCCACCATCCGCTTCATTGGCTGGCAAACATGTACACCACCAATGACATGGAAGCCCTGCTGGACGGCATCGCATACCTGACAACCTGTAAATACGTCGGACCACAACGCAGGTTCCCCGAGTGACCTATGATGTCCAACCCCGCACCCATGCTTAGCTTCCGCACGGACTGGCCAGTCACCACCACAACAGCCATACCAAACGACCGGCAACTGTAACCACACCATCAACGACATCGCCATGACATCGGATATGACCGGGACATGCACACTGTTCCCCATCACATCCAGGAACACCGCATGCATCGTGGGAGGCAGTGGCATGGGCTCTGTGCATCGCACCCACATGGACGGAACTGCACGAACAACCAGGACACCACATGGATCCAGCGCACATGGACACACACACCGCTCAGTGGACATGAATAGGTCGCCTGGAGTCTGTGGGTGCTGCACCCTCCCACCCCCGCCCCGGGAATCCCATACCAGGACCTTTGCATGGACGACAAGTGCATACAACAACAACACGACCCCAGTGACTGTGACATGTCCAGTAACCACCACAGTGCAACAACAAGTGGCACGCCGCTGCATGCACGCAAGCACATGCCCTGATGTCATCTCACATGCACGCGTGCATGAGGAACAACCGCAGCAAACCTGTCACATGGAACTGAGATGGACTGTGCCCATGATGCCGAGCGGTCTGGTAGGCTACATGTATACCGTCTGTGTCAAAGTCCGCAGCTCCGCAGCTATACGTAAATGTACATTAGCACAGCCTTGGCCAAGCAGATGTAACCCCACACCCTATCCCATTTGTAATCATGCTCAGTATATCCTCAACATGTATTCCGCTGCCAGTAGTGTCCACTATACTGCATCACAGAGGACAGAAGACTCAATATAATGTTTGAAACCAAAACTGTCTCCGCTGACTCATTTCACAAGTACGAATGAGAGAGGATGAGAGTATGTGAAGTACACGGCAGTCGTGACATGACCATGTAGTCCACTGGTATTGGATGTCAACGCAAATGAGTAGCACTACTGTGGAAGACACACATGTGTCGTGTGAAGTCGTATGGATGCAGTGCTCAGGTGGGTGGGTGCGACGGGTAGATGCGCACATGCCAAGTTGGAGCACGCCGTGTTGGGAGGGGTCATGAACAGTACACCACCGCTTCCCTGGGCATTGTGAGAGGACACCTGTCGGGGGGAGTGAACACGTGTGTGCACAGCAGCCGGGCACACGTACAAGGCGGTACCAGGCGCACCTCAGCCCACCCTCTGTGGACAAGCTGGATCCTGTTGTGCGCCCGCCATGCCCCTTGACAAGGCACACACAGCCCCAGTCGACCAGGTGTAACCCCAACATAGTCAATCCGCACAGGCGATGCAGGGCACGGGATGGCAGTGGAGCATGGTGTGTGAGAGGTCTCCTCGCGCTCCTCCTGGTCATATCACGCAGGCAATAGAACCTCAACGTCTAGCATGGCACAAGTCAAATGGAAGTGTAGGGGGACGCACCACAGCACGAGCAGCACTGACGTCACGGGAGGTGGCTCGCACCATCCCATCCATTGCCCATCATACCAACCACGCCACATGCCATTGCGACTAAGTGCAAGCGCGTGCGCCACCACCCCCGAGCCCTCCCCAGAGAGGCCAAAGAGTGAATGTGTGGGCCATCAGCCACAGACGGACGCGGCCTGGCCGCAAGGGCAGCCACAGCCACTGGGTGTCGCAGGTGGCGGATCCGGAAGGCGAAGACTGTGATGCATAGTCCATGCAGGCCGGGTCTCCATTTGGGGCACCACGCAGGTGGACGGCGTCCCGCCACACATCATACCCTGAGACAGCCCACTCGTGCAACTGGACCCACACATACACTCCTTGCCCTCTCTGGTGCGAGCTTGGGGCTGCCTGTGCAAGCGCTAGCCTCGCAGGTGAGCATGCATATTGGGGGGCGAGGGGAGGACATGAGGGCTGGGGCGAAGATGACTGTATCACTGTCAGTTAGTACAAGGGATGACCCAGATGTGGAAAGGAAGAGACGTGTCCCGTGTGTACTGCAACTAGTCGCCAATCCAACTACCCCCCATGTCCGGAATGTAAGCCCGCACCTAGGCCCGCCCATCCGCCACATCGAACATACCACCAGCACGACAACCTTCCCATTCGAAACACTGACTGGGGGTGGCGACCAGTGAACAATCATGTGTAGCCTACCCACGCGTACATGTGGGCCCTCCATGATCCATGTCACCTGCGGCACAGACATGACATGCGCAATGAGGGAAGTGAGGAGAGCTGTCCGCCCCACGCACAGAAGGTGCATCAGCTCCACAGACCCAGCAGCGAGTCCAGCAGGGGTCACATGTGCAGGGGCAGCTGTGCCTGGTGTGAAGGCACATGCATATAGACAGCACATCGACCAATGTGTAGTCTGCCCACATCCACAGTCCATCATCATGCGGACATAGGAATTGAACACAGGGCAACACATCTTAGTTGGTGCACCCACCGTGACCAACAATGCGCAATCATCGACGTACCCGCCCTGTGCATGGCCCCCCACCCAACGGAGGCACATCCAGTGCCACCATCCCACACACACAAGCCTTCCACGGAACATGCTGTGTCCAATGGTCAGTACAGAGTCAGCGCCCATCTGGTGGATCCTGAACAGGAGACACATGCACACACATGCCAGCTCCCACTATGTACGTCTGCCACCTGGCACGTGCAATGTAACCTCTCACCTGTGTCGTGTGACTGCAAGCACACAGCCGTCTTGGCATGGGGCTGTCAATGTGGACACCAGTCAATGTTTCGGGAGCTGTGATCCGTACAGTGCTGTACATAGGGTGCAGTGCTGACACCTACTACTGTCTCATATCCCCTCGTGCCACAGGTCCCACTTGTATTGGCCGCTCAGCCCGTGCCCACATCGTCGTCGTCGTGTGCCATACTCATCCAGCCTCGGAAGCAGTTCCATGCTCAGCAGACACTCATGTTGCCGTGGCGTTGCCGCTTGACGAATATGCAGTCAGTCCCCATCAGCACGCCCCGCAAGTCATTGGGGCCTAGATCCCCATGTGCATGCACATGGCAGTGGTATGTCTCACTTGCCATTGCCATTGTTGGGAGACCTGTGTAAGTGTATTGTGGCCGTGCCGTCCCAGCTTGACAGCTGGGCTGTGGCTCATGTGCTTGCTCAGTCATGTCAGTGATGTGTATGCGAAATTGCTATGTGCCGTGTTGCTTTGACATGTGTCCTCTGCCATTTACCCCAGGCGGAGACCGAACATTGACCGCCCATACCAATTGCTGGCGGACATGGACGATACAGAGGTTATCAGGAAGTTTCGGCTGGACAGGCCAACTCTGCATCGACTGTGTGCCATGTTAGAGCCCCATCTCCGTCCCCGCAGGGTGTATCCGACTGCTGTCACCCCCACGGCTAAGGTGATGGCCGCCATGCATTTCTTCGCCACTGGGTCATTCCAGCACACAGTGGGCAGTGGAGGAGGGATGTCCCAGCCCATGTTCAGCAAGGTGCTGAGGGATGTACTGGCAGCCATGATGCTGTACCGGAACAGGTACATCCGCTTCCCCAGGGCTCGTGAATTGGCGGCAGTGAAGGGTGCATTCTATGCCCTTGGCAGAATCCCACACGTCGTGGGAGCCATTGAATGCACTCATGTTGGCCTTGTTCCACCACAGGCCACTGAGCACCTGTACCGCAACAGGAAGCACACGCACTCCCTGAATGTGCAAGTGGTGTGCCTTGCGGACATGGTGATCACCCACGTGTGTGCCAAGTTTCCAGGCTCGGCACATGACGCACACATAATGCGCAACAGCATCTTGCCACGACTGATGGCCAATCTGCAACAGGATCGTGCCTGTATTGTCGGTGAGTATGTGGAGTGGTGTAGCGTGCTGGTTGTGCGATGCTGTCCCCTGTCCAGTTGGAATAGCTACGGTTCTCTGTGTCCCTCACACCCAGGTGACTCTGCGTACCCGAATGGGGCATGGCTGCTCAGTCCATTGAGGAATCCTCGCACCCCAGCAGACGATCGATACAATGAGGCACATGGGAGGACCAGACGTGTGGTCGAGCGTACCTTTGGCCTCCTCAAGTCCAGGTTCAGGTGCCTGGACCGCACCGGGGGTGCACTGGCGTACTCCCCACAGAAGGTGTGCCAGATAGTGGTGGCGTGCTGCATGATGCACAATCTGGCCATTCGGAAGCAGATCCCCCTCATTGTGGATGACGGAGATCAACCAGGGCCCCAGCCCACAGACCAGGACAGCTCGAGTGAGGTGGACAGTGGAGAGGAGGAAGCTGGGAATGTGCGCCAGCAGCTCATCGCCCGCTACTTCACTTGACGGTGAGTGTCCATGTACGACGGATGATGTGTCTGTATCTATGCAGGTGTGTGTGTGCTGTGTCAGGGTGGCCGTATGTTCACTGCGTGCAGTGTGTCAACGCTCCATGGCCAGGGTAGTATGCCACTGTTGGTGACTGTGGCATTGTGCCCTATTGCTCTGTGCGATGTGTGTACATTGCTTGTAGTTGTTGACATGTACTGTGTGATGGGTGTGTGACACACTCATTGAATGTGCTCCTGTTCTGTCTCCCACCCCTAGGTCCCTACAGGCCCTCCGGATTCCATTGCCATGCCACGCATCAGGTGCCCTTCCGCCCAAGGTGGCCGTTGTATTCCGTACAAATAAAACACAGGGCACAAACAGCAGTTAGTGAAAAAGGTGCATTTATTCCAAACTGTGACATGTGATTGTGTGTAAGGTGATGACAAAAGTGGTGCGTGCAGTGACAATGAGCTGTCGGTCATGGCTGCGTGATGATCAGGGTGTACCCACTGGTTCTATGTCCATAGTCCAACACACACATGCCATCCAGATGGCTGTGTGGAGTGGGATCGTAGAGCAAGTCAATGCAGTGGCTGGTCAAGGAAGGCTGGCGGAAGGCTGGCTGGCTGCCTCACTTGCGACTGGAGCGTGCGAAGTCCTCCCGGGAGATCTGTTTCCTCTTCGGACGGCCCCTTCCACGTTTGGGAGGGGGTGTGTGGTGGCGACCTGCTGGTGGTGGGTGAGGTGTGCTCACTGGCTGTGGACGCAGGGGAAGTGGACACTGCTGGCCGACCCTGCGCCCTAGCCGGTGGTGGCGGAGGTGGTGTTGCTGGCCTTGCCTGTGACCCCACCGCCACCACCAGCTGGCCCATGAGGTCCACGAGTTGGTCCATACGGGACACGAATTGGCCCATATGGGCGTCCATGGACCTCAGCACCCCCAGCACCTCCCGCGTGTCAGTAGCAGACCTGGCCCATTGTCCTTGGGCCTCTTCATAGGCCCCAAGGACTCTGGCCATTTGAGGCAGGGCATGGCTCCCAGGGGAGGCTGGCGTTTCCCTGACCCTGCTCCTCCTACCAGTCCTGCTGCCACTGGCCTGCCCACTAGCCACATTGCTCACCACGGTCCTCGCTGTAGCTCCCAGGGTGGATCCAGTCGGCCGGGCCACCACCTGCGCTGGGGCTGGTGCCAGCGAAGACGTGGTGGTGGTGGAGGCGGTGGTGGTCGGTGCGGCGATGGTGGCGGTTGCGGCAGTGGTAGTGGCCGCAATGACCGTGGGTGTGGCCGCAACGACAGTGGCAGCAGGGGACTGGGACTGTTCAGCATCCCTGGATGATGGGTTGGTGGGTAGGAGGGGTCCTGGGAGCGGCTGGGCCCTGCCACGCCAGATGGGCCAGCTTGGTGGTCCGTGTCCGAAGAGGAGGACAGATCCTCCAGATCCGTGTGTCCTCGTTGGGGGCTTGTAGGCTGGCTGTGCTGGCTGCTGTCTCCATCCCCAGCGTCCAGCAGTTCGTCACCTGTGGAGAGAATGAGATTTGTTATTGTGTTGCACCTGGCGAAGTATGTATTAGTCGTCTGACATTGGCAGTTCGTGCAATCTCATACATGGGTTTCCCGGAGGCGAGTGTGTGGCTGTGGCATCTGTAGTTGTGTGTGCTAGGCAATGGGACTGTGTGCTGTGCACATGTGGCATGGGACGGATTGGCCATGCCGATGGGTGTGTTGCTTTGCCCCTACTCATTGTGACTCTGGTGTATGCGGGCTCCTGGCCCATCCTGGGTCTGGTTTGTACTTTGCTTTTGGAGTACAAATGGAACGCTTAGGAACGCATATGGCAACATGGGGGCCATGCCCCAGATTCGCATTTGGGATGGAATATGCTTTTGGGGTTCAAATGGAACGCTTAGGAACGCATATGGCAACATGGGGGCCATGCCCCAGATTCGCATTTGGGATGGAATATGCTTTTGGGGTTCAAATGGAACGCTTAGGAACGCATATGGCAACATGGGGGCCATGCCCCAGATTCGCATTTGGGAGGGGATATGCTTTTGGGGTACATGCTGTGAGCCATGGGTGCCGAACGTGACATGTGTTGTGGCAGCATGACAGTGCATGGTATGAGGTGTGTGCATGCCTGACATGCCCTGCATATTTGCTGTCTGTTGTGGTTACTGGACATGGCATTGGACGCCTCGTTATGAGTGAGTGATAGTTGTGTGCCAGCCAACGTATTGCAGTTGTCCCATCTCCTTGGTGTGCGTGCTGCCCTGTGCCATGTGCATCACTGCAGTGCTCGGGGGGGGTGGCCCATGTTGTGTGTTGTTGCTCACAGTGTGTCGTGCACTTAATTGACTTCTGGCACATGGTTGGTCATGGGCATGTGTCTTAGCGTGACTGCTGTATGTGTGGCAGCTGTGCGGATGACATGCCTTTCATGAGACTGGGGCTGACGGATGGGATGGATGGTATGTTGTATGTGCATGGTGTGTCTGTGAGTTTGATGGGTTCAGTGGTGTTCGTGTGCATTTCTGTTGTTCCGCTCTGTTGCGTCTAGTGTTGTTTGTCTTACATAGGCGTAGTTGTGGGGTGTGTGGTTGACAGGCAGTAGGGGCTACATGGACAGGACTTCAATGGTGTTTCGGTTGTGTGTGATGAGTTGCACAGTGGCTGCCGTGTGGGACTATATTCAGTGTGGCTTGTGCATGCAGACGTGGCTCCTTGGGTGTTGCTATGTCTGTGATGGGTCATGTGGGGTGTGAGTCTGCTGTTCATGTCCGTGTGCACATTGTTCACTTGTTCGTGACGGTGGGTGGTGCTGCGTGTCCGTGTGCTACGTGACATGTCCCATGTGTTGGTGGTGTTATGGTCCTCATGCCTCCAGTAATCCAGCCCTGTCCAGTTTCCCACCTGCAAGTTGTTCGTGCGTGCACTGTACTGGATGCCACATGGCTCTAAGCGGGGGTGCTCCATGTTGCAGGTCTGTGGGGGTGGGGGGTGTAGTGGGTCGTGGGGTGGCTGTACACCCACTGACACCGATTGCTGTGGACCATGATGTCTGCCTTTCGGCTGTCGTTGTGCACTGCGGTGGCTGACACGTGGCTGTGGGGTGTGGGGGATGCTCCTCCTTGCTGTGCTGTGGGACTGGGGCCTGGTGTGTGTTGTACTTGGGCTGTCCACCGTCCCACCCACTGCACTTTGTGTTCCTGCCACTTACCTGTTACTTGTCGGTTAGTGCAGCTGTGGCGGACACATGGGTGTGGTGGGTGCTCGTTGTGGCGCTTCTGGCATATTTGGGGACCTGTTGGTGGTTACGTGGCTGGCTTAGTGTACACATGTCCCCACGCATCTTACAGTTGTTCGGTTTGGGCTGTGTGTGGTAGTGTCTGTTGCATGTGTGTGTGATGTGTTGTGTATTGTGTGCTGGACATGGGGGTGTTTGTCCCTGGGAGCTGTGGCATGGTAGTTGCGCATGTGAGTACATAGCGGTGTGCTGGTATACATTAGTTTGTACTTACCAGCCTCCACTCCCCTGCTAAACCGGCGAGGATCTCCGGATGTATTACGACTCGCACCTTCTCCTCCCACGCTTTGAAGGTCTTAAAGAGCGCGGGATTCCCTCCGCCAGTTACGGCAGCCAGCTCTCTGTTTTTGCCCTCCTTCTTCTTGACCAGGCTCTTTACGTCATTCCAACGTTTGTTTATCTCGACTCTGTTCCTGGGCAGGGTCCCGACTGCATTGACCTGGTCTACGATCCGGTTCCACATTCTGTTTCTGGTGGCTAGTGGTGTGTGCTGGACCATGTTCCCATAGATTTGTGGGTGCACCTTGATGATCTCGTCGACCATGACCGTCAGCTCCATGGGCGTGAACTTGGGCATTCTTTGTGGTGCCATGGTGTTTGTGGTGCTGGTGCGGTGTGTGTTGTGTAATGTGCAGGGGGTTTCTGGTGCCGGTGTTTGGTGGTGGTGGTGGTGGTGGTGGTGGTTGTTATGTGTGCGTTTCTGTGGTGTGCTGCTGTCCTTGCTGTGTCACTGTGTCCTCTCCTCTCCTCTCTGGTTTGCAATGTAGCAAGGGGTTGTGGTCTGTAGGAGTGCTGCTTTTGTACTCACCTATGTGGGTGTGTCCTCATGGTCTGTTGTTTTCAGGTGTGTTGTGTCTGGGGTTCTGGCCTTTGTATTTTTTGTTTGTCCGGGGGTGTTTTCGGGATGTGTACTGTGCTTGTGTATTTGTGTGTGCCTTGCTGTGTGGACTTGTTGGCCATGTTGTGTGCTATTGGTTTTGTGTGCGGATGGTTTCTGTGCAGGTACGTGGGCGCCATGGCTTCTGCCGTGTCGATTCTCATCGGCGTTGTTTGCGCTGGCGGGCGGTATATTTGTTGTTTTTCCGCGCTCATGGCGGTGCGATCGTAATTTCACGTGCGGTGTGTCGGCCGTGTGGGCGGGCGGTTTTGTGTTGTCGTGCGTGTTTCCGTCCGTGGCGGGCGGTTTGACTCCGACTCGGACGATGGCGGGCGGTATTTTGTGTGATTTTTCCGCCGATGGCGGTTTTCGGTTTGTGTACTCATAATGGCGTGGTCGGTGTTCAGGCGGTGTGTGCGGGCGGATTTTTGCCGCTTCCATGCCTGGCGGATTTTTTACGCCGGGTATCGTAATGAGCCCCTAGATTACTAAAAAGGTAACAACACATAACATAATTTGCATGATAACGTGAAACAATATTTAAAGTTCATTTAAATGTTATTTATTTCTAATAAAAATAATTTTGATCCTTTACACTATTTAAAAAGTTTCGGATATCACTAGCCAGGTAGTGATCCTTTCACACAAACACTATCCATGCTGTAATCAAATCTCTGTAGCAAAACCTCTGAACTAATAGGACAACCCAAGCATTATCTTTGCATTTTTCCTTTCACAGAGGCAAAACCCATGCACTCATACAATAACCCAGACACTATCCCCGCACTCATCCAATCACCAAAGCACTACCCATGTACTCATACAATCACCCAGGCACTATTCATACACTCATTCATTCACTGAGGCACTACCCATGCACTCATCCATTCCCTCCAACACTACCCATGTACTCATCCAAGCACTCTTGTACTATCCATGCACTCCTCCAATCACCCAGGCACTACCCCTGCACTCATCCAATCACCCAGACAGTACCCCTGCAGTTATGTAATCACTCAGGCCCTGTCCATGCGCTCATGAAATCACTTAGGCAGTACTTTTGCACTACTCAAACATTCACTCACGTACTATCCATGGACTCATACAATTATCCAGGCATTATTCTTGCGCTCATCCACTCACTCATGTACTACCCATACACTCATCCAATCATCCAGGCTTTACTCTTGCACTAATACTTTTGCTCAGGTATTTCCTATATACTCATCCAATTATCCATGCGCTATCCCTGCTCTCATGCAATCACTAACACTCTACCCGTGTACTCATCCATACACTCAGGCACTACTGTTGCACTCATCTATTCCCTCAAACACTAACCATGCACATATACATGCACTCAGGCACTACCCATGCACTCCTCCAATCACCCAGGCACTACCTCTGCACTCATGCAATGAGCCAGGCATTACTCATGCACTCACTCAGACACTACAATTGCACTCATCCATTCCCTCAAACACTTCCCATGCACTCATCCATGCACTCAGGCACTAGCCATGCACTCCTCCGATCACCCAGGCACTACCCCTGCACTCATGCAATGAGCCAGGCACTACCCATGTACTCATGCAATCACTCAGACACTATGGTTGCACTCATCCATTCTCTCAGACACTATCCATGCACTCGTCCAATGACCCAGGCATTACTGCTGCACTCATTCATTCAATCAAGCAGTACTCATGCACTCATCCAATGACTCAGACATTACCTTTGCAGTAATTCATGCAACACATACAAGTTTGTCTATTTTTAACCAAACAGGAGGTTCCAAAAAGAACCATTTTTTTCTTCACTTTTCATTTTAAATTTTTTAGTGTTTTTTTAACTCTTTTATTTATTTTTTGGGTGTTTTTTTTTAGAAAATATTGAAAAAAATAGGGAAATAAATGGAAAAAACTTTTCAAAAGATTTTGCAATTACAAAGTCATTGCAAAAACAAACAAAAAAATTAACATTGATGGTTCTTTGCAACTACAATAACAGCTGCAACAGATTGCTCGCCTGCACAGAGAAGTTTCCTACAGTTTATGCAGTGCTGTTCCAGTCCTGCAAACTCTGGAACAATCAGTGAAGTTTGTGTGGATGTAGTGGGTCCTGCAGAAGTACTAGGTCCTGCGACCTCATAATCTTGTTGTCTCTCTTGCTTTTGACGACGATGTTGTTCTCACGCAAAATGGTTGGGGTGCATGGTCTGAAGATGCTTCATCATAGATGAAGTCCCCTAAGAATACTTTTTCTCAGATCCCCGAGATAAACCTTTGTCACACACAGTGCAGGTGACCTTGTGCGCATTTACCTTCTTCTCTCCTGGTGGTATTGAGAAGAAAACCCACACAATACTTTCTTTTCTTTTCATAACAGGTTCTTCCAGCTCCTCTTCATCTTCAGAAATATCCTGTGGTGGATTTTGAGATGCCATTTCCTCAGTTGAAAAAAACCCACCAAAAAATCTAATAAAGAGGCAGAGAAAACACAAGAGGTGCTTCTTGTAAAGATGCACCTGGAAGAATGAAAAAATTGGGTGGGGTCCTCCAAGTACTGAAAAAGAAAGCTTCTTAACCAATGAAATGCTTTCTTTGGAAGTCACATGGGATTTGTGTACCCAACGCGTATTCAATGCGCACCAGTGGCGATTCCCGAAAAATATATTTAACAATAATATATCTTTATTCTAGTTACACATATAGTAAATTTCCTCATTTTAATTTAAATCTCTTGGTATAAAATATATAATAAAGTTATATATATATACTTTTAAAACTAAATAACTTGCGCTGGATTCGTGTACCTGACACGTACCCGGAAATATGTGCGTAAGGTTACGCTGGACCGTCACGGCTTCCGTAACTCCACTATAAGAATTCAAATATTCAAATTATTTATGTTAATATGATTTTTATAAGTCTTTTAGTAAAGCATATAAGATTGCTTTAAAAAATATATAGTTTATGACATGTATTTGAATTGCTTAAAAATGAAAAATGGGAACTGCGCACCCATCACGCACTGTACGCGCATCCTACACAACGTAACAAATATGGTGGCAGGATGCTTGGAATCGCGCACCCACCGTGTCTGGTACACGATTAATATGCGAATTTCACAGTTTAAAAAAAAAGTAAAAATATTTTTTAAAAAGGATGACATTTTACATTACCTTTATGAAGAATAAAAAATTTAGAACAAGCGTTTTCAATACATAATGTAACTTGTACGCACTGCAATTCTACAGAAATTGTTGAACATATAGTGCCATTACTGTTCCACTGTGAAAATTTCAGAACAAATTACAAAACCTTAAATTTGTACTCAAAAAAACACAGGTTTTAGGGACGATATACTTAGAAATTAGCATTTAAAAAACCTTTGAAATTCACTGAGAAAACCACTGGTTTCATGTACGTTATAGTTAGGAATTAGCATTTAAAAAACCTGGTGAGTGAATAGATGTCTCAGTGGTGTATGTGTGAGTAACTACATATGTGAAAGACTGTATGGGAGACTGAGTGATTGTGAGAGTGGCTGTATGGATGAGTGTGTGCTTGAGTCTGTGATTGTATAAGAGAGTAACTATGTGTTAGTATCTGTATGAATAAGTGAGGTGGTGTGTGTATAACTGTATAGGTGAGTAAATGGCAGTGTGATTGACTCTTTGGGTCACTGACTAGGTGTGTGAGTAACTCTATGGGTGAGTGGCAGTGTGTGAGTGTCTGTATGGGTGTATGAATGCATATATCAGTGGCTGTATGGGTGAGTGAGTGGATGTGTGTGTAGACCTATGAAATAGTGAGTGGGTATGTGCTAACTGGTATTAGTGTGTCTATGGTTTCGAGTATGGCAGTCTGTATTTTAGAGTGGGTTTATGTTATATTAGGGTGTGAGGAGGTGCATCAGATATTAAGTGGATGATGTCATCAGTAATGTCATCAGTGATGTCATTTGAGATTTAATCAGTGATCCCATCAGTGATGTCACTGACCATGTCATGAGTGATGTAATATGTGACGTCATCAGCAGTGCATTGCGGGGGGTGAAATATAGTTAGCTCAGCTAACTATAACGACGGAATTTCTCTGGTTTTGTATGAATGAAATGTCAGCCTAACTATAATGTCCCTGAAACCTGTGGTTTTTTCACTGAATTTCTAAGGTTTTTTAAATGATAATTCCTAACTATAACTTCCCTGAAACCTGTGGTTTTTTCAGTGAATCTCTAAGGTTTTTTAAATGCTAATTCCTAACTATAACGTACATGAAACCTGTGGTTTTTTCAGTGAATATATATATATATTATCTACTGGCGGTCGCCAGTAGATAGTTATAGTTAGGACCTATTTTCCATAGGAAATCCGCAACATTCTATTTGAAATAACTTTGGCGCCGGTTGACGAATCTTCGCGAAAGTTTCAAAACTCGTGGGGCGCTCCGGTCCGCTCCTATCCTGAAAGTCTCGGGGTGATTCGTCAAGTGGGGGCTGAGAAAAAAGGGGGGTCCGAAAACGTGTTTTCCCCATGTAATTTTCCATAGGAAACTTTTATCGCAGCTACAGCCCGAACTGCTGAACGGAATTACACCAAATTTGGCAAAAAGGTAGCCCTTCGTTCAGAGTCATGCCTTTTGCTTAAATGGTGTAAATCCATTCAGTAGTTCCTGAGAAAATCATAAGTAAAATCACATATATATCTATGGCCGCGTAGGGTCCGCGTACCCTCATGATCACGAGCTGCATGCTAATTGGCTGTCAAGTGGCTGTCAACACTCCAAATCAGGAAGTGTTGGCAGCCACTTTGTGCCTCAGTAGAACCGAGGCACAAGAAACAAGTCGCAAAACGCAAAAAGGGGGCAGGGTAGAAACACCCTGACCCCCTAGGTCTGCTCAGGTGGTCCCACAAAGACCCCCTGGCAGAAAAAAGCATTTAAAAAAAAAAAAAATAGGCGGGATGCGCTTAGGGTGTGCGGATCTCGCCGTGATTAAAAAAAAATCGAAGCGCGGTCTCCCGCGCTTCGAGGCTATTTTGCCCCCGGGTGGGCCAAGTCCCGGGGGCATGCGGGGGTTAGTTTATATTTTATGGGGGGGCCTCTAAGGCCCCCCGAACCCCGGGGACTGCCAACCCCCGGGGCTTTAAAAAAAAATGGTGCGGGAGGGCTCTGGGCCCTCCTGCAGCCCCGGGGTCCGCCACCCCCCGGGGCTTCTTTTTTTAAATTATAATTACCTGTGTGGGGGGGCTCTAGCCCCCCACATGCCCCAGGGACCGCCACCTCCCCGGGGCACTAAATATTTAAATATGGGGGTCCGTTACGGACCCCCAGAGCCCCGGGGACCACCACCTCCCGGGGCTTTCAAGATGTTGGGAGGAGGGCCGCGTGGCCCCCCTCCTGGAGCCAGTGATGGCCCTGGGGACCACCACCCCCCAGGGCCGGCTCCTGCAGTGTCCCGGGGTGCTCACCCACGGGACACTGTAGTTTGCTATGACAGGACGGGAGCCTCGCGGCTCCCGTCCTGTCATAGCAAACTTGCTTTGAATTTTGGAAGAGCCTCGTAAAGTTAGGATTTTGTCTCAGTCAAACTTAAGTTTGTCTTAAATTTAACTTAAGACCAAAACTTAAGATTGACTGAGACAAAATCCTAACTTTAGTACACCTAAATGCCTTCTGTGAATACCGAAAGTCGTAAAGTTAGGATTTTGTCTCAAATTACTTTTGAGAATCGGGCCAATTGTCCTCTCAAAGCACAGGGTGGCAACTTCCTGATGATGTTTGAGTGGCATTTGGCTGGCTGTGTGTGTGGTTGGCAGTGTGTGTGGACTGTGTTTGGCTGCCAGTGCATGTGTGTGTTGTGATCAGCAGCAAGTCATTATACACAAACACCACCATCAAGATGGCAGCCCACGCATCCCATCAGCTTCCAGGCTGTATGATTATTGTGTCTGAACTGGCATCTAGCTGGTAGTGTGTGCGCTAGTGGTGTCTGTGCTTGGCCTCCGACTGATGGTGTCTGCGAGCCTGCATTTTGCTGGCCTTGTGTGTGTAGTGACTTGCTGCTGGTAACTACACACATATTGCCAGCCAAACACTAGTCCACATGCTCAGTCAGCTGTCAGGAGGTGTGATTGCTGTGTCAGTCCTGTGGGCATATGAAAGTGATGGTCCCTTGGAGGCACTGTTTGTTGAAGTGAGTGTTGTAATATGCTAGGCCTGCGGCCGGCTGTGTGGATGGTTTGTGTTTGTATGTGATGCATGAAAGGTGTTTGAAGGGCATGTAAAGCGGGTAGCACCTTGTCATGGCTTTACAACTCATGCGCTATGAGTCATTGGTTCAGTATCTTACCTTGGTCAGATCATTATCTTATTACTATTAGCCTGGAGAAGATGGAGACTGAAAGGACTTTTCCTTGACCCACTAAGTTGGTCGCAGCACCCCAGCTGAGAAACTGGGCCAAACTGAGATCTGAAATCTGGGTGGAAGCTTTGCAATCATCAGGCTTTAACGCTGGCAGAAATATTGACGAAGTTTATGCTAACTGGGAAGGGTGGGACCTTCGGGCACTGGAGGGAGCCCCTCCCCTCCCCTCATGAACTCCAATTCAACTAATCAGCCCAAAAAGTCCTCGTGGTTTAATGACCAGCTAGTATTGCTGAAAAAAGGTTGCAAGAAATTGGAAAGGGACTGGAGAAAGACCTTTGACCCCTTACTGAAAGAGAAATATAGACAAGCGATTAGAAACTACCACATGAAAATTAAAGAGGCTCAAGCAGTGTTCTTTGAGAAAAAAATCATGCTGGCGCAAAATTCCTCTAAAGAGCTGTTTAGAGTGGTAAAATCTTCAACAACGATCAATCAAGACACTCTTTAACATCAAGCCTCTAAAGAGAAATGTAATGCGCTAGCCACTTATTTTCATGAAAAGGTCGCAAATATCTATTGCTCTTTTCAGGGGAATTCAACTTGGAATGACCCTGCCATTCCAGAATTAGGTCAGCAGGAGGTCGTAAGTCCTGTCCTATCCTTCTTCCCAGATCTGGACACCAACACACCACAAATGATTATCAAAGAGATTAGATCAGGCTCCCTTTTATATCCGGTGCCCCCGCATATCCTTGCAAAGGCCATGGAGGTCCTCCTGCCCTCAATAGTTGATATGCTAAATCTCTCCCTTCAGATAGGCAGAGTCCCTGTGGCCTGGAAGCAAGCAATAGTGAAACCACTGTTAAAGAAACCAAATCTGGATGTAGCCTTACCAGAGAACTTTCGTCCAATATCATTGCTTCCATTTAATAGCATGATTTTGGAGAGGCATGTTAATACCATTTTGTCGCAAGTCCTGGAAGATCATCTCCTGCTACACCCCACACAGATGGGATTCCACCCACAGCAAAGTACGGAATCAGCCCTACTAGCGGTAACTGAAGAATTAAAGATGACTCTTGATCTGGGGGGATCTGCTGCAATACTTTTGCTAGATCTAAGTGCAGCGTTCGATACGGTCGAACGGTCGATTTTGAACTGCTGGGACACAGACTAAGTGAAACAGGTATTAAAGGCAAAGCATTGCAGTGGCTAAAATCCTTCCTGGAGGAGAGGTCTTTTCAAGTCAAGGAGGATAACTTCCTGTCAGACAGGAAGCCTTTAAAGTGTGGAGTACCACAGGGCTCGTCATTAAGCCCCAAACTGTTTAATGTTTACATTCAGCCATTGGCTGATGTAGTGCAGGAGCATGGTATCTCTGTCACGTCATACGCCGACGACACCCAGTTGGTGGTATCATTGGACTCCAGGACCAACGGGGAGTCAGGTCAGCTGGCCCCTTGTCTGGAACAAGTAGTTAAATGGATGACAGGAAGTTGCCTGAAAGTGAATGGGGCTAAGACTGAAATTATGGTCCTTGGTAATCTCGGGATTCTTAGGCCCCCAGTAAGCTGGCCCGGCTGTTTGGGGCCTGCACCAGCCCCCAGTACGGCCATCAAGAACCTTGACTTCTGGCTGGACCATGAGCTGGCCATGGAGACCCAAGCATGGAAGGTGGCAGGCACGTGCTTTGGGCTACTAAGAATGCTTCGCAAGATCCTTATGCTTATCCCTGCACAGCTAAGGAAAATGGTCATACATTCCTTGGTCACCTCACATCTGGATTATGGGAATTCGCTCTTCTTGGGAGCGCCCAAATATGTGATTAGGAAGTTACAGGTAGTTCAGAACGCTGCGGTCAGACTCCTGTATCAAATCCCAATGAAAGAATCAGTCTCGGCTCACCGCAGAAACTTACACTGGCTTCCGATTGAGGCCAGAATTAGGTTCAAAGTACTTTGCCTAACCCATAGAGCTATAAATAACAAAGGGCCCAGTAAGATTAGGAAAATGGTGTGCCGACATCTTCCCAACAGATGTCTGAGGTCAGGCTCTGAGCGCCTGCTAAAAACCACAAGAATAAGAAGGGCCAGATGGGGTGGGAGAGCGTTTTCCCACTTGGCTCCCAAGCTGTGGAGATTTACATCCGCAGAGGCAACATTTCGAAAAAAATTTAAAACATGGTTGTTTACCGAGGTTAACTAAGTGCCTGTTCTCCCGCTGTTATTTTATCAGTCCACTCCTTAGCGCTGGGAAGCCTTTGGGTAGCCATGCGCTCTATAAATCATATTAACATTAACATTAACAGTATTCTGAACTTTCAATTATATTGTTAACAGTGAATTTCATTTTTGTGAAATCTGTTGTTAATAAAATTTAAATTTTTAAGTTTCCACTGACCCTTGTGCCAAATCTAACCTGTATGTGTGTGTGCTTTATGAGTGGATGGTTGTGCAGTAATATTTGTATTTTCTGTTTCTCTCTGCCAGGGTCTAATGTATCTAGGGAAAATCTACCAACTCTAGATATTTTCATAAACTAGACACCAAGGGGACTCCACGTGGTTCACTTGGATCCCTCTAAATACTGAGCGTACTCTGTGTGTGTTGCCGTTCTTAATAATTAAAGGAGTACATAGACCAGCGCAGTGTGTCCAGTGGCGCAGAAGAACGTGCATTGTCTACGTAAAACCTCTTCACGTGTGCAGAGCTCTGGGCTGCTGATCCCCTAAAGCCACAGAGCCAGCCCTTTCAATCTGCTGACAGAAAACACCACAACCGAATATCCTAGCTGCTAATACAAATATTTGGCGAAATTCGGATTTATGGGCTGCTAGTGCACAAGGAAGGCGCATACAATGAATCACAACTGTGCTGGAAACTGACAGAGGACTACAGAGTCTGCCGCGGCCGTGAGAGAGACGCGGCGTGGGAGCTGAGGCGTTCTTCCCCCGCTCTTCCTCTTCCTTTGGGCACAGAAGGCAGCGGCGGTGAGCAGGCACAGGCACAGGTGAACGAGCATAGGCAAAGGCAGCGGGGGAGCAGCGACGGGTCGCGGTGACAGTGACGAGGGAGAGGTGGTGGCAGAGAACGGAGAACGGCTAACGGCTCAGAGCAGAGGAAGGCAGAGGGTAAGTGCTCTCAGTTTGCACCCGCAGTGAGATTCCTTCCCCCTGTCTTACCTCTGGTCTGGCCTCTGGCCTCCCGCTATCACTTCCCTGCCTCCTTGTTACCGGGCCGCCTTACCCTGCCTTGCCCTGCCCTACAGCCTGTCCCGCACCTCTGTGCCTCATCGCCTACGTGCTTTTGTGCTTCTGCGCTTCTGTATTTCTCCATTTCTGTTCCTGTGCCCAGCGCCAGAAAATTCTGTGCCTGAAACCTCCCCTGAACCTCAGAGCTCCGGAGGCTCGGAAAGTCGGGAAATTGGTCAGGGGGGGTACACTGTGGCGAGGTCATGCTAGGGAAAACAGGCTGGCCCGTAGACCCAGTGCCCCGAGTAAGTTTCTGAGAGTTTTGTGAGAGCCCCGGCACAGAAGCTGCCTCAAATTAGCAGACACACAGCTGCCTCATAGTGGGCTACAAGGAGTGAGGGGCAGCGAAAACCTACCGGATCAGATCCAAACAAACTGTCTCATTGCCAACAAACTGTGGGAGCTTGCCAGAGCTTGCCAGGACTATAAAATCCCAAAATTCCACTTATCAGCACCCTTTAGCCGCTACTAGCAGGATCCAGTAAATTACCAGATACCAGTTAGCAACAAAGGAACAAAGGAATGCAAGAGAATGCAAGGGAATGGCAACTGATATAAATTGATATTGATATAGATTGGCTATATTCGATAAAAAAAATTAAAAAAAACCCAAGCCAAAGCTAGCAAAATCAAACAACTAAAGACACGCAGACAACAACAAGCAACAACAAATAACAAATAATAAATAATCAACAAATAACTAATATACTAAACAAACCAAACCAAACCAAAAGAAACCAAAAGAAAATAACAACAATCAACTGCCAAATCAAAAGACAAACAAAAAGGGGGCGAAAATTAAACACCAAACACCAAAAAGGTCAGGGAAAATTCAAAAACGGATCAAAACGCAAAATACTCTAGATCTGGAGGATTTTTAAATTTTGACAAACCTGCAATATTAAAAAGAGCTTTAAGAATTCAAGATAGAAGGGAACAACAGAAATCATAAGAATGACGGGACCAACACGTGCAAAAGGGCTTGGATGAGATGAGATCAGGCAGGGAGAGAACTGTCACATCCACACTGAACAAACGGAAAAAAAAGAGCAAAGGACCAACTGACACACCCAGCAACAAGAACTTATTGGAGGAGGAAAACCCTAACCAGATCCTGGTAGACATTACAGATAGATTAGGTTCCAAGCTGAACACAAAATCCACAACAACTACAACAAGTTATCAGCCAAAAATCTACACAAAATTTGCATTTCTAAGAGACACAGGAGCAGCCCTCTGCATGAATAACGAAAGTTTAAATGGCCTCCCCTCCCCCTTGCACCCAGAGATAACGGACCATCCAGGTCCTAAGGCAACCACCCCTGAACAAGGCAGCAAAGGCATAGAAGATAAAAGGGGAAATTCCATAGTTACAAGTACCCCATATAGGAAAAGACAGCAAGGGGAGCTAGTGTCCACCCAAATAACTAGCGTCCCCATAAAGAGGATTCACATAGGATCTGGCCAATAACAAACAATGGAAAAGTCTTTTGAGGCAAACCAGGGAATAAGAACAAGATCACTTTCTGCTGGAACTAAGCCCGGCACAGGCATTCCCCTAGAACCAACTATCCAAATCTTCTCGGGGAGAACAAATTTAATGGATGACATTATTTCACAAAATACTGAAATAGCGCCAATACTTGTCCCAAACACATCTCCACCATCTTCATCCCATAATGAGGCACCTAAAGAGCGCACAGGAAGCACGGCCTGTGGATCCAAGCCATTACATATCGAAGTCACGAACAATGAGGCAGATATCAGCAGAAACTCTCCAGTGCCACAGCTTCAAAAACCCCTAGGGTCCAAGGACTCAAATCAAATTAGCCCAGAGATAGGCAGGGAAGCATGGCACACTAAGGCCAGCCCCAGTGGGGGAACAACCTCAGGGAGAAAGGGCAAAGGGACATCGACAGGGGACAACTCAACCGTCACCAACTGCTGCAGTACTGATAACAATGCCCAGCCTTACTCACAATTCAACAATCCTTTTAGTAATTCTAACGAACAACTTAGGGACAGGGAACCAGGAACCGCAGAGGCCAGTAAAGGCGCAACAGATGGCAATACCGCTCAAATAACTAATAACCGAGATCAGCAAGAGTTTTTCCATTATTCCGCAGTCGGGCAGGTATATGCCACCAACCCCCAACAAATCAAAAGTAAAGGACCCAACCAATTGGACCCAAATATGCTCTGGGAATCTTTATTAGACACCATGCAGCTTTCAATCAAGTCAATGCAATATCATTCGGACAAAATGGACGTCCAACTATCGATACTCAATTCAGTGGCCATCCACATCTCAAACATTGATAGCAGACTATCCGACATGAACAATTTGATTAAAAGGGCCCAGGCAAACACGCAGTTACTACCAACGCACTGCACCTGCTTTTCCATTGTTGACAAACTATCCACCCTTCCTGGCAGAAATCAGGAAAATACCAAGAAAAAACAGTGCATCACCGCAAAAGACTCCAATAAATTGGCCCTCAATAGGTCCATCCTGCAGTCAGGACGCCACAGCAAAAATTGAAGGGGCAAAAGGCCCCTAAAGGACTCTTGCAAGGTGATAAGATCAGTTCGGGACCCAATCGCTAAATCATTTTGCACCTCCGAAGAGACAGCTAAGAAGAAAAAAATCGAGGAGCTCGACTGTTCCAATAGATCAGAGAACATAAGGGCCCCAGAACAAAGCCATGACTTACACCTCGCAGATCCAACACAAACAAAGCTCGAATTAGAAGCTTCAGGAAAGCCCTTCGTCGGGGGGAAAGGAGGCCAAGCACACAGCCGCAAGCAAAGGAGGAAGGGAAGAAAGAAGAAAAAAAATATAACGGATTACTTTCAATTAGGCAGTACTCGATCGGGGACAAAAGGACAAGCCACCAGTAAATCAATGGAACTATTGCCCCAAGAAAGAGATAACAAATCGAGCCATTCGATTATTTCAATACTAGGGGACTCAGAAATAAAGCAGGATACAATAGAGGAAGAACCATCAAGGCCATTTAACAAAGCAACAGACAGAGGCAAAAAGAACGCAAGCACTAGAGCTTCCCAGCCTTTAAGAAAAAAAGATTCGTAGAGGCAGCTACCTCCGGGAAACCAAGCCCTCTGACCACTTCACCACCAAAGGATTCAGATACTAAACTGGTGACGACAGAGGAAGATCCAACAGAGCCAATAGAGTCATCTATAACCAGATCGGATCAAATTAGAAACCAGGAAAGCACGAGAGCTCCAGAAGATTCCATCAAGCAAAATCCTGGCGAGCTAATCATCTCAAGGAATGAAATCACCACCACCAGGGAAAATAGCAGACTTCGAATGGATCTCTCGAACCCTCTTCCGAAAGAGGAACTTTCCAAACAGGTAAAATTTCCAACTGCCAGTCAATCACAACTTAAAACCAACTCAATTCTATTCATTCCCGAATACAAATCCAGAGGTGGCGGGGATATCCTCAACAGAGGGAACATGTTACACCTAATTCAAGCAATTAGAAGCTTGGAGGACATAAGCACACACGATCTGGAAAGAATTGCATTCAAAAACATCAAAGAAATCTCTGACAGGGAAATAACAAAGACAACCTGGTCCTCAGAAGAATTAGTGAAGAGAATCCTGGATGAGGAACCCCAACTAAAAGTATGGGGAATTAAAATACTACTCTACCAAAGGCCCGGCTACCCGAAACCACTGACCGTAAACAAAAGCAAAGACAAAATGGCAGCTACCTCATCTACAGGTTTCCAACCACACTCAGTACTTAAAGGAGCACGTAGCATGGATGCACGGACACCAGGAAGAAACGATCAACTTCGAGCAATGAGGTCGGAAGACTAGTCCTGGCTAGCTAGGACAATAAACCGTCAGGAGGAGAGCACTTGACGCAAGACAAAAAAACCACCCCCAAGTAATCATCACCTACGAATTTGCTCCTGGAACATAAACGGCTTGGTAAACAAAACATCGGACAAAGACCTCTTGGATTATTTTCAAGGCTTCGATCTCATCCTACTACAAGAAACTTGGTTAGAAGAACCCTTCCATCTCCTAGGCTTTAGAACCCACCAAACTCCAGCAGTGAGAGGCTCAAAATGTGGTCACCTAAAGGGTGGCTTAACAATCTACTCATCAATAAAAACAGTAATAGCGACTGAAGACGTCAATACCTCCACATCTTCCACCAATGTAATTAAAGCACTTAGAGTGAGCATATGGGATGGGAATATCATACAACAAATATTACTCTTAAACTCTTACATAGATCCTCGTGACAAAACCAAAGGTGCCAAAATGGTGGAGGCAGAAATCATCAGGCTGCTCTCGGTAGAATCAACTTCCAAACTACTGTTGACAGGAGACTTTAATATGCACCTAATGGGGCCACAGTCAAGGGACGATCTACTTGAGGAACAACACTCAGCCTGGAATAACCCTAGTCAGGAGCTGAGCACCAAGAGGCAACAATCAGCACTCGCCAGGAACTTTGTAAAGATCTGGAACATCTAGGCTTTGTGGCCCTAAATGGGCGTTTTCAGGAGATCAGCCCCCGGTGGCAACATTCCACAGCTCAACCTCAAGTACGCTACTAGATTATACTTTTGTATCCCTATCACTCTTCAGCTGGATTACGGGCTTCCAGGTAGGGACCCAAGATCAAAGTGACCACCTCCCGCAAGAAATTTCCACAAGAATAACTGGATCACCACTGGACCAACCTGCTGAGGACCCCAAGTCTATTTATATGGTTAATTTCAGGAGAATCAAATTCAAAACTAACCAACTGGATGAACTACTGGCCGCAGCGAAGTTATTATGGGAACAAAGGGAGGAGGGCAGAAATGAGATAATGCACTGGGAAGAATTTACCAAAACATTAGGAGCAAAGCACGCGGCTCGCGCTCTTCCAGCCTCTACGACAAACAGGATCCCAGACCATCAAGACAAACACCTTCTCGTTACTAAAACTTCACATCTTCGAATTCTCAAAAAAGCAATAAACAAAACACTGCGGGACATTCAGCGTACAGGGCACGACTTGAGTCTACAAAGGGAGTTAGCGAAACTCAAAGCGGAAAAGAAAAAAATAATCTGGCAGGCAAAAAGGGATTCGGACGAAAATCTTTGGGCTAGACTGCTACATGATTCAAAATCAAACAATAGCGCGAGATTCTGGCGCACAATAAATAGTCTAGCAAACCCGAACGCCCTAAGAATTAATTCACACCTAACAGAGGAAGCCTGGGCTTCCCATTTGTTTCAACACTTCAATTCTGATCAGTATCAGTGCACTTGCCGAATTTCAGAGGGAACCCCTATCAATCTCAAAGCTATCCCAGGAAACAAGCATTTTTCGTTTTCAATTGACCAGGGAAAGGTCAGAATAGCCAAAGGCAAACGGGAGGGCGCTCCGGGTCCTAATGGGATTCCTCCAAGCTTATTTAAAACAGACCCGGAATATTGGGCTTCCAAACTGTCACCGTTGTTTGCAGAAATCACAGGAGGAAACATCATCCCGGACTCCTGGAGGGGGTCAATCATATCCCCAATATATAAGAAAGGGGACAAGAACTCAGCAAACAGCTACAGGCTGGTGGCTCTAATTGATATTGAAGCGAAATACTACGCTGGACTAATTCTGGAAGATCTCATCGCTTGGACAGAGGACAAATCAATCATCCCCATTAATCAAACAGGCTTTTGCAAGGGCATGGGAACAACCACAAACATACTTGCCCTGTCACTATTGATAGATAGAATGAAATCAGCAAAACAACCTCTATGTATATGTTTTATTGACTATTCATCAGCATTCAACAAAATTGATAGGAGCATACTCTGGCATAAGCTATTGGAAAAAAAATACCATCTGCTATCCTAAACCAGCTAATACTCCTCCACACAAAAACGTGGGTTCAAGTCAAACTAGGAGACGGCAGGTTTGTGTCCCGGAAAATTCCAACAACCATGGGGCTCAAACAGGGGTGCGTACTGGCGCCGACACTTTTCAACTTATACATGTCTGATTTATCGTCGGAACTAGACAGATGTAATTTGCATGCGCCAAATATAGGAGGGTTGCCACTTTCCAATCTCCTGTACGCAGACGACCTAGTGATGCTGAGTCGAAACCCCATTGGCCTTCAACATTTACTAGATACAACTAGCAGTTATTAAGCAAACAATGGTCTATCCATCAACTACGACAAAACAAAAGTAATGAGGATTCATCCAAGAAAGGATACCTCTAAGTTCCGCTGGCATCTGGCCAATTCGACAATCGCAGAGGTAGACCAATACAAATACTTAGGAGTGATTTTAGACAATAGAGGCACATTAAACGCACAAAAAGATGTCATTAAAAGAAGAGGCAACTCTATTGCCGCCGCAATAAAATCCATTAAGCACACAATTACCGGTCCAAATCTTATTCCGCTATTACAAGTCTGGCGAAGCTCATTCCGGCAATCACTTATGGGAGCGAGTGCATGAGGGGAAGAGACACAGCCACATTAGACAGTACCGTCTCAAGAGCAGCCCGAATGATTTTCAGTCTACCTAAGTACGTTTCACCGGCACAAATAAGGCTGGAATTCGGCCTGCAAAGCCAGGAATTAGCTCGTAAAGGAGCCTACGCCAAGAGTTGGTATAGAATCAAAAGAGCCGAAGCAGGAACACTGAATTCTTACCTATGGACCGAAATACAACAAAAAAGGGACTGTGCAGCCATGAGCTATCTGACCGCATCAAAAGACCGCCTAGGACTGGAGGAACTTTGGGCAGCATCAGGGTCTCACCAGAGTTTTAAACAAATTGTAAATAAGACAGTGAAAAAACTATCACTATTAGAAGACAAGGCGGCCCTCACAGAAAGAACCCATGGATGGTTTGTCGTTCAAAGCTACGTTAAGCCCTCCTCGCAATCTTACCTAGGCATAGGCTTCAATCGGAGGAAGAAAGAAAGATATCTCCATCTCCGAATGGGCATTTTACCATCAGTGCAGCACCTTCCCCCTTGGAAACGATCGCCGGGCCAGACAACATGCCGTTTATGCAAGGAAGCAAACGAAAGTATAATACACCTTTTGTGCATCTGCAGAGAATTACAAGCAGAACGACGCCAATTACTGAAGCCACACTTCAAAAGCGAGGGGATAAGAACATGTAGGCAAGTAGTAATGGTATGCCTCGGAGGAGGGAACGTCCAGCTGGCATGTCGCTTCGTACAATTCATGGAAGCGGCAGGGGTGAAACTCGGCCGATAAACCATTAGTATCATTCATTATTGCATCACTTTTCAGTTTTTGCCTCTACAGCAAATAAAGATTGCCCCTCTTATGGACAATAGTTGCCACAGTACGACTTTCAAATGCAACCTACTTCTACCGCAGTCAGAAAGCAACTGGTTTATTGTATAATTACTCCTCTAACCAAACTGAGCATGTGTTTTATCAAATTTTAATCTTTTAGAATCTTATATTCTTCTTAAATGCTCAGGATCCGAAAACCCGTCAAGATACAGAACGATCAAAACTCTTATCAATGCACTGTAATGGACACAATCATGGATATTTGCACAAAGATGTAAATACAATGCACTGATGTTTTATGAAATTATATTTTGAGAAGTTTTTAAATCATGAACTTGTTACTGTAATTTTTGCCACTTTCTTTTAAAGAGAAATTGTAAAGGTTTTAATTGACCGGACATAAACTATTACTTACTTACTTACTTACTCTAAATACTGGACACTGCTGGGAGCCTCAAATTTCTTGCAACCCAGAGTTCCCACATATCTCTTTATAAAAATGGTACTCCACCTGGGTATGTGGGCCTAGTTCCCACAAAAGGGCAGGCTCCAAGACAAAATGTGGCAACATCAACAAAAGGGGTAGCTGTTGTTTTTGGGCCTGGGTAAGTTGGCCATCCAGGAAAATTTACCATTTCTAAAAACTAGAGACCCAGGAGAGTACAGGGTGGAGTGCAGCTTGTGGATCCCACAAAGCTTTCTTAGCCACAATGTCCTGCAAACTTCAAACTTTTACTACAATCGCACATTTTCCTTGCATTTCTGTGACATATTCTTCCAGAATCAGAAGGAAATCACACAATTCCTACGACCCAGCATTTCCCCACATGTTCCAATAAAACTGCCCCACTTGTGTGGCTGGGTCTAGTGTCCAAGATAACGGCGTGCGGCGAACTCTGCTCCGCTTCATGGAATTCAGCAAAAACTCTGTTTCTGTGGCATGGCGTTTGCTCCTGCCGCCAACCCCTAGTCCCGAAGCGCACAATCCAGCAATGGGAAAGAGGACCAAGTGATTACAGTCTTACCTGGATCTTGCGTTCTCCGTGCCCAGGCTGTCCTCCTCCTGTGTCCTCGTCCTCGGTAGAGCAAAATTCCTACGCTGCAGGACTCACGAGGACTGGTCATGGGCGCGCGTGCATGCATGCACAGTCCTCTCAAGTCCAGCAGCAAAATGGTTTCACTTCCATTACTGCCCAGGAATGACTGCAGTGGAGAACCACTGCCGACCACCGGCATGACAGACTGAGGTAAGCCATAAAGCAGGTGGTAGTCTGGGGGTCAGGAACCCCCCAGATCTGCTGCATGCATAGTTAGTTCAGAGCAGAGTGGAATTCCACTGATTTTGTAGGCAACTCCTTGGAATTCCACGTAGTGCCACTCCTCCACCCACCCTTAGTCCACGACGGGACGGGATCAAACTATCATCAATGAGAGTCCTTGGTCTGGTCTGTTCCTGTAGCGAGCACTAGCCACACATTTAGGGCAACGTTTTTATTCGGATACTTGGGAGTGTGCTGAATGGAAGGAATTTTGTGTATTTCTGCTGATTCCATAAGGTTACGTCACAGAAATGCAAGAAACATTTGCAATATTAGGCAAGTTTGCTGGGTAGGAAATTGTGGTGGGAGCCACAACTCACATCACCCTGGATTCTCCTTGGTGTCTAGTTTTAAAAAATGTACAGGTTTGCTAGGTTTCCATAGCTGCCAACTGAGCTAGGGCCCAAAACCCACAGCTAGGCACCTTGCAAAAAAGAGCTAGTCCAGTGGAAAAATGTAATATGGCCATGGTGCGTTTTGTGGCCTTTCCTGCCGCTGGTACTAGCCCTACCCACACAAGTGAGGTACCATTTTTACTGGGGGAGACTTGGGGGAATGTAGGTGGTAGGCAATTAGTTTCAGGACTTTCCATCAAAGAAATATAAGGATAATTTGCTTTTTGTCAAAGTTTTAGGTTTATAAAGGTTTCTGGGAAAGAAACGTGGTGAGAGCCATGCAAGTCACCTCACCCTGAATTTCCCTGGGTGTCCAGTTTAAATAAATGTGCAGGTTTGCTAGGTTTCCCTAGGTGGCTGCTGAGCTAGGGCCTAAAATCCACAGCAAGCCATATTGCACAAATAGGGTCAGTTTTCAGTGAAAAAATGTGATGTGTCCATGTTGCATTTTGAGCCCTTTCTCATTCTGGGCACTAGGCCTACCCACACAAGTGTGACACCATATTTATTGGGAGACTTAGGGGAGCACATAATAGTAGAACAAGTGTTATCACCAATTGTATTTCTCTGCATTTTTGCCTTCCAAATGTAAGTCAGTCATTTTGAGAAATGCCTTCTAATTCACATGCTAGTATGGGTACCCGCAAATTCAGAGATGTGCAAATAACCACTCCTTATACACTCCATATCTTATGCCCATTTTAAAAATACATAGGTTTCCTTGATACCTATTTTTCCCTCTTTATGTTTTACCATATGAATTGCTCTATACCCGGTAAACAATGAAAAAACATTGCAAGGTGCAGTTCAGTTATTGGCTCTTCGTACTTTGAGTTCTTGGAAAACCAACACACACTATATATACCCACAACCATAAGGGTCTAGCAGATGCAATGGTATACTGATTTTGTAAATTGGTAATTGTGACAAGAAGTTAGAAATGAAATGTTGTAACAAATAGCCGTTATTTGCTACTAATTTCCAACAGTTTGGGATAACCTTGAGGCATCTACACAAATGACCCCTTTTATCAACTTTTCAGAAATCTATAGCTCTCCTGGATCCCCCATGGGTTTTACATAGGCCTGGGCAGTAAATTCCGTTCCGCTCGCGGAATTTGGGTAATTTCGCGTTCCGCGGAGAACGCGGAATTACCGAAAATTCCGCGATCAGCAGCTTCGCGGAATTTTTTGCTTGTTCGCGCTTTCAAAATGCGTGTTCGCGAGATATTTCTCCCCGAGCACGCAAACAGCGTTCGCGAACAGGTAAAAAGCATCGCGAACGGGCGGAACAAGCAATTCCGCGTGTTCGCGGAACTTTTGCGTGCTCGCGGAGATTTTTTACCGTTTCGCAGAGCTTTGCGTAGCGCGACTACGCAAATTCCGCCCACCCCTAGTTTTACAGCAGTTTCTGCCACAAACTGCAAGTAGGTTGAAAGCACAGAAATTAGGAAAAATTAGCTAACTTTTGGACTAATGCCAAAACAGTGGTAAAAAATAGTTTTTTTGATTTAGCTCTGCATATCCCTGAAAGCCAGGAAAATTGTGACTTCAGTTTAGCAAACATTTTCCTTATGACATTTTTAGGTAAAAACAGATACTTTTTTGCAAGCACTTTTTTCCTATTTTTCCCAAGAAACTCAACATTTAGCTATATTTTGCCTATTTTCCCAGTCCCCTCCAGCGGAATTCACAAAACATGGGTACCTTTAAAATCCCCATGATATCGTAAAAAAGGGGCACAAATTTGGCATGGATACCTTATGTGGAAAAAAAAGTTATGGATGCCTAATTGTGAGCTACACCAAAAAGCCAAAAAAACGGCTTAGCATTCTAGGGAAAAGGCTTAGCAGCCAAGGGGTTAATCTCCCTGTGCCTTAACAAAAATAAAATGAATGTGTTGTTTCCCTTGTAAAGTGTTACAAGATCCTTGGGTCAAGTTTGCTATATATAAAATTACAAAAATAATATGTTATAAGGAATAACATAGGCACTTTACTACTTGTCAGAAGGGGTAAACCGTTTAGGCTTGAATCAGGCTGGTACATCACACCAAACATGGTAATTTCCTAGAAATAATCTTTGGCTTCTTGGAACATCTTCCTAAGGTTTCCTGCTTGTAAGCCAGAGCCATTGGGACATTGTCCCATAACTTCTACATCTTCTATGAGCCTTGGAGTTCATTTTAATCCTTAACAGCTGAGGCTTAAGGCCCCCTCCTGCCCCCAGTGCTAAGCCTTTCTTTTATGTTTGAGACAATTCATTCTTATGCATTCAGACCTACACAACGGGTATCCATACTATATTTGTGTCCTTTTCTCAGTATATTGAGGATTCTACAGGTATCCAGAGCTTGTGGATTTCTATAGAGGGAACAGTGAAAATATTCTAAATATAGTAACATTTAGCTTTTTGAAGGGGAAAGGGACAAAAGTGATGTGCAAGAAAGCATGGTATCAAGAAAAGGTTTGCTGCACTAATCCATCCATCCATCCATCTTTCAGGAATAAGTAGAATTGTTTAAACAAATTACCAGCTTTTGCATTTTGTGGTTTCAACCTACTTGCAGTTTGTGATGGAAAATACATGAAGCCCATGGTTAACTAGGAAAGCTATATATTTCTGAAAAGCTGACAACATCCTAGATTCATTTACATAGGTTGCTAATAGTTTTCACAAAGAAACTAATCTTTGAAATTAAAAAATTGAAAATGTGTGGAAAAAGATAGCAATAAGTGGCAAAATATTAATCTATAATTGTTTGCCCCACTGGCCAATTTACAAAAGTCATATAGAATTATAGGCTTCTAACACTTATGGTAACAGGGATATACATTATTTGTTAGTTGTTCAAAAACAAGCAATACCCAGAGCCAACAACTCAGCCTACAATATTTCATTGTGCACTGACCATGCAGTGATACACATGAAAACATCTAATGAATGAATAATGGGGGTGAAGAAAATCTATATATCTTTTAAATGTGCCCCAGATATTGAGTCTAGGACTAGCAGTTATGTGTACAACTCTGAACTTGGTGGTAATGTGATTCAGATGGCATTTGCAAAATGTGTTCTTTCTTCTACTGTTTTCTGTTCAGACACCTCTGTCAATACAAATGATACCCCACTTGTGCGGGTGGAATTACCCATGACTAGAAAAAACCCAAAATGTGATGTAGAGAAGTCAAAAATGACCGATTTTGGCAATGTGTATAGCTGTGGAATGTGAGCACAGGTGGGGATGCCACCCAGGGACACTTACCAAACTCTGACATTTCTGACACTCAGGGGAGTCCAGGGTGGTATGAGTGGTGTGCACCTACTATGTTTTCTTACTCACAATGCCCAGAAAACCCCAACCTTTAGCTAAAATCAGACATTTTACACACATTTTTGTGATGCAAAGTCCTAGAATCTATGGGGCTCATTAAAATATATACCACCAAGCAGTCACACACTTCTCTTGATAAAACAGTACCACCCTTGTGTGGGTGAGCCTATTGATTGTGGCACAACAGGCCCAAAATGCAACATGGAGACATCACATTTTCACTAGGGAAAATGACCCATTTTTGTGATATGGCTAACAGTGAGAATTGGGCCCAGCATGGCCAAAAATTGCTGACATTAGTTTTATATTTGTACCCATTTTTAGGTCGAGCATTCAAGACCTCTTGTATATACTTTAGTATATACTTATATGTGTATGTACTTAGTCCCTCTTCTTTGTGTGTGTATTACGTCGTTACTGGAGGTCGAAGTGGGACTCTTTCTCCTCCTACCCCTTACTCATTGTGCGTGGTGTACTTTGTGGGCTCTGGAGATCAGCCCTAGGACTTGTCTGCTTCCGCTTAGGGACTTTTTTTCTGTTCAACTGCCTCTATTTAACTGTCCTGATAGAAAACGACCAGTAGAGGTCAGTAAAATACCAGAATTGCTTTCTGCTTGTTAACTGCCTCTATTTAACTGTCTTGATAGAAAACGACCAGTAGAGGTCAGTAAAATACCAGAATTGCTTTCTGCTGAGGGACTTTCTTTTTTTAATTTTTCTGGCAACTGCCTCTATTTAACTTTCTTGATAGAAAACGACCAGCAGAGGTCAGTAAAATACCAGAATCACTTTAGCATTCTCTAGATTCCAGTCCATAGAAATTGTCTTCCACGAGCACCCGTAGACAATAATATTTTTTTCAAATCTTGTATTATCATTGATATGACCACCGAAGGCCCTGATTTTATATTAAAAACAGAGCTTTGGACTATACCATTTCCCACTAAAAGGCAATATTTCTCTCCATGTGTTCCCATTCCTGGCGTATCACGCAGTTTGGTGCTTACTTTACCTCCATGTTAAAGAACAGTAGATGTTTCAGCACCCAGGCTAATGTGCTGCATAGCTAAATACATATAAGGTCCCAAAGCCGAGACTGATTGCATTGCAAATGCTTATTTGTGTATGTCTTCCAAATGGGCTTTTTTTGCCGCATTGTTCATGTGTTTTTCCAAGATGTTTATCTGAGTGTCTAGAACACGAAAAAGTATGCTGGAACATCTGCCCTAAATGGCTCAGTGTCAAAGGTTCTTCACAGCTGTCACAGAGTAGAGATGCAGTGCTTCCATACTCCAAAGGAGTGTGTGCACGTTTAGTTTGGCAGATGGTGCATCTGCCGTGTTTTTGGTGGAATACCCCATCCAACAAACTCCAAATCAGGCCAATAGATTATTATTTTCAGATCCAAAGGTAAATCAGCAATTTGTTCCTTTCTTTGTTTCCCTCGGTTATTCATGGCGAATGTTTAATTTTTTTAAATAAGGTTACCGTTAGATCAAATATCCTTGATGTGGTATTCCCCAAAATCATTTGCCTTCATTCCTCCTGTTTTACCAAATTCGTTTTTTTTGGCTTTAGGACTCTGCACCCTTTACACAGGCACTCCAGTGCTAAACTCCTTCTGCTCTCTCCCTAAAACATGGTAAGATGTGCTTACACCTAATTGCCACTGCAGCCTATTGTGCAGTTTTAAACTGCCATTTCAACTCGGCACAATAGACCCTTTGCCAGGCGTTAACCACTCTGTTTTTAATAAATATAAGTCACCCCTAAGGTAGGCCATAAAGGCTCATAGGGCAGGGTGCATTTCACTTAAAAAATAGGACATATGGGTTTAAGTTCACCTATCCTAGTAGTAAAAAACACCTAAAGTCATTTTTCACTACTGTCAGGCCTATCTCTCCCATTGGCTAACACCGTGTTACCTTATTACATTTTATAAAAGCTAACATTTGATTGGGTGCAGGAAGAGATATGCTGTTTAGACTGAAATGAACTGTAATTTAAAATCCTCTTCATTGGTAAATTCGGATTTTAAGTCAAAATTCTGCAAAATTCCACTTTTAGAAAGTTGGCATTTTCTTCTCTTGGCCTAACCTTCTGCAAGATTCTTTAGTCTTGTGACTGTGAATGGCTTTGCTGTTGGAGTTTGTGTATTTGTGCCAGACAGTGGGGCCAACGGAGATAGGTGTAGGCCCCATGGGCCATCCTGTATGGGTGGATTGGGTTAGAGCTGTTTCTGACCTCACATGCATTTCAAAGAGCTTGCCTCTGTCACACATAAAGGAGATTAAGACTAGTCTTTTGTCACCCCAGGCTTCTTGGAGCCTTGACAGGGAAAGGGAAGAATTTTCCAGAAACAGATGTGGGGTGTTTATAGGAAATCCCCCACTTTAAACGCTGGCACGAGGTATAACTATTGGACCTCCAGAGCCACTCTTCAGCAAACACCTGGACCTGCAGACATGATAAGAGGAAGGACTGCGCTGCTGCTTGAAGCCTGCCTTGTTCCCTAGAGGATGGCCCTGCAGCTACCAGAGGACTGCCCTGCTGCTTGAGGCCTTCCCTACTCTCTGAGAAGGAGGACTGGACCTGCTCCCTTCATCCCAGGCTACCTGAGTGACTCTAAAGTTAAGTTGGCTGACCTCCTTTCTTGAGCTACAGGCACACAACAAGCTCCAGAGGCCTCCCTCTGCCATATTTACAAGTTGCCACTAACCGCAGTTAGCTGCAGTTTTCTGACATAGGCGTGAATTTTTAGGATCGCCACTTCTGTTAGCGGGACTTAACGAAAATGAGATGCAAGGTGGGAGATACTGTGAAACAATTGCCGATAACCCCACTTCGCGATATTTACAATGATTTTTCGGTGCGGCGATAATTCCCAAAACTGCCGCTAAGTTCAGTTAGCGGCTGGTTTTTAAGAAAAGCTGGTCTAAAAAATTGTGCAAACACACCTGTACATAAGGGAGAATAAGCCAGACCCTCATTTGCCTACCTAATGGCACCATGGAGGTACTACTCTTGCAGCTTGGAGCTCCAAGAAGACCACAACTACCACCACCACTGCCACCAGCACCACCACAGAGGCAGAAGAGAGTGGGTCTACTGCCAACGCATCACCCTGACAGACCTCCGGCCAGAGGATGTGATAGCCCACTACAGGCTAAAAAGGACCTTCATCCTACGCAAACTCACCCAGATAGTGTCAAGGCTGCAGGCACCATCACAGCGCTGCACAAACATCCCTCCGCAGACAAAGCTACTTGCAGTGCTGCACATGTTGGCCTCTGGTACCTTCCAACCAACCACTGTCAGAGTGGGTGGAGTCTCACAGTCAGCCTTCTCCAGGTTCCTTCCAACTGTCTTGGATGTCATTATCAGTCTGACGCCACAGCACCTACGCTTCCCCAACACTGCTTAGGAACAACTTGACAACAAGCAAGGCTTCTATGACATTACTGGGTTTCCGCATGTGTTGGGGGGCAATTGACTGCACCCATTTTCAACTTTTGTCTCCTGCGGACACTGCACATATATAAAGGAACAGGAAGTACACATACTCAATGAGTGTTCAGGCAATCGTGGCCACCTGGGCCTGTTCATCAATGTTGTCGCAAAGTTTCCTGGGAGTGTGCATGACTCCTACATCTTTCACCATTCGATCATCAACCAGCGGCTTAAGAATGGCACATTTGGAAATGGACTGCTTGTTGGTAAGGACAAACTGAACACACCTCAAGTACCTAAGCATGTAGCTCAAATATGTGAGAATGCACATGTAGCAAATGTAATACGACATACCTTGTAACAGGTTCAAACAATGTACACAAGCACCCAATGCTAAATAATCAAGACATATGTTAGACAGTCCAACAAGGGAGTAGCCTAGAAATTATGACACAAACCACTATGGCACCCTATGAATATAGATTTTTTAGAACTCATCAGACAAAAATTGAAAACAATCAATGCAGCACATGACACAGAACATATGCTTCTGCTGTGCTACATACATCCTGAAATAAACACATGTGCCATATGTACAACAAGATGACAGATCACCCTGCTCTCACTTGTGATCATGCACAATTAGCTGACATGCAAAAACATAGTCAGCCACTCACCATGCAGTGGGGGTTCCTGCCTCATGGGTTTGCAAGTATTGCTGCATGAAGGGAGCACCAATTGCACACAAACAATCACCAAAGTTGATTAAACATCAGTCTGTGTCGTTGCACAATGGAGCATGAATAGGAAGAGCATACAAATAATCAAAATCTCAATCTCACTACATGTTGTGCATCCATATGACTCCCCTGGTGAGGAGTAGTAAACTGAAGCACAAATTTAGAAAAATAAATGTGTGTCGATTTGGAGCAGACACACACACAGCAATATTGATGGGTATTACCCCAACATGCATACATGCAGAGTCAAAGTCAACTCATGCACAAGTCCCAAGTAAGTCAAGTGCACCAGGTAGCGGTGCCACTGTCACTCAAACACTGACCCACCTTGGGGGCAAGCTGGATGTAAAGAACCCACAATGAGTTCAACTTTTAGCAGACAAGGATTTTCGGTCTCAGCTACCCTCAGCACAGTCACTCCCAATGAGGTATCTTGATGATGTTCCAACATAGTAATCGGCAAAAAGTCAAGGTGGATGCTTCACCAGGCACATGCGACAACTGTGCACCCTATAAAATATGTGCACAGGTGGCGTACAGTTTGCACAATGGGCCTGTAAAGTACCTCAAATCTCTTTTTGAGTGACTCATACATCCTGACAGTCACAACATGGAGGTAATACGTAGGGCCTGGCCAATGACAACATGGTGATGTGTAGGCTGTCAAGTATAGGCAAGTTCATTTCAGTGATGCAGGTTAATTGTCTGAAGCTCCACATGACAAAGCAGAAAGTACAAAGTTGCACAATGTACACACACCCAAAAAGGCAATCTGCAAACATAGCAGGCACAAATACTAATGGACACATCTCTCCATTATATGTTTCAGGTGATCAAGGATATGCACTGTCACCATGGCTGATGACACCCATCAAAGTGACCCACACACAGGCCCAGAGAGACAACAACGTTGTACTGGGATGCACAAGGGCCATTGTTGAACTGACTTTTGGAGTCCTTAAATCGAGGTTCCGGTGCCTTGATATATCGCGGGGGGAAGACTCCTGGAAAGTCCTGAACTGGTTTGCAAAATTATAATGGCATGTTTTATTTTTCACAATATTTGTGCACGGACAAACACACCATTGGATGAAGACCAGGAGGAGCAGGAGAATCCAGAGGATGGACAGGACAAATAAACTGATGTTAGACACACCACAGTGTCTGCTGCTGGAACAGCAAGGAGGGATGCTATCATCCGTAATTTCTTTAACTAATCACAATAAACAAATGTCCCATCACATGGATTTCTCTTTAAAAAAACACTGAATGTCACTTTGTTAAATAAAATATCACTACACAAAAGTCTTGTATGCTTGGTTTCTGACTTCAGACGCTTATCTATCTGTAAAGTGAAAGTTAACAAAATATCTGTGCCGCACAGCTCTCACACCTAGCAGGGGACACAACACCAATTAAACGAAGATTGGGAATGGAACAACGTATTGGGCATATGAGCCAATTAATGTGTATGTTCCCTCAGTGAGAATCAATACATGTATGTTGTGTCATTCACGGAGCACATATATTTCTGTTTACATACAAGAGTGTAGTACAACATACACTGTATGTCTGATGCGAAATTGTAGCTGTTATCACATAGCTAAAAACCATCATAATATGTGTAATCCAACATATCTGTGAATTCAAAGGCACAGGAATAAAGGTAAGTGACAACAGTATCAAATATACATTGCTGATCTGTACTGCATCCACTTCTGGGTGTGGAGGATGAAGATACAGATGATAGCACAGAGACAATAACTGATGTGTCAATACAGTTCAGGGAATGCCTCAAACACCAAGCACACACAGTCAAACAACAACAGAAATTGTGAATACCTCAAAAGATGACACATGTGCCATTGGAATGACCAATAAGCACATGTCATGCATCACTGACACTGCGCATGAATCATTCCACAACACAGCAATGATCTGAAAATGCTATAGTCACATAAGCACAAACAATGACACATATGTCAGACATGTGCCAAATGGCAATACAGCAGCACATAACAACGTGTATGTAGGACCATGTACCTGCCAATGCAATGTCAATAAATTGTCGATGTCACATGCACAACAACATGAGTGCGTCATGGCAATGAAGGGGTAGAATGGGCTTCATCCTCATCCAATAACTCTTGCTCTGTGTTCACACCCCCAAAACAAAGAACAGACATACACATGAGTGTAGTGCTACAGGGAATACAGTAAGTACAGCCCTAACATGCCAACAACATGCAACCTATGACAACAGGAATGGACATTGTTTTGGGTCATACGGACATGAATTGAATCATTATAGCCCCCAGAAGGTGCACCACCTATATCTGGATTATCACTACTACAAGTTTACACATGTTAAAAGCATGATGTGTGTACGTTTGGTCTTCAGCACAACTACAAAACTCAAAATAGCCACACATCTTCAGGCACAGTTGAACACATCAACAAACATGCTTCTACGAAGAAATGTTAATGTCACACAATGTTCCATCTCTCAAGCAATGTACAGATACTCATCATGAAACTGTGTTGTGCAAGCTGGCCAGCTATCATGTATGGTTCATGTAACAGTACAGTGTGGACACCAAGACACTCCACCCCAGTCAGGAGTATGCCTGACAGAAATATTTGTGCCCAAAGCATCCATGGAAATCCAATATACACCAAAGTGCTCCCTAACTTGTGGGGATGATAGTCTGCACCACATGTTTGTCTCATGAATGGCAACAGTGGCAAGTAGATCACATGCTCCATATTGTCCTTGGAAAACTGTTAGGTACAAGCGGTCTGTTTACGGCTAATGTGCAGATACAAACCATGGGCCTCCTCTGCTTCACATGCAACCATCTCCCAAACTTTAATATTACACCAGGCCTCAAATCACAACATCCTCTCTAAGTCACTGCCAGCATAATCCTTGTTCAATCCAGATCATTCAAGCCAGGGTACAGCATGGTATTCTAAGTATGCATTTGAAACTACTGATACAGGATACGCAAGTGGACACTCTTATTTGCCTACTCACAGGTCCCCTGCATCACAAGTCTGGTGGAGTATATGGGCCTCATCCTCGACAACGACGGACAGCACAACCAACTCAGTGTTAATGACATTGAGAGGCAATTCAAAGATATAGGATGTCTCCCCTGTCAGACCAGTGTCCTCTTGGTGTGTGTCATGCAATGCACACCACCCTTTGTACATGATCAGTAGCACCTTCTATGATCAACACAACAAGTTGCACCATGCATGCTTCTCATGTCAGCAATGTTAAACATATAACATGCCATTCCTTGACCACAGGTAATGTTCATTGCTGACGCACCGATGGCAAGAGACTGGGTCCACCATACCACGCACAACTCAGGCATTGACATCCACGTCAGTCTGCTGTAACTCAGCAGTATCTGTGTCTAGCCACCTGGGTCTCATACAAAAGCACAGCATGGTATCCAGGCCATGTGGACTGTTTGTGCTTACAGGTCATTAGCTTTGCTGTTGCAAGGATTGTGACATGCAAAGTGCTGCTTTTCTGTTCCAAAGTAACAGTGACATGTTCACATGTGAATCTGGTTCTACATCATGTTTGTATCTATGCATAATTATGATTTTGCCTCTCCATTCTGCTATCTGTCACACACATTTACCTATGCATTATCTGAGGTATCTCTGTAAGCTCTTGTAGCCCTTAGGGTATAAAAATATGTGATGGCAAAATAAAAAAAATGATTTGTACTGTTATCTGTCCGAACGTAACATAATTGTGTATACCAGCTAATATATGCTCATTGCTGTCATGATAGACTGATCTTGTGATGTTGTTTGTACAAGAAGATACTTACACCATGTAACGTCTGGTTTAGCATTTTTTGTAATGGTGACAATGGAGCTAGTCATTAGACACCGGTCATAGATCATGTCATGCATAACACAGCCTGAAATGCATAGACCTATCTTTTGAAAATGAAGCCATGAGTGCCTTAGCACAAACTGTCATCATTGTGCCCCTCTGTTCCTCCAGCTAATCAAATAATCAAATGTTAATGTGCAGCCATATCGGCACATTGTATGCTTTATTGCAAATATCATATACAAGAAGTGACTGCCTGTTGGTCAAGTACATGTGTGTAGCAAGACCATCTAACTGGCACAGACATCACAGCAATGTGTGATGTAAAAGTCTCACATGTAGTGACACATACGACCAATGCTAACCCTAATGAGTGACGCTGAGGCATGTTTTTACTTACCCACATGACCAGTCATAGACAGACATCAATGTGAGTAACTAGTGCCTCCTGACAGCTCAGGATCACTCATACCCGGACAGCTCAGATAGACTACACAACAGTACACCACACAGATCACATCACATATCCATATTGTGTTGTTAGGCCTGACAAATCTGGTAAAATGGTACATATACTGATCAAGTTGCAATAAGAGGTTACAATTTTACCGCAAATCCATGTTAATGGTAATATTTTTCATATCTGCCACGGAAAATATTTGCAAAATACATGTATACACATGAAATATTCCTCCTTACCCCTAGGCGGGTGAAATTTCATCGCAAACTCTGAAAACGGGCTGCAAACAGCCAGGAAGTGATGTCAGTCTGCATCCTGTTCCATGGACGAGAACCGTACACTTTCACTTTCTCTTTCAAGCACACTGTTAGTGTCTGTTGTGAGTTGTGGAGGTATTGGAAGGTGTCTGCTGTTGTTGGTGTTTTGGAGAGAGTTCTCTGTGTAGTGTATTGTCCTCATTGAGCCCTGTGTCTCTGTCCATACGTGTTTTTTGCGACTGTCTGATTGTTTTGTCAGGTGTACGTCTTAGGGGTCTCTTTGTAATTTTCACAGTTCTTAGGGGTTTTTGGGCAGATTTTTTTTATTTTCCTGGGTTCACATGTGTTTTTTGAGATGTTGGGTCAGGGTAGGGAGGGCAGGATGTCTGAGTGAGCCTTGGAGGGCTTCCTCTGGCTCGTAACATTTTATTTGCCAAAGATGGGAGAAGCTGGGGGACATATCCTACAGGGATATAATGTGAAAATCTGGAAGGTGAGGTGGGAGAACATCCGGCAGAAAATGATGAAAATGTTTGGTGTGGACTGTGCAGCAGTGGAAGCACCGTTGGCAGGATTGCGTGGGGCATGAGGGGGACCTCCTGGATCACCTGGGACTCATCGTTGGCAGGCACGGTGGTAAGTACATGACCAACTTTGTATCACATCAGAGGATGAATCCACTGGACACTAATTAGGTTCCGGACAACATCTATGCATTCCTCATGAAATGTGCTATCTGGCTAAAATACACGCCTGTCATGATATACTGTGCCACCCCTACATGCTTTGACATTGGTACACCTCACATGATCAACTGGCTGTCAATCTCATTGAGATACACAATGTGGGTCATCAACATGTCAAGGGTCGTGATAGACCTGTGTGGAGTAAAAGGAACACATTTGACCTCACAACATCACATCTATCAACTGTGTTCAAAAACTTTAATCATGAAGCTGTGGAACAAGTTGTTGTCTGTTACGTCACTCAGATCATGGCAGGGATGTCCGTTAGGCCACAAGGCTGAAATTGACATGTGTTTTAGGTCAGACAGGCAAAGAAGATTGCAACAGGTATTTAACGTGGCCTCACACCTGACTATTACAGTGAATGAAATTGTATCATGAAGCCATCAATGATGAACGTGAGTCTTGTGAAATGTGATGTTAATGATATTAATCTTACTATCTATACATTTTCCATAGTTGGAAGACCCATGATCACACAAGGAGATGTGGATGCCTTCATGGACCCACACACAACTGGTGAGTGCGTTGCCCCTCCCTTTGGATTGTATGTGTTGACATAGACAAGTCATGCCACAGGTCCTGTATGTTGTTGTACACAGTCTGGATGTGTATCACATGGACCTCACCTCTAATGTGATGATGCAGCATCAAGTCAAGAGTTAGGCACATCAGCATCATGTGATGATGGAGGACAGCGTTGCCCTTCCTGACTTGATATTGCAACTCCTCATATGATTCACTACATCCTAGCTATGTACAAGCAAATAGTCCATGTTTTTGATGATTTCATTGCAATGTCATAGAGCCGATCCCAAGGCATCCCAAACATCTATGCACCCTGACATGAATGTGCAAGGGGGCCAGATGTGGTGCTGGCCTTTGCAAGTGTACACTGTTGTAAATGATGATAAGTTCCTCCCCCTGAACATGCCACATCTGTTGTTGAGTATCATTTGCTTTGTGCTGTGGCATTCTGACATGAACTTTTGACAAAAATGAAAATGCAGACTTATTTAAAAAATCTGAGAATGTACTAGCATTACCATATGATGATTGCCCACATGGTATCAACTATGTCACCACAACTCAATGATTTGATGTAAGCTGTGTTTGTGGGTACTCATGACACGTTCAATGGGATATGTCATTTGTGAACATTCATGATGTATTGTGCATGATCTCACCCAAAAATCCAAATGATCATGGCTCCTTGACATGGTATAATGTGTACCGGAAACCTTGGGCACATGTTGCATGTCCACTGCTACATCAAGTTAAATAGGTTTACTGAGCATGGAATTATTTGTCAGCCCTTTAATACAAACTTTGTACATCACTCCAGCCATTTCAGGTACATATCAGAGTGTACATACTTCAGGGGATACATTTGAGTAATGATGTTGATGTGTATGAACAAACCTGGAATACGTTGACACCCAGAACTGATGTGCATGTTGGCAATTGTCATTTCTTATAGCAGTTACAGTTGACATTGACAGTTAGTTATCCAAAGAGCAGGTCACATAACCACAATAAGGACGTAAGTACGTCTCACAAAGGGCTGACTGACATGATCAAATGTCTACAACTTTGGCAAAAAAATATTGTCCAATGTAACACAGATTGTTGGTACATAAATCTGTCCCATAGATTACTTTCAAATTTGATAATGATTCTCGTGAATCATTTCCATGCTGATGTAAGTCAGAAGGCCTCTCTAGCCAATGCAAAGTTTGGTGTCACAACATTATCTTGGCCAGACTATCTCAGACTCAGTGCCAAAGCAGGGATAATCAACTCAACATAGGACAACATCAACTCATGCAACAGACACCCTTTCACACTACATTTAGGTGATGAGGGGTTGACATTGTTACACTGCTAAGCCCATTCATCATCACACCGAACCATTTCCACAGGAGCACCTTGTATATTGTGGAGTGCCTAAAATTTAAGACTGTGTCCAATATATTTTTAAATTATGCTATTTACGATGACATGCTCAACAGTTCATCAATGTATATGTTAGGATTTGGTCATCAAAGTGTGACACACATGAAAAACACCATAGTTCAATGATTGATCAAGTGCTTGACGGTGATCCTTACATCACATTGACTAACATGTGCTCAAGCCAGACACCATAGCACTGTTGTGCGAGGGTGCATTCCTTAGCACAAGCATGAATGTGCTGCCACTGGTTTAAAAGCAGTGCAGCCAAATTTGTGGTTGACATGCAGCAACTTTGCTGTCTCATTGGGTCATAGCACAGAAAGGTGTAGAGCAGGTTAATACCGCTACACAATGATTCATGAAACATATGCCCTCTGTACTTGCATTTATTTAAAATTATCTGCAAGGTTCCACCAATTTGCAAGTAAATGTTTACATGATCTATTATGGATGTGTAGCTGTGTTGACACCTCAAAAGTGTCCCGAAAACAATAACTTTCCATTTCCTCAAATGTACTACATAACTACCACTGTTGTGATTAGTCATCTGACATTATTGCAGACAGCGCCGCCTACTGTCTTTGTGTAGTTGGAATGGTCAGGGTCTGCTATGGGCCTGTTAAACTTCATCCTTACGGAACTCCCCCTGTTGGACTCAATCATTGTTTGTTGGCATAGCCTAATTGCAAACAGCTATTCTACAACTGTTGTCTCTGCCTGCTTTGTCCCATCCCAGGAGTCACCGTGTTGTCATCAATATCTTATTCTGATTTCTGATATTATATATTTAGGAGTTGTCAGGTCATGTGTGATGTAGTGTGTTTTTATGATGTTGTTAATAGCAGACCTGGGTGTAGTTCGCAGAGTTTCGCTACGCTGAACGCCGCGAAGTGGCAAAAAAACTCTGCGGAGTTCCACAAGTGGCGGAGTGCAGTGCAAACTGCCGTTCGCACTGGTCTTCCTGCTGCTCGGGTAGAAATTCTACCCAAGTGGCAGCATGCGCTTGTGAACTTACCGTTCGCGAGCGGGGAAAACACTCTGCTGCACTATGCGGAGTGGAGTTTCCTGCACTCCGTGAACTCCTCAAACGGTGTGTAGTTCACCACCCAGGCCTAGTTAATTGAACATATTGTGTGATTTTTTTTGTGCCAATTATGCAGAATGCCATCATGTTTTCTGATTCAAAAAACATGACATGTTTTCGTTTTTTTAAGACAACATGTCACCAGAGGAACAGAGGCAGTTCCTACAGCATAAGGAACGGTACCAACACATTAGGTGTGTGGTGAAGGGCTATACTGACATGGCACAACAGTACCGTGAAGAGAGAGCTTCTGGCAAGTGGAAGTCCATTTCAAACAGCACCAAGAAAGGTGGCAAAAGACATGCTACCCTGCTTGCCTCCACAACACACCAGAGCCAGAGCCAGACCCAGACCCAGACCCAGACCCAGCCAATCCTTGGCCCTTCAGGCATACATCGTGGCATACAGAAACAAACCTTGGTTGTAGACCTTCAACAACTGCTCCACGTGCTGCACCCACCTCTACTCCAAGCATTGTAGCCCCCTCACAAAGTGCTCAACCAGGCACATCATCAAGAGCTGCAGGACAACAACAGAGATCTGTCCTGATAAAGAGGGAGAGGAGGCTACTGTACAATTCGAGTGGCCCATCTGGAATGGGACAATGATGAGTTCAAGAGCCAACTCATGGCCATTAAGGGGGCCCTGGGGCTCTACTATTGATGCCTAAAGAATTTTTGCTGTCCCTCCTGTGCAGTCCCCCATTTCCCCTCACCCAGTTACCATCCATTTTGCATTATATTTTGTTATTTAGGATAAGTGTAGTTTTAGTGTAGGGCTAGTATAGTGTTAGGTGTAGTTAGTTATTAGTTTTTTCTGAATCTCTACTTAGTGTTTTTGATTAAGTTTCCTTTTCCTTAGGGTGGGGTGTTGATGTGTTTTTGGACTTGTTAAAAAAAATACAAAATACAAAAAAAGATATATTTGTTTAGTATGTATGTTTAGTTAGTTCATTTATAGGTTAATCTGTCTTTGTCCCGTCCCTGGATGTGCCATAAGGGGGGAGGTGGGGTGATGTATTATATATGTTGTTATGTGTATAGACTTAGGTAAGGTAGTTAGTTTAGTATAGGTTAATATTAGTACAAGTTAGGTGAGTGTAGTTTAGGATTAGTGAGTATTATTAGTTTAGTTTGTTAAGATTGTATTTTGTAAAAATAAATTGCTACATGTTGATGGTTTGTGCTGCAAATGATTGTTGATGTGTTGACATCTACTGTTGAATTTGTAGTGGATTACAACAGATGCATCACAAGCACAATCAATTTGAATGTCTACAAATGTAATTACACCATCTTCAAGGGACAGGCTACCGTCAATCTTCATTTTGAATGTGAGCAAACCAAAATGATTGATGTTTAGGGTTGCAAAGTACTGTTTCGAGAATGTTTTGGAGTGGTCTGAGAAATTTGTGAACATATGATACTATTTTGCAAGTACAGATATACACAGGATGCACGGTGGGCATTGTGCTCACACAGCATTGGTTACATGCTATAGGTATGTTCTTAGGATACTTTGGGGCATCTTTGATGACACTGGTCCCCACAACAGCTTCACTTTCCATGTGGTAGTGCTGAGGATGTGTGCTTTCCATTATTTACTAGTCATCCGAACACCTCTGTACGTGTTTCAACACAGCCTTGTGCATTGTGCCCAACACTGGGAAATATTTTGCATACAAGTGTAGGGCAAAGGGTGTTGTTATGTATATTACAGCACAACAGCGCTAGGATTTGGTCCAGAAACACACTATGACATATGCTATCCTACACCATTCCTCTTCTTTCAGCTAGATTGATTTGTCGTCATATGTGACATGTTGATGGAATTGTCTTTATATGTGGCATGGCATGACACCCATCTATTCACCCATTGTCCACCACATTGACAATGAGTACATGTTCGAAGTATTCCTTGTTTGCACAGAAAGTTTGAACCACTTCATGTGGCTTGACACTGACTTGATTATTGTTCCAAATCACGAGCAACATACAGAGCATAGACTATTGTTAATGTAGCTGAAACAGTGTTGTCTTAGAAATCTGAGCATTGGTAGAGTCACACCTGTCCGGGCTTCTCACTGCCTATCAGGGACACAGTCAGCAGATTTCCTTTTCCAAAAGCCCCTTGATTTGCAGTGGTGGCTAAACTGACCATGCATTGTTGGCACATTTAAATGTGAATGGTCACAGGCAACACACATCTTAGTGACATTAGTTACTTTATTTACATGTGCATTAACTGAGGTAGCAGACTGGCACAGTTCTTTGTACAACAATACCACATTGTGTAAAGGCCAAGTGGAGGGCCAGACAGAGTCCTTGGGGGGGAACATATACTGAGACATGTTGAGGTAGAGGCAGAGCTCAGTCAGCAGTCTGGTTGCAGTGTCATTGGGAACAATGGCAAAATTGGCAGTCCGTATTAAAGTCCAAGGTGAGTGTAGCAGAGTCATTCAGAGGACAGTGAAAGCTGATGTTCAGAGGCATGATGGTAAGCCCAGGTCCAAGCAGAAACTGTCCATTTGACACAAATGAGTGCTACCACTGACGTTTTCGCAGGAATGTTGATTTATCCACATCTTCCTCCTCTGATGTGTCATGTGCCTCCCGTGTGCCTGATGGTCTATTGGCTGGAGCACTGTAAGGCTGTGACACATCAGGGGGGTAAGAGGTGGATGTTGAAGGTGCAGCAGCATTCATCTGTGCCAAATGATGAGGCATCACTGCAGTGATGATAAGCTGCAGGGCTTGCAAGACTCCAGCAACGTCTATGTGGTACGCAGCCATGGCAGCCAAGTTTGAAGCCTGCATTCGCTCCATGCTCTCTATGATCTTCCGCATTTCACACAACTCCTTGGTGACATCGGTGGAGTCACTTTGACTGGACAGTTGTTCTTGTCTCTGAATAAGTACTCCAGCGATGTCAGCCATGGAATGCTGGAGAGCATGGAGCGGACTGTGGGTGCCTCTGATGGACTCTAGGTGGTCCCTAATGGGACTGAGACACCCAAGTATCCCATCCATTTTGGCCGCCAGGCTATCAAACCCCACCGGCACCTGACCAGCCATCTCACGCTGGACTTCTACCGCACTACGTTGAAATATTAACAGTGAGTCCTCAAAGTCCTGGGAGACAGCTGTGGTGGTAGGTGCTTGCTGCTGGGTGTTTTGTGCAGCTGGTGGAGCAACCACGATGCTGCTGGATGTCCCTGCTTCCAGAGATGGGCTGCCAATGGAGATGAGCAGATCTTGGACTGTGTCCTAGGCGATGGTTGAGATGTCTGAGTTGAGTTGAAGATTGTACATGTGCAGGAAGGGGGACCTTACTGCACATGCACTATCTTCCCCACAACACAATGGTGCAAGTGTGCCTGCATCGGTGGTGGCCTGCTAACTTTTGCCCCAGAGCAGGGTGGTTCGTGGGGCTGCATCATATTGTTGTCAATGAGATGCAGCCCTGTGTTCCCAATTTGGTTGAGTGTGGTGTTTAGCCAAGGAGGCTAATGCCTCCTCTCCAGTCAATATGCCCCTTTGTTTGTTTATGTAGCCCTAAGTTTGTAGACTCATGAAAGGTAAATTTAAATATTTTGATGTGCTGAATTCCAAGTCAGTGACACCATCATTATGTGTCTTTATATGTATTCACCAGCTAAAGTGACATGTGTATATATACCCCCAGGTACCTATGTATCTGTAAATAGATCTGCACACAGTGTGGGTGTGCACTGAGGAATATTTAGTTGGACATGAGCAACATTAGTCCCAAAAGCGTTAGTTAGAGGCAATTCTTGTACGTATACCCCAAGTCTTTGCTGACCTTGCAGGCTGGTATGCCACCTGCTGAGGTGTAAATAACCTCCTGAATCTCTACCAGCCACCGTTTTATGGCTGAAGGAAAACACCTGTGCTGTCTCCACTTAAGAGATAACTCTGTTGAAAGCAACCATTACCTCCGTGACTTAACTAATGGTCCAGGATATAGGTCATCTGAGTGACAGTAATGATGCATCCAGTGTCTTTGTCGATGCATTTTCGCTAATTCCTCATAAGAATAGAAATGCTCTGAGGAGAGAATATATGATGCTTCTTGCTCCTTTGCTTACCATACAATACTGCACTTATCCACAAATGCACTGACATAGAAGACTATTTCCTGAATTAGCATACCTCTAAACTGGAAGTGTGGTTGAGGAAACATACTCCCCAGCACTCGCACCAGCTACTTTTTGTCGACAGAGATCGCCAAAAACATGGCCTGGTCTGTTTTGGTCAGCCAAAGAGGAACAGAATGATGTTTCAATTGCACTACTGCCTCCATCTGAGGAAAGCCTTTCCTTGTTGTGTCATAACATCCTCACCCTCAAGAAATTTAGGCTACAAGGTGACACAAGGCAACACAATTCCTTTAGTAGGATTTGTTAAGCCATGCAAAGCCACATTGAGTGCCTCTGCATGAGATCCAGAGTAACGCAAGGTTGCGCAAATTGCTGCCTTGCATTACTCTGCATTTAAAAGGCATTCCATGGGTGGAGAATGGGCATTCCCATGCATTCACTGATGGATTTCGCACATTCCCAGATTTGTGAACCTGGGAATATGTCACAATGGTATGTCTTACCAACAGAAGCATAACAAGGAGAAATATATTTTCCTCCTCGTTATGTCCTCTTTCAACGTGTGCAGCATTCGGCAACACACAAAAATTGCCTCAAAGGATTGTTTTTGTGCGTCAAGGTATTCCTTCCTGCAAAAAGGAATCCTGCTTGTAATGCAAGCACCCTTGCACCGTGGTGAAAGGGTGCATGCATTGGCACTAGGCAGCACTTAGTACGCTAGCACAGGGAGAAAAGAGGAATGAGTTGTTTCTTAGGAGATATGGCGCATTCGTGGTCTTTTCCATCACACAGCACAGAAATTTGTCTTGCCGCGTTATGTTGCATGACAATTTGATAAATCTGGCCCTTATTGCCAAACTCTGACTCTCCTTTTCTGTCTCTCACCCTCAATAACTTCTCATTCATGTCTACTTGACTGATTCACTTATACCTCTAATATACCTGGACTTTGAACACTACTATATGGCAACCCTGCAACTCTGAGGGCTACCAAAATACACCTCAGGTGGCAATTTGTTTCTATTTGTGCAAAGCTGATCCTTCATCACACTTTTAAAGCATGATAATGTCCTGTTCTATTTTCATCTGTAGAGTAATTGTCACACCATGCATTTCATTTTATTTATGTAGTTTACTGCTTATAAATTCGGTAATAATATTCTATCAACATACATATTCACAATTTAGGAACCAGAGAGAACGCTATGTTACTGAATAATTTCCCAACCGAAATTGAATGCCACACTGAAATGCATTTTTTAAAGATGTGTACAGCAGTAGCGGTCAGTGGTAGGAGTGCCGGCCGGGCGGGGCGGTGATGTGGGGCGGGGGAGGGGCAGGTTGGGGGGTAGTAAACCACGGATTACAGCCAAATACAGGTAAGTAAACATTTAAATAAATAAAACGAATTTCGTTGCACGCACTGCATCGCATTTGGTGATGCAGCGCTCACGGACCGCTACTGGTGTACAGTTGTAGAGCACACACAATGCATCTCAGAGTTGTAGCCATCTTCTATACGAGGAGTCTTCAAATTATTCCTCTATGAAATTATGGGGAAACGATAGGATAGAAAATGCATCTAAGGGTAATTAGAGGCACTGACAAATGGGAATATCATTTGCACCCTGGTGTAAGCAGCAACTTACTTTGCCTGGTAACATGGACATAATGCAACCAAGAAGTGATTAAGAATACTAATAAATTGGCTCTTACCTCTGCCAGTTTTGCATTTATGAGCTATGCTGTATATGCATTAGCCTGAATTTTATGTCCAGAAGGCCATTAGCGAATTTAGAAATAATTAAATTAACATTCTAGCAATTGGTTTTACACTTTCAGCGGTCGCATTTACTAAAGCATATATCAGCCATAAAAACGTTCTTCCACAACAGAAAAAGATTTTGCATTTGTTTTTATTATTACTGAACCGCATTGTGGTATGTTGCAGTACTTTAGCAGGTTAATATATGTTTTGTACACTGAACACCAGGACTGTCATGTTTAAATATCTGTAGCATTTTCATGTTTATAGCAAGCAGCTCAATTCCGCATTTTTTCACCAAGGGCCGTATTACACTTAGGGCTCACTGTCCCTGTTTGTGCAGTGATGTACCTTTAGCAAGGTGCATGGGGCACACAATGGGACAGTATGTAGGATGTAGAGGGAGAGGATGTAGCGTTATGGCTAGAGCTGCCGACTTTGGAGCTGGGGAACCGGGCTCGAGCCTTGGCGTTGACTCAGCATCCTGTGATTCTGGGCAAATCACTAAATCTCCCCGCGCCTACCAAAATATGAATGTGTAACATAACTGGTGCTCATGCAAAGCGCTCCAATACCTTCGGGTCGAGTTTGTGCTATATAAATTTGCACAAAAAAAAAGTAGCCGCTCCATCTTTCACAGTGCAGGGGGTAGCCAGCTTGCACTTCAAAGGGAGGACGGAGATCCCCTGGCAAGGAAGTTAATGACCGCATCCATCTGTAAGGGATGTCTGGAGAGCCGATAGGACCCTCATTTCCCCCTTGGAAAGGTCACCCTTGTGTCGCACAGTCAGACCACTTATCTGATGTCTTTTTTAAGTCTGCGCCAAAGTTTATAATATGGCGTGGGTGCAGAGGCGAGAAGTATTTCCCTCATTTTCATGGGTCCATGCCAGGGTAATGAGGGAACCCGCCCTTAAGAAAGCTACATCGCTATATGTGCACTATATTACAGAAGGGGCCAATTTTGTAACACTACAGTACCCTGGCAGAGGCACAGAAAATGGCACACATAACTGTTACATCCTGAGGGACTGCATACAATAAGGCTCTAAGTCTTAGGTTTAATAAGCTTTATTTAGAATACAAATTACATAAGAACAAAGAACAATAATATAGTGAAGCCGAAATCCATAATGAAAGTAAAAATGTTGAATGTTGTAAAGCCATTTTACAATTTTATCAATAACATAAGAAAGGGATAACAGAGAAATGAAAAAAGTTAAATAATTGGTTAGCAGCAACCAATATAAATCTCTATTAATATGACGATTACTTGAAGGAGCAAAAGCAATACCAAGTCTATGATAAAGACGAACATTATACCACCAAGCTTTAACTGAGATATTAGTTGAACATTTCCAATTAAGTGTAATTTGTTGAAAAGCTAAAGCCAACATAAGATCAAATAAACCATGTTCATGTGAACTAAATCCCACAACATCTGATAGACTACCTAGAAAATGTATTGTGTATGACATGGTACAGCATACATTAAAAATGGTTGAAAGATAGGACCAAACCTTCTTCCAAAAGAAGCAGAATGGGGGCAAACAAAAGAAGATGAAACAAATCAGCATCAAAATATCCACACGACCAATAAGTTTTATTATTTGTATGAGAATAATTACCAAGAGAGGAAGGTGTATGATACAACCTGTGATATAAAAAGAACAGAGATTGTGTGGGAGAGGCAGTTCCAGAAACTTTTAATGACCTAGACCAAATTTTGTTCCAGAAACGAATAGACCAAACACATCCCAACTCTTTTTCCCAACTAAGTTCTATCTTAGATTTAATTCGAGAAGGACCAAGGGATAAAATATATTTATAAATAAGGGAGGCTTTAGGAACGATTGTAAGTAGCCTAAGTAGCGTGTCTTCCGTCAAAGCAGCTTCAACACTCATAAGGAGCGAATAAAAAACAACTAAAACTATTTCCATAAGAATTGAAAATGTATGCCAAAAGGAACGAGGACAACTGAACATAGCTTGAAAGTGAGGAAATGAGCAAGGATTCACGGCATCAAATAAATGTTGGACCCAAACAATCCCCCTAAGTCTCCAAGAATTTCAGTATAGAGACCTATTATTAATAGTGATGAGACAATTATACCAAAGTGGAGAGTGTAAAAAAGACTCTTGAGAGAGAATCTGTTAACTATAATGACGTTTCAACAGAAAACATATGTGTTTAAATAGTGACAAAGAGGAGATAGTGTTACTTGTAGAAAAAGTGAGAACTTCTTTTGTGGAGAAAGGCGCAAGCAAAGAGCATTCAATATCAAGCCAGAGGGGCAGGAAGGGGGAGGAGCTTGGTAGAAGCCATTTGGACGCCTGTCGTAAACAAGATGCTTTATTGTAAGCCCAAAAATCAGGAAATTCCCCCCACCCATCAGACTTAGGTTGCCTAAGATGCAATAAGGTAATTCTAGGCTTTTTGTTATTCCAGAGAAATTGGGAAAGAAGAGAATCTATTTTTTTTTTAAAACATAAGCAGGTTGTGAATTATAGACAAGATGTATGATAAAACGGGAGTGATCATCATTTTATTGGAGTCCAAATGACCCAACCAAGAAAGAAAAAGAGGATTCCAAGAAGAGAGAAGTTTATCAACTCTATTAATACCTTCTTTCATATTAATGGCAACTGTGTCAGAAGTCAAATTATTAAACCAAATGCCTAAATATTTTGTTTACAGCCATTCCAATCAAATATAGAAGAGTCAAAAGACTGTTAAACACAACAATTAGTAATAGGAAAGACTTCCGTTTTGTCCAAATTAATTTTATAGCCTGAAACAGAAGAGAATTCAGAAATCTCCTTAGTCAAAAGGGGAGCGAGACCTCGGGATGAGAAATAAAAAAGAGAATATCGACTGCATAAGCAGACAGCTTCAAGTGGTTATTACCATAATGAAAACCAGATATAGAGTTATTGTCACAAATACGGGACAAAAGACTCAAGGGCTAAAACCAATAAAAGAGGAGCTAAAGGACAACCTTGACGCACTCCAAGATGTAAGGGGAAGTATTGGGAGGTATGGCCATCAACTAGCACAGAAGCTGTGGGGCTGTATAAAGGAAAGAGATAAGAGAAGTATTATTTGGGCCGAAATCATGCCAACCAAGAACTTTAAATAAAAAAGATCAATCAACTGTATCAAATGCTTTTTCAGCATCTATGGAGATGGCACATTAAAAAATAACAGAGAACTATCTTAAGTTTGCTTGCCTTTAACAAATCCACATTCTTCCTTACCAATTAAATCAGGTAATTAAGGCTCAAGACACAGAGCAAGCAGTTTGGCGAAAATTTCATGATCAACATTTATGAGAGAAATAGGGCGATAATTCTTGCACAGCATTGGATCACAACCATCTTTAAGAATGAGGCAAATGATGGCTTCTTGAAAAGTACCCCCATCATACCAGTAAGATTAAAATACTGAAAGAGTTGCAGTAATTTAGGAAGTAACAGATCCGGAAAATGCAAATAAAACTCCACTGTAAAGCCATCTGGGATGGGAGCTTTACCTTTCTTGAGGGAATGTGGAGCCTTAAATATTTCTGGAAGGGAAAAATCAGTTTCAAGGGATGCAAAACCGAGGAGTATCATGAGTAGAAGAAGGATTAACTTTAAAATAAGCATCAATAAATGATATAGAGGTAGAGGTCCCGGAGTATGGAGACTTTTATAAAACTTCACAAACTCTTCCAAAATGTCTTGATTTTTGTGTTTCCCATCCGAAGTTTGAAGAGAATCAAAAAAGACATATTCTTTTCAAGATTTAAGATAATTAACCAAAAGTTTCCCAGCTTTGTTGCGACCCCTATTATAACCAGCACTACTATGCAATAATATGGATGCAGCATTGTCAGTAGTTAGTTTATTAAAATCAAATTTAGCTTGAAAAAGTTCTTGCAATATGGAACTGTATGATGCAGCATAAAATTGGCGTTCCAGATGCTTAATATTGGCTAATAAAGATTTATGCTGATAAAGAAAAAGTTTCCTTTTCTTTGAAACAAAATCAACAATAAAACCACCTGCTGCAGCTTTAAAAGTAAAGGAGAGACATCTGAGGCTGTATTAAATAAAGAAAATTCATCCGCAAACGAACTTAATGAAGAAGAAAAGACTGAATCTAATAAAAGAGAATTATTAAACCTCCATCTTTTTGATTTAGGATGTGATCGGAGTAACTCTAAATCTACAACAACTGGGGCATGGTCAGAGATAACAATAGATTCAATAGAGGAAGAAATTAGATTTTGAGTTAATGATTTAGAAAAAAAGATATAGTCCAATCTAGTGAAAAATCCATGAGGAGGGGAAAAGAAGGAGAAATCAGTTGCAACAGGATTACACAACCTCCATGCATCAAGCAAATGGGTCTGTGAAATAGTGGAACAAAATTGTTTATGAATTTTGTGAGGTATAAAGTGAACTTGAGACTGGCGATCCATAAAGGGGTCGATAATCTGATTTCAATCACCCCTAAAATAAAAAAATTCATATTTACACTTAAGACACTTTTTGTAATAGTGGGCCAAAACAAGTAATCTGGTTTGGTCGGGTCCATACACATTTAACACAGTTAGAGAAATACCATTAATAAGTAGCTTAACCAACAACAATCTACTGTCTGAATCCATTTCTTGATTAAGAAATGTACACTTCAACTTTTTATGACATAAAATAATCACCCCATTTTTCTTGGTAGAAGTAGGTGAAACTAAGACCAAACCAACCCAGCTATGTTTAAGTTTTAAGGACTCCACCTCTGTAAGATGAGTTTCTTGTAAAATAACTAAGTCTTCATTATAGGAAGCCAAATGAGATAATATTCTCTGCCACTTTATAGGGTTAACAAAACCTTTTACGTTCCAAGATATTACTCTGAACATGAACAACAGCAAGAGTATATGAAAATACTCGATCTACAATATTATAAGAAAAGGAAATAAAAGAAGAAAAAAGAGGAAAAATAAAAGGAATATGCAAGAAAGTAAGCAAAAATAGAGAAAGGGTTAGGAAAGAAGAGTAAAAAAAGAAATGAAAAGAGAACAAGAGATACAACAAGAAAAGACAGTACATGTCAAACTTGACAACTGAAATACGTACTTTAAGAGGAAACAAGAACAAATCTAAGGAGGGGTGACAATCAAACGAATGTGACACAGCCAATAAGGAAGGACACACCTCAACGGGACGCCATAAAGGAAATGAGAGAAAAGTAGGTACAACAGAAATCTGGAGGATCTGCAAATGGATTAGAAGAGAGACATAAAATCATACCAAGCAGCATAAAACAACCTGCAAAGGAATCAATAAAGGATAAAAAACACATTAGCTCATACAATATGAGTTAAAGATAAACGTATAAAAGTCAAGTTAATGAAGAAGGACCAGCAGTCTCCATCATAGCCGTTGAATGAGTATGAATCAATTTCCGTAGGTCTGAAGGATCATCAAAGGTAGAAGTATGATTCTGAAAAGTAGATTTGAAGGTACACGGATGAAACAAAACATATCGTGCACCCAAAGTACACAATGCAGGATGAAGTTTGAGGAAATCCTTCCGTCGCTTAGCCATAGCTATAGAGCCATCTTGAGACAGGAACAGTTTTGCACCAGAACATATCATCATTTTTTTCATTTTGGCTGCATTAAGGACCTGAAGATGATCAGTAAATTTAAAAAATAAGATGATCACAACATGTGGCCTGATCGGAGTAGAGAAAGAAGACAAGCGAAGACTCCATCAGTGAGCATGTTGGATATTTAGGTTGATAGCAGACGGAAAATCCAGAAGTTTCAGAAGAAAAGAAGTGAAGAAGGAGACAAGATCTTCACCCACAATTCCCTGAGGAAGACCATTCCATGAAGATTATTGCGCTTATTTCTGTTCTCAAGATTTTAACCAGATTTCTTTCAACAACATAATGTCCTTCTCCAAGATAATAATTTTAGTAGTCACATCTTGCATATCACTGACATGTTGCTCCACCAAAAATATTTGGGACACCATGGACAACCATTTATCATCAAGCATCTGAAGACGACTTTTGGTGTCTTTAATAAATCGTCGGAGAGCACAAATGTCCTCCAAAACCATATCCAAAGACACAGGAGATACGGACTTCAGTGGAGAAGGAGTTCTTCAGCTGTTTAATAGCAGCAGTGGGTGTCTGCGTCTTGGAAGACATAAGGAGTGAAATTGCAGAGCGAGAAGAGCTGGATTGGGCGATATCCTGAGTGGTGAGGGGACAGTCCATTGAGGTCACAATAGAAGAAGGACCTGACACAGAAAATGGATCTGTGTGTCTTGTAGGTAAATGCATTAATTTTGTGTACCAAAATAAAGTATGGCTCCCACAAAATGCACCACTAGATGAATAAAATAAAAATTGCCTCAATGACTCCACAGAAAAAGAGAAGATGAGGCAAAAAGGTATAAAATAACTTTATTCCTGTTAAGAAGTGCTTCAAAAGAGCAGAGGAATGAGTAAGGCACCACAGGTGAATAGTACCTCAGAACCGGTGAAGCGCTGACAAAATGTCGACATTGGGGCAAAATTCAGGATGGTGGCCGCAAGGCAACAAGAAGAAACATGTAGCTGAATATAATGAAAAAGACCAGTAAAAGAAGACTGGACGCTGGCCTTCCTTCAGAGGAATTTCCACAGAGCAGCAAAGCCATTCCAACGTTGCAGCCGCTCTGATGCCCAGGGTAAAATATCGGCATTTCCGGAGTAGCGTGGAGCTCCGATATCAGGCAGCCATCTTGAGTGGCATCCAAGTCACTCCCCCAAGGCCTTAAGTCTTATTTTTTTGGGAGGAATGATTATGAAATATGAATGTTTTGCACAAATTATACAGCAACTTTACAGTGGCATATTAGAGGGTTTACATTTTTTGCTCACTCTGCAAAGGTCACAGTGCCTGTCTCTGATGAAATGGTGCAAATCTGCACCCTTGGGTGTACTAGCTCATATGGATGGACATTTATGAGTTTTCAAACATTTGCAAAGAAGTAATCTGATTCACAAAGCCTTTTACATACGTTAGGGCAGATTTACTCCTTTTGTTGGAGTGCGGTGCATCAATAAAATTTGCTGCACAGCACTGTAGTATGCAAAAATGGAAAAACAGCACAGAGCACTATATATTAAGATTAGCCTGCTGCTGCTGTCTTTAACATACGTTAGGGCAGATTTACTCCTTTTATTGGAGTGCGGTGCATCAATCAAATTTGCTGCACTGCACTGTAGTATGCAAAAATGGAAAAACAGCACAGAGCACTATATATTAAGATTATCCTGCTGCTACTGTCTTTCCCTGTGTGGGTGCTCATAAACATTGCCTTGCGTTGTCCACAGCCTATACATTTTTGAAAACTAGACACCCAGGGGAATCCAGGATGGGGTGACTTGACTGCCTCCCACCAGTTTCTGTTACCCAGAATCCCTTGCAAACCTAAAAAGTGTCCAAAAACACATTTTCCCCACATTTCTGTGGTGGAAAGTTCTGAATCTGCGTGGATCCACAAATTTCCACCCACCCCGCGTTCCCCAAAGTCTTCCGAGAAAAATGGTACCTCACTTGTGTGGGTCGGCCTAGTGCCCGTGACAGGAAACGGCACAAAACGCAACGTGGTCACACCTCAATTTCGCAGTGAAAAATGACCCTTTTTTGCAAAGTGCCTAGCTGTAGTTTTTTAACCTTACCTCTGCCGGCACCTAGGGAAACCTAGCAAACCTATACATTTTTGAAAACTAGACACCCAGGGGAATCCAGGATGGGGTGACTTGCCTGCCTCCCACCAGGTTCTGTTACCCAGAATCCCTTGCAAACCTAAAAAATTGTCCAAAAAAACACATTTTCCCCTAATTTCTGTGGTGGAAAGTTCTGGAATCTGCGTGGATCCACAAATTTCCACCCACCCCGTGTTCCCCAAAGTCTTATGAGAAAAATGGTACCTCACTTGTGTGGGTCGGCCTAGTGCCTGCGACAGGAAACGATGCAAAACTCAACGTGGTCACACTTCAATCTCGCAGTGAAAAATGACCCTTTTTTGGCAAAGTGCCTAGGTGTAGTTTTTTAACCCTAGCTCTGCCGGCACCTAGGGAAACCTAGCAAACCTATACATTTTTGAAAAACTAGACACCCAGGGAATCCAGGATGGGGTGACTTGACTGCCTCCCACCAGGTTCTGTTACCCAAAATCCCTTGCAAACCTAAAGAAAATGTCAAGAAAACCACATTTTCCCCACATTTCTGTGGTGGAAAGTTCTGGAATCTGTGTGGATCCTCAAATTTCCACCCACCCCGCATTCCCCAAAGTCTTCCGAGAACAATGGTACCTCACTTGTGTGGGTCGGCCTAGTGCCTGCGACAGGAAACGGCGCAAAACGCAACGTGGTCACACCTCAATTTCGCAGTGAAAAATGACCCTTATTTTGCAAAGTGCCTAGCTGTAGTTTTTGAACCCTACCTCTGATGGCACCTAGGGAAACCTAGCAAACCTTTACATTTTTGAAAACTAGACACCAAGGGGAATCCAGGATGGGGTGACTTGACTGCCTCCCACCAGGTTCTGTTACCCAGAATCCCTTGCAAACCTAAACAATTGTAAAAAAAAACAAATTTCCCCCACATTTCTGTGGTGGATAGTTCTGGAATCTGCGTGGATCCACAAATTTCCGCCCACCCCGTGTTCCCCAAAGTCTTACGAGAAAAATGGTACCTCACTTGTGTGGGTCGGCCTAGTGCCCGCGACACGCAACGTGGTCACACCTCAATTTCGCAGTGAAAAATGACCCTTTTTTGGCAAAGTGCCTAGCTGTAGTTTGTGAACCCTAGCTCTGCCGGCACCTAGGGAAACCTACCAAACACACATGATTTTTTCAGCTAAAATTGAGGTTTGCAGTGGATTCTGGGTAAGGAAACGTTGGGGGATCCACGCAAGCCATACCTCCCTGGAAGCCCCCGGTGTCTACTTTTCAGAAATGTGTGGGTTTGGTAGGTTTCCTTGATGGCCGCCGAGCACGGGGCCAAAACCCAGGTGACTCCCCTTGCAAAACCAGGTGGTTTTGAGATAGGCAATTTTGATGTCGCCTCACCACGCTTTGGGCCCTTGCCTGTCGCGGGTACTTGGGCCTCCCACACAAGTGAGGCACCATTTTTATCGGGAGACCTGGGGAAACGCTGGGTGGTAGGAAATTTGTGTGAGGCCAGTGATGCTACACTTTCCCACACAAAAATGTGTGAAAAAGTGATTTTTCAGCAAAATGTCTGGTTTGCAGGGGATTCTGGTAAGAAAACGTTGGGGATCCACGCAAGCCATACCTCCCTGGAATCCTCGGGTGTCTACTTTTCAGAAATGTGTGGGTTTGGTAGGTTTCCTAGGTGGCCGCCGAGCCCCAGGCCAAAACGTCATGGGACCCCCCTTGCAAAACCAGGTCGTTTTGTGAAAGGCCATTTTGAGGTCGCCTCAATACGTTGTGGGCCCTTGCCTGTCGCTGGTACTTGGGCCTCCCACCCGAGTGAGGCACCATTTTTATCGGGAGACCTGGGGGACGCTGGGTGGTAGGAAATTTGTGTCAGCCCAGTGATGCCACAACTTTACCACACAAAAATGTGTGTAAAAGGGATTTTTCAGCAAAATGTCAGGTTTACATGGGATTCTGGGTAAGAAAACGTTGGGGGATCCATGCAAGCCATACCTCCCTGGAATCCCCCGGGTGTCTACTTTTCAGAAAAGTGTGGGTTTGGTAGGTTTCCCTAGGTGGCTGCCGAGCCCCGGGCCAAAACCCAGGTGACCCCCTTGCAAAACCAGGTCGTTTTGAGATAATGTGTTGTTTATTTCTGCAGCGTGAAAATTTTGGCACAATATTGCAAGGAAAATGTGACAGACATTTTGAGGTTTGCAGGACATTGTGGGTAACATAACTTGTTGTGATCCACAAGAGAGATATCACCATGTACTCCCATGGGTGTTTCGCTTACGACAATATCTACAGTTGGTAGGTTATTCTTAGACGGAATGTACACCTTGGCAGACAGACTAAAAGACAAAGATTACTGCACAGCTATCTATTCCTCAAGCACACACACATACTGGTTGGATTTGGCATGAGGGCAAGTGATGGTTCAGTATATACAATTTTATTAACAAGAGATTTCCCAAAAATGAAATGCACTGTCAATAATTGAAAGGACAAAAAACTGAACCAGTGACTCGCAGCTCGTGAGCTGTAAAGCCACGTCAAGGCCCCAACCACTTTACAGGCCATTCACACAACTTTCATACGTGATACACACAAGACCATTCACACCACCAGCCATGAAACAAACACATTACAACATTCACAAAAAGGGACAAGGTACACCCTGCTTGAGAAAGACAAAAAAAATATATTACTGCACAGCCATCTAATCCTCAAGCACACACACATACTGGTTGGATTTGGCACGAGGGTGAGTGATGGTTCAGTATATACAATTGTATTAACAAGTGATTTCACAAAAGTGAAATGCACTGTTAATAATTGAAAGGACGAGAAACTGAACCATTGACTCACAGCTCGTGAGCTGTAAAGCCACGACAAGGCATCAACCTCTTTACAGGCCATTCATACACCTTTCATACATGTGACACATACAAAACCATACACACCACCAGCCGCAGGCCCATCACATTACAACACTCACACCAGCAGACAGCGCCATTCAAGGGCCCATCACTTTCACACGCCCACATTCCTAACACAGCAACCACACAAGCTGATGGATTGCGTGGAGTGTTGCTCGGCTAGCAGTGTGTGTAGTGACCAGCAGCAAGTCACTACTCACACACCGCCAGGCGAGCGCCAGTCCACGCACACCACCAGCCAAGCGCCACTCCACGCACACCGCCAGCCAAGCGCCACTCCACGCACACCGCCAGCCAAGCGCCACTCCACGCACACCGCCAGCCAAGCGCCACTCCACACACACCACCAGCCAAGCGCCACTCCATGCACACCGCCAGCCAAGCGCCACTCCACACACACCGCCAGCCAAGCACCAGCCTACACACACCACCATCACATTTCGGATTTTTTTATACAAAAAAGAAAACACAAACAAATTGCAAATAGATACAAATCTACTAACACAAAATCAGAAACTAAATACATTGCACTAATGCCAACCTTGAAACAGAACAACAATTCTTAAACATTACAGACCAGGCAGTTCACTTTACCACTCATGGTTGCTCCCAATAATTCTTTTGCTTGTGGTACGCTCTATAACAAGCAGGCACACACAGCCCAGGGTTAGAAGGACACTCAGGGCAGTACATACGAGTCTCCTTCCGCGTACCTCTTCGCCAAACAGACTCTACATCTCCTAGTGGGAAAGTCTTTTGAGGGTGTAGGAGGAATGTGATCAGGAAAGTGGCGATCTTTCAATCGAGCCACATCCTCCACCACTCCAACTCTAGGAACACTTGCCTGTTCCACAACAACAAGGCTGCCTATGACAGACTGCTGAAACTGAACAAAAGTCAACTTTGACGCAGGAGAACACTCCTTGAACACAACAAAAGCATTGAAAGTTGCTAAATTGAAGAGATGGATGGCCAACTTCTTATTCCAAATGTAAGCCTTACGAATAGCAGTGTAAGGTTCCAACCTCTGATCTACTCTATCAACACCACCCATGTGCTTATTGTAGTCTAAAATGCACACAGGTTTGCGCACTTCAGCAATCTGACCCCAAACAGCCACAGGTGAAGTACTCTCATCATGGATGGTAGTCAGCATGTACACATCCCTCCTGTCCACAAATTTCACAGCTAGTAGTTCATCACTACGCAAGGAACTGCACTGTCCCCTCTGAAGTTTTTTGCAAACAAGATCTTTGGATAACCTTTACGGTTAGAGCGGATTGTGCCACAAGCAAAAGTGTCCACTTTGAACAATTCCTTAAACAATTGCACAGCAGTGTAGAAGTTAACAAGGTACAAATGGTGGCCTCTGTTAAACAGTCCTCTAGCAAGATCCCACACAATTTTCTCTGAAACTCCAAAAGTGGACGGACAACCAGGGGGTCAATAGTGGAATCCCTACCAGTGTACACACGCAAATTAAAAACATATCCTGTCCTACTCTCAGACAACATATACAGCTTAATTCCATAGCGTGCCCTCTTGCTAGGAATGTACTGCCTAAAACCAAACGGCCCTTGAACAGGACCAAAGACTCATCAATAGATATTTCTTTCCCTGGAGTATAGATCTCTGAAAATCGATCTACAAAGTGATCAAGAACAGGCCGAATCTTAAAAAGACGGTCACATTCAGGGTGATCTCATGGCAACGCCAAACCATTATCAACAAAATGCAGCATCCGAAGCAAAAGTAAATACCGATCACGAGTCATAACTGCAGGAAATATGGCCATTGCCATCAAGGGACTGGTATACCAATATGAACCCATGGACGGCTTCCTTATCAAACCCATCAAAAAAGTCAAACCCAAAAACTTCTTCATCTCTTCCAGATTTGTGGGACTCCACTGGGTAGCTCTAGAATGGGGCCTAAGTCTGGCACTGTTGTCCCTCAAAAACTGTTCAGCATACAAATTAGTCTGCTCAACATCTCACCCAAAAATACATCATCCATAAACAACTGAAAGTACTGTATAGGGAAATAATTTTCACAATCCACTCTACACCCTGCATAACCACTAAAGGCAGGCAACACCGGCTGCACCATGTTTGGATCAACCCAGAGTCCAGCACTTCCAGTAGGAAGCCTAGCAGCCCCAGACTGCAATCCTCTTGCACCATCGGCACAGTAGTATCCTCCTCTAAAACAGGCACTTCATCTGCACTGAGAGTACCTTCATCATCCGATGATTCCATGTGGAGAGAAAACTCACTGCCTGAATCTTCCCTCCCTCCTCTCCCCTCAGACGCACTGTCAGTCTCATAATCCTGCTCAGAGGAATATTCAAGAAGCAAACCAACCACCTGCTGAGCAGTCATTCTACGGCTAGCCATAATGCTTACTAATAAAGGTTACTTGTCAAACAAGTCAACAACAACAAACCCTTTGTAAAAAAAAGAAATAAACAAAATGTAGCTTTATCACAAAGACCTATATACTCCAACACTATACCACTCACGTGACAGAAGCAGCTAGACTCACCACCACCTACTCTGCACAGACACAGTAAGGATCAACAATATCCCACTAAAAAAGAAGAAAAAAAAATTACACATAAGACAATGCAAAACATCGCAAAGAATTTCATGCTCTGAACACTAACAAATATGCTGCCATTATGACACCACTTACAAAAAATTCATTCATGCATGACAATAATACTCATTTGGAGTACACACAACAAAAATATTTTTCTTACCAAATAAATGCAATTACGCAAAACTGCAGAACAACCACTGCCGAAACCGCAAACAGGAATCAAAAGCTTTACACTAGAATAAAAAGGAGAAAAAAAACATTACAATCACATATGCAAATAATGCACCAGTCCACACACAATCCACCAGCCAAGCTAAGGGGTAGGTGGGCCAAAGAGTATAAATAAAATATTCACCCCCGTAAAAGGGAGCAACCCTTGCCCTTTGGCCACTCCCCAACACAAAAATTTAAAAACCCTGGTGTCTAGTGGCTTCTGCCCTCCTTGGGGGCAGATGGGCCTAAAAACATACTGCTATTCTGCCACCCAAAGAGGGCAGAAATGGCCACAATCATCCTCCCATAAAGGGGAGCGACCCTTGCCCAAGGGGCCGCTCCACAACATAAAAAAAACCCTAGTGGCCTAGTGGACCTACAAAAAAACAAATCAGCCGATCTGCCCCTCAGGATGGCAGAAACGACCAAATTAATGCTCCCCGAAGGGGAGCAACCCCTGCCCAAGGGGCCACTCCCCAAAAACAAATCCCTGGTGGTCTAGTGGGCCAAATATAAAAAAAATTGCGACGCCTGTCGCCCCCATGGTGGCAGACAGCCACAAACAATGCCCCCAACGGGGAGCGACCCTTGCCCAAGGGGCCACTACCCACCAAAAAATCCCTGGTGGCCTAGTGGCCATACAAAAAAAATCAGCCAATCTGCCCACCCAGGGTGGCAGAAACTGCCAAATTAATGCTCCCCATAGGGGAGCGACCCTTGCCCAAGGGGCCACTCCCCTCAAACAAATCCCTGGTGGTCTAGTGGGCCCAATTTTTAAAAAAAACATGGCGATCTGCCCTCCTGGGGGGCAGACACAGCCACAAATATTGCCCCCAAAGGAGAGTGACCCTTTCCCAAGGGGTCACTCTCCACAAATAAATGCCTGGTGGACTAGTGGGAAGATACCTTTATCTTCCGCACACGATCTCTCACTACTCAACTCTATTCTCAACTCTATTCACAATTGGATGTTAGCTCACCAACTCAGTCTGAATCCCGCCAAAACTGAATTCCTCCTCCTCTCTACCTCTCTCTCACCTCCTCCTGTTCAATCTTGGATGGATCAGCTGAACCTACTCAACAACAAATCCATCATTGTCGACAGCGCTAAATCCCTAGGTGTCATTCTTGACAAAAGACTCAACCTAATCTCCCACATCAACTCTATTTCTAAGAACGCACGTTACCAGTTGCGCCTTCTATGGGGGATCCGTCGGTTCTTCCCGGAGAAAGACTTAAAAACATTGGTACAATCTCTGGTTCTCTCAAGACTGGATTATTGCAATTCTCTTCTGACGGGCCTACCCAAATCCCACCTCTCCCCTCTCAAATCCATCCTCCATTCAGCAGCTCGCTTCATTTCAGGGTCTAAACGAAGCGACCACGTCACTCCTATCCTGTCCTCTCTTCGATGGCTTCCGATCGAGGCAAGATCTATTTACAAAACTGCCTGCATCACACACAAAGCCTTACACACGTCCTCCCCTCGTTACCTGGCGAATAAATTGAAATTGTCCGGTGGCTCTCGCCTCTTCTGCAATGCGGAAAAGCTTCTGCTTGAGCCCCCGTCTTCAAAAGGGAAAGATCGATGGCGCAATCCTTCTCAGGCAATGCGGTGAGAATCTGGAACTCGCTTCCCCATTGCTCCGTGCCACCTCCTCTACCCGGATCTTCAAAGCTGACCTCAAATCTCTTCTCTTCCAAAGAAACTTTCAGAACTAATACTTTCACTCTCAGCCCCCAATAGGAAGTTCGCTCTTCATTGTAAATTAGTACTTTTTCCTGTACATTCCTCACCCTTGCGTGCTGTGCTGGATTTGTGTACTCTTCATTTTAAGTCTCCTGTTTAATTCACACCCTCTCTACTCCCTCAAGGAAGTTCTTCCACTATAGGAAATTCTGTACTCCATGCCTATAGAAGTGCCTTCCCAGTGTGTTCTGAGTGACTGCCACTTATTGCAGTATTATACCTCTATTTGTATTTTTGTATCTCATGTATCATGCACACCTGTCACTTTTTCCTCTTGTAACGCATACCTCTTTTTGTATCTTGTTTGTTTTATTTGCACAATTGTCACTTTTTCCTCATGTAATGTAACGCTTGCTTTTGTATTATGCTCACTTGTAACCTTCTCCTCATGTAATGTTACTGTTCCTATTGTGAAGTGCTCTGACACCTTTGGGTAAAGCCCCAGCACTGCCAAGTATCACGCAACAAGCGTTAGACTAATGCATTTTCGTGTGGTGATCCGCATCACCGCACGAAAATGCAAAGTCACGCATTAATAGAGCCTCGTGAAGTTGCTGACAACAGCTTACGCAGGAGATGGGAGCGCTGCTATTAGCACTCATCTGGCAGCTCAGTGTATGTGACAGTCTAGTCAGAAGTGCGCTGCTCTGCAGCGCCAGTCAGTGAGATGGCGTCACATGACTGCAACATTGTCTCCATGAATTGCGTTGGCGCGATCAGCGGGCGGCAGTTTATGCTTAAGTTTCGTTTGGCACAGGCAGCCCCACCGTTCCTCGCACTGTTGCCTGTGGCTTTCTTCATGCAAGTACGCCCCTGCGACCGCACGGCTGCTGGAGACTCGTTGTCGCTTGGCTCTCCGTCACTGACACTCAGGTCAGACTGTAATATCGGACTTTAAAAATATTTAATTTTAGAGCGTCACTGAGCAGCGCTCAGCTGACACATCATGACGATGGTAACCACTTTACCGCCGGCTGGTGGTGAGCGTGGACCACACGGAGCAGGCTGAGAATATAGCCTGCCCTTCCTCTGAGTTTATTTGATTTCATCGAGTACCCAGGCCGCCGAGGCTCTGTGGCATTGTAGGCTTCGGATATCAGCGGTGGGAGGGGCACTGGGGGCACGGGGCTGAGGGGATTTCTCAAGGAGTGCGAGAGACACGAAACTGCAGCCAGTTGCTGCTTCATGTTGTATCGTGAAAGAAACTCCTCTGACTGCTCTCTGAGTTGCGCTTGAGTTTAGTTGCACTGAAAGGACAAGCACGTAATAAAAGTCCAGATGCAGCAGCTCAAACTAGCATCGTGATTAATCACTTCTATACAGTCCTCTGTGCAGCTCTCTACTCTGCTCAGCTGACAGTAGGACCGGCTGCCAGAGACTCGTCGCTGCGTGGCACACATTTACTTAGTGCTCATTCTCAATATACTTAATTTAAAACTGAGCGTGCGTCAGCATGAGCCTGTAGCTCACTGCTTGTGTCCTCGGGCTACACTGAAATGGTGCCTCTGCAGGCTGGGCAGCGAGGTCAGCATACAGTGGCTCTAGATAACTGATTTATATTATAGCAGCTGAGATCTTTTACTGCGTGATATGATGACTTTTGGGAGCAAAGCTAAAGTACTGCTTAAGATAACTGCTAAAATATGTTAGCACCCTTCCATTTTTGCTGCTTTACAACACTTTGTAGAGCTTCTTCGAATTTACTGTTGCTCAAATGGATCTAATTAGTGATATTTATATATTTACCTCGTCTTCATTGCTTGATTTTGCACGCGAGAAAGTGTCACTCATAGTTGTTGAAATGTCACTCATAATTACACTGAAATTATGGAATTGTCACACATAGCAATCTGAAACCTTGGCAGCTATGAAGCCCGCGCTATAAAAAAACTGCCCACCAGGGGGCAGAGCACCAAAAACATATGGCCTCCAAAGGGGAGCGACCCTTGCCCAAGGGGCCACTCCCCAAAACAGTATTTTCATTTAAAAAAATAATAATAATTCCCTGGTGTCTAGTGGGCATTCCTGCTGCACGATCGCATGATCGTGCAGCAGGAATGCACAAAAAGAGGCATCGGGGGAAAGGAAAACTCTTTCCTTTCCCTCGATGCCTCTTTTGTTTCAAACCCCCCTCCCGGAGCCAAAACTTATCTTATTTCGCACGCGCTGGAAGCAAATGGCTTCCAGCGCGTCGGGGAACAAAGGGAACCCTCAATGACGCCAGCGCGCTCGCGGCTGACGCTGGCTGAGGGGGGCAGGGGAGGCAAGGAAGCCCTTCCCTGCCTTCCCCCAAAAAAACAACGATCGGATTCCCATGGGGGGAGCGCCAGCGCTTCCCCCGTGGGTGGTCTTATGACGAGCCGGACTCGTCATGAGCACACGACCACTGTGTGCCATGACGAGTCCAGCTCGTCATAAGCATCGAAGGGGTTAATACGCTTAAAAGACTGAATAAGTAAATGTGGAAAATTATTATAATTGGGGTGCATACCAGCAATGTGTTATCTAAGCTTGCAACTTATAATTTAGCTGTTCGGAATGAGCCTGGAAGCATTTTGTTTATGTCTATGACGTCAAAAGGTATATATATAGATTCTAAAATGGCCCGCACCAGGTGACAAAGGCTGTTGTAGAGCCGAAACGCGCCCTGTCCGGGGTGACCCGATCGAATAAACAGAGGTGATTATGTTCTACCCCAGAGTGCCGTCTCTTTCTTTAAGGAGGAAGGTTTTGTGGTATTTTACAAAGCACTAGCGGTAGTGCTTTTCACATGCACCACCAGCGTTCAGGAGCAAGCCGCCTAACCGCACTTTTGGAAATATATATATTTATATCTATATATATGTATATATAGATATTTGTGTTACCTCGCGCTGCCGCAAAGAAGGAACCGCACTCCAGGTTTCTTATGAAATAAAGTCTTTACTTCGACTGACGCGTTTTGACCTTCCCGGTCTTCGTCTGAGTCACTGTCCACACAGAAACGTGCTCTACTTTCTAAACCAACAGTGAAATTTTGTGCATAAACATGAAAGACAGACTCTGGGGAAAATGTGTAAGTTACACAATACAATCCTTTAGGAGAAAACAGACTATTTCATCATAGTCTAATTATTATGTAAACATTCCCGAAAATATCTGAAAGAGTGCCATAATTACTTGTTAACATGTTGAAAGCCCAGGTATGCAAACAATCATTATCCATCATTTTTCATCATGATACTGGACAGTGCCCAAGCAAGTGCTACATCAGACCCATCATGAAAAAACATGTCAAAAAATGATCAGTATTATTCTAAAACAAAATGACGTTTTTATCTCAAACCGCCAAGTGGCGGATTTACTCCTTTTTCATGTACTCAGTTTATACAGGTCTCGGTCTCACAGTGATCTTGACATCCTTGGTCAAAAAAATTTGAAAAAAGAAAATGCATACCACCTAACAGAAAATATAGGAAAACCCTTTTCTGTGTGCATTTCATCCCTTCCATACCGCACAGCGCTTTAAAAATAGAGTCATTCTCAAACATGAGAGGCCCTCAAGGGGTCTTCCCAAAGGTGGCTATCCTAGGTGCACGTGGAGCGAGCTCCTCATCGTGGTTGAGGCCACCAGGGTACTGCTGCCCAAACAGATGATGTAATCAGATTCCATTTGTCTCAACTTTCATTCTCTATCTCCCCCTCTCGTATGATTCTGGATCCTGTCAACACCAAAAAATGAGATTTTAGACGATATATCAACAAAAGTCCCATGTGTCTGTTCACAATGTTTAGCCAATGTGTAGGTCATGTCTTTATTCCTGACTGCACAGAGATGTTCTAGTATCCACTTTTTCACTGGGAAATCATGCCGCCCACATATCTGAGACCACACACACATACCAGAACATACACCACATAGTCACTGTTGCAGTTCATGAACTTGTGTATCTTTGCTGTTCTGCACGTGGGGAGAGTGTATGTATTTACATTAGTGCTGTTCGCGCATGCCTTGCATCTCCCACATTTATAAAATCCCGGGAGTTCTCTCAACCAAGATCCTGTCAGGCTCGCGCCTTTGTTCAAATAGCTATGAACTAAGATGTCCCTCAAGGAGGTGCATTTGCCGTACGTAATATGCGGACTCAGACTTACCAGTCTGCCAATGATCATGTCGGACCTGACTAGGTGCCAATGCTTCTTCATTATTTTATGTACAGCTTTGGATTCGCAGTTAAAAGTAGTGATCAATCTAACTTCCTGTGTGCTGTTCTCTCTGGGTTTTGGTTTTAATAGACTGTCCCTGTCCAAAATGGAAGCTTTCTCAATTGCTGCCCTGATAGTTTTTCTGGCATAGCCCCTGGTTCTGAAACAGCTAGCCATCCTGTTTTCCGCTGCTGCATATGCTTCCCTGGTACTACAGTTTATCTTTGCCCTTAAAAGTTCCCCGTGGGGGATACTTCTTTTTAGATTGTCTGGATGGTGGCTTTGGGCATGCAAAATGCTATTGCCCGCAGTTTCTTTCCTGTATAGCCTCGTAGTTATTGCCTCATCTTTTACCTCAATCTTTACATCTAAGAACTCGATGGTATTTTTATGTGTTTTACTCGTGAATTTCAAATGTAATTCATTATCAGCTATACTTGTTAAGAAAGCATCCAATGATTCCTGTGGACCGTCCCAGATGAGAAATATATCATCTATGTAACGGGTCCACAGGATCAGATGCCCAAGCCACTCTTCATTCGTCTCACTGCAGATGTGCTCCGACTCCCACCACCCCATGAACCTACAGGCGTAACTGGGAGTGAAGCAACTTCCCATCACAGTTCCAGTTAGTTGCTTGTAGCATTGTTCCTCAAATAGGAAAACGTTGTTTTCCAAACAGAACTTTAACATCTCAATTAGAAGCATAGAATGGCCGTACATAGGTAATGGTCTGTCCCTGAAAAAGTATTTGCATGCATCAAAACCTAGTTCATGTTCAATACATGTATATAATGCAACATCATCTACCGTGGCAAGTATATATGATTCCTTCCACGGGATACCTTGTATCTTGCATATGAAGTCCATGCTATCCCTGCAATATGAAGGGAGATTAACAACATAAGGGCATAAAAAGTGGTCAAGGTAAATAGAAGAGTTCTCAAGCAGGCTGGTGTTGGCCGATATGATGGGTCTGCCTGGTGGGTCTTTGGGGTGCTTGTGGACTTTAGGTAACATGTGAAAACTGGTGTAACCGGATTCTTCACCAATAGGAATTCCAGCTCATTGGTACTGAGCATTCCCTTTTGGTGCCAATCGTTCGGGAGACTGTGGTAACAAGCAATTGTTTTGCTATATTGGGCAATGTTAGACCTCAGATAGTTCCCTGAGTACTCTAACTGTCTCTTTGCCTCAGTCCTGTACTTACCAAGATCCCATAGTACAACATTGCCACCTTTATCTGAGGGTTTAATCTAACCCTGGGCGGTGAACTACGCTACGCTCGCGGAATTTGCGAAGTTTCGGTAACTTCGCGATTCGCGTAGAACGCAAAGTTACCGTGCACTACGCAATTTGCGGCGTAGCGTAGCTGTTTTTCTTCTTCGCGCGCTCAATATACGTTCTCGCGCGCGCGCGGTAACGACCTACCGTGATTCTGCGTTTGCCGACGCAACTTCCTATCCGTTCGCGGGCGCCACGAGATTTGGAATCCGGCCGCACGATCCCGCGAGAGTGTGCGAACGCGAACACGTCATTCGGACGCGCGATCTGACTTCCGGCAGCAGTGTTGGTAAGATCGCGGTCCCGAACACGAAGAAACTACAATCTGGCGAAGAATATATCTCGAGCATCATAAAACCTTCTCGAAAATGATGAATTAGTTCATTTTGCACAAAAAACTCCTCAGGTTGTCATTTAGAGATGTAGTTTGGTGAGCAAGGAGTCCTTTTTCTTTTTTTCCAAGAGGAAAGAAGTGCCCCTGATTCTCAAACTTCCTGTTCCTGTCCAGCAGGCTCCTCCCAGTGCTTTGTCCATGTGCTGTTCACTTTCATTTGGATTTGGAGCTGGAAGGATCACTTTTGTGTCTGTCTGCTGCATCATATCATTGGATTGGATTTGAGGACTCTTGGATTTGAGATTTTACAAGTAAGTTGGAGAATTGGTGTACTTGTTTGTTTGATTGGGGCTTGTTTGTACCTACATTTTTTTGTGGGATTTCCATAGTTTTTAAAATGTATTGTTGTGGCCTGTAGTTTCGGCAGGGGCCTAGTTGTTTTTCTTTGATTGGAATTTCAGCCAGTAGGCCCGGACTAGAGCCAGAGGTACCCATGGGTGCATGTTTCTGTGGTGTCTGTTGAATTTAAAGTTTAAACATCATGTAGGCCGGGCATCCTTGGATGGCATTGGATTGATTTGCAAAATGTGGGTTTTGGGGTGGTATTTTATATTTTTGGGTGTTTGTTAAATAAATAGGCCTTTTCAGCCAGTAGGTAACCCTGGGCGTTCAGCTCGCGGACTTTGGGCAAGTCCGCACTGCGCGACAACGCGGACTTACACTTTTTATCTTCTTCGCGCGCTCAATGTACGTTTCGCGCGCGATAACGACAATTTGTGACGATCGCGATGCCGAACACGCAGAATTTACAATCTGGCTGAACAATATCTCTCGAGCATCATTAAACCTTCTCGAAAATGTTGATTTAGTTCATTTTGCACAAAAACTCCTCAGGTTGTCATTTAGATGTAGTTTGGTGATCAAGGAGTCATTTTTTTTTGTTTTACAATTTTTTCCAAGAGGTAGCAAGTTGCCCAGAGTCTCCAACTGCCTGGTCCTGTCCTTTGTCTTCACTTTTTGTTATTTTGGGTGGCCTGGCCATGTGGGTGGCGGCCATTTTGTAAAGCCAGGCATTGTGCTTTTGCCATAGGCCTGCATTGTCTGTCTTGTGTTCCTTTTCTTGTTGTTCTGGGTGGCCTGGCCATGTGTTGGTGGCCATTTTGTGTGAACAGCCACTGTGCTTTTGCCATAGGCCTCCAAGCTTGCGGCCTAGTGTGCCAGTAGGCCCGGAGGTAGTCATCCTCATGGGTGCATAAAAACTGTTTCTGTGTTGTCTGTTGAATTGTAACATAATTTAGGCCATGGATGGCATTGGATTGATTTGCAAAATGTGGCTTTTGGTTTTGGGGCGTATTTTATTTTTTTGGGTGTTTGTTAAATAAATAGGCCTTTTCAGCCAGTAGGTAACCCTGGGCGTTCAGCTCGCGGACTTTGGGCAAGTCCGCACTGCGCGACAACGCGGACTTACACTTTTTATCTTCTTCGCGCTCAATGTACGTCGCGCGCGATAATGACATTTTGTGACGATCGCGATGCCGAACACGCAGAATTTACAATCTGGTGAACAATATCTCTCGAGCATCATTAAACCTTCTCGAAAATGTTGATTTAGTTCATTTTTCACAAAAACTCCTCAGGTTGTCATTTAGATGTAGTTTGGTGAGCAAGGAGTCATTTTTCTTTTGTTTTACAATTTTTTCCAAGAGGTAGCAAGTTGCCCAGAGTCTCCAACTGCCTGGTCCTGTCCTTTGTCTTCACTTTTTGTTATTTTGGGTGGCCTGGCCATGTGGGTGGCGGCCATTTTGTAAAGCCAGGCATTGTGCTTTTGCCATAGGCCTGCATTGTCTGTCTTGTGTTCCTTTTCTTGTTGTTCTGGGTGGCCTGGCCATGTGTTGGCGGCCATTTTGTGTGAACAGCCACTGTGCTTTTGCCATAGGCCTCCAAGCTTGCGGCCTAGTGTGCCAGTAGGCCCGGAGGTAGTCATCCTCATGGGTGCATAAAAAGTGTTTCTGTGTTGTCTGTTGAATTGTAACATAATTTAGGCCATGGATGGCATTGGATTTATTTGCAAAATGTGGCTTTTGGGGCGTATTTTATTTTTTTGGGTGTTTGTTAAATAAATATGCCTTTTCAGCCAGTAGGTAACCCTGGGCGTTCAGCTCGCGGACTTTGGGCAAGTCCGCACTGCGCGACAACGCGGACTTACACTTTTTATCTTCTTCGCGTGCTCAATGTACGTTTCGCACGCGCGATAACGACATTTTGTGACGATCGCGATGCCGAACACGCAGAATTTACAATCTGGCTGAACAATATCTCTCGAGCATCATTAAACCTTCTCGAAAATGTTGATTTAGTTCATTTTGCACAAAAACTCCTCAGGTTGTCATTTAGATGTAGTTTGGTGAGCAAGGAGTCATTTTTTTTTTGTTTTACAATTTTTTCCAAGAGGTAGCAAGTTGCCCAGAGTCTCCAACTGCCTGGTCCTGTCCTTTGTCTTCACTTTTTGTTATTTTTGGTGGCCTGGCCATGTGGGCGGCGGCCATTTTGTTAAACCAGCCACTGTGCTTTTGCCATAGGCCTCCAAGCTTGCGGCCCAGTATGCCAGTAGGCCCAGAGGTAGTCACCATGGGTGCATAAAACTGTTTCTGTGTAGTCTGTGGAATTTTGACATCATTTAGGCCATGGATGGCATTGAATTGATTCAATTGAATTGCGAAATGTGTTTTTTTTTGGAGGGTCTGACTATTTCACTTTTTGGGTGTGTTAAATAAATGCCTTTTTTGCGTGTGTACTGTGTAATTATAATTGTGTTGTTGTAGTGGTTGTCTAACTTTCCAAAGTGTTTTTAGCCATGTGGATTTTAGTTTTTGCATTAAAGCTGTGTGTGTTTTATAAGGCATCCTTTGTCTGCCCATATATAGGCCTGCTTGAGTTCATTGTTTGCCGTGCCTTGTGCCTGTGAGTCACCATGTTTCTGGGGGCCATTTTGTTGTGGTAGTTATTAGTGTGCTGTTTTTGCCACATAGGCCTGTGTGTCTTTCCATTGTTCCTCTTGTCTTACTGCTTCCAAATCCATCCCCATTGCCAGCTGCAGCTCCCTGATGCTGCTATATAATACATCCCACGTGATGCACAAATTTAGGCCAAACATGCTCCAGTACACTTTAGTTTTTGTTCTTTACTATTCTTATTCTTCCAGAGTGTACACTAGCACTACACAGTAGCCTGGAAAGCCCTGGCCTTGTTGTCAACGTCTCATAAATGGCTACACTGTGTGTTGTTGTTCACAGAGTTTCTGAAATTTAATAATTGAGGCCACCACACACTAAGTTCTATATTCTATTTGTTTGATTTGTGCTATGTTTGACTGATGTTCTGGCTTTTTGCTTTTAGGTGCACAAAGACTGAGGAGGAGGTGTGTCTCTCATCATTGCCTGTTGCACTTCCAGACAGACATCCTGCTGCTGTACACACAACACAACGTGACGTGTGACCTGACCAGACATCTCTGCAACTGAGTGCTGCTGACATCTGAAGAAGATGGGCCCAAAGAAAGCAGGTAACAGGTCCTCCAGTACCAAGAAAGTTGCTATTGAGAAGAAGAAGGAACAGAAGAAGCAAGTGACACTGAAGTCTGGTGTGCCGGCCAATACCTTTTTTGGGAGAAAAAAAAATTGCGCCTGCAGCAGCGGTGTCCGGGGGGCAAGCTGGGGGCAGCACCTCTGCATCAGTGGACCCAACCCACCAACCCAGGCCCAAGCACATGAGTGGGGAAGAGGTAGCCAGCCTAATGGTGGAAAGCAGTGATGCTGAGCCGGAGATAAACTTATCGCTATCTCAAAGTAGTACCCAATCAACGCAGGAGGAAACACAGCAGATAAGTGGTCAACAACAACAGCCGCAACCACCGCCCGCAATAGTAGTTGTTGTTCCTCCTGAAGTAGGGGCAGTTCAGGAAATTGAGCCTCATGCAGAGGTAGAAGAAGAAGCCACTCATTCAGAAGATCCATTGTCTTCCAAATCCCCAGCAAGGAAAAGGAGGGGTAGTCCATCAAGTTCTTCGCCAAGCCCCCTTCTGATGATCTAGATGCCACTTGGAAGCCACAAACTGAGTCTGAGAGGGAGCCACGTCTCCAAGACCAAGCTAGGGAAAATGAAGGTTCCGGAAAGCCTTACACTTATGGAGGTCGATGTAGAACAGCAAGATGATGATGATGATGACGACGAGCCAGTCATCACGAACATCACTCCCGGCCCCGAGGAGATGGAGACCAACATTCTTACCCTATCCAAAATCGCTGCGAGGGATGTAGCACGCATACCTCCACAGGTAACACCAACACGACCTACAGCTTCCATATTTGCATTAGCAAAGGCCCGGCAGCGACCTACATCCAGCACAACCACCACCTCTGTAGGAGTAGGTAGTGGTACAGCAGCACAGAGTCAAATTCAACACACACCCTACAGATCATCCGGCATTGGAAGTGGCACCTCCAGCAGGAGGCCAAAGTTAAGCTCCCCAGTTTGGGACTTCTTTACGGTTAGCGAAAAGGAGGAGGACATTGCTATATGCTCCATTTGTAATACCTCTGTTAGTCGTGGTAAGCTTGGTACAAACTATGGTACCGGAGGCCAAATGACCCATCTGAAAAAACACCACTTGATCAGCTGGGAGGACCACCTTCGCGCCATAAAAAAAACTGCAACCATTGGTGTTGGTGGGGATAAAGGAGTAGAAGAAGAAGATCCGATCACGGTGGAAGAGGAAGGACAGGGAGACATTCTCTCTGGTAGTGGTACACAAGGTGTCCCTGACCCCAGCAGTGCAGTCTTAACGTTGCACACATCTTCAGCAACATCTCAGTGGCACAAGAGTAAGAGTCAGCCGGAGACACCAAGAAGTACCAGGTCCGCACTACCAAAAAGTGTGTTGAGCCTAAGAGAAAGGAAAACCATGCAGCCTACCATTATCAGCATGTTTGGGGGTGAGGGGCAGTACGAACGCAACCACCCAATAGCACGTTTGTACAATGCGAAGCTGGCTAAAATGTTAGCACTGGACCTTCTCCCTTTTTCTTTTGTTGAAGGGTTGGGTTTTGTGGAATTTGTGTCAACCATCTGCCCAAAATGGCATGTTCCCAGCCGCTACTATTTTGCCAGAGTTGCAGTTCCAGCACTACATCACGACGTGCTGGAATTGCTAGGAAAGGCCTTGAAGCAGAGTGCTGTTCACAGTATCCACCTGACTACAGACATGTGGACCAGTTGCCAAGCCACAGATTACATGTGCATCACTGCACACTGGATCATTTTTGCGGGGTTAGAGAACAGGTATCTGCTGGTGTTGATACTGCAGAGATTTTTCATGCCACTCGCAAACATGCAACTGTAGCCATGTTTGCCATGGAGAAATCTCATACTGCTGCAAACATTTTGGAAGAGTTTAACACCAAGGTCTTTGAGTGGCTGCGCCCAAGAGGGCTTACGATTGGTTTTGTTGCCACGGACAACGGCAGTAATGTAGTTTTGGCCATGCGCAATGGTGGCTATTTCAGGGTCCCGTGTTTGGCACACTGCATTAACATTGTTGTTCAAGACTTTTTGAAAAATGAATCCAAAGTCAGCAACTTACTGGTCACCTGCAGAAGAATATGCACACATTTCAACCATTCTTTTAAAGCCCGGAAGCAGCTGAGGGTCATTCAACGTGAGCATAAAATGCCAGTCAAAGCGCTCATCCAGGAGGTGCCAACACGTTGGAACTCAACTTATTACATGCTTGATCGTCTGTTTGAACTGTACATACCACTCAATGCTTATGTCATGCAAAGATTAGGGGAACCTACTGTGAAAGGCATGACCGTTGAGATGGCTCAATGGGACCTCATTAAATGCCTGACTGAGATGCTACTTCCTTTTGAGATCTTCACACGTGAAGTCAGCAGGGAGGACTGTACTATGGGCCAAGCTATCCCATTGTTGCACATGCTAGAGCAACAGCTGAAGGATGTGTCTGAAACGTACGCAGGTGTGGATGACAAACAAGACGCATATCATTTGGCGGAGACCTTAGCCGCTCGTTTATCGGAAAATACAAGGATTAAAAATAAAATTTTGTCACAACCACATTACATTAGTGCCACAATTTTGGATCCACGGTACAAAGTATTTCTGAACAGCAAGGCAGTAATTCCTTTTTCGGAAGTGGATGTTGCCAACTACAAAACTTTGATAGCTAAGGAAGCCACTATTTTCGAAAGAGAACGGCTGTTAATTACAGGCCCCCCACCCCAGGCCACCATAACCAGTACTACAGGGCATCCAGAGTCAAGTTCTACTTGGAGCCTGAGGGCAGTGCATTTGCCTCCCAGCAGTCACCTACACCAACAATAACATCAAGAACAGGATCATCCACCGCACAATGTGCAACTGATTGGTTTCTACAGCAGGGGTATGGTAAGTCCAGTGCTGATGCAAAGGCAAAACAGGCCGAGCACATCGGAGCACCCCTGAACATTGAGCGGATGGTCCAGGCCTATCTGGATGACCCAACAGAGGTCTTCATGGATCGAAACCCATTGGTGTATTGGTATGGGAAAAGAAGCCAATGGACAGTGCTCAGCAGGCTGGCGATAAAGTATCTGGCTTCCTCTGTCGCAAGTGTCTCTTCTGAGCGTGTTTTCAGTGCTGCTGGTGCCATTGTAACTTCGAAAAGGACCAGTCTCTTGGCCTAAAGCGTGGAGAGGTTAACCATGATCAAAATGAATCAGCACTTTATACCACCGTATTACAAAATACGTGAATCACAGCAGGAAGAGGAGAGCAACTTGGATGACGTAAATAGTGCGTTACAGGACCTACTTCTGTCCGAACCACCAGAGTTTGAGGACGAGCTCCTCTTCCCTGACAACTAGGCTTTCAAATTGTTACTTTCTTCCTTCCTTTATGTGTCTGTGTATCTGTCTTTCTGGTTCAAATCACCAACAAATCCATCACCACCGTCTTCTCTTTTTATTTCCCTATTGGAGTTGGATGTCTGTGCATTTAACTGTCCACTCTTCAAAGTCCTGCTTCATCTTCCTGTCTCGCACAAGTACATTTCCATCAAGCCAGACATTAGTACAAGAAATGTTGCCTTTACCAGTCCCGCCTCCATAAGAAGTGAAACGTGACTATAGCTATCCTCCGTTTTGTTTTGGAGCCGAAACTCATCAGTGTCCAAAGGCTACAGCCTCAGCAGGCATCCAAAGGTCCTCACTGTCAGGACAGAAGGTACTTGGCAGAGAAAGACAAGAGACTCTTCGAAGAAACTTGCTGACATTTGTGCAAACTCAAATGACCATCAATGAGCGCTACCCAGGCCGCGGCCCATCATCACAGTGCTGACCATGGGAAGCAACTTAAACTGTGACAAAGTGCCACAGAAGAATAAGACGAAAACCAAAACAGCGACTAACACTCAAAATGAATGTGGACTGGAGTAATGATGAGGCCACTGCCCCGTAAAAAAAAATAACAACTGTCAGAACTAGGCATCTGATGATCTGACAGCCAAAGAGAAGAGCAAGACAGGTAATGATGGAATGCATTGGATGCTTGCAGAGTCTGAGCGATTGCTGTTGTTTGTTGTTGATGTTGTGCATGAAGTCGAACTCTACTCTACTAGTTAATCTACAAAGTGACTCAAGTCAAGTCAGTGACAGTCAATGTTTCCTTCTTGTTGTTTAATAACCAAATTGTACTCCTACTACTGCAGGTGCCGGCCAATATCTGTTGCAATTTTTTAATATGGAATATGGACTTAATCGGAGTCACTACAGACTGAGTTGGAGTTGGACAACACGTACCACAACATGATGATGACCATACTATCTTTGCACGCAGTCAGTCAGTTGGATCGGAGATGATTCAAGGAATAACTGCGTTTCATGAAGTGGCATAAGGTAAACATAAACACAACAATTCAACAAGAAAGTAAACACAGCAGACCTACATGTCCATGTAGTGGTGGAGTCGAGTCAGTGTAGTTATGACTGACAGTGGCGCAATGATTTTGTCACTTAATTTTGAAAATGCTAAGTTGCTGTATATATGCCTTTTGTCTGGCTCTGTCAAAAATTAAGGTAAATGGAGGTTGGGTCTAACCCTGGGCAAAGCACTACGCTACGCTCGCGTAGTTTGCGAAGTTTGCGCTACTTCGCACAACGCGAATTGCACGTAGCACAGTGCAAACACGCGTAGCGTAGCGTAGTGCAGCAGTCATTTTGCTTGCTCGCGGTCCTCAACGTCAAGTTGGCGACCGCGAGCAAGCAAAATGACATCCCGGCGAGACTTTTCTCGCTCGCGATCAGCAACATCAAGTTGCCGATCGCGAGCGTGGAAAATAAACCTCCCAGCGAGATTCTCAACGCGGGAGGTCAGGTTTCTCATTGCGAGTGGTCGCGTATGCTCGCGACCGCTCGCGATGAGAAACTACCAGTCTGCGTTGAGAAAGCTGCAGCTCGAGTAAAAATCTACTCGAGCGGCAGTAAAAGACAGCTCGCACTGTGCAAGATGCCGTTTTCAATGATTGCACAGTGCGGACAAGCATCCGGCACTGTGCAATCATTGCGAACAGTGCACTACGCAGTTCACGTAGTGCTACACGTAGCTCGCGTGAGTGCGAACTGCACTTTGCGTAGCTTCGCGTAGCGCTACTGCGCGAACTACGCCCAGGCTTAGTTGGGTCACAGGCTGGTGCTGTGGTGGGCCTGTTCTGTCCTGTTGTTGTTGTAGCTTAATGCTGTAAACAGAATATACATGATATATCCAAGCCGCCTCAGTCTGAAAGTGTTCTCTCTTCTCTTCTTGGACTCCACCGTAATTGATGCTTTTTTATATTCATTGATTTTTCAATACCCCTTTTGTTTTTCCATCTAGACGTTACAGGCCGGCCTTTACCCTGTGCTATACTGGGAGACTCAACTCACATTTACCTTACCAAACCGCATCAGGAAGGCAACCAAGATTGATGTGCGGAGCGTCCATGGAAGATAGGACCAAGAGGAAGGACGAGATTCAACTCCACAATTTGACCAGGATAATACAGTAACTTTAGTATCATTCATCTTTTAATTAATTGGAATCCTTTTTCTCTTCAATCATTACGACTGTGTGTTGTGTGTTGTTGTTTGTTTGCTAATTGATCCCTACAACTATTTTTTACTTTTCTTTGCTATCTTTAAAAGTAAGCCCAGTACAACATGGAATTTGGGTCTCTGTCTGAGGGCATATATTACAGGCAAGGCAAATTGCATAGAATATACTGCTGCCCTGTACTGTCTTGCCTAGTAGGAGTTAGTAAGTACTACTCATTAACCATCAAGTTATCTTCATCATGCATGCATTGCCTTTTTCTCCCTTTATAGATTTTTTGGATAAGATCATGGTCGTCTGCCAAGATTGCGCTTTGCTTTTGTTGTCCATGCGTACTGTTTTTCTTTCTCAAACCTTTCCCCAAACTCCCTTCCCATCCATTCATCAAACCCTAACCCTCTTCCCCGGGCTGTGATTTATATTGAGGCGTGATGTGACTACCTAAAATGTACACCAATTGATCACACGCTTGCTGGGGCAGATGTGGTAAAAGCAACACTAATTAAATTTCAAGGCAGGGCGAGGAGCTTCTTCTGCTTGCCCACCCATGCTCAGTCTATGTGCATGCCGTCACCGGCTAATAGTACATCATAATTAATTGCCAGCATTGATTGGATTCATCATCAAACTCCTACCACACAGCAGTAAAGGTTACGAATTACGATTGTGTTAAGTTAAGTGACTCACTCGACACAACTACAGTTTGTAACTTCTTGTACTAGGCTGTCCCCGCCAACATTATGTTTTATTTGACTTTAGCAGTTGCAAATGCAATATTGTTTGTTTGGCAGTCTTCTTCTGTACTGTATTTGACTTTGTTCTACTACTTCCTCCCACAGTCGCTTTCAGGCAAGTGACTGTCTCTTTTTATTTTTTTAGCAAATGCTGCTGGCAGTGTCTACTCTACTACTACCACCACAACCATGGCATCTTCTCCATTCTCTTGGGAAACCATGCAGCCATCGCTGTGCCGAACGTAATCATCATCAATCACAGGTAAGATAAGTTTGGTGGGAGGTATAATGGACTAGGAGGAGAGACTGACAGTACTAGTAGGACAAATCACTCAGTGAGGGGTACCACATCTATCTGTTTGTGTTACATCATCAGCAGATTATTTAAATCAAACACTGGCTGCGGCCCTGCAGCAGCAATGAAAGAAACCATGTGACGTTAATTTGTAAAACAGTAACCCCCACAAAACATTAACATTGTATGTTGAAGTATAAATATAATTTATTACCCTAACAAAAATAAACTATCCCACACCTGACCCACCCTCTCCCTAACCCCAACCAATGTCCAAAACGAAAAAAGTCCAAAGAATGTCCAAACCCCAACGCCCAATTCCCACCCACCAACAAAAGGAATAAAAAAGGGGCAATGCAACAGGGTCCTATTATATTCGGCGGGCTTTAAGGTGTTTGTCCACCAGAATTTTAACCCGCTCCTCGAGTTGCTCCTCTAGCCGTGCCACCCGGAGGAGAATCTTTCGTCGAAATGCCCTGCAGTGGCATCCAGGGTGGGGGACAGCAGTGCTGGTTGCAATCGATTTGCGGCGGGCGGCTGCCAGACTGCGGCGCCGTACCACTGGAGGTCTGGCCTGGCTGGGGCCCGGGGCATCGGACGAGGCTGCTGCTGCTGCCGCCTCCTCCTCCTCCGCCTGAGCCACCAGCCGCCGGTACTCGGCACAGATGGCCTCCAGTTTCCGGTGCCGGGCCCTGGCTGTCAACTCCTTCCGGGATGGTTTGCCTTGGGAAGGAGTATCTATATCAAGAAAGAAAAAGAATATTGTTGTAACCAGTACTCTTAGCAAAACAGTAACACAAAATTAATTCAACACATAAACATAATGGCACAGTAGCACTAGCAAGAAGCACAGTACATAACATTCCTGGTATAATAATCTATCTATCCTCCCACTTCCTCGGCCTGTAACATTTGTGGGAGTTTCAGGCATTATACTAGCACTATGGACTCCAGTACACCAGTCTTCTTCTTATCTCTACTAGTTTAGCAAAATGACATAACCTGGTTGTAGCCGGCATGCCAGCTCGGTCATCTATGCTTGCACCCAAGACAAACATACGAGTCATCATGACGCAGACTCACGTTAGTTTGATTTACTACTGTATGCAGGTGGGGAAGCTCGTATTTATTTTTCTATTACGGGTGGCACTGGCCATACTCTCTCTGTTACATGAAGCAGGGCAATTGGTCAATTTCACTTTAACAGTGCCCTGGCTACTACAAAAAGGCAGATTATATATCTGATCCAATGATCATTGCTTTTATGGGACGACGACATAAGGTCAGTAGCGGTCGATGGTGGGACTCGGGGAGTGCTGCCGGGCGGTGACGTAGGGAGGGGCAGGGTGGGGGTAGTAAACTATGGATTACGGCCAATTACAGGTAAGTAAACATATAAAGAAATAAAAGTATTTTGTTGCGCCCACTGCATCGCTTTTGGCGGTGCAGTGCGCACAATGAAATTAGCTTTATTTATTTTTATGTTTACAGTAAACTTACCTGTATTTGGCCGTGTAATACATTGTTTACTGCTACCCCCACCCTGCCCCTACCCACATCGGCTTTGCTACTGTGGCGCGGTTTCTTTTACATTCCCTTAAAACTAAAACTGTGCATCCCGTGACAGTCTCCACCTATGCTGTCTATGATGAATACATACAGGCATCCATCCATTCTAAGTAAATGTCAATCATTCTTCTTAATCTCTCCACAAACCTTACTTTGTTTCGCCAACAACAACCCATGCGTCCACTCACTCCGTTGCTTGCCTTGGCTTAGAGTTTCACCCAAACACCGCTGATGATTCTTGCTATCCACAGTATCCACCCATACTGTGTCGCCCACCCAGGCAGGCATCCATTCTTCTTTCACCTTCCACCCATCCTTCAACAACACATGCATCTGATTCCTATCAGCCACCTATATCCATGCTTCCAACGTATCCTTCTCTGCCAGTCATCAATCATATTAAATCTGGCCCGTCCTTCCTCCTTCCACCCTTCTTTCCCTTTTTATTCAACACATCCATCAAGGTCATCTGATCTGACTTTTAGTCTCCTCCATAAAACTTTCACAGCTGAGTTGGAGTCAGATAGAAGAGGCCATTGGTTAATCAAGTCACGCTGGTAATGCTATTGCTACTGCATTGCTAATGCTAAGTAAAGGGTGTCTTCTCTTCTTCAACCGTTGTATAATGTTCACTACAACTTCATACCTAATAATAAGTCTCAACAACAGTACAGTGAGTGAAGTCCACACACCCTTCCAGCTAGTGCAATGTCAATAAGTCATGAATATAACTTACCACTGCCCGCCACCGCTGCTGGCTCCCCCTGTAGCTCCTGCAGGTGCCGCATCTTCTCCTGCCCCTCCGGAAGGCTCGAATCCGCCGGTGGCCCCGCCGCCACTGGTGGTTGCTAGTCCGCCTAGATAAAAACATGACACATTTTTAGATGCCTGTACACCTCCCCTATTTATTCTTTTTCATTAGCAAGATTGAAAAAAAAGTTAATACATACATATTATTATAAATCACATTCAATAGTCCAAATCGGGTACTAGAGTACAGTCAGTAGACACTAGTAGTGTTATGGTCCCTAGGGTCATTATTATACTATACTCTACTCTTTGCAAAGTTAGCCTGAGCCATGCAACCATTTTCCGCTTCATGTCTTTTGCGCATGTTACCTCGCAGCTTGTTGCGCAGTAACAGTATGACGCCTTTTGAGCCCACATGAGCACATACAGCTACTGTCTGAGCGTTGCGTACAAGAGGTCGAAAAACAAGCCACTTTGTTATGGAGTTCGGTTAGTCCGTATTGCTTAGCCATAGGTAACATGTTACACTTTTTGGGCAGGACTGAGAAATGCTTGCATTATACTATAATAACACGCACCATTTTTCTCAGGCAGAGGATTCCCTTCTACGAACCAGAGATTAGCAGAGCTTATGAATGATGCATGTAACCAGTAATTCTATGTTCTACGGTGAGGAGTCGCTCAGAATTCGCACAGATCTTTTGTCTTATATATCATCAATGATCATGCACTTGTTGCAAGTGCAACACTGTTTATTGTTTTAATCTTATGCATTTTGCTGTTGGAGCTGGCTGGAGTACACTGAATTTTATAGAACATACATACAGAGCTTGTTAGTTGAAAAATAAACCTTTTGAACTTACACATAGACTCTGTGGTATTTTGTGTGGTGGTGGTGGACTTACACGAGTGAGTGAGCGAAAGGGTGTTATGTTCTGGGTTGTGTAAACATAATCATTGGGTATCTTCGGGTGGGGGTTCGGGGACCTAATGAGACACTATAGCTAGTCGTTCAGGGGATTGTGGGTTCACTTCTGACTGAGGTGTGAGGAACGTCCAAGTTCCAAACTCGCATCACCAACATCCTATTTCATTGTGCATAGTTCTGCATGGGGCTGTGCATAATCCAAGTAGTATGTACTATATCCTATCAAAACTAGTCTAATATCTGGTTGGGCATTTTGTTTGTGGTAATTGTCAAAGCCTCAAGATTAAGAAGCCTAGAAGAGGACAACCGAAAGGACTGGACTCAGTGGCTAGAGCTATTAGTATTGGTCAATCTGAGTTTTATACAAAACCGTACAATAAAGAGTGGCAATGCAAACTGGGCAAGCTTAGCGACAGACTAATATTAGTAGTACAGAGTACAGACATTCATAGCAGAGGCAGTTAGAACTTAGAGGCAGGGATAACCAGAATTTAGAAACAGATAGTCAAGTCAAGATCAAAGAATCTTTTGTAAAAAATAGAATTAGGGAGTGGAGCCAGAATTAATAGTTCTGAAAAAATAAGGTGCAGTAAAAGTTAGGGCAATATAATTGTTAATATTAACCACTGGAGGACTTACTGGGACCAGCAGCAGGGCCCTCGGTAGAGGAGCGGTCCTCTGGTGGTTGTCCCGCCGAATCTGACCCCGTCTTCTTGCCCCTGGGTGCTGCACATCAGTGATCATGTAAGATATAATAAAGAAAAGAAAGACACAAACATTAATGATTGCTGTGAAACAAATAAATTATCTAAAAAACGCTCAAAAACGTTTTAGGAAACAAAAATTGCAATAAAATTGACCTATCTAATCCGATCGACTACTGCCTTGCGGGATTCACGGACAGTCTACTTATTTGGGAACACTAATTCAGTGTTCCATTCTGATTGATTCAAATAAAATCCAGAACACTAACTAAGCCTAAGTACCACCTGACCTAGCCCACCTATTCCAGGCGGGCCAATTGTTCATTAAGCCTGCATTTCCATTTTTTATTGACATCAAAAATGCATAGATGAGAAGGAGGACACATGCATAAAGTGCATAATGCATACACCAAATTGTTGGTTGGTTGCGTCTGATGTTCTGCAGCTGACTGACACTGCTAAGCTAAGCTTACCAGTACCACTCACTAAACAAACTACAAAAGGTTCTAAGGACTGGGGTAAGCAGCACTCAGTGACAGAGGATGCGTCACGCAGACCGCTCAAAAATTATCAACTAATAGTAACTAAACCTAGTATCAAATGCATCCACCACTATTTGGCAGGAGGACAAAGGAAGGACTACAGTCTCTCTAGCAATAGCATTATGAAATGAAGACACTACACGGGAATAAGGTAGGTGTCTAGTTTAATCCATCTGACGTCCTCCGGGTCCCGGCAGCAACTGCCTGCCTTAGAACTCCACATTCCAGAATAGAATCCCCCCAGCGACACAAGCTCCTCACGAGCCTGAGACAGCGTTCCTCAGATCCCAACACACCCCCCTTCCTTCACAATGAAAACAGAAAAGTAAGGTTTGACAAAGATAAAAAACAATAAGAAGAAGATAACAGGAAACAGGGTATACAGAAGAACAACATCACTACATTTTGTAATCTTGAAATCTTGCAGGAACAAATTTCAATCTGGTGGAAACAGCTCTGGAAGAAACATGATCGGAATGCACAGGTTCCCTCCCGTGGGTATTGGTGGGCACCAATGTTGGGGAAGAAACAACACCAAGTCTCTTGTTGACATAGACCAGCATTGACTCAGGCACAATGGAAATAGCAGACTTGTTCCAAACTTTCCCACTCTCCAACACCACCACGTGATTTCTTACAACTGAGCTGACACTCTTTTGGGAGCGGAGAACCGAGACACCCCTTGTGAAGAAAACCCGGTCTCTTGACCCTCACCCAATCCCCCACCTTAACAGACAAAGGATAACGAACTCCAGGCCTGGTGTCGTACTTAGCCTGAACAGCAGCCCTGACGTCAGTTACAACAGACAATTTCTTAGTGTCCACCTCCCTCCTGGACATCCATTCCTTGTTTAATTTAGAACCAGCAACCCTTCCCTAAGTAAGGTAAACGGGGCAATGCCGGTACTAACATGGGGAGTGGTCCTCACAGCCCAAAGCATGTTGCTGACCGCTTGCCGCCAATGCAACCCATTCACCAAAGCCAATTGCAGATGTTCCTTGATTACGCGGTTGAAGCGCTCAACCAGGCCATTGCTGCGGGGGTGATAAAGAGAAGTAAGAATGTGACTAACACCTATGTCCTTGAGGAATTTCTGCATCCTCGTCGCCACTGAAATGAAGACACTACACGGGAATAAGGTAGGTGTCTAGTTTAATCCATCTGACGCCCTCCGGGTCCCGGCAGCAACTGCCTGCCTTAGAACTCCACATTCCAGAATAGAATCCCCCAGCGACACAAGCTCCTCACGAGCCTGAGACAGCGTTCTCAGATCCCAACACATTACCTAACTGAAGTTCTCTAAAGTAAACTCTTACATAATGACAAGCGAGCGCAAAGTTGCAAAAAGTAAGAGTACCGCCCAGCACCTGTGTCCTACAATCACAGAGGATTTTGAAATGGAATTTACCTGCAATGTAAGCAGCAGTATTCTTGTTATTTGTAAAAAATATATACACAAATCACAATACTTATACTACTATATATATATTGGCTACTCACCAAGCCCCACGACCTCGACACCTAGCAGGTCCAACAGGTCCTGCTCCCGGTCAAGGATGTCTGACCACCGGTGGGCCAGCTGGTTATGGGTGCGCCGGACCTCGGAGCAGCGAAACACTGCCCGACGCACCTTCGCCCACCGCCGGTGACGCTCCTGGGTCGGGTACCCGGAGCCTGGCCTGCCGCCTGCTGCCAAGGTCAAGGGGAGGTGGCGCTGAATAAAAAACAAGGGCGGCCACCTCCGCCTCATTAAACAGCTGGCGGGCTTGCACCCCTGCAGGGCGCAGTCTGCCGCAAGGCAGGCGGCGATTGGGTGCACGCGCCTTCCCCTTTGAGCCGCTGCTGCTACCCTTCGCCATGGTTCTGGGGTGGGAGGAGGTGAAAAAGAAAAGTTAGAAGGGAAAAATAAAGTTAGGGGAAGAAGTAGGAGCTTAAAGAAGAAAGTTATATAAAACAGTCGAAAAGTAAAAAACACAGTAAAAAGTATAAAAAAATGCAAAATATAGACTTAAGCAGAGAGTGAGATAGATAAGAAATAAAGAAAAATTGAAAAACAGTGTAAAAAACTAAGGATTGCAAAGATTGAGGGAGGATAGAAAAGCAGGCCCAGAACCATAGCATAGAGTGGCAAAACAAGATGGCCGCGCCCATCGCGACCGTGTGGGTAAGTTCGCGCGATATTTGTCCCCGAGCACGCAAAAAACGTCGCAAACACGTACAACGCGTTCCCGAACAAGGAATGCGCAGCGCGAGCACGCTATACGCGACCCGGAACAGGAAATAAGGGATCGCGAACGGGCGGGACAAGTGAAAAACAAAATGGCCGCGCCCATAGGCGACCGCATGGGTAAGTTTGCGCCCCGAGCACGCAAACAGCGTCCCGAGCAACCACAACGCGTTCCCGAGCAAGAAAACGCATCGCGAACGGGCGCGGCAAGCAGCTACGCGCGCTCGCGAGCTACGCGTAGCTCGCGTAGCGCTCCGACGTCTTCGCGTAGCTTCGCGTAGCGCGACTACGCGAACTACGCCCAGGCTTAGTTTAATCACAAAGGTATCTGATTTCCTAAGTGACTCAAGGCCTTTTCTATGCCCCTCTGTTAGGTTCTCAGCAAAATGATTCTTGCCAAGTTTCCATATTTCCATGAGGTCACGTAGGATCACCTCATGAAAGGTGTCAATGTTGTCGTGAAGGGTGACTGGATTAAACCTGGACCTAGATTTAAAATCGTTTCTGCTTCTCCGATCTGTCATGATGCCCATATTGTTGAGCAGTTCTCTGTCATTCTCCCAGTTCTTCATCCCTAGATCCATTACTCTAAGAGATACCAAAGTCTCAATGTCCCCAATAGATAGAACATCTGCCACTGGATCAAGTGCGACCCCCATAGCCTCCCCAGGATTCCTTCTCTTTCTCTTAAGGGCATGTATTTTCAGGAGTTTCAGTTTTCTGACAAAGAGAAAAATATCAATGCGTGTACGGGAGTACTCAAAATTCACAATAGGACAGAAAGACAGGCCCATTTCTAGAACAGAGCGCTCATGAGGGGTAAGCACATGTGAGGATAAGTTAACTATAGTAAGATTGTTCTCACCCATCATTGTTTGTTCCGTTCGCTGTGCCGTGTTCCTCTCCCACGCGGCTTCTCACTGTCTTTTTCCTGTACATCTTCTCCTGATTTTTCTCGTGCGCTGCTTTCTCCTTATCCTCTTGTTCTCGGAGGTTTCTTTTTTATTGTCTGATTTTGCAATAAAAAACGGTATTCTTCCAGCGTGGTGAATGGCGCTATTCCTGATGTTGTATTTCCTGAACGTTTCTCAATGTCCGATTGGGCGTCTGAACTGGATTCTGAAGTCATGATCTCCTGTTGTCTAAGTGACTCCGTGTGCCTGAAATCCCTCCTTGCCACATCATACTTCATTCCAAAGGTGAGTATACAACCCATTGCATAATCATTTTTGTCCCTGATAAGCTTCCATCTTTTTTTAGATTTAATTCCTTCCTCATATTTGGCCAGCTGCCCTTCCATCTCTTTCATAAATTTTTCAATCTCATCCTGTGAAGTGTGTTTCTCCAGGGTTTCTTTCAATCTCTTAATCTCTGCCCCCACTTGGTCTAATTCTAGTGCTGCATATTTTGATAGTAATGCCAACATTTGTCTGCAGGTAGATGCCATCAGCAAAGAACATTCCTCCAAAAGGTTCGGGCTGGGATTCTGGTAAGTCGGTGTTATTAATATTCTTAGTCCCCTTGGGACCCTACCAACCTCTATATAATTATCCAGGGAGATGACCTCCCAGCTTCTGTTCACCTCTTTTCTGCACAGTTTTTCGTAATGGAATAAGTCCTGTTTAAGTGACCTTGCACCTCCTGTGTCCCGGGATGCATCACCTGTCGCTGGGTTCTCTGAGCGATTGTCCGTTTCACTGAATAAAGTTTTGGCCACATCAAGTCTTTTGCGAATAGCTTCGCACATATTCAGTCATCCGCTGTGCGAGTACTTCTTGGGGAGAAATGCCTTTGTTCTGTAATCTCCAAAGAAACCACCTGTTGGCCACCGTCAAACACACGCTTGTGCTCAGCGGTAGCAGCAGCACTCCTGCCGTTTCACGGAAGTATGCCTTGTTGCCGGTTGCTGCAGCGTTGATCAGGTAAAAAAAGCCTCACTCTGCCCCACTCCTGGAGCCGCATTGAGCCTCCTCGTCCCAATAAGTGTCCTCTGCAGTCCCGTAGGTCAGCCCCTCTCTGGGGGACCCAAGTATTCATGGCGGCAGGAGTCGGCTAAAAGTTGAGCGTTGCAAACTGCTCCTGCAGTACTTCCGACCGTATCCACCATGGGGAGTTGGTATCGGTTTAGCAGGTGCAGGACCCGCAATGTATGTTCGTTACCTTGCGCTGCCGCAAAGAAGGAACCGCACTCCAGGCTTCTTATGAAATAAAGTCTTTACTTCGACTGACGTGTTTTGACCTTCCCGGAATTCGTCTGAGTCACTGTCCACAAACGGACGTGCTCTGTAAACCAACAGTGACATTTTGTGCATAAACATGAAAGACAGACTCTGGGGAAAATGTGTAAGTTACACAATACAATCCTTTAGGAGAAAACAGACTATTTCATCATAGTCTAATTAATATGTAAACATTCCCGAAAATATCTGAACGAATGCCATAATTACTTGTTAACATGTTGAAAGCACAGGTATGCAAACAATTATTATCCTTAATTTTTCATCATGATACTGGCCAGTGCCCAACTAAGTGCTACATTAATATATATATATATATATATTATCTACTGGCGGTCGCCAGTAGATAGTTATAGTTAGGACCTTTATCCATAGGAAATCTGCAACATTCTATTCCCAATAAGTTTGGCGTTGTTTGACGAATCATCGCAAAATTTTCAAAACTAGTGGGGCGCTCCGGTCCGCTCCTGTCTTGAAAGTTTCGGGTGATTCATCAAGCGGCGGCCGAGAAAAAGGGGGTCCCAAAACACGTTTCTCCGTTTTCTCCATGTTAATTCCCATAGGAAATTTTAGCCACGGCTACAGCCCGAACTGCTGAACGGAATTACACCAAATTTTGCAAAAAGGTAGCGCTTGGTTCAGAAAGCGACCTTTTTTTAAATGGTGTAAATCCGTCTCAGTAGTTGCGGAGAAATTCAAAAAATAAGAGTGAAAAATCGATTTCCCATAGGAAACTTTATGCAAGGCTACAGCAAACTGCTGAACGGAATTACACCAAATTTGGCAAAAAGGTAGTGCTTGGTTAAGAAAGCACCCTTTTAAAAATGGTGTAAATCTGCTCAGTAGTTGCTGAGACAATCCAAATAAAAGTTTCGATATTTATGGCCGCGGTGGATCCGCGCACACTCCCGACCCCGAGCTGCATGCTAATTGGCTGTCAACACTCCAAATCAGGAAGTGTTGGCACCCATCTTGTTCCTCGGTAGAACCGAGGAACAAGAAAGCAGTAAAAAAAGTGCGCAATAAGCAAAAAGGGGGCAGGGTAGAAACACCCTGACCCCCTAGGCCTGCTCAGGGGGTCCTACAAGGACCCCCAGGGCCAATTTTTTAAATCGGCAGGATGCGCTTACGGTGCACGGATCCTGCCGATTAAAAAAATGAAGCGCGGACTCCCGCGCTTCTTGGTAATTGGCCCCGGGTGGGCCAAGTCCCGGGGGCATGCGGGGGTTAAGTTTATGTGTGGGGCCTCTAAGGCCCCCAAGCCCCAGGGACCACCACCCCCCGGGGCTTTAATAAAAATGATGCGGAGGGCTCCGGCCCTCCCGCAGCCCCGGGACCGCCACCCCCGGGGCTTCTTTTATTTTTTAAATTATTTATGTGGGGGGCTTGAGCCCCCCCACATGCCCCGGGGACCGCCACCTTCCCGGGGCACTAAATATTTTAATGTGGGGGACCGTTACGGACCCCCAGAGCCCTGGGGACCACCACCTCCCCGGGGCTGTGCAATTCAAGGGAGGGGGCCGCGCGGCCCCCTCCTGGAGCCCTTGATGGCCCTGGGGACCGCCACCCCCAGGGCCGGCTCCTGCAGTGTCCCGGGTGCCTACACCCGGGACACTGTAGTTTGCTATGACAGGACGGGAGCCTCGCGGCTCCCGTCCTGTCATAGCAAACTGCTTTGGATATTGGAGCGAGAGCAGGGAAACCTGCTCTCGCTCCAATATCCAAGCAAATTGCTTTCCACATGGGGAGCTGCATCTTAGCAGCTCCCCATGTGGAAAGCAATGCCGGCTCCCGAGGGACACGGGGAGCCGGCGGGACCATGGGGGATTGGGGACCCCACACAGTCCCCAACGGAGAGGGCCAGCCCTGGGGGATGGGGTCCCCGGGCAAGTAGTGGCTCGGGATGGGGCCACGCGGCCCCCTTCCCCAAAATTAAACACAAAAAAAAAAAAAAAAAAAAAAGGCCGGCCCCGGGGGATGGGGTCCCCGGGGCCATAATTGGCCTGAGGAGGGGGCAACGCAGCCCCCTCCAAAACAATAAAAATTTAAAAGGCCATGCCCCGGGGGATGGGGTCCCCGGGGCCGATTAAGGCCTTGGGAGGGGGCCACGCGGCCCCCTTCCAAATTGTTTTTTAAAAATAAATAAATAGGGGCAGGCCCTGGGGGATGGGGTCCCCAGGACCAATAATTAGAAAAGAAGGGGGCCACACAGCCCCCTTCTTAAAAAAAAAAAAAAAACACTGGCATCGCGCCGGAGGCCACGCCCTTATTTCACCACTCTGCAAAGCGCCCCTGGTGCGTTTGCAGATGGGGAATGAATTCCCTTGAATACTGGGGTCCCTTGGGGCCAACTAGCCCACCAGGAACCTCCAGTATGCGTTAGGGGCTGCGTTGCAGAGAGGTGTTCTGAGGCCACGCCCCTTTACACCTCTCTGCAACGCAGCTCTGTGGCGCATAATGGAGGGAGCTGGTGGGCTAGTTGCACCCCAGGGACCCTCAGGATTGAAGGGAGTTAATACCCTGACTTAAAACGCGCCACGGGCGCATTTGCACAGTGGTGAAGGGAGGAGGCGGGGCTTGAGATGACATGTGTGCAAACAGGCCCCGTGGCGTGTTTTAAGATGGGGAATTAAATCCCTTCAATCCTGAGGGTCCCTGGGGACAACTAGCCCACCAGGTACGTCCAGAAAGCACCACAGAGCTGCGTTGCAGAGAGGTGCAAAAGGGGCATGGCCTCTGAACACCTCTCTGCAACGCAGCTCTCTGGGCGCATACTGGAGGTATCTGGTGGGCTAGTTGGCCCATAGGGACCCTCGGGATTGAGGAGGAATTAATTCTCCAACTTAAAACGCGCCACAGGGCTTGTTTGCAGACATGTCACCTCAGGCCCCACCCCCTTCCTTCACCATTGTGCAAATATTCCTCTAAAATCAGCCGAACTACGAATTGCGATTTACTCACCTGTTATCAGGAGAGAACCCAGTGCTGCATCTTTTACACTGACCATGCAAAGTAATTCTAACTGTACTTACCAGTAACTTGAATTTCCTTCCATAGGCTAACATTGACTGGTTTCACTTGGAAATTCTTCTAAGTGTGGAGTTTTGGAACTTTATAATATTCCTCTAAAATCAGCCGAACTACGAATTCCGATTTACTCACCTGTTATCAGGAGAGAACCCAGTGCTGCATCTTTTACCCAGCACTGACCCTGCAAAGTAATTCTAACTGTACTTACCAGTAACTTGAATTTCCTTCCATAGGCTAACATTGACTGGTTTCACTTGGAAATTCTTCTACGTGTGGAGTTTTGGAACTTTATAATATTCCTCTAAAATCAGCCGAACTACGAATTCCGATTTACTCACCTGTTATCAGGAGAGAACCCAGTGCTGCATCTTTTAGCCCAGCACTGACCCTGAAAAGTAATTCTAACCGTACTTACCAGTAACTTGTATTTCCTTCCATAGGAATCCATTGTCTGGTTTTCAGCAGAAAAGTTTCAAAGTGTCGATTTTCACAAACTACAAATATTCCTTAAAAATCGCCTGTCTGACTTAAACGCATTCTTTCAACTGTTTACAGGAGATGCACCAGTGGTGGATCCAGGATCCACCACTGATTAAGAAAAAGTAACCATAACACTACTTAGCTGCTAAGTGAATTTCCTGCCATAGGATAACATTGGTGATTCTATGTGAAAAGTTTCTAAGTGTCAACTTTTAAAATACAATAATATTCCTTAAAAATCAGTACTGTAACCAAAACGCTTTTACTCAACTGTTTACTGGAGATGTCCCAGGACTGAATCTAGGATCCAGTCCTGTGGTTAGAAAAGTAATCCATAAAGTAACTAATTGCATTTAACTAGAAATTCACATTGAGCTCAATGTTGCATTGTGTTTGAAATTGTGTTGCCCATTGCAACAACTGTAACTACTGTACTTAAAAGTCTATTGCCTATTTGCAAAGAATTTAAACTAAAGTAATTCATTCTGAGAAAGTATATTTTGTAATGTAATGTATAATGTAATTACAATGTAATTTAACAAATAAATAGTTTAAAAAATGTAGTAAATCAGTATAAAAAAATTAAGATAACAATTAATACATTGTAAAATTGTCATTTACAAAACCTTGAAATTCACTGAAAAAACCATAGGTTTCAGACATGTTATAGTTAGGAATTAGCATTTAAAAACCTTTGAAATTAACTGAAAAACCATAGGTTTCAGGCACGTTATAGTTAGAAATTAGCATTTAAAAACCTTTGAAATTCACTGAAAAACCATAGGTTTCAGGCACGTTATAGTTAGAAATTAGCATTTAAAAACCTTTGAAATTCACTGAAAAACCATAGGTTTCAGACACGTTATAGTTAGAAATTAGCATTTAAAAACCTTTGAAATTCACTAAAAAAACCATAGGTTTCAGGCACGTTATAGTTAGATATTAGCATTTAAAAACCTTTGAAATTCACTGAAAAACCATAGGTTTCAGACACGTTATAGTTAGAAATTTGCATTTAAAAACCTTTGAAATTCACTGAAAAAACCATAGGTTTTAGGGACAGTTATAGTTAGTTGGACATTGCACTCGTACAAAACCCGTGAAATTCCCCGTTATAGTTAGTTCAGCTAACTATAACTCGCGCCCGCAATGCACTGCTGATGACGCCACATATTACATCACTCATGACATGGTCAGTGACATCACTGATGACATCACTGATGACATCTCAAATGACATCACTGATGACATCATCCATGTGATAATTTCCATGCATCTTCTCACACCCTAATATAACTTTTGATACACCCACTGTAAATTACAGACTGCCATTCTCAAAACCATAGACACTCCAACACCAATAACTACATACCCACTCACTGATTCTTAGGTCTACACACACATCCACTCACTCACCCGTACAGGCACTCATACTTATGGTCACTCAGTACAGGACTATCATATGCACTCATACACCTACATAGACACTCACACACCACCACTCATCCATAGAGGTACTCACACACCTAGTCAGTCATGCAAATAATTAATCACACTGCCATTTACTCACCTATACAGTTATACACACACCAGCTCACTTACTCATACAAATACTAGCACATTCTTACGCTCTTATACAATCACTGATACAAGCACACACTCATCCATACAGTCACTCTCACAATCACAATCACACACTCTCGCTTATAGCTATTTATATACTCCAACACACATATATACTGCCTTTCACATATGTAGTTACTCACACATGTACCACTGAGATATACATTCACTCACTAACACACCCATACACACACTCACCCACCCATACAGTCCATCACAGATGCACTCTTGAAGCCATGCACCCAGTGAATCACCCACTGATACACCTATGTGCAGTCACACGCACCCCATCCACACAAACACTCAGGCACCCATACAGATACTCAGACAACCAATCAATAACTCATAGATACTCATGTAGCTATTTACAAACCCATGCAGCCACTTACACACCAACAGACAGACGGATAAAGACATTCACACAGTTTAGTCACTAACCCATGCATTTAGTAAGATACGTTTAATCACTCACTTATAGAGTCAGTCACGCACCTACTAAATCATCCATCCAGACACTTATACACCCACTCATTATTCAATACACCTTGGCATATATATTAAACATATTTAAACTTTATAGAAACACACAGTCACTGCATGATGTCATCAGTGATGTCATTTGAGATGTCATCAGTGATGTCATCAGTGATGTCACTGACCATGTCATGAGTGATGTAATATGTGACGTCATCAGCAGTGCATTGTGGGGCGCGAGTTATAGTTAGCTGAACTAACTATAACGGGGGAATTTCACGTGTTTTGTACGAGTGCAATGTCCAACTAACTATAACTGTCCCTAAAACCTATGGTTTTTTCAGTGAATTTCAAAGGTTTTTTAAATGCAAATTTCTAACTGTAACGTGTCTGAAACCTATGGTTTTTTCAGTGAATATGAATATATATATATATATATATATATATATATATATATATATATATTTTATTTATATTAAATATACCACAAACGGCACAACTCACTGAGGTAGAACAGATCACCTGGCAATAGATATACTCCAATACATGAGTGTACACTTGGCAATAGTTAGCCTGCCTAATTATACTCAGCCTCTTTGAGTTAGATCACGCCCGACCATTGTGACACTACATTCACACACGGGTTACTTACCGTGATCTCCGCATTTGCCTCGTATTTCCACGGTTTTAGGACTCATGATTCCTTATCGCGAATGCAGTGGCGCCACAAAACACATAGTTAGGCAACCTCTGCAACATGCACAGCCGTTCTAACGCTCATACCTTCCCACACACACAAGCGTTACAGATGTCTTCTATCTCCATGTATATATACTGCACTGTGCCTGGTTAACTGCTGACTCACCTCCAGCAGTAAACTATCACTACAGTAAAGCAGTTTACTGTAGTAAAATTGCCAACTCATGTGGTAAAATGTTAAACACTGTAAAAAGACTACTACTCACCACCTATGTATATAAAGCACCCTTTCACATGCAGTGCACTATGTGAACAAGGCCGCATGTCTGGCGGCCGAAACGCGTCATTTTGGACATTGATACTTAAATAAAGACACTTTGCCATCATCACTGCCTTGGAGTCTGTGCCCTCATGTTGCGCCGCTGTGGCTGGCTATTTTGAGATTCACATGCTGATATATATATATATATTAACCACAATTTTCTGCTCTCATCGAACGAAAAAGCTCAGACACTCCAGTATGCCTGATTCTACAATTTAATGACTTCACAACAAGCCAAAAGCTTCCGTGTTTAATAAAGTGCAAACAGTGAAAACGGACTTCACCCCACACATGAGTGAGAGACAGAGTAGCTCAGTCAGCCATCTTAGTATGGAGTCGCATTCCTTAATATCATACATGAATGTATCTAAACACAATAGTAATACATAAACATTCGTTATTGGAAAATTCCGCTTATTACAGTTGTCATTCTGTCCGTCAGCCAATCTGAATTACACGCAAACCAGAATTGACTGGAGGGACAAAGGCTTATTTGAGTGGGAGGAATATACTTATTTAATATGCACCCATCCCAAAATTCCAGTATTATAGCTCTTACCTAAATTGCATAAGAATGCCACAAATCCCCCTGGGAGACCGATTGTTTCCTCTATGGAATCTTTATTGGAAAATACCACACGTTTCATAGACCACTATTTAATTTAAGACCTTTTGTGGTAGGATTACCTGCGTATATCAGAGACACAACTCATTTTTTGACTATGTTTGATGGCATTCATTGGGACAAGGGTTATACACTATTGACTCTTGATGTGAGTAGCCTCTGTATGAGCATTGTACATGATTTGGTGTTACAAGCAGTGAGAAATTTTTTAAAAGCTCGCTCTATCTCTCTTCTGTTCCATTCTGAGATGATTGTCGACATGATTTATTTCTGTCTGAGTAATAATTTTCTTCTCTTCGATAACTGCATATTCAGTCAAAAACAAGGGACTGCAATGGGCACCTGCTTCGCCCCCAGCTACGTGGACTTGTTCATGGGCTCGTGGGATGAGCAGGTGTCAGTACATCTGGATGAATTTGAGAGATGTGTAAATTTGTGTCTACGCTTTATCGATGATATTTTTTGCATCTGTAATGGTGATGAAGAGTCTGCCAAGCAATTTGTTAGCAAACTGAATGAGAATTCTTTCAACCTGACCTTAACGGTACATATAAGCAAATCCTCGATCAAATTTTTAGATGTGAGGGTACATGGTAAAGGTGACAGGTTGGAAACTGAATCATTCAGGAAGGAAACCACAGTAAATAGTTTCTTGAGTGCTAGCAGTTCACATCCCCATAATCTGATATATCGCAAACACTATGGTGAATTGTTGCGGCCAAGCACAACTGCAGTACAGAAGAAGCTTTCCAGAAAGAGAAAACCATTATGTGCAGGAGATTTAGTGAGAGAGGATACAGCAAGAAAGTGATTAAACAAGCATGCATGAGAGTGGAGACAGTCTCGAGGAATGAGTTACTCCATAAACATAAAATTGTGGATAATACAACCAGTGTGAGATTTATCACTACTTTTTCACATCAGGTAAATAACGACTGATGAGGTTTTAAACTTGCACCTTCATCCCAATCCCCAAATTACTTTTCGTAAGAGTAGATCCTTGAGGGATGAACTTAGTCGTAAAATGATTACAGGTACTGACAAGCCATCCAAGAGGGGTGGAGAAGGATTCTTTTGCTGCAAGAATTGTAAAGCTTGCAGTGGGAGTTCTGATTGTTCCAAATTTCAAATACCCAATTCAAACAGAGAATTTACGATCCAAAAAACCTTGAAATGTAGCACCACATATTGTGTGTATGTTTTAATGTGCCCCTGTAATAGATTGTATATTTGGAGAACCATACACAAGGCGAAGAAACGAGTTCTTGAGCACATTCGGGCAATTAGGCACAATGATAAGTATTATCCAGTGGCCCAACACTTCTTTGAAGCCCATTTCCAAAATGAGAAATTGCTAAGCATGATATTGATTGATGCAGTAAAGATTGATGTACGGGGTGGCAATAGTGATTTAAAACTGCGTAAGCTGGAGTCTAGATACATCATTGACTTTGAAACTCTGACCCCACAGGGCTTGAATTCCAGTGAGGAATTGGCTGTTCATTTGGGTTAATATGATGAGAACAGTAATGAATTAAATTTTGCAGTTTCTGTCATTTTAAGACGGTTTTAATTGAATTGCACAATTTCTATTTTTCACATGGGTAAAAGCACTTTTCGAGATAGAAAATAGCTGGGAGTCTTCTGTCTTCAAAAACATCTGGAATTGAGCAATGTTCAAATTGTGACATTACTTTGTCTGAACCTAATCAAGTGACGTCCTGGACATTGAGTATAACCTTGCCTTGAAAAAATTGTCTTTTACAAGGGTTTTGATGTTGTACACAATTGCCCACAGTATTAATTTTGCCTCATTGCATTTAGATAATACATAAGTATTTGTATTGTTACTGGTATGATAAAGTCAAGGCCCACATGGGCACAATCAGGTGTATCAAATTGGAACTGCCATTTGATTAATTTGTGTATCATTTGCTCCTTTATAGTGCTTGCACTAATAATCATGCATGATGTGACCGTCTTTGGCAATTATTATTTATTGCCAAAAGTCTTGTATGTTTGCTATTTAACAATACCATTCAGTTTGTATAGCTATGCTCACAGGCTGCAATAAGCGGAATTTTCCAATAACTAATGTTTATGTATTACCATTGCATTTAGATACATTCACGTATGATATTAAGGAATGCGACTCCATACTAAGATGGCTGACTCCAGCTACTCTGACTCTCACTCATGTGTGGGGTGAAGTCAGTTTCTACTGTTTGCACTTTATTAAACACTTTTAGCTTGCACATTATGACCGTGAGCAAGTCCTAATGCTTAAACGCGTTGTGAAGTCATTAAATTGAAGAATCAAGCATACTGGGGTGTCTGAGTTTTTTGTTCGATGAGAGCAGAAATTTGTGGGGTAATAGTGAGGGACTACTGGTGTCCTATCTCAGACCACCACTCGCCAGCCTTGCACAAACCGGAACTTGGATGTGTTTGTTGAAAATATATATATATTTATATATATTTTTTTTTAGTTTTTTGTTTTTTTTATGGAAAAAACTAAATGTTACAGGGTTGTAATAGGAAATAGAATTAAAAAAACCTTAGACATTCACTGAAAAAAACCAAAGGTTACAGGGACGTTATAGTTAGGCTCAGATTTCACATGCACAAAACCAGAGAAATTCAGCAGTAGCTGGTAGCTGAGCTAACTATAACTCGCACCCCCGCAATGCACTGCCAATGACCTCACATATTACATCACTGATGACATGGTCAATAACATCACTGATGACATCACTGATGACATCCTCCAGTAACTGCGAGTGTTTTTAAAAGGTTTATGAGTGTTAAATATATATACCAAGGTGTATTGGTGCATGAGTGCCTGTATGAATGATTAATTGGGTGCGTGACTGACTGTATATGAGAGTGATTAGGTGTCTCAGTGAATCTATGGGTGAGTGACCCTACACCAACCACCTGCAGAGTCCCCAGGGGTCCTCCCTCAGCCCCACGCTCTTCAACGTCTACATGGCTCCGCTCTCCCCCATCGTCAGAACCCATGGACTCAACATTGTTTCATACACAGATGACACCCAACTCATCCTCTCCCTATCCAACGAACCCAATGCAGCCAAACAAAACTTTCAAGAAGGCATGGAAGCGTCGCCAAATGGATGAAAAGCAGCTGCCTACAACTCAACACCGACAAAACAGAAGTACTCATCATGGGCCCACACCCCAATGCCTGGAACAACACTTGGTGGACCCCACCCACCCCCACGGACCACGCACGCAACCTTGCAATCATCCTGGACTCTGAGCTCAAAATGGACTGCCAGATCAACTCTGTCGCATCTTCCTGCTTCCACACCCTCCGCCTCCTACACAAGACCTTTAAATGGATCCCCCTCGAGCACAGAAAGACCATCACTCACGCCCTCATCACCAGCAGGCTCGACTACGGCAACGCACTCTACGCTGGAATAAACAAAAACCTCACCCACAAGCTACAAAACATCCAGAACACCGCTGCAAGACTGGTCTTCAACCTGCCAAGACACTGCCACATCTCCCAGCACCTGTGCACACTCCACTGGCTCCCCATCAAGACTAGAATCACCTTCAAAATCCTCACCCACGCACACGAAGCCCTCCACAACACCGGACAAGCATACCTGAACAGCTGACTCAAATTCCACACACCCCAAAGGACCCTACGATCAGCCCAGCTCTCCTACGCCATGGTCCCCCGCGCCAGAAAGACCAGATCAGGAGGCCGCTCCTTCTCCTTCCTCGCGGCTAGAGCCTGGAATGCCCTACCACTCCACCTCAGACAGACAACATCACTCTCCATCTTCATGAGAAACCTCAAAACTTGGCTCCTTGACAGACCGCCTCCTTGATGGACTGGAACCTGCACATTCCCTCCCCCCAGCGCCTTGAGACCCTTACGGGTGAGTAGTCGCGCTCAACAAACACGTGATTGATTGATTGATTGAGTGACCGGTTGTGTGAATGTTTGTATCATTCTGTCAAGTCTTAAAGTTAGGATTTTTCTCAGTTTAGGAGTAGTAAAGTTAGGACTCCTAACTTTAGGACTCCTAAATGCCTTCTGTGAATACCGAAAGTCTTAAAGTTAGGATTTTCTCAGTTTGGGAGTAGTAAAGTTAGGAGTCCTAACTTTACTACTCCTAAACTGAGAAAATCCTAACTTTAAGACTTTCGGTATTCACAGAAGGCATTTAGGAGTCCTAAAGTTAGGAGTCCTAACTTTACTACTCCTAAACTGAGAAAAATCCTAACTTTAAGATTTTCGGTATTCACAGAAGGCATTTAGGAGTCCTAAAGTTAGGACTACTAACTTCTGTGAATACCGAAATGAGTAAGTTCATTCTGTGAATACCAAAATGAGTAAGTGTATTCTGTGAATACCAAAAAGTACTAACTTTACGTTTTTGACGTAAGTTAGTTCTGTGAATCAGGCCCTACATACCAGGGGGTGGAGCCAATGCGATCCACCCTTCCAAGACCAAAAATAAAGCTATCTGGAGCGAGTTCAAACTACTAACAGAGAAGGAGGTCCACAAGGTCTTATTATCCATGAAACCAACTTCACATTTCAATGACCCCATCACCTCCACAACACTAAAGGAACTAAGTCACCTCCTCTCACCTATACTAATGAAGATTGTAAACACATGGCTAAAACAAGGCAGTATCTCAGAATGCCTGAACACTGGACATGTGACTACCCTCTTGAAAAAAGTAGGAGCGGACCCTAGAATCCTGAGCAACTTTTGCCCGGTGTCAAATATCCCCTTTCTAGCAAAATTGCTGGAAAAGTGTGTGCACAACCAACTGAGCCAGCACATTGAACAATTCAACCTACTCAATAAATTTCAATCAGGATTTAGAACAGGTCACAGTACTGAATCAGCCATTGTGCACATAATGGACAACACCCTCAAGATACTAGACAACAACGACTCATGCCTACTCATCCTCCTAGACCTATCGGCGTTTGACACGGTCAATCACAAAAGTGCTGTCTTGGTTCGCTTCCTTCCGACAAAATTGCTCACAATGCATCAAACTAAGCAACTCATTCTCTGACGCCGCACCAGTAAGATGCGGAGTCCCTCAAGGGTCGACCATTCCCCACACACTCTTTAACCTATATATGGAACCACTAACTGAAAGCCTCAATCAATCGAACATTTCATACCACATGTACGCAGGCGACACACAACTATACTTAAAGATTTCCTCCCTAGAAGACGTCATTCAATTAAACAACACGCTAGTCAAAACTCAGTCCTGGCTCTCTCAAAACAACTGCAAACTGAATTCTCTGAAAATCGAATTCCTTCTTTCCTCCCCACAAAACAGCTCCACGTTCATCCAAGACTGGCTAAAGCATCAGACGCCCTCAATTGCAAACCTACCATCATTGACTCCACAAAATCCCTTGGAATAACACTAGACAAGAATCAAAACATGAGAGCTCACATCAGTGCTACTACGCACAGTGCGACATTCCAACTCAGATTACTGAAGAAATTGAAACCATTTCTGCCACCTCCAGACTTCAAACAAGCAGTACAATCACTTGTGGTCTCCAGACTAGAATACAGCTCGGCGACCCTGTCAGGTCTACCCAAAGTGAGAACAGCTCCACTCAAATCGACTCTTAATGCTGCAGCAAGACTGATAATAGAATCTATATGCTTTACCCACATCACCCCCTCCCTTAGGTACCTAGGGCCTCATTTATGAAAAGTGACGCATCGCTGCGTGAAAACAGCGATGCGTCACTTTTCATTGTGCCCTCCTTGCGACACCAATGATGCGTCATATTTACAGTATGACGCATCATGTCGCAAGGAGTTACAGATACGTCAGTATGTCTGACGTATCTGTAGGCGCAAAAATGATGCATTGCTGGAGTGTCTCACAAAAGTGACGCAACCCCAGCAATGTTTCCTTTCACATGGGGCAAGCCCCATGTGAAAGGGCCTGCGTCAGTCTTACTCCTGCCATGAGGCAGGCGTAAGATATTGACGCATTAGGGTCAAAGAAATGGATATAAGATTTCACTGCGTCACTTCTACGACCCTTTCTTGCGTCGGAACGCCCCCCCTGTATACATTATACCTGGCGCAGGTATAATGTGGCGCAGGGGTTTACAAAGTGACGCATCTACCTAGATGCGTCACTTTGTAAATATGACGCACCATGGCGCATTTTTTACACTGCTGGTGTGTCACAAAAAGTGACGCACCGGCAGCGTAAAAGTGACGCAAGGGCTCATAAATAAGCCCCCTAGACTGGCTACCTATTGAGGCAAGAATTCAACTGAAAATTGCCTGGCTCACACACAAAGCACTACATTTTAACAAACCAAGTTACCTGGCATAAAAGGTTTGAATCTCCGGTGGCAGCTGCCACCTACGAAGAGCTAACTCTCTCAGGCTTGAACCCCCTAGATTCTGAAAACAAAAAACTTACACACGCTCCTTCACGGGGGCAGCGACAAGGACCTGGAACTCCTTACTAACCAAGGTGCGCTCAAGCCCATCATCCAATCTTTTAAAAAAAGAGGTGAAAAAAATCCTAATGAATAGGTTCCTTGCATAGACTCTCGGAGAGCCCCTCCCCAGGCCGCAAGGGTCGTCAAAATGGCAGCATTCTCTAGACCGGTCAGAATCACATCGTTGCAGGAGAACCCTTGAAAAAGTTGATCCCCTGGGTCTGAATAATTTCAGAGCAGCAGCAAAATAACCACCATAAAGATGCTAGAGCAATGCAGACTAAAGCAATATTAATGGACTGATGAGTGTTTTGTATATTTTCAGTTGCAACAGCCTACTGTGTCCCTGTACCTTTGATGTACCTGTCTATACCTATTACTTTGTTCATTCATCCCTATGTACAGCACTGTGATACCCTTTGGTCATGTACGCTCTTTATAAAACACTCTAAATAAAAACTTGTTCTGCATTTGTCGGTACCATCACCTCTTTCACTATAGGAGTGCCATTCTTCATTATATAACATCGTCCTCCATAATCAATAGCATGAACTGATCTAGCTCTATTATCCTGGACATAGCTTTCTTCATTAAAGAAAGTCTCTGGATTTGAATTATGTATGCATTCTCCACTAAAAACTGTACAAAAGTTACTTCTATTCATTAATCTTTTTTTCTGGTTTTGTCTCCTCAAGCACAACACCATTTTGTCAAGAATCTTTATTCTATTTATAATCAAAATAAAAACCTTCAGCATCAAAGCAAAGGCCTTATCAACTAGTCTCTCAACTCGTTTTTTCTGTTTCACTGCATGTCTCCTTCTTCTATACCTAATATTTCTCAGTACATTTATAACTACTCTACTATGAAAATCCTAGCTCTGATTTCCTTAAACTGTTCTGTCTCCTAGTTAAGGTGTGTACATCTTTGTTACATTCTTTCCTGTTCTTGCTATATAGATTTTATCCATTGTTATTCTTTCTCATAGTTTGAATTTTATTTTCATTATTTCATAATCTTTGGGAATTTCCACATATATTTTTAAAAAATGAGTTTGTCCTCTTACCAATAGCTCTTTTTTCGTTCACCACTTTTTCTTCATTCAGTCTCAGTTCTGCATAGATACTGTACTTGCTTCTGTTCCTTTTCCCTCTGAGCTTTTGTAGGCAATCTATAATTTTTCAGATATTGTTCTATAAAAAAAACCTATATTTGAATTTTTTTTCTAGCCAATGTACCAGATACTTTACGACTGGCTTACACATAATACAAAAATTGTTTTTATGTTATGTTGAAGTCTTAAATCTACAAATCAACCTACCAACATAACTACAAGCACTTACTTCAATGTACCAACACTAAACCATAACACAAAACCTAATTTATCACTTAGCTTTTAATGTTATAGCACCCTCTCCTACAACACAGCCGCACCATATCTCAGTTCTCACTTATAGACGGTAAAAGATCAATTTATGCCTTTTGTAGTAAATTTTTAAATAAATAACAAGCAAAGTGTAAAAGTACATGCCGTGTCTCAATACTCTAAATCCGAAAACACAACATAAGAGCTATTTCTGTGCCTCTCTACCACAGTGTCAGTGGTAGATTTAGTGTTGCAGTATATTTCTACTTAGATGTGTCAGATTTATATTTTGAGAAACACTGCATGTAAAAATCTGCACATTAATCTGTATCACAGCATATAGTTCTCTAATTCTTCCGAGTACATGCAAACAGTGTATGACAGGTTACATGTATAATTCACCAAATGGTTCTAAAAGAGTACACATTCCTCAGTAAAACTTGTAAATACATGTGTTTGTAGTTGAGTACAAAAATACTCCCTGGATGATTGGATGAGTGCATAGATAGTGCCTACATAATTCCCTCAGAATATAAGTAGTGCCTGCATGATTCCCTGAGTTTGTTCGAACTACATCGGTGGTCCAATATCTGCATAGCTAGTGCCTGTGTACTGTGTATTCACATAACTATATTGCTACTATCTGGGTGATTGGTTGAACGCATGGATGTTGCCTGTGTAGCTCAATGAGTACATAATTAGTGCCTGTGTGACAGGAAAAGTGCATGTGTAGTGCCTGGGTGATTGAATAAGTCTAGATATAATACTTGATATATAATTACATACATGGGTCTCTAAGAGTATACATTGCTCTGTTATTCATCGTCCACATGCATTAATAAGTTTCTAAAACAATTCTCAGCTTTTGAAAGCATAAAGCCTTTTCCTAATGGCATGCCTACATCATTTTGCAAATATTTATTGTGTTTTTAAAACATGTATTCAGAATTTCTCAAAGAAAAGTTACATGCTAAGTGAAGCTAGCATACAAACTCTCCAAAGACATTCTTCACTATTACCCTTCCCAATTTTAAACAGAGCATGGTGAAAGAAATGCACCACCCTCACTATATACATGAAATTTTCAACAGCCTTGCAGAACATAATTTGGAAACATATATAGTTCTCTGCAACTTTAAGAAAACTCAACAGTCCCATCGTACATATAACTTATTTGCAACCAGAAAAAACATATCTCACTATCTAAACCTATGCAAACCGATCATATAAGTTAAAAACCACATTGACAAACACTTCCTAATACATACGTAACAGGTTTTACTACTTTATAATTTGTATACAGGCACAGCACATTTTCTTAATTCGCGACTACAGTACTCCTGTTTAATAACATGACTAAAACTTACCACAACTCCCAGAATGCAACTACTATAGATGTATCTATTCTGCACATAATGCTTAGACATTTAAAACATTGTCATTGTTAAAGGCTTTGCTCATGGGAATTTTCAACAGTACTAACACCTTAAAAACATACCCTCTGCCAGATACAGTTCATCTGCTATATTTTTTTCACATCACTGTGATACTCTTTTTAATTAAATTCCCAAATACATCTTTATTTCTTATGCACATTTTTTATATAATTAAAAAGTTAAATACATACCAGTGAATTGAGATCATAGATTATATTGTTGTTTTAGCTCTTTTTGGATAATTTTGAGACTGTTATGAATTGGAAAAACTAAGCACAAGAATGGCAAACCACTCTCATAGAAAGCAACTCTAAGATGGCAACCTCTTCAACTTTCCACTCTATCATCATGACAAAGACAGCAAATGAAATCATGTGTTTCATTTTAGACTATTGCATCTCCACTTGTTAATGGTTAGCATCTGTAAACCCTTTCCCTCTTTCAAAACAAGGTTCCTGTCGGTGAGATTTTGTGATCCTCTCAGATTAATCGTGAAAAAAACAGGAGTTCAAACCTATATCTAGCTTCATTTTTAAAAAAATTAAAAACTGAACAACAATTTATTACACAGTCCTGAGTTGGAAATTAAAGCTTGCCATTACTTAAATTGTGTGATCACTCCTCAACTTTAAAAAAAATGTTCTGTCTCTTTAACACCCTTCCCCCCAATACTCTCTTAGCTCAGTGTACCTAGCCGCCCAGTGGAACCAGTGGGTCACAAATTCATAGCACATTCTAGAGGAAAATGCTACTTCCAAATAAGAGACAGCAGGTGTGCTTTACTTCGCAGATTCAAAAGCATAGCCATGTCTGTTGACATTTCTTTTTTAAACAACAGACAATAATAAGACTTCTTGCTAAGGCATTCAACACACTACCTAGCTTTATTCACTTTCATGCAGACAGCATCCAATGAAATATATCTTTTTTTTTTTAAAACACCTCCATTTTAACTGCTTTTCCTTTGGAAAACTACCTCATTCATCTCAAGCTTTCTCCTGACTACTATTGCTCCTTCAGTTCAAAATGCTTAGAGTATGGATTGTGGGCCACAGCTATATCTATTGGGCTAAAGAGGCTGCAAAAAAAGAGAGGTTTCAACAGGTAATTGGGTTTGCCAAATGTTTAGATTACTTGGTTTGGCCAGAGAGGGTTAAAGTTTCATCAGTTGCTGGCTTTGGTTAAAACTATTGTGGATTGCCGAGCTCCTCACCTCATGATTGTGCACTGTGGTGGCAATGTCCTAGGCACATTGACTGGGGTAGGGCTGGAAATCCTAATGAAAGAAACCTTTGCAGAACTGATGTCGCTTTTCCCTCACACTGTCTTGGTGTACTCTGATATATGCCAAAGAAAGAATTGGAAGTGGTCATATCAATTCTGTCCACAGATTGGCAAAGCCAGGAAACATGTTAATAAAACTGTTTCTGCATTCCTCAGAGACCATTGTATGGGCTGTATCTATAACACCAATCTGCGTTTTGACATGCATCGAATTTATAGAAATGATGGACTGTATTTTACAGATGAAAGCAGCAGAGTGTTTCTAAGTAACCTGAAACTCTGCATCAGGTCTTATGTGTAGCAGCCATATATACACAACCAATGCAACAGCTCTCGTCAGAGCCACCTTAGTACCCGAAATATTGTGAATTTTTTCTAAAGGTTATTTTTGTAGGTGTTGGTGATTGTCGCAACAACGTTGTGTACCCGCGAACACATTGTGAAAACATAAAAACAAAAGCAGACATTCAATGATCACCAACCCATCCAAAAATAATATGTAAAAATATCCATTCTGAACATTGCACTACACATATTACTATAAACATACTTCTTACAAAGTATATTTAAACTCATATTTTTGTACTAAGTTTTTTTAAAAACCATCTTTAGACCTATTTTCCATTTTCACGGGCGTCGTGACGTCGCCGTTAACAGTGACAATCGCACCTTTTCCATAAAGTGAAAACATATATATGCACAAACTTTGCAGTATTTTACACACTAGGCATTTATTACTGTACACTTCAAACTCATGTTTTTCTAGTGTATTTCTAGAACAACCATCTCTAAAACCTATTTTCCATTTTCACAGTGAGGCCGGAGATCACAAAGACGTTGGTAATCGCAATCCCCGGGGTTACGTCTAAGCCTGGGCGTAGTTCGCGAAGTAGCGCTACGCGAAGCCACGCAAAGTGCAGTTCGCACTACGCGAGCTACGCGTAGCACTACGCGAACCGCGTAGTGCACTGTTCGCAATGATGGCACAGTGCCGGATGCTTGTCCGCACTGTGCAATCATTGAAAACGGCATCTTGCACAGTGCGAGCTGTCTTACTGCCGCCGAGTAGATTTTTACTCGAGCGGCAGCTTTCTCAACGCGGACTGGTAGTTTCTCATCGCGAGCGGTCGCGAGCATACGCGACCACTCGCAATGAGAAACCTGACCTACCCGCGTTGAGAATCTCGCCGGAGGTTTATTTTCCACGCCGCGATCGGCAACTTGATGTTGCTGATCGCGAACGAGGAAAAAGTCTCGCCGGGATGAATATTTGCTTGCTCGCGGTCGCCAACTTGACGTTGAGGACCGCGAGCAAGCAAAAATGACCGCTGCACTACGCTACGCGTGTTTGCACTCTGCTACGTGCACTCGCGTCGTGCGAAGTAGCGCAAACTTCGCAAACTACGCGAGCGTAGCGTAGTGCTTTGCCCAGGGTTAGTTACGTCGCAAAAGCAGAAAGCTAAAGTAGGAATTCAATATCCACCACCACATTCAAAAATTGTAACTATATAACTAATTCTAACCTTCACAGTAGATAACTCACTATGTAAATAACTTAAAAACATTTATCAGAATCTCAATATTTCTATAACAATGCACATTGATGATTCACTGATATATTTTTTATATTTTCACCAATATTTGTGATGACGTCGCGGTGGTCACTACACAATTGCGAGAGGTAGTAGCGCGCCGAAAGGCTTAGCTACCTGTTTCTTTATTTTTGCTACTGGTGAGATATTTGTGTTGCGCCTTGTTTTAAAATACTTTTTAAACCACCTGAGTAACTTTAAATATTACACAAATGTACCTGATTTTAAGGGGGCACGGAGGGGGGCGTCCTGGGTTGTTTTACTTGCTCCTGGGTCCTGAGCACGAGTCCCTGGTCCGTCACAGCTGGTTCTTGGCCGATTGAACGGAGGGACGTGACTCCGCCCACTAACCTCCTCACTTCCGGGTCCGGCACCATTATTTAACACGCATGGGTGCCCGGACGCGCAGCAGACGCGCGCAGCGGGCGCGCCACTGGCGTGCCAAAGGCAAGCCCGTCTGCGCCCGTCCGCGGCCGGACCGCTGCCAGCAACAGCCATATTGCCCGACTGCCCAGGGGTGCGGTGATCCGCTGGTACAGGGAGGCCTTACTGTCGCACAGGGGTAAGACATGCCCTAGGGCCCACACTATTAACCTTGCCACAGATATGTGCTCAGGTCCCTGTACTGACTGTGCGTGGGGGCCTGGAGAGTACACGGGGCTTGCTAGGAGTAATGATGAGGCCGGAACCATCCAAGGGCAGGGTAGCCAATCAGCAAGGATCAAGGCATGCTTAATAAATTGCAGGTCATTGCCTAAGCATGCCGAGGATATATGGCTCTCACTAACAACTAATGCTTGGGATGCCATTTTTCTAACAGAAACATGGCTTAATGCTGATTCTTTTGCAGCAGTGGCCCTGGCCACCCCACCTGGTTTTAAAATGTGTTGCGCCAATAGGGAGAGTTGGAAAAGAGGTGGAGGGGTAGCCATTATTTTTAAGGACTCCTGGTCCCTATTATCATCAGCTCCCCTTAATCTGGAGGGGATAGAGGGCCTTAACTATTGTTTGGAAATAGACCCTTCAACCTCCTTTTCAGGCATTCTCATCTATAGACCTCCAGAATGTGCACCTAACATAATTCACAAGCTCTGCAATTATATTGCTCACAAATCGTTATTATACTCAAATTTCACTGTTTTAGGTGATTTTAACTTACACGTAAATGACCCTACCTGCACGCTGGCAGCTCAGCTAGTGCACTCCCTCGGGGGTGCCAATCTAATGCAACATGTTACTTCTCCCACACATAAGGCAGGGCACACTCTGGACCTTGTGTTCTCTGTAGGAGAGTAGGATCTGCCTCTTATGGTTACCCCCACTTTTTGCTGGTATATCACTGTTTTTCGACTTTATTCTGGCTGGGGCCCTGTTAATCAGGACCCCAGCCTAGCTGCTTCCTCTATAAATTGATTCCCTGTACTTTAGGTACATCACAGAATGGATTCTGGAGTGCCCTTATAAGTCCCTAGTATATGGTATACTATGTACCCAGGGCATAGGTACCCCAGAGGCCTACCAGGGGCTGAAGCATGTATTGTGCCACCCTGGAAGGCCATCCAAAATGACACCACAGGACTGCTACTGCAGCCTGGGTAAGGTGGTGCATGCACCCTTTGCAGAGATATAGGTTCCCTATATCTCACCTAACACTGCACATAGAAACCTATCAGTCAACCCTATGGCAGGCCTTATCAATCCTGAAGGCAGGGTGCTTGGTTATATGTGAGAGGGTGCCCATGCATGAGCAGAGCCCCTCTGCAGCCCTCGGAATCTCCTACCCGGGGTTGTCTGTGGTGCAGCCTGACCATATACTCTTAAGTGCATTATATCTAAACGGTAAATGCTAACTTTGGGATGGCTGCACGGAAACATGTTGTGTTTGGTGTCAAACACCTTGGAATCATACCCTTCTAGAGGGAGAGACATGACAGCACTGGTATACCCGGTACCAACTAAACAGAACCTGGCATCACAAAATGGATGCTGCAGCCACAGACACGAGTCTGGCCTCCTGCTGCTGACCGAAACTCCGGCAGGGGAGGCCTGGACAATAGGTTTCCTGTCTCAGGGAGGTGTTACCACCTCCCAGACAGGCCTTAGTGGACTGGGGCTGGGTGGTGCACTCTCTGAGTGCTTTGAAATCCTGCACTGGGGGCACATTTGGTGTCCTCGTGCATACCCCAGTTCAAACCGGTTGCAGGGGCTGCCAGCCACTGCTCTGGCGTGAAACTGGACAAAGGAAATGGGTGTAGCCACCCGTCTTTCCAAACCCTCCCATAGGTGGGTCCCCAGAGTTAGTCCAACCCCTTTTCTTAGTATAAGTTAGGGAACCCTGGCAACAGGACTTTAGATATCCCTGGATGAACTCTGAAGCTGAATCCTGGACCTTCGACGCTCTACATCAAGATTAGAGGACTGAAGAATCTCCCTTGGGGTCAAGGAATGACTCCCCTGCTTGGCAGGCATCAACAAAGCATCTGTCTGGTCTGCATCACTGAAGCTCCCGCCGGACGCCGAAGTGTTTGCATCACCAGAGGTAGATTTCCAGACTTTTCCGAGGCTGCCCTGAGTCCCCACAAAAGCTGAGACCCGTAGCTGTCGTGGGTAACGTGGAACCGTGACCCCTGGACACCAAGCACATTTGCAAGTGCATCAACTTCCTGACATTTCTCAAAGTTGTGCTTTGGGTTCCAAATAGCCCTAGCCCTGTGCACCAACTGCAGCGAAGATCACTGGCCTACACTTCACGAGTGTCCCGTGGGCCAGCTCCAAGTGCGACCGCTTGAGGCTCCTTCGTGATCTCTAGTCCGTTGGCTAGTGGGCCCCCACGAAGGCAACTCTTCAATTGCTTGGGTTTTTCTGGTTGCTCCAGAAGTGCCCTGACTTACCCTTGCTGGGTGAGTCCCTCAGACCTTGCTGGTCTGCACCGCAGCCTTTTCTTCACTTCCCCGTGACTTGCCGTTGCCAAGGCTTGTTGGGTCCAATCCGGTCGCCAACACCGCAGCACTCGACAGACTTTGTGGGACAGCTCGAATCCAGCTCCTGGTTGTTGTCCACACCTCCTGGACCTCGTGGCTGAAGAGTCAAGGCACCTGTCAACTCACCTGAAGCACCCGACATCTGAGGGCATTTAACTATTGTGCCCCTGGTCACTGGCTAGTGACCCAGACTCTGTCCCCTCTGCTTTCAGGTCTTCCTCTTCCTTGATCCAGGCTTAGATTGCTCCGGACACTCTTCTTCTCCACGGCAGCAGCACTTTTCCAGAGGTCGCCATTGAAAACGACGACGATTCCCGACACCTTTTAACACGTATGCACCCGGCTTCCCTGGGTGAGGTAACTCGAGTATTTCAGTACTCACGTGGGTGTGGGCCCTAGAAACTCTTAAGTTTTAAGGGTTAACTGGAAGTCCTCTCCGAAGTGTCCTTTTTCTTTAAAAATCTAACCGCGACTTTCCCCATAGAAGTCAACGGCGGCTCGCGGCTGTGTTCTCACACTGCACGCGTCCCTCGTGGGTCCCCTGTGTCACTACCTTGGGTGGTTCCTTGGGGTCCAAGCACTTCTACAGGCTCTAGGCCTTGTGTCTAGTTCAGTCGTGGTTCTTATACCACTATTTTAGTATATGGTTTGGTACGCCCTAGGGCTCAAACGTGTATTGTGCTAAATACTGCTGATATTTGACTTGTAACTTATGTATTTGAACTCTAGCCTCATAAAGAGACTAGAGGGCTGTGTTTAAGACTAAATACATATATTTTATATATATACCTGGTGTGGTCCTCTTTCATTTGGTCACTCAAGAGATTATAGACTGGTAAAACAAGCTGCTTTACATTCCTCCAAGACTTAGCCTGAAGGCTGCTCTCCATAGCTACCACTAGGATAGCTTTCACTAAAGGTTGTCTTTAACCTATCATCCATAAGGGGTTGTTTGGACTGGTGCAAGGTGCCCACTAGAACTAGTGGACAGCATATGCCAGGCCAACTTCTCACATTGGTGTGCAGCGTGTGGGATTCCAGCTTGCTATTGTTTTACCAGATAATCTCAAGTGTGTGACTAACTGAAAACCACTAAAGGTACCTAAGGTACATATAAATTCAAGCTTAGAAATACAGTAAGTTCTACTGAACTTAGAGTTGTGTGTCAAGGGCTTAGCACACCCTTTCTACAACTCAAGAGAGTTTAGTAGGCCACACTAGAGTAGGTAGTGCATACACCACACCTCACTAGTAATGTCTTCACTGCCAGGAACCAGTGGGCTCCTGCCATCCAAATATGACAACCTCCCATTCTTGGAATTGAGAGAGTTGTGCAAGATTAGGAAGCTGAAGACAGGCAAAAGTGCCAACACCCAACGTCTCATGGAGATGCTTCTGCTGGATGATCTCAGAAGACCCCAGGGTCTGCAAGGGTAGGCAGAGAGGGTGGGGCAGAAGATGAGGGAGGGGCCAGGGGTGAAAATACCCAGGACCTGACCTCTGAAACTAGTCCAGGAAGATGACAATGATCTTGCCCTGGACAATGCAGCTCCTCCTGCAGATGAGGAGGAGGATCAGAATGACCTCCCCTTTGTCCCACCAGGAAGAGTTGTGAGTGTGCCTAGAAGGTCCAGATCTCCTTCTCAGGAGTCTAACCATTCTGACACCTCAGTAGGGACCTCTGTTTCTTCTCATAGGAGGGAATCCTCTCATGAAAGGAAAGAGAGACTGCACAAGTATGAGGAAGCTCAGTTGAGAATCAGAAGAGAGCAGTTGGCTATAGACAGGGAGTCCCTAGAGCTTCATAGACAAAGAAGAAAGTTGGGACTAGAGTCCCATGGTGGCAGCAACTTCCCTAGTGGTAGGGAAAGATCTTATGACCATAGAAACCTGAGCAAGATTGTCACTCCCTACCAGAGTGGGGATGACATCCACAAATGGATAACTGCACTGGAAAGGGCCTGTAAAGTTCAGAGGGTCCCCCAGGAGCAGTGGGCAGCAATCTTGTGGCTCTCCTTTGTAGACAAAGGTAGAGACAAGCTCCTCACTGTAAGAGAAGAGGATGCTGATGATTACCAAGTCCTGAAGAGTGCCCTGATAGATGGGTTTGGCCTAACCACTGAGCAATACAGGTTAAAGTTCAGAGATACCCAAAAGGCACAGACACAGGACTGGGTGGACTTTGTAGATTGTGCTACCAAGGCTCTGGAAGGCTGGTTACTGGGCAGTAAGGTGTGTGACTTCAAAGGATTGTATAATTTAATCATGAGGGAGCAGATTCTTAATAACTGTCAGAATCAGTTGCTACATCAGTACCTGGTTGACTCTGATCTGACCTCTCCCCAAGAATTGGGAAAGAAGGCAGACAAATGGGTCAGAACCAGGGTGAAGCAGAAAGTACAGAACCAAGGTGGTGACCAGAAGAAGCAAGATTCCAAAAACTCTGATAAGGGTGGGGAGAAGGGTAAAGACCAGAAGTCTTCTCAAGGTCCCCAAAAATCTGCATCTGGTGGGGAATCCCAATCTAATAAAGGAAAAGGCCAAAAGAAACCATGGTGCAAAGTCTGTAAGCAAAAGACTCACTGGACCAGGGATTGCACCAAGTCCAAAGACTCCACTCCAGCCACCATTGCCCCTAAGGCAACTGTTCCCCCTAGTCCAGCTACAAGTGGTGGTGGAAACACTCAGAATAAGGGTTTACTAGGGTTGACCCTGGGTACTGAGATGGACTCTGGCCTAGTCAGAGTGCCAACTCAGGCTGCCCTAGTCTGTGATGGGGGCATGGATATGTCCCCCTTTGTGAGTCCCAATAATTTGGGCAAATACAGACAGCAGCCTTTAATTAATGGAAGGGAGGCTTTGGCATTCAGGGACACAGGAGCAAGTGTCACCATGGTGACACAAGATCTTGTGGATCCTGGGCAGATTATACTTGGTGAAATGTACCAAGTGACCAATGCTAGCAATGTCAGAACAGACCATTCTCTGGCAGTTGTTAACTTCTCCTGGGGAGGGGTAACTTGCCTTAAGAAGGCTGTGGTGAGTGCAGACCTACCAGTTGAATGCTTGCTTGGCAATGATCTTGAAACCTCAGCTTGGGCAGAGGTGGAGCGCAGGAAACATGCAGAAATTCTAGGGATCCCTGCACATGTCTTTGCTGTGACCAGGTCACAGGCAAAAATGTCAAAAGCTGAACAGGCCCTGGATTCTGGAATAATGGACCAGGTGCCTCCCAAGAGAAGGAGCAGTAGGGTTAAGGCAGTGCCTTCCCCCTTGGCTCAGGAGGAGGATCAGTCTTTTGAGGAAGATGATCTCAGGCCTGAAGAAGGAACTGTCCCAGAGGCGCTTGAACCTGATCAGGTTGAGTTCTTGGGGACAGGGGCCCTTCCAGGGCAGATCTGAGCCAGGAGCAGCTGAACTGCCCTCTCTTGAGCCCCTCAGACAGCAGGCTGCTGCTGAGGCTGCTGGGAATGCTAGTGGCACCCATAAGATATATTGGGATGATGGACTCCTGTACTCAGAGAGTAGAGACCCCAAGCCTGGAGCAGCCAGGAGGTTGGTTATACCTCTGAAGTTCAGGGGCTTCCTATTGACACTAGCCCATGACATTCCCTTAGCAGGTCACCTGGGCCAGAACAAGACTTGGGACAGAATTGTCCCTCACTTTCACTGGCCCCACATGTCTGAAGACACCAAGGAGTTTTGTCGCTCCTGTGTAACCTGCCAAGCCAGTGGGAAGGCAGGTGGCACCACAAAGGCCCCCTGATACCACTACCTGTGGTGGGGGTTCCCTTTGAGAGGGTGGGGATTGACATAGTTGGTCCCATGGATCCCCAAACAGCATCTGGGCACAGGTTTATCCTGGTGGTGGTGGACCATGCCACCAGGTACCCAGAAGCCATTCCCCTTAGGACCACTACAGCTCCTGTGGTGGCAAGGGCCCTCCTGGGAATTTTCTCAAGAGTGGGCTTTCCTAAGGAGGTAGTATCTGACAGAAGGTGCAAACTTTATGTCCAGTTACTTGACTGCAATGTGGAAGGAGTGTGGAGTGACTTATAAGTTCACCACACCCTATCACCCACAATGCAATGGTTTAGTTGAGAGATTCAACAAAACCTTGAAGGGCATGATTAAAGGGCTCCCAGAAAAGCTTAGGCGAAGATGGGACATACTCTTGCCCTGCCTTTTATTTGCATACAGGGAGGTGCCTCAGAAGGGGTTGGCTACGGCCCTTTTGAACTTTTGTTTGGCCATCCTGTTAGGGGTCCATTGTGTCTGGTGAAGGAAGGTTGGGAGTTACCTCTCAAACCCCCTAAACAGGACATAGTGGACTATGTACTTGGTCTCCGCTCCCGGATGGCTGAGTATATGAAAAAGGCAACCAAAAACCTTGAGGCTAGCCAGGAATTACAGAAAGCCTGGCATGACCAAAGGCTGTGCTGACTGTTTACCAGCCAGGACAGAAAGTGTGGGTGCTGGAGCCAGTGGCCCCAGCAGCCCTCCAAGACAAGTGGAGTGGCCCCCATACAATTGTTGAACAGAAGGGAGAGGTTACCTATCTGGTAGACCTGGGAACTCCCAGGAGCCCCCACAGGTTGCTCCATGTCAACAGGCTGAAGCCATATGTGGACAGGGCTGACATGGGCTTGCTCATGGCAACTGATGAGGGCCAGGAGGAGGACAGTGACCCTCTCCCTGACCTGCTCTCTCAGAACCCTGATGATGGGTCAGTGGATGGTGTAGCCTTGGCAGGCAGCCTCACTGCCCAGCAGCAAACTGATTGTAGGCAGGTGCTCAATCAGTTCAGACACATGTTCTCTCTGACTCCAAGTCAGACCACCTGATGCACTCATGAAGTGGACACTGGGGACAGTCTGCCTGTTAAAAGTAAGATTTACAGGCAACCTGACCAGGTCAGGGACTGTATCAGGACAGAAGTCCAGGAAATGTTGGAACTGGGTGTCATTGAGCCTTCAGATAGCCCTTGGGCTAGTCCAGTGGTCCTGGTGCCAAAACCTCACACCAAAGATGGTAAGAGAGAGATGAGGTTTTGTGTGGACTGCAGAGGCCTCAATGCAGTCACTAGGACTGATGCCCATCCAATCCCCAGGGCAGATGAGCTAATAGACACTTTGGCCTCAGCCAAATATCTAAGCACATTTGACCTAACAGCTGGCTACTGGCAGATCAGACTAGCTGATGATGCAAAGCCAACAACTGCATTTTCTACCCCTGGTGGGCTTTACCAATTTGTGGTGATGCCCTTTGGTTTGAAAAATGCACCTGCCACTTTTCAGAGGTTGGTGAACACAGTCCTTACAGGTCTGGAAGCCTATAGTGCAGCATATCTAGATGATATTGCTGTCTTTAGCTCCACCTGGGAGGAGCACCTGGTCCACCTCAGAAATGTTTTGGAGGCCCTGCAGAAGGCAGACCTAACTATCAAGGCCACAAAGTGCCAGATAGGGCAGAGTCAGGTTGTGTACCTAGGCCACCTTGTGGGTGGAGGCCAGGTTCAACCATTGCAGAGCAAGATCCAGACCATCATGGACTGGGCTGCTCCAACTACCCAGACTCAGGTGAGAGCCTTTTAGGCCTGACTGGGTACTACAGAAGATTTGTCAAGGGGTATGGATCAATAGTGACACCCCTGAATGACTTAACCTCTAAGAAAATGCCCAAAAGGTTCAGTGGACAGTTAGCTGTCAAAAGGCATTTGATGACCTGAAGCAGGCCATGTGCACTGCTCCCATTCTGCAAAGTCCTGATTACTCCAAGAAGTTCATTGTGCAAACAGATGCATCTGAGTTGGGGGTAGGGGCCGTACTATCACAGTTGAATGATGAAGGTCAGGATCAGCCAGTAGCCTTTATTAGCAGAAGGCTGACCCCCAGAGAGAAACGTTGGTCAGCCATTGAGAGGGAGGCCTTTGCTGTGGTTTGGGCTCTGAAGAAGCTGAGGCCATACTTGTTTGGCACTCACTTCCTTATTCAGACAGACCATAAGCCCCTCTTATGGCTAAAAGAGATGAAGGGTGAAAACCCCAAACTTTTGAGGTGGTCCATTTCCCTACAGGGGATGGACTATACAGTGGAACATAGACCTGGGAGTAACCATGCCAATGCAGATGGACTATCCAGATATTTCCACTTAGAACATGAAGACTTAACTGGTCAAGGTTAGTTTAATGTCCCTGCGTTTGGGGGGGGGGGGGGGGTTGGTTAGGAGAGTAGGATCTGCCTCTTATGGTTACCCCCACTTTTTGCTGGTGTATCACTGGTTTTCGACTTTAGTCTGGCTGGGGCCCTGCTATTCAGGACCCCAGCCTAGCTGCTTCCTCTCTAAATTGATTCCCTGTACTTTAGGTACATCACAGATTGGATTCTGGAGTGCCCTTATAAGTCCCTAGTATATGGTATACTATGTACCCAGGGCATAGGTACCCCAGAGGCCTACCAGGGGCTGAAGCATGTATTGTGCCACCCCTGGAAGGCCATCCAAAATGACACCACAGGACTGCTACTGCAGCCTGGGTAAGGTGGTGCATGCACCCCTTGCAGAGATATAGGATCCCTATATCTCACATAACACTGCACATAGAAACCTATCAGTCACCCCTATGGCAGGCCTTATCAATCCTGAAGGCAGGGTGCTTGGTTATATGTGAGAGGGTGCCCATGCATGAGCAGAGCCCCTCTGCAGCCCTCAGAATCTCCTATCCGGGGTTGTCTGTGGTGCAGCCTGACCATATACTCTTAAGTGCATTATATCTAAACGGTAAATGCTAACTTTGGGATGGCTGCACGGAAACATGTCGTGTTTGGTGTCAAACACCTTGGAATCATACCCCCACACCAGTTCCTGGTGTGGGAGTATGATCCCACCCTTCTAGAGGGAGAGACATGACAGCACCGGTATACCCGGTACCAACTAAACAGAACCTGGCATCACAAAATGGATGCTGCAGCCACAGACACGAGTCTGGCCTCCTGCTGCTGACCGAAACTCCGGCAGGGGAGGCCTGGACAATAGGTTTCCTGTCTCAGGGAGGTGTTACCACCTCCCAGACAGGCCTTAGTGGATTGGGGCTGGGTGGTGCACTCTCTGAGTGCTTTGAAGTCCTGCACTGGGAGCACATTTGGTGTCCTCGTGCATACCCCAGTTGAAACCGGTTGCAGGGGCTGCCAGCCCCTGCTCTGGCACGAAACTGGACAAAGGAAATGGGTGTAGCCACCCCTCTTTCCAAACCCTCCCATAGGTGGGTCCCCAGAGTTAGTCCAACCCCTTTTCTTAGTATAAGTAAGGGAACCCTGGCAACAGGACTTAAGATATCCCTGGATGAAACTCTGAATTGAATGTTGGACCTTCGACGCTCTACATCAAGATTAGAGGACTGAAGAATCTCCCTTGGGGTCAAGGAGTGACTCCCGTGCTTGGCAGGCACCAATGAAGCATCTGTCTGGTCTGCATAACTGAAGCTCCCGCCGGACGCCGAAGTCTTTGCATCACCAGAGGTAGATTTTCAGACTTAGCCGAGGCTGTCCTGAGTCCCCAGCAAAGCTGAGGCCCGTAGCTTTTGTGGGTAACGTGGAACTGTGACCCCTGGACACTGAGCACATTTGCAAGTGCATCAACTTCCTGACATTTCTTGAAGCTGTGCTTTGGGTTCCAAGTAGCTCTATCCCCGAGCACCAACTGCAGTGAAGATCACTGGCCTACACTTCACGAGTGTCCCGTGGGCCAGCTCCAAGTGCAACCGCTTGAGGCTCCTTTGCGATCTCTAGTTTGTTGACTAGTGGGCCCCACGAAGGCAACTCTTCAATTGCTTGAGCTGTTCTGGTTGCTCCAGAAGTACCCTGACTTACCCTTGCTGGGTGAGTCTCTCAGACCTTCCTGATCTGCACCGCAGCCTTTTCTTTTCTTCCCCATGATTTGCCTTTGCCAAGGCTTTTTGGGTCCAATCCAGTCGCCGACACCGCAGCACTCAACAGAATTTATGGGACAGCTCGAATCCATCTCCTGGTTGTTGTCGATGCCTCCTGGACCTCGTGGCTGAAGAGTCAAGGCACCCATCAACTCACCTGAAGCACCCGACATCTGAGGGCATTCGACTATCGTGCCCCTGGTCACTGGCTAGTGACCCAGACTCTGTCCCCTCTGCTTTCAGGTCTTCCTCTTCCTTGATCCAGGCTTGGATCTCTCCGGACACTCTTCTTCTCCACGGCAGCAGCACTTTTCCAGAGGTCGCCATTGAAAACGACGAAGATTCTCGACACCTTTTAACACGTATGCACCCGGCTTCCCTGGGTGAGGTAACTCGAGTATTTCGGTACTCACGTGGGTGTGGGCCCTAGAAACTCTTAAGTTTTAAGGGGTTAACTGGAAGTCCTCTCCGAAGTGTCCTTTTTCTTTAAAAATCTAACCGCGACTTTCCCCATAGAAGTCAACGGCGGCTCGCAGCTGTGTTCTCACACTGCACGCGTCCCCCGTGGGTCCCCTGTGTCACTACCTTGGGTGGTTCCTTGGGGTCCAAGCACTTCTACAGGCTCTAGGCCTTGTGTCTAGTTCAGTTGTGGTTCTTATACCACTATTTTAGTATATGGTTTGGTACGCCCCTAGGGCTCAAACGTGTATTGTGCTAAATACTGCTGATATTTGACTTGTAACTTATGTACTTCGAACTCTAGCCTCATAAAGAGACTAGAGGGGTGTGTTTAAGACTAAATACATATATTTTATATATATACCTGGTGTGGTCCTCTTTCATTTGGTCACTCAAGAGATTATAGACTTGTAAAACAAGCTGCTTTACATTCCTCCAAGACTTAGCCTGAAGGCTGCTCTCCATAGCTACCACTAGGATAGCTTTCACTAAAGGTTGTCTTTAACCTATCATCCATAAGGGGTTGTTTGGACTGGTGCAAGGTGCCCACTAGAACTAGTGGACAGCATATGCCAGGCCAACTTCTCACATTCTCCAACTTGGTTTCCCTGCGCACAATGGTCCCCATCAAATTGGTCTGGTCGGACCACTGTATGATTCCTTTCTTCTTTAGGGTGGATAAGCCCTGTCAGAGGAGGGGTAATCAAGCCTATATTGAGAGAAGTTGGAAAAACCTGAAAGCAGTGTCCCTGGATCCTATCCTTCAGGCCAGCCAACCCACACTTTCAGCCGATCCTAATATGGACTCCCTGACGTTAAATCAGTGGATCTCGACAGCGGTCAAATCCGTGGCTCTGGCCAGGTCCGCCAGATCTGCGAGGCTCGCACCCTCTGCCCCCTGGTTTTTGGAATCACTCAAATCTGCCAAAAGCAGTTGTAAACGTCTGGAACGGCAGTGGAGGGCTAACTATTGTGAGGTGGCCAAGATCACTTATAGGAACGCACTGAAAGAATTACACAACCTGATAAAGGTAGCTAGGAGGGACTACCTAGCTAGCTGCATCGTCAAGGCGGCTAACTCTATCAAGGAGGTATTTAAGATAGTCAACTTGTTTCTTAAACCTATAGCTATAGAGTTGGATGTGCAACCCTCCCTCTCTCTGTGCAAAAGTATCTCCGTCTTTTTTGACAATAAAATTCAGAAAGTGTATAAGTCATTCTCTACGTTCCTGGAGACAGAGAAATCTGATAGTAGAGAAGGTTGCACCCAAGAGCGGTCATTTACTGATTTTACCCCTATCTCCCAGCAGGATGCGCTGGCAGAAATCTTGAGGTGTAAGTCAGGGGCTCCGGTTGACCCCTACCCCCCCAAACTGTGGAAAGTGATGGCACACTCCCTAAAACACGTGCAGATGCACATATGGAACTCATCCCTTGCGTTGGGCACCTTCCCAGATATCTGGAAACATGCCACGCTTCTTTCCCTGAGGAAAAAACCAAATGGGGATCCAGGGGACTTGAACAACTACAGGCCGATCTCTCTGTTACCAGCACCAGCCAAGATGCTGGAAAAACTGGTGCACCGACAATTGTCAAGTTTTATTGAGAGCAAGGGCATCCTACACGATACCCAATCGGGCTTTCGATCTGGCTTTAGTACAGAGACTGCCCTTTTGGAGGTGGCGGAGTCGGTGCGACTGGCGGTGGATTCTGGGGCATCCGCGATGCTGATGCTTCTGGATCTATCAGAGGCATTTGACACTTAGGCTTAATTGGTATGTGCAGCGCAAGAAGCAGCTTTCATTAGCACATTTATGGCTGGATATCATTAATATTGAGAGTTGGTACTGCAAGAGTCATTTTGAACTGTGTGCATTATTTTATCGGGAAGCAGTACGCATATCAAGACTACTGTTACCAGCATGCATTGAGCCTTATCACGTGGCCTATTAGTTGGCAATAAAGAACACTGGTGATACTTAGCAGTAGTCTTCCTCATTTGTTTGCGGCAACTCTGCCTGTGACCAAGGACTGTGTTAGTCTGAAACGCGTAAGGCACAACTATCAGAACCTGGAATCTGCCCATTGTGCTGCAGCCATATTTTGTACTGGTGGTGAGTGTGTCCTATTGTCTTGAACACTGAGGAACTTAAATGTTGAACACGGCGGTCCAGCCGTGAGGATGCACCACGGCGTGACTCCACGCGGGCCGGGGGCTTTGGATTCACGAGGCCCTAGCGGACCACCAGCGTTGGTGTTAATTGGTATGTGCAGCGCAAGAAGCAGCTTTCTGGGAGCAGATTTATGGCTGGATATCATTAATATTGAGAGTTGGTACTGCAAGAGACATTTTGACCTGTGTGCATTATTTTATCAGGAAGCAGTACGCAGATCGAGACTACTGTTACCAGCATGCATTGAGCCTTATCACGTGGCCTATTAGTTGGCAATAAAGAACACTGGTGATACTTAGCAGTAGTCTTCCTCATTTGTTTGCGGCAACTCTGCCTGTGACCAAGGACTGTGTTAGTCTGAAACGCGCAAGGCACAACTATCAGAACCTGGAATCTGCCCATTGTGCTGCAGCTGTATTTTGTACTGGTGGTGAGGGTGTCCTATTGTCTTGGACACTGAGGAACTTAAATATATATATATATATATTATCTACTGGCGGTCGCCAGTAGATAGTTATAGTTAGGACCTATTTTCCATAGGAAATCTGCGACATTCTATTTGAAATAACTCTTGCGTCGGTTGACGAATCTTCGCGAAATGTTCAAACTTTATGGCCCGCTCCGGTCCGCTCCTACCCTGAAAGTCTCAGGGTGATTCGTCAAGCGGGGGCCGAGAAAAAGGGGGTCCCAAAACGTGTTTTCCCCATTCATTTTCCCATAGGAAACTTTAGACACGGCTACAGCCCGAACTGCTGAACGGAATTACACCAAATTTGGCAAAGAGGTAGTTCTTGGTTCAGAAAGAACCCTTTTTGTTAAATGGTGTAAATCCGTTCAGTAGTTCCTGTGAAAATCAAAATGAAAATCACATATATATCTATGGCCGCGTCGGATTCGCGCACCCTCACGATCACGAGCTGCATGCTAATTGGCTGTCAACACTCCAAATCAGGAAGTGTTGGCAGCCATTTTGTCCCTCGGTAGAACCGAGGGACAGAAACAAATGCGCAAAGCGCAAAAGGGGGCAGGGTAGAAACACCCTGACCTCCTAGGTCTGCTCAGGGGGTCCCACAAGGACCCCTTGGGCAGAAAAAGCATTTTTTTTTTTTAAATCGGCGGGATGCGCTTAGGTGCGCGAATCCCGCCGAGAAAAAAAGAAACAAGTGCGCAAACGCACAAAGGGGGCAGGGGTAGAAACACCCTGACCCCCTAGGTCTGCTCAGGGGGTCCCACAAGGACCCCTGGGCAGAAAAAGCATTTTTGTTAAAAAAATCGGCAGGATGCGCTCAGGGTGCGCGGATCCTGCCGAGAAATAAAATCGAAGCGCGGTCTCCCGCGCTTCGATGCAAATTTTCCCCCGGGTGGCCCAAGTCCTGGGGGCATGCGGAGGGTGGGTTTATTGTTTATATGGGGGGCCTCTAAGGCCCCCCAAGCCCCGGGGACCGCCACCCCCGGGGCTTAATAAAAAAAAATGGTGTGGGACGGCTCTCCTGCCCTCCCGCAGCCCCGGGGACCGCCACCCCCGGGCTTCTTTTTAAATTGTAAATAACGTGTGGGGGCTCCAGCCCCCCACACGCCCGGGGCTGTGCAATTCCAAGGGAGGGGCCGCGCGGCCCCCTCCTGGAGCCCTTGATGGCCCTGAGGACCGCCACCCCCAGGGCCGGCTCCTGCAGTGTCCCGGGGTGCCTACCCCGGGACACTGTAGTTTGCTATGACAGGACGGGAGCCTCGCGGCTCCCGTCCTGTCATAGCTAAACTGCTTGGATATTGGAGCGAGAGCAGGGAAACCTGCTCTCGCTTGCAATATCCAAAGCAAATTGCTTTTCCACATGGGGAGCTGCATCTTAGCAGCTCCCCATGTGGAAAAGCAATGCCGGCTCCCAAGGGACCCGGGAGCTGGCGGGACTGTGGGGGGATTGGGGACCCCCACAGTCCCCAACGGAGAGGGCCAGCCCGGGGGATGGGGTCCCCGGGGCAAGTAGTGGCCCGGGAGGGGGCCACGCGGCCCCCTTCCCCAAAATTAAAATAAAAAAACAAAGTCCGGCCCCGGGGATGGGGTCCCCGGGGCCATAGAGTGGCCTGAGGAGGGGGCAACGCAGCCCCCTCCAAAACAATAAAAATAAAAAAAAGGCCATGCCCTGGGAATGGGGTCCCCAGGGCCGATTAAGGCCTCGGGAGGGGGCCACGCGGCTCCCTTCCAAATTGTTTTTTTTTTTTTAAATAAATAGGGGCAGGCCCTGGGGGATGGGGGCCCCAGGACCAATAAATTGGAAAAGAAGGGGGCCACATGGCCCCCTTCTTAAAAAAAAAAAAAAAAAACACCGGCATCGCGCCGGAGGCCACGCCCCTTCTTTCATCACTCTGCAAACGCACTCCCCTGGCGCGTTTGCAGATGGGGAACAATTCCCCTTGAATACTGGGGGTCCCTGGGGGCCAACTAGCCCACCAGGAACCTCCAGTATGCGCCAGGGGCTGCGTTGCAGAGAGGTGTACAGAGGCTACGCCCCTTTCACACCTCTCTGCAACGCAGCTCTGTGGCGCTTTTGGAGGTACATGGTGGGCTAGTTGGACTCCAGGGACCCTCAGGATCGAAGGGGATTTCATTCCCCAACTTAAAACGCGCCACGGGGCGCGTTTGCACAGTGGTGAAGGGAGGGGCGGGGCTTCAGGTGACATGTGTGCAAACAGGCCCCGTGGCGCATTTTAAGATGGGGAATGAAATCCCCTTCAATCCTGAGGGTCCCTGGGGGCCAACTAGCCCACCAGGTACGTCCAGAAAGCGCCACAGAGCTGCGTTGCAGAGAGGTGCAAAGGGGCGTGGCCTCTGAACACCTCTCTGCAACGCAGCTCCCTGGCGCATACTGGAGGTACAGGGTGGGCTAGTTGGACCCCAGGGACCCTCATGATTCAAGGGACTTAATCCCCCAACTTAAAACGCGCCATGGGGCGCGTTTGCACAGATGTCACCTCAGGCCCCGCCCCTCCCTTCACCATTGTCCAAATATTCCTCTAAAATCAGCCGAACTACGAATTCCGATTTACTCACCTGTTATCAGGAGAGACCTCAGTGCTGCATCTTTGAGCCCAGTACTGATCCTGAAAAGTAATTTTAACCGTACTTACCAGTAACTTGAATTTCCTTCCACAGGCTAACATTGAATGGTTTCACTTGGAAATTCTTCTAAGTGTGGAGTTTTGGAACTTTATAATATTCCTCTAAAATCAGCCAAAATACGAATTCCGATTTACTCACCTGTTATCAGGAGAGACCTCAGTGCTGCATCTTTCAGCCCAGTACTGATCCTGAAAAGTAATTTTAACTGTACTTACCAGTAACTTGAATTTCCTTCCATAGGCTAACATTGACTGGTTTCACTTGGAAATTCTTCTAAGTGTGGAGTTTTGGAACTTTATAATATTCCTCTAAAATCAGCCGAACTACGAATTCCGATTTACTCACCTGTTATCAGGAGAGAACCCAATGCTGCATCTTTTAACCCAGCACTGACACTGAAAAGTAATTCTAACCGTACTTACCAGTAACTTGTATTTCCTTCCATAGGAATCCATTGTCTGGTTTTCAGCAGAAAAGTTTCAAAGTGTCGATTTTTGAAACATACAAATATTCCTCTAAAATCAGCAGAACTACGAATTCCGATTTACTCACCTGTTATCAGGAGAGACCTCAGTGCTGCATCTTTGAGCCCAGTACTGATCCTGAAAAGTAATTTTAACCGTACTTACCAGTAACTTGAATTTCCTTCCATAGGATAACATTGACTGGTTTCACTTGGAAATTCTTCTAAGTGTGGAGTTTTGGAACTTTATAATATTCCTCTAAAATCAGCCAAAATACGAATTCCGATTTACTCACCTGTTATCAGGAGAGACCTCAGTGCTGCATCTTTCAGCCCAGTACTGATCCTGAAAAGTAATTTTAACTGTACTTACCAGTAACTTGAATTTCCTTCCATAGGCTAACATTGACTGGTTTCACTTGGAAATTCTTCTAAGTGTGGAGTTTTGGAACTTTATAATATTCCTCTAAAATCAGCCAAAATACGAATTCCGATTTACTCACCTGTTATCAGGAGAGACCTCAGTGCTGCATCTTTCAGCCCAGTACTGATCCTGAAAAGTAATTTTAACCGTACTTACCAGTAACTTGAATTTCCTTCCATAGGCTAACATTGACTGGTTTCACTTGGAAATTCTTCTAAGTGTGGAGTTTTGGAACTTTATAATATTCCTCTAAAATCAGCTGAACTACGAATTCCGATTTACTCACCTGTTATCAGGAGAGAACCCAGTGCTGCATCTTTAGCCCAGCACTGACCCTGAAAAGTAATTCTAACCGTACTTACCAGTAACTTGTATTTCCTTCCATTGGAATCCATTGTCTGGTTTTCAGCAGAAAAGTTTCAAAGTGTCGATTTTCACAAACTACAAATATTCCTTAAAAATCGCCTGTATGACTTAAACGCATTCGTTCAACTGTTTACAGGAGATGCACCAGTGCTGGATACAGGATCCACCACTGAGTAAGAAAAAGTAACAATAACACTACTTACCTGCTAAGTGAATTTCCTCCCATAGGATAACATTGGTGATTCTATGTGAAAAAGTTTCTAAGTGTCAACTTTTAAAATACAATAATATTCCTTAAAAATCACTACTGTAACCAAAACGCTTTACTCAACTGTTTACAGGAGATGTCCCAGGACTGAATCTAGGATCCAGTCCTGTGGTTATAAAAGTAATCCATAAAGTAACTAATTGCATTTAACTAGAAATTAACATTGAGCTCAATGTTGCATTGTGTTTGAAATTGTGTTGCCCATTGCAACAACTGTAACTACTGTACTTAAAAGTCTATTGCCTATTTGCAAAGTATTTAAACTAAAGTAATTCATTCTGAGAAAGTATATTTTGTAATGTAATGTATAATGTAATTACAATGTAATTTAAAAAATAAAATATGTAAAAATAAATAGTTTAAAAAAATGTAGTAAATCAGTATCAAAAAATAAATATAACAATTAATACATTTAACAATTGTCATTTACAAAACCTTTGAAATTCACTGAAAAACCATAGGTTTTAGGGCGTTATAGTTAGAAATTAGCATTTAAAAAACCTTTGAAATTCACTTAAAAAACCATAGGTTTCAGGCACGTTATAGTTAGAAATTAGCATTTAAAAAACCTTTGAAATTCACTGAAAAAAACCATAGGTTTCAGACACGTTATAGTTAGAAATTAGCATTTAAAAAACCTTTGAAATTCACTGAAAAAACCATAGGTTTTAGGGACAGTTATAGTTATTTGGACATTTCACTCGTACAAAACCATAGAAATTCCCCGTTATAGTTAGTTCAGCTAACTATAACTCGCGCCCGCAATGCACTGCTGATGACGTCACATATTACATCACTCATGACATGGTCAGTGACATCACTGATGACATCACTGATGACATCTCAAATGACATCACTGATGACATCACTGATTACATCATCCACGTGATAATCTGACGCACCTCCTCACACCCTAATATAACCTTTGATACACCCACTCTAAATTACAGACTGCCATTCGCAAAACCATAGACACTCCAACACCAATAACTACATACCCACTCACTGATTCTTAGGTCTACACACACACATCCACTCACTCACCCATACAGTCACTCATACTTACGGTCACTCAGTACAGGACTATCATATGCACTCATACTCCTATATAGACACTCAAACACCGCCACTCATCCATAGAGGTACTCACACACCTAGTCAGTCATGCAAATAATTAAACACACTGCCATTTACTCACCTATACAGTTATACACACACCAGCTCACTTACTCATACAAATACTAGCACATTCTTACGCTCTTATACAATCACTGATACAAGCACACACTCATCCATACAGTCACTCTCACAATCACACACTCTCGCTTATAGCTATTTATATACTCAAACACACATATATACTGCCTTTCACATATGTAGTTACTCACACATGTACCACTGGGACATACATTCACTCACTAACACACTCTTACACACACTTACCCACCCATACAGTCTATCACAGATGCACTCTTGAAACCATCCACCCAGTGAATCACCCACTCACAAATCTATGCACAGAGTCGCACACACCCCACCCACACAAACACTCAGGCACCCATACAGATACTCAGACAACCAATCATTAACTCATATAGACACTCATGTAGCTATTCACAAACCCATGCAGCCACTTACACAGCAACAGACAGACAGTTACAGACAGTCACCCAGTTTAGTCACTAACCCTTGCATTCAGTAAGATATGTTTAATCACTCACTTATAGAGTCAGTCACGCACCTACTAAATCCTTCATCCACACACGTATACACCCACTCATTCTTCAATACACCTTTCCCTATATATTAAAAATATTTAAACTTTACAGAAACACAGTCACTGGATGATGTCATCAGTGATGTCATTTGAGATGTCATCAGTGATGTCATCAGTGATGTCACTGACCATGTCATGAGTGATGTAATATGTGATGTCATCAGCAGTGCATTGCGGGGCGCGAGTTATAGTTAGCTGAACTAACTATAACGGGGGAATTTCTATGGTTTTGTACGAGTGAAATGTCCAAATAACTATAACTGTCCCTAAAACCTATGGTTTTTTCAGTGAATTGCAAAGGTTTTTAAATGCAAATTTCTAACTATAACATGTCTGAAACCTATGGTTTTTTCAGTGAATATATATATATATATATATATATATATATATATATATATATATATATATATATTACAACCTCATTTCCATGTTACTGGAGTTCCGCTGCGCACTCACGAATAACCAATTCTTATTACGATGTAAACTTCAAAGCAGTTTATTAAAGCAAAGCCAGTAAATCCCAACGCATTTCAGTCTCTACTGAGACCTTGTTCACGGGAGAAAATGCAAGTGGCAGCTGCGTTTTTTTCTTATTTAAATGTAATGACCGGCATGTTACATCACATCCTGTAGCTGACCACAATGCATTGTGGATAACAAAGTGCAAATACATAAACAAATTCCCAAATAATATTGAAATAGATTAAAACCCAAGTGCATTAACTTGCGATTCCCATATGGGAGGCATATACTAAAACCTGTACTATATTTCAAGTCTCAAACATTTTAAGCCGACAATTAATTAATTGATACCGCAAAACCAACCAAACGGGGTGAGAATTAATCACCCAAATGTACATGTCAAACAATGTGGTCGCTATTATGATCTACTCAAATTGCAATAATTGCACAAGTTCATCCAGGGATAACAGTTCATTCCCTTTGATTTACTTATCTGTAATAGTTACTAATTGTACCATCCTGCCCTACAGTGGGCAATGCGAGCTACTTTGTTACTTTTCAAATATCACCTATATTCAAAGTTTACATATTCATATGGAATAATCCCCTGCTTAGTAGGTTACATTTCTAGGTATTATTATTTTTCATACCATCTGTACGGCTTTACAGACTATTTCAGTAACATTAGTGTGAAAAAACTTAATAATGAAATCAAGCATGTGCAGAGGTGTAATGTGCTCATTAAAAATTACAACATAATTCAAGGGAAGGTACTTAAGTCTGTTGTTCAACAAGGCAATGTAAATGTTCCAACAGGGCTATATTACAGCTGTGAATGTAATTCCTCATCTTGATTTAATCCATTAGGAGTTAATGTTCGGAAAGACAAAATGTGGCGTGATTCTTTTTGTCTTAGGATCCTCTCACGATCTCCGCCTCTTACATGTCTTTCCACTGTTTCCACTGCGTAGAATTTCAGTTCTTTCCAGTTGCCCCATGTTCTTTTTCCATGTGTATATATATATATATATGTATACGTCTGTATATGTATATATATATATATATATATATATATATATATATATATATATATATATATATTCACTGAAAAAACCATAGGTTTCAGGGGCGTTATAGTTAGTTGGACATTTCACTCGTACAAAACCATAGAAATTCCCCCGTTATAGTTAGTTCAGCTAACTATAACTCGCGCGCCCGCAATGCACTGCTGATGACGTCACATATTACATCACTCATGACATGGTCAGTGACATCACTCATGACATCACTGATGACATCTCAAATGACATCACTGATGACATCATCCTTCTGATAGAGTGGCAGACCTCCTCTCACCCTAATATAACCTTTGATACAGACACTCAAAAATACAAACTAACATTTTCAAAACAATGGACATACCAATACCAGTTACAACACACCTATTCAGTAATTCCAAGATCTACACACACATCCACTCATTCACCAACAGCCCCTATACAGTCACTCATACATGTACTCACTCATCATATGTACTCATACACCTATACATCCTGTTACACACCGCCACTCATCCATAGAGTTACTCACACACATAGTCACACATGCAAACAAAGTATCAAACATCCATTTACTTGCATATACAGTTATACACACACTACCACACTTACTTCTACAGAAACTTACACATACTTACTCTCTTAAACAATCACTTATAGAAACACCTACTTATTTGTATAGGAACTCTTCCAATCTCTCATTCTCACATATACTCACTTATATACACCAATACTCACACATACTAGTTTAAAACATATGTAGTTACTCATAAAGACACTATTGAGACAGTCATTCACTCACTAACACACCCATACACATACTCATCCACCTATACAGTCCTGCACACATGCTGTCTTCAACACCTACAAACAGTGAGTCACTCATTCATGCATCTATGCACTAAGTAATACCCCCACCGAACCATACAGACACTCAGACACTCATACTGATACTCAAAAACCAACTAATAACCCATATAGACACTCATGTAGCTACTCACCAACCCATGCAGCCACTTATACACAAAGTGAGAGACTGATACAGATATTTTCATATTTAAACATTACTCACTAACCCATGTATTCACTAAGATACACTTAGTCAGTTATACAATCAATTTTACAAACAAAAATCATCCATTTAGACACTTATATACCCATTTATTCTTCCATCGACCCTGAGATATACATATATAAAACATATTTAATTTTCAGAAAAACACACATTCACTGGATGATGTCATCAGTGATGTCATTTGAGATGTCATCAGTGATGTCATGAGTGATGTCACTGACCATGTCATGAGTGATGTAATATGAGACGTCATCAGCAGTGCATTGCGGGCGCGCGAGTTATAGTTAGCTGAACTAACTATAACGGGGGAATTTCTATGGTTTTGTATGAGTGAAATGTCCAACTAACTATAACGCCCCTGAAACCTATGGTTTTTTCGGGGATTTTTTAAGGTTTTTTAAATGCTAATTTCTAACTATAACATGCCTGAAACCTATGGTTTTTTCAGTGAATTTCTAAGGTTTTTTAAATGCTAATTTCTAACTATAACGTGCCTGAAACCTATGGGTTTTTTCAGTGAATATATATATATTTATTATACTATGTATACATGTGAAAATGTCTCGGTCCCCTGTTTGCCTCGGTGGCACGGAAAAAATGGGTGGAACTGGCGTCAGCACGCCGACGAGGTCCTCTTATGGCTCCGATGACGTCATACGGTGTCGCGAGCGGAGCCGTGCTCGTTGACGTGGGAGAGCTAGGAAAGAATTTCCGTGGAATGCTGGTGCAGGGGATATTCACCTCAGTGTTCAGGCTAGTCCTTTGGGAGCAACTGTTTATGTTGCCACTCTAGAAACCGAAACCAGTGATCCGAGGGCAGAGGCCCTGCAGATGGCACACGAGGTGGGGTGCCCAGTCGTGTGCACCGGCGGGGCAGCGAAGTGACAAGCACCACAACCCACAAAAAAGGTAACGAGGGCACTGAATAACACAGGATCTTCTCTTTGTATCTGGCAGGAACAACGAAGTTAAAATGCCCTAGTACCAAAATGTAGAATTAGTGCTACAACGGTCTTCAAGAGGACCTGCGATGCCGCTTCTGCCTCCCGTACCCTGGAGGCGGCACATGGGTCACGCGGTACGGTCATACTGCGGTGGGACGCACACTCGTTGACCTCTCATGGCACTGCTCCACACTTCAGGGAGGACGCTTTCCATTAGCTATGTTTTCTGATGACATGTCACGCCGGCCCCGTCCAACAACAGAACTCCTTTAGATCCAAACAGACTCTTCCACTCTCTCACCGGAAGTGAAACCAGGCCACGCGGACACTTTCACAATACAACAGCTGGGAATGCACTTTTCGGTAAAAAAACACATTCCTTCCTCCTAATTAATCAAATAAACGTCTCACTGAAGAACAGGGGCCAGCTTCGATCGGTAAACAGCTGTTACAACGACTTTTTACTTTGCGATACCATTACAACACATGCATTACCACGCATGCCTTGTACATCACAAAGTCATTACTATGCATTTTTTAGAACGCATGGTCATTTACCACGCATGCCTTTACAACGAATTTTGTTGTAAAGGTATGTATGGTAAATGACCATGCGTTCTAAAAACATGTAGACGATCCATGTCATTGTAAGGAAACAGAGGCTGTTCCGTTTCCTCACAACGACGTGCACCGCCCTCAGAGATGACGTGAAGCAGGAACCACGAGGAGAGAGGAACCATGAGGAGTGAGAGGTAAGGGGGATTGGGCATGGGGTGGGGGTTTCTTTTCTAGGGTTTAGGGTAGTGCAGTGGTGTTTGGGTGGTGTAGGGGGTCGTGCTGGGGGTAGTGTTTTAGGGTTTAGGGTAGTGCAGTGGTATTTGGGTAGTGTAGGGGGTCGTGCTGGGGGGAGTGTTTTAGGGTTTAGGGTAGTGCAGTAGTGTAGGGGGTCGTGCTGGGGGTAGTGTTTTAGGGTTTAGGGTAGTGCAGTGGTGTATGGGTAGTGTAGGGTGTCATGCTGGGGTAGTGTTTTAGGGTTTAGGGTAGTGCAGTGGTGTTTGAGTAGTGTAGGGGGTCATGCTGGTGGTAGTGTTTTAGGGTTTAGGGTAGTGCAGTGGTGTTTGTGTAGTGTAGGGGGTCATGCTGGGGGTAGTGTTTTATGGTTTAGGGTAGTGCAGTGGTGTTTGGGGAGTGTAGGGGGTCGTGCTGGGGGTAGATTTAGGGTTTATGGTAGTGCAGTGGTGTTTGGGTAGTGTAGGGGGTCGTGCTGGGGTTAGTGTTTTAGGGTTTAGGGTAGTGCAGTGGTGTTTGTGTAGTGTGGGAGGTCATGCTGGGGGTATATTTAGGGTTTAGTGTAGTGCAGTGGTGTTTGGGTAGTGTAGGGAGTCGTGCTGGGGGTAGTGTTTTAGGGTTTAGGGTAGTGCAGAGGTGCTTGGAAAGTGTAGGGAGTCGTGCTGGTGGTAGTGTTTTAGGGTTTAGGGTAGTGCAGTTATGTTTGGGTAGTGTAGGGTGTCGTGTGCTGGGGGTAGTGTTTTAGGGTTTAGGGTAGTGCAGTGGTGTTTGAGTAGTGGAGGGGGTAGTGTTTTAGGGTTTAGGGTAGTGCGCCCAACCAGCCACAATATCCGTGGACAAAGGGGATCCTGACTCTTTGGAACGCTCCGTCAATTGAATAATTAAAGGTCAAGGGCCCTACCACGTCCAACACCTATCAATTCCTTTCTTGGGATCCCTCATATACTTGGAGAAAAAGGTACATAGTTTCTCATCAATTTCAGGCGTGTGTGCCACCTTCCCCTTCAGTGAGGGCCTGGGGCATTCTCCCCTCATCCTATTCCTGACCTCCCTTTCAAGGGGTTGATGGATTTTCCCCACCACATACTCTGCCACTTTGGCATCAGGTGTCCACTCTGCCGACCTAGGATGGTAAATTAGGGTAGGCTCGAACTTGTCCGAGTGGACCCCGTCCCCAACCGGGGACTGAGAGTAGTGGGACTCCGGACGCCAGGGACACCCCGAGTCCTTATCCTCATTGGAGGAGAAATCGTCCTCTGATACACCCTCTCCCTCTAAGGGAAACCCGCCATCGGGGTCTACAATAGTGGTGATAGTGTCGCAATTTTCTCCGGGCCCCTCCTCCTCCCGGCAGGGTGCATGTTTTAGCGTTCGCGCACTCTTGAGGAAGGTCTCCGTAAGTTTATCAAATCCTTCCAAGTGCCCCGCGTTATGCTTAACGGCCCTTTTATTCCCCATCTGGGAGCTACTTGGACCCGCCACCACCAGATCTGGGTCACTGAACACCCCAGGGATGCTTTTCGCCAGCTTATCAACCTGATCCCTAAGAGGAGCCAGCGCCCTAGAAATAGCCAGAGAGAGGGCTTGGTCCACTGCTGGAGGGAGAAGTTGGGGGCCATTCCTCCTCCACTTCCTGGTAGGAGGAGTAAAAATGGTCTTCTGGAGAAGACATGATAGCAGAGGGTGTGAGCACAGAACAAATGCCCTTAAAATCCTTAAGACAGCCCCCTCGCCGGTGCTCCAACAGCTGGGCTTTCCCCGAAGCTGTTATAAGAATAGACTGAGGCGCAATACCAATTACCACCACCAGGTGGTGCTGGTCACTAACGTGGCCGTGTGGGGAAATCACCGCGTAGCGGTGTCAAAATTAGGCGAGGGTTGGTCGGGAATCAAGTGGACACTAAAGGAGTGACCGGATTCCCAAACGCGCGTAAAGACCAGCGGGAGCGCTCGACGGAGCTGCCTCGCTCGGACCAGACGCGCCTGACAGGATCTCACCGCGCGCAGAGCACACAGCGGGAGAAACTGCGAGGGGGAGAACGCGCTCAGGCAAGAGCCTGCTGCGCAGGGAATATGAAACAATACCAAGGCAATAATGCTAATAACGTGCACAAGAAACCCCTATACAAACAGCAACAACGTCAGATTAAGCCAAGAATGTAAGGAATGCACTTAACTGACGAGCAGTGAAGAAAGAGGAAGCTGAAGGGACGTCACAATATTATATACGATGGACTGTGATATGATTGGACTATAGTTGCCTTGGAGACTACCCCCCTAATGGTTCATGGGTTGTGTAGTCTTTTGTTTAATGATTGTTGTGTTACGTTTTCTTTGAACTGCTATGCAAATAAAGTGAGGAAAGATATGCATAATCCTCGCCTCCGTCCTGCCATAGAATTCATTAAACTTTATTTGATCTGATTTAGAAACATAGATCATAAAAGTGTACATAAAAACAGTAAATCCTCTTTCCTAATACAATACAGTGAGAATTAATTAAAACCAGTAGGTAAAAACGGGTGTTACAAAGCCCGGTTCAGAGCAACTTCAGGTTAACAGAATCGTAAAGTTCAATGTTTCGCAAGATCAATCTCATGTACTTCGTGCAAAATACGCAATAAGGGGTCCAAGTAAGATGTAACGCTCCAATACCTGACCAGTTTGCACTATATAAAACTGCAGAAAAACTAAAAATAAAAAGTGTTTTGCACACTTCTGTCATTGGGCTATATGTGGGCTACATCTGGGTGATATTTGTGCTACATTTGGGCTCTTTTTTCTCTGGTGGCCATCTTGGGAGACTTATTTGTTATGAAGTTTCCTAATTTCGTCATTTACTGCAGTCTCCTCAGTAGGAAATGCTTTCAGTTTTTTACTTTGATTCCATCAAGAAGGCATTCAGATGTGTCACACATTTGCCATAAATTCAGAATGTTAGCACTCTAGTTGTTCATTAGATCACTGTAGTAAAGCTACTGCTCACCAGGGAGTTAACTGGAAGTCTACTGCTGGTATTGAAAGTGATTGTTTCAGTCTGCATGTCAGAATTTTCTAATGAAATAGAAGAGGATTTGAGATCTCACTTAAAACATGCCCTACATTTTCTTTCTGCAGCACTAACCATAATTTCTATGGCAAAATGAACCCCCTCATTTTGTTCCTTTTTAAATTAAATGTTTTAAGTGTTACCAGTTTATTCCAATCAAGATGGCTTCAGGTGTGCCATACTTTTGTCATAAGTAAGACTGTTAGCGCTCTAGTTGTTCTTTAGAACACTCTGGGAAGCTGCAGTAGAACACAAAGGCATCAACTGACAGGCTGCTCCTGTTGAAATATAACAGGAAGATATTTGAGATCTCACTTAAAACATGTCCTAATTTTTCTTTCTACAGCACTAACCATAATTTCTATGACAAAATGAACCCCCTCATTTTGTTCCTTTTTAAATTAAATGTTTTAAGAGTTACCAGTTTATTCCAATCAAGATGGCTTCAGGTGTGCCATAATTTTGTCATAAGTAAGACTGTTAGCGCTCTAGTTGTTCTTTAGAACACTCTGGGAAGCTGCAGTAGAACACAAAGGCATCAACTGACAGGCTGCTCCTGTTGAAATATAACAGGAAGATATTTGAGATCACACTTGAAACATGTCCTAATTTTTCTTTCTACAGCACTAACCATAATTTCTATGACAAAATGAACCCCATCATTTTGTTCCTTTTTAAATTAAATGTTTTAAGTGTTACCAGTTTATTCCAATCAAGATGGCTTCAGGTGTGCCATACTTTTGTCATAAGTAAGGCTGTTAGCACTCTAGTTGTTCTTTAGAACACTCTGGGAAGCTGCAGTAGAACACAAAGGCATCAACTGACAGGCTGCTCCTGTTGAAATATAACAGGAAGATATTTGAGATCTCACTTAAAACATGTCCTAATTTTTCTTTCTACAGCACTAACCATAATTTCTATGGCAAAATGAACCCCCTCATTTTGTTCCTTTTTAAATTAAATGTTTTAAGTGTTACCAGTTTATTCCAATCAAGATGGCTTCAGGTGTGCCATACTTTTGTCCTAAGTAAGACTGTTAGCTCTCTAGTTGTTCTTTAGAACACTCTGGGCAGCTGCAGTAGAACACAAAGGCATCAACTGACAGGCTGCTCCTGTTGAAATATAACAGGAAGATATTTGAGATCTCACTTAAAACATGTCCTAATTTTTCTTTCTACAGCACTAACCATAATTTCAATGACAAAATGAACCCCCTCATTTTGTTCCTTTTTAAATTAAATGTTTTAAGAGTTACCAGTTTATTCCAATCAAGATGGCTTCAGGTGTGCCATCATTTTGTCATAAGTAAGACTGTTAGCGCTCTAGTTGTTCTTTAGAACACTCTGGGAAGCTGCAGTAGAACACAAAGGCATCAACTGACAGGCTGCTCCTGTTGAAATATAACAGGAAGATATTTGAGATCACACTTGAAACATGTCCTAATTTTTCTTTCTACAGCACTAACCATAATTTCTATGACAAAATGAACCCCATCATTTTGTTCCTTTTTAAATTAAATGTTTTAAGTGTTACCAGTTTATTCCAATCAAGATGGCTTCAGGTGTGCCATACTTTTGTCATAAGTAAGGCTGTTAGCACTCTAGTTGTTCTTTAGAACACTCTGGGAAGCTGCAGTAGAACACAAAGGAATCAACTGACAGTCTCTGCCCTTGTTGGATGTACATGTTTTACTGAGAATGTCAGACTTCAATCTCACATGACTGAGAAAGATAATGTGAATTTACAGAAAATATGCTCTCATTTTAGCTTCTGGAGCACCTTCCAAAACTGTATGGGGCAAGCATGTGAAAATAGTTTTCTCTCAAACATGATTCATGATATCCCAGCAGAAGTTTTTTCACAGGGTAAAATCACCTTAGAACACACCACAATTCCTGAAATTAGTATGGTACCATGAACAAATGAATTCTAATGTAACTAAAGTCTGTTATCACCCTTTATAGTTCTCCTTTTGGTAACCCTCAAAATCTTCGATTCACTACAATGCATTTCAATGGGGTACTATCATTTATATTGGTCCCAAGATGGCTGCCAGCAATTCCAGGATGAAGTGCTGACAGCCAATCAGATCTCACGAAGACATGTGTGGTTAGGCTCCGCCCAGATATATATGTGTTTTCTTTTTCAAATTTCTCAGGAACTACTGAACGGATTTACACCATTTAACCAAAAAGCACGACTCTGAACCAAGGGCTACCTTTTTGCCAAATTTGGTGAAATTTCGTTCAGCAGTTCGGGCTGTAGCTGCGACTAAAGGTTCCTATGGAAAATTGCATGGGGAAAACACGTTTTGGGACCCCCCATTTTTTCTCGGCCCCCACTTGATGAATCACCCCGAGACTTTCAGGATAGGAGTGGACAGGAGCGGGCCATAAGTTTTGAAAATTTCGCGAAGATTCATCAACCGGCGCCAAAGTTATTTTAAATAGAATGTTGTGGATTTCCTATGGAAAAATGGTCCTAACTATAACTATCTACTGGCAACCGCCAGTAGATAATATATATATATATATATTCACTGAAAAAACCATAGGTTTTAGGGACAGTTATAGTTAGTTGGACATTGCACTCGTACAAAACCCGTGAAATTCCCCCGTTATAGTTAGTTCAGCTAACTATAACTCGCGCCCCCGCAATGCACTGCTGATGATGTCACATATTACATCACTCATGACATGGTCAGTGACATCACTGATGACATCACTGATAACATCTCAAATGACATCACTGATGACATCACTGATAACATCTCAAATGACATCACTGATGAGATCACTGATGACATCATCCAGTGACTGTGTATTTCTGTAAAGTTTAAATATGTTTAATATATATGCCAAGGCGTATTGAAGAATGAGTGGGTGTATAAGTGTCTGAATGGATGATTTAGTAGGTGCGTGACTGACTCTATAAGTGAGTGACTAAACGTATCTTACTAAATGCATGGGTTAGTGACTAAACTGTGTGAATGTCTTTATCCGTCTGTCTGTTGGTGTGTAAGTGGCTGCATGGGTTTGTAAATAGCTAAATGAGTGTCTATACGAGTTATTGATTGGTTGTCTGAGTATCTGTATGGGTGCCTGAGTGTTTGTGTGGGTGGGGTGTGTGTGACTGCACATAGATGTATCAGTGGGTGATTCACTGGGTGCATGGTTTCAAGAGTGCATCTGTGATGGACTGTATGGGTGGGTGAGTGTGTGTATGGGTGTGTTAGTGAGTGAATGTATATCTCAGTGGTACATGTGTGAGTAACTACATATGTGAAAGGCAGTATATATGTGTGTTAGAGTATATAAATGGGTATAAGTGAGCGTGTGTGATTGTGAGAGTGGCTGTATGGATGAGTGTGTACTTGTATTAGTGATTGTATAAGAGCGTAAGAATGTGCTAGTATTTGTATGAGTAAGTGAGCTGGTGTGTGTATAACTGTATAGGTGAGTAAATGGCAGTGTGATTAATTATTTGCATGACTGACTAGGTGTGTGAGTACCTCTATGGATGAGTGGCGGTGTGTGAGTATCTATGTAGGTGTATGAGTGCATATGATAGTCCTGTACTGAGTGACCGTAAGTATGAGTGACTGTACAGGTGAGTGAGTGGATGTGTGTGTAGACCTAAGAATCAGTGAGTGGGTATGTAGTTATTGGTGTTGGAGTGTCTATGGTTTTGAGAATGGCAGTCTGTAATTTACAGTGGGTGTATCAAAAGTTATATTAGGGTGTGAGAAGATGCATGAAATTATCACATGGATGATGTCATCAGTGATGTCATCAGTGATGTCATTTGAGATGTTATCATGATGTCATCAGTGATGTCACTGACCATGTCATGAGTGATGTAATATGTGACGTCATCAGCAGTGCATTGCGGGGGCGCGAGTTATAGTTAGCTGAACTAACTATAACGGGGGAATTTCACGGGTTTTGTACGAGTGCAATGTCCAACTAACTATAACTGTCCCTAAAACCTATGGTTTTTTCAGTGAATTTCAAAGGTTTTTTAAATGCTAATTTCTAACTATAACGTGCCAGAAACCTATGGTTTTTTCAGTGAATTTTAAAGGTTTTTTAAATGCTAATTCCTAACTATAACATGTCTAAAACCTATGGGTTTTTTCAGTGAATTTCAAAGGTTTTGTAAATGACAATTTTTAAATGTATTAATTGTTATATTTATTTTTTTGATACTGATTTACTACATTTTTTAAACTATTTATTTTTAGATATTTTATTTTTTAAATTACATTGTAATTACATTATACATTACATTACAAAATATACTTTCTCAGAATGAATTACTTTAGTTTAAATACTTTGAAAATAGGCAATAGACTTTTAAGTACAGTAGTTACAGTTGTTGCAATGGGCAACACAATTTCAAACACAATGCAACATTGATCTCAATGTGAATTTCTAGTTAAATGCAATTAGTTACTTTATGGATTACTTTTATAACCACATGACTGGATCCTAGATTCAGTCCTGGGACATCTCCTGTAAACAGTTGAGTAAAAGCGTTTTGTTTACAGTAGTGATTTTTAAGGAATATTATTGTATTTTAAAAGTTGACACTTAGAAACTTCTTCACATAGAATCACCAATGTTATCCTACAGGAGGAAATTCACTTAGCAGGTAAGTAGTGTTATCGTTACTTTTTCTTAGTCAGTGGTGGATCCTGGATCCAGCACTGGTGCATCGCCTGTAAACAGTTGAAAGAATGCGTTTAAGTCATACAGGCGATTTTTAAGGAATATTTGTAGTTTGTGAAAATCGACACTGAAACTTTTCTGCTGAAAACGAGACAATGGATTCCTATGGAAGGAAATACAAGTTACTGGTAAGTACGGTTAGAATTACTTTTCAGGGTCAGTGCTGGGCTAAAAGATGCAGCACTGGGTTCTCTCCTGATAACAGGTCAGTAAATCGGAATTCGTAGTTCGGCTGATTTTAGAGAAATATTATAAAGTTCCAAAACTCCACACTTAGAAGAATTTCCAAGTGAAACCAGTCAATGATATCCTATGGAAGGAAATTCAAGTTACTGGTAAGTACGGTTAAAATTAATTTTCAGGATCAGTACTGGGCTCAAAGATGCAGCACTGAGGTCTCTCCTGATAACAGGTGAGTAAATTGGAATTCGTAGTTCGGCTGATTTTAGAGGAATATTATAAAGTTCCAAAACTCCACACTTAGAAGAATTTCCAAGTGAAACCAGTCAATGATATCCGATGGAAGGAAATTCAAGTTACTGGTAAGTACGGTTAAAATTACTTTTCAGAATCAGTACTGGGCTCAAAGATGCAAAACTGAGGTCTCTCCTGCTAACAGGTGAGTAAATCGGAATTCGTAGTTCTGCTGATTTTAGAGGAATATTTGTATGTTTCAAAAATCGACACTTAGAAACTTTTTCAGCAAAAAGCAGGCAATGATATCCTATGGAAGGAAATTCAAGTTACTGGTAAGTACGGTTAAAATTACTTTTCAGGATCAGTACTGGGCTCAAAGATGCAGCACTGAGGTCTCCGGATAACAGGTGAGTAAATCGGAATTCGTAGTGCTGCTGATTTTAGAGGAATATTTGTATGTTTCAAAAATCGACACAGAAACTTTTTCAGCAAAAAGCAGGCAATGATATCCTATGGAAGGAAATTCAAGTTACTGGTAAGTACGGTTAAAATTACTTTTCAGGATCAGTACTGGGCTCAAAGATGCAGCACTGAGGTCTCTCCTGATAACAGGTGAGTTAATCGGAATTCGTAGTTCTGCTGATTTTAGAGGAATATTTGTATGTTTCAAAAATCGACACTTAGAAACTTTTTCAGCAAAAAGCAGGCAATGATATCCTATGGAAGGAAATTCAAGTTACTGGTAAGTACGGTTAAAATTACTTTTCAGGATCAGTACTGGGCTCAAAGATGCAGCACTGAGGTCTCCGGATAACAGGTGAGTAAATCGGAATTCGTAGTTCTGCTGATTTGAGAGGAATATTTGTATGTTTCAAAAATCGACAGAAACTTTTTCAGCAAAAAGCAGGCAATGATATCCTATGGAAGGAAATTCAAGTTACTGGTAAGTACGGTTAAAATTACTTTTCAGGATCAGTACTGGGCTCAAAGATGCAGCACTGAGGTCTCTCCTGATAACAGGTGAGTAAATTGGAATTCGTAGTTCGGCTGATTTTAGAGGAATATTATAAAGTTCCAAAACTCCACACTTAGAAGAATTTCCAAGTGAAACCAGTCAATGATATCCTATTGAAGGAAATTCAAGTTACTGGTAAGTACGGTTAAAATTACTTTTCAGGATCAGTACTGGGCTCAAAGATGCAGCACTGATGTCTCTCCTGATAACAGGTGAGTAAATCGGAATTCGTAGTTCTGCTGATTTTAGAGGAATATTTGTATGTTTCAAAAATCGACACAAACTTTTTCAGCAAAAAGCAGGCAATGATATCCTATGGAAGGAAATTCAAGTTACTGGTAAGTACGGTTAAAATTACTTTTCAGGATCAGTACTGGGCTCAAAGATGCAGCACTGAGGTCTCTCCTGATAACAGGTGAGTAAATTGGAATTCGTAGTTCGGCTGATTTTAGAGGAATATTACAAAGTTCCAAAACTCCACACTTCAAAGAATTTCCAAGTGAAACCAGTCAATGATATCCGATGTAAGGAAATTCAAGTTACTGGTAAGTACGGTTAAAATTACTTTTCAGGATCAGTACTGGGCTCAAAGATGCAGCATTGAGGTCTCCTAATAACAGGTGAGTAAATCGGAATTCGTAGTTCCGCTGATTTTAGAGGAATATTTGTATTTTTCAAAAATCGACAGAAACTTTTTCAGCAAAAAGCAGGCAATGATATCCTATGGAAGAAAATTCAAGTTACTGGTAAGTATGGTTAAAATTACGTTTCAGGATCAGTACTGGGCTCAAAGATGCAGCACTGAGGTCTCCCCTGATAACAGGTGAGTAAATCAGAATTCTTAGTTCTGCTGATTTTAGAAGAATATTTGTATGTTTCAAAAATCGACACTTAGAAACTTTTTCAGCAAAAAGCAGGCAATGATATCCTATGGAAGGAAATTCAAGTTACTGGTAAGTACGGTTAAAATTACTCTTCAGGATCAGTACTGGGCTCAAAGATGCAGCACTGAGATCTCCGGATAACAGGTGAGTAAATCGGAATTCGTAGTTCTGCTGATTTTAGAGGAATATTTGTATGTTTCAAAAATCGACACAGAAACTTTTTCAGCAAAAAGCAGGCAATGATATCCTATGGAAGGAAATTCAAGTTACTGGTAAGTACGGTTAAAATTACTTTTCAGGATCAGTACTGGGCTCAAAGATGCAGCACTGAGGTCTCTCCTGATAACAGGTGAGTAAATTGGAATTCGTAGTTTGGCTGATTTTAGAGGAATATTATAAAGTTCCAAAACTCCACACTTAGAAGAATTTCCAAGTGAAACCAGTCAATGATATCCGATGGAAGGAAATTCAAGTTACTGGTAAGTACGGTTAAAATTACTTTTCAGGATCAGTACTGGGCTCAAAGATGCAGCACTGAGGTCTCTCCTGATAACAGGTGTGTAAATCGGAATTCGTAGTTCGGCTGATTTTAGAGGAATATTTGCACAATGGTGAAGGAAGGGGGTGGGGCCTGAGGTGACATGTCTGCAAACACGCCCTGTGGCGCGTTTTAAGTTGGAGAATTAATTCCTCCTCAATCCCGAGGGTCCCTAGGGGCCAACTAGCCCACTAGATACCTCCAGTATGCGCCAGAGAGCAGCGTTGCAGAGAGGTGTTCAGAGGCCACGCCCCTTTTACAACACTCTGCAACGCAGCTCCGTGGCGCTTACTGGAGGTACCTGGTGGGATAGTTGGCCCCAGGGACCCTCAGGATTGAAGGTGATTTAATTCCCCATCTTAAAATGCGCCACGGGGCCTGTTTGCACACATGTCACCTGAAGCCCCGCCCCCTCCCTTCACCACTGTGCAAACGCGCCCCGTGGCGCGTTTTAAGTTGGGGGATTAAGTTCCCTTGAATCCTGAGGGTCCCTGGAGTCCAACTAGCCCACCATCCACCTCCAAAAAGCGCCACAGAGCTGCGTTGCAGAGAGGTGTAAAAGGGGCGTGGCCTCTAAACACCTCTCTGCAACGCAGCTCCTGGCGCTTACTGGAGGTTCCTGGTGGGCTAGTTGGCCCCCAGGGACCCCAGTATTGAAGGGGAATTATTTCCCCAATTTAAAACGCGCCACAGCGCGCGTTTGAAGAGTGGTTAAGGGAGGGGGCGGGCCTGACGCTCGATGCGTCTTTTTCGTTCTTTTGGGGTTTTTTTAACGGGGGCTGTGTGGCCCCCCTTCTTTTTTACTTTTTGGGGCCCTGGGGACCCCATCCCCCAGGGCCTGATGCCTTTTTTCTTAAAAACAAATAAAATAATGTACGGGAAGGGGGCCGCATGGCCCCCCTCCCGTGGCCGATTCCGGCCCCGGGGACCCCATCCCCCGGGGCATAGCCACTTTTTAAGACATTTTTGGAGGAGGGGGGCTGCGTGGCCCCCCTCCTAAGGCCTCTATTGGCCCCGGGGACCCCATCCCCCGGGGCCGGCCTTTATTTTATTTAAATTATTTTTGGGGAGGGGGGCCGCGTGGCCCCCCTCCCGGGCCACTACTTGCCCCGGGGACCCCATCCCCCAGGGCTGGCCCTATCCTTTGGGGTCCGTGGGGGGACCCCAACTCCCCCACGGACCATGCCGGCTCCCCACCTCCTGCGGGAGCCGGCATTGCTTTTCCACATGGGGAGCTGCTAACATGCAGCTCCCCGTGTGGAAAAGCAATGTGCTTTGGATATTGGAAGAGAGAGCAGGTTTCCCTGCTCTCGCTTCCAATATCCAAAGCAGTTTGCAATGACAGGACGGGAGCCACGAGGCTCCCGCCCTGTCATTGCAAACAGCAGTGTCCCAGGGGTAGGCACCCCGGGACACTGCAGGAGCCGGCCCTGGGGGGTGGTGGTCCCCAGGGCCATCAAAGGCTCCAGGAGGGGGGACGCGCGGCCCCCCTCCCATCCTGTGCACAGCCAAGGAGAGGTGGTGGTACCCGGGCTCGGGGGTCCTAAACGGACCCCCACATTTTATTATTTAGTGCCGCGGGGAGATTGCGGTCCCCGGGGCGTGTGGGGTCTCGAGCCCCCCCACACAGGCAATTTAAAAATTTAAAAAAGAAGCCCCGGGGGTGGCGGTCCCCGGGGCTGCGGGGGGGCCGTGTGCCCCCCACAACCATTATTTTTATAAAGCCCCGGGGGGTGGCAGTCCCCCCATATTATTTTTAAATTAAACCCTGCATGCCCCCGGGAATTTTTTTTAATTGGCAGGATCCGCGCACCCAGCGCGTTTTTGCCGATTTAAAAAAAAAAAATGTTTTTGGCCCTGGGGGTCCTTGTAGGACCCCCTGAGCAGGCCTAGGGGGTCAGGGTGTTTCTACCCTGCCCCCTTTTTGCGTTTTGTGCGATTTTTTTAACTGTTTTCTTGTGACTCGGTTCTACCGAGTCACAAGATGTCTGCCAACACTTCCTGGTTTGGAGTGTTGACAGCCAATTAGCATACAGCTGGTCATCGGGAGGGTGCGCGGACCCTCCGCAGCCATAGATATATATGTGTTTTTACTTTTGATTTTCTCAGCAACTACTGAACGGATTTTCACCATTTAACAAAAAGGGTTCTTTCTGAACCAAGAACTACCTCTTTGCCAAATTTGGTGTAATTCCGTTCAGCAGTTCGGGCTGTAGCCGTGGCTAAAGTTTCCTATGGGAAAATGAATGGGGAAAACACGTTTTGGGACCCCCCTTTTTTCTCGGCCCCCGCTTGACGAATCACCCCAAGACTTTCAGGATAGGAGCGGACCGGAGCGGGCCACAAAGTTTGAAATTTCACGAAGATTCGTCAACCGACGCAAGAGTTATTTCAAATAGAATGTTGCGGATTTCCTATGGAAAATAGGTCCTAACTATAACTATCTACTGGCGACCGCCAGTAGATAATATATATATATATATATATATATATATATATATATATATATATATATATATATATATATATATATATATATATATATATATATGTATGTATGTATATTATCTACTGGCAGTCGCCAGTAGATAGTTATAGTTAGGACCTATTTTCCATAGGAAATTCACAACATTCTATTTGAAATAACTTTGGCGCTGGTTGACGAATCTTCGCGAAATTTTCAAAACTCGTGGCCCGCTCCGGTCCGCTCCTATCCTGAAAGTCTCGGGGTGATTCGTCAAGTGGGGGCCGTGAAAAAGGGGGTCCCAAAACGTGTTTTCCTCATGCAATTTTCCATAGGAACCTTTCATCGCAGCTACAGCCCGAACTGCTGAACGGAATTACACCAAGGGTGATAACAGACTTTAGTTACATTAGAATTCATTTGTTGATGGTACCATACTAATTTTAGCAATTGTGGTGTGTTCTAAGGTGATTTTACCCTGTGAAAAATCCTTCTGCTGGGATATCATGAATCATGTTTGAGAGAAAACTATTTTCTCATACTTTTCCCATTGAGGTTTGGAAGGTGATCTAGAAGCTAAAATGAGAGCATATTTTCTGTAAATTCACTCTATCTTTCTCAGTCTTGTGAGAATGAAGTCTGACATTCTCAGTAAAACATGTACATCCAACAAGGGCAGAGACTGTCAGTTGATTCCTTTGTGTTCTACTGCAGCTTCCCAGAGTGTTCTAAAGAACAACTAGAGTGCTAACAGCCTTACTTATGACAAAAGTATGGCACACCTGAAGCCATCTTGATTGGAATAAACTGGTAACTCTTAAAACATTTAATTTAAAAAGGAACAAAATGAGGGGGTTCATTTTGTCATAGAAATTATGGTTGGTGCTGTAGAAAGAAGAATTAGGACATGTTTCAAGTGTGATCTCAAATATCTTCCTGTTATATTTCAACAGGAGCAGCCTGTCAGTTGATGCCTTTGTGTTCTACTGCAGCTTCCCAGAGTGTTCTAAAGAACAACTAGAGCGCTAACAGTCTTACTTATGACAAAATTATGGCACACCTGAAGCCATCTTGATTGGAATAAACTGGTAAGTCTTAAAACATTTAATTTAAAAAGGAACAAAATGAGGGGGTTCATTTTGTCATAGAAATTATGGTTGGTGCTGTAGAAAGAAAAATTAGGACATGTTTTAAGTGAGATCTCAAATATCTTCCTGTTATATTTCAACAGGAGCAGCCTGTCAGTTGATGCCTTTGTGTTCTACTGCAGCTTCCCAGAGTGTTCTAAAGAACAACTAGAGAGCTAACAGTCTTACTTATGACAAAAGTATGGCACACCTGAAGCCATCTTGATTAGAATAAACTGGTAACACTTAAAACATTGTGTTAGACCTGGCACCATTGGCGTGGGTCTCCCTTCCATTTTTCGCTGTTGTCTCCTCTGTTTTTGCTGGTGTTAGATGCTCTGGGCGCTGTGCCACTGCCCTTCAGTGCCACTGCGCGAATGCTCCCTGTGTAAATATGACATGTGAATTGGTATATCCATGATTGGCTTATTTGGTTTACCTGTTAGTCCCAAGTAGCGTGGCCTGTGTGTGCCCAAGGCTGGTAAACCAAATGCTGCTGATGGGCCTGCAGCGCTGGTTTGCGCCACCCACAGAAGCAGCTTGTAAAGTGTGTCTCAGACCTGCCACTGCAGAGTCTGTGTGCAGTCCAGAACTGCCATCTTGGCTGTGAAGTGCACCCACTTCCCAGCCGCTGAACCGTCCCTTGGCATCATGTAAGTCACCCCTATGGTAGGGTGCATTGTGTGTGTAAGGTAGGACATGCCTTGGTGTATGTAGCATGTCCTGGTAGTGAATTACACCCAATTTCGTTTTTCACTACTGTAAGGCTACCTGTTCCCATAGGCTAGAATGGGCAGTTTGACTATTACATTCTATAGTCCTAACTGACCCCAGGAACATGGTAGAAAAATGAATTTAATATGCCTGAGCTCAGAATATTAAAATACATCTTTTAGTGAAGTTTATTTTTATATTCTGTGTTTGAAAATACCCCTTTTAGAAAGTAGGTATTTTCTTGCCTAAGCCTTCCAGTGTGCTCTGCTGTTATGTGTATTGGCTGTCTGGTTTTGGAGGGACAGGGCAGGCTGAGTCAGACCTGGGTTGAATAGAGAGATCTGCATTTAGAGTATGGGGAGGGGTGGCTCCTTGACCTGAATAGGGCTGTGCCTGCCAAGGTGAATGCTGGCTCCACCTCCTACTGTGTGTCTGATAGAAGACCCCCTCTTTCTGAAAGGAAGGATGCAGCCTGGTAAACAAAGTGCTCCAGGACTGACCAGAACTGGTTTTGGCTAGGCTCAGTGACTTGTAGCTTTTGAGAACAAAGACTTTTGGGGTATAAATATCTGTGCTGAAACGCCTACAAGGTGTATTGCTCCTGGATGTCAAGACGAACCTCTATCCGTGTAACTGAAGGAATCTGCAGGAGGTGACTATCCTTGTGCTTGTGTGCTGTTTCTGGGATTGGCCTGCAGTGGTTACCATTGGACTTGGAAGAAGAGGGAAAAGGACTTTTGAGAGAACTTTTATTAATCTTGCTAAAGCAATCACCCAAGGGCTAGGAGAGAGCTAGCCTCCTGTTCAAGTCTCAGGCACATCAGACTTCACCACCAGCCTCCTGAATCCTCCCAGCGAGGATTTCTATCTGCAGGTGAGGCTCCTGTGAGTTCCAGGGCCTCTAGTTCTACTACAGAGAAGAGAGTGCTGAAATCGTCGCTAACGCACGTTTGCGAGCCGCCGCAGTTGAGAGCACCCGAAAAATCATCGCGCTGCTGCCGCCGAGTGCTCGCAACCAAAGATCGAGTCATCGCACCGAGATCATCGCTTCACGACATCGCAGCGCGGACGTCGAGCGTCCGCCATTTTCATCGCATTGCATCAGGATCGTCGCTCCCTCGCGGAGCGCCATTTCTTCGCATCGCAACCCGATCGCACACGCAACAAGATCGTCGCCTCGCCTCCTCCCTTGCGGCAGGGAGTCATCGCATCAACGGTCTAGCGTGCAGAAGTTTGTCGCATCGTCTCTACATGCATCAGCAGATCGGCGCATCATCCTCCCCTCGCGGCAAGGATTTAACGCATCGCCGGCCTCGCGTGCAGAAATTCATCGCTACAGCTTCTTTGCGACACTTTGTTGGTTTTTGCTACGAAATCCAGGTACTTTGTAGGTAAAAGGGTCGCAGTGACCACTGCTTTGAACTGAACTCCTCTTTGCACACTTGAACTATTTTTGCAGCATTTCCAGAGTAATCCTATTTTACAGTATTGTGGCTTTTTATCGTTATTGGTCTTGTGTTAAGTCTATATATAAAGATATTTATTTTTGATAACTACTTGTGCGGTGTCCCTTTGTAGTGTTCCTCACTGTGTTACTGTGTATGGTCATAAATGCTTCACACACTGCCTCTGAGATAAGCCTAACTGCTCATGCTACGTTACCACAGGGTTGAGCAGGGGTTATCAAAGGGTGGAACCCTCTCACTCTGACTTAGGAAGAAGGGTCCCTACTTGGACAGTGGCCAGCCATTGCCAACTAGAGACCCCCATTTCTAACATTGGTGGTCAGCGGTGAGGATCTGGACTTGCATTTATGATCGCATACAGTAATTATAGTGTACACTACTAGTGAGTGCAGACCATAACGTAACCACATACATTTTGAGGTTTTTTGATTCTATTTTTGATTAATATTGCCAGTTATTACTACAATGGGCAAGCCCAGATCCAATGCCTCGGAGGATCTCTCCTGGGAAGAAGAGAAATTAGAAACCTACAATGCCAAGCAGCTCAAATATTTTTGCAAACAATTCACAGTCCCTATCACAGGTCTCACTAGAAGAGAGGAGTATTACAAGGCGCTGAAGGCCTGGCTAGAAGCCAGGGATGCCCCTAAGAATATGGGAGAGCTTGTGGAGGGGGAAGAGAATGCAGGAGAGCAGCAGGGCGAAGTAGTAGACTTAGTAGGAGATAAAGCAATTTCCAACCCGGGCACTAGTGTGTCCGCTAAGGGTCTGTCCCCAGAAGAGATGGAGGACAGGGAGAGAGATAGGCGGCATAATATGGAGATGGCTAAGCTTAAAATGGATGGTCACAGGGACCTAGAGAACAAGAAGTTAGAATTTGAGATTATGAAAATGAAACTTGAGCATGAGAGAATATTGAAGGAGTTGGAGATTAAAGCAAAGAGTGTAGAGATCTCCCCCTCTGGTGGCAGCATACCTGTAGTGCATACTGAGCATAGAGTGTATATACCCAAGGAGGTTATTAAGGATTTCCACAAAAGTGAAGATATTGGGCAATGGTTTGCCGCTTATGAATTAGCCATGGTGTTTCACCTGGTCCCTGAGAAGGATTGGGGAGCGGGGTTGTGTGGACGCTTTGTGAGTGAGGGGTGGGATACCTTGTTGGACCTGCCCCCAGAAAGTAGGATGGTTTATGCCCACATGAAGGAAGCGTTGATGACCCGCTATGGTTTGACCCCTGAGATGTATAGGCAGAGGTTTAGGACCTGCAAGAAGCTAGAGGGTACCACGTGGGTTGAATATGTGTCTTTTTTTTGCAGAGCAATGGAACGCTGGGTAAAAGGTAGCAAAGTAGAAACTTTTGAGCAACTTTATGATTTGATTGCATGGGAGCATTTATCTAGTAACTGTTTTCCTGAGCTACGACAGCACCTGATTGATTGCAAGCTGACTAACCCTAGGAAGCTTGCTGAGGAGGCGGACCGCTGGGTGAGCACCCAGGTTCGCAAGGGTCCAGTGGGAGACTTCGCCAAAGGTGGGCAGGGTCCCCAGCAGAGAAGTTGGGGGGACAGGGGTAAACCGAGGGAGTTCCAAAGAGGGCCCCAAAGTAATTCCCAAGGGAACCAAGCAGTGGTGTCCCAGCCTCCCCAAGAAAAGAAGCCAGTGCCCCCGACAGGTAGGCCTGTTCAGAGGGGGCCCCTTACTTGTTATAATTGTGGTCAAGTGGGCCACAGATACTATGATCCCCAGTGTCCTCAGAGGGATACTAGTGCACCACCCCGTGCACCACCCCACCAGCTTGCAAGTGTAGCCCTGGGGGGAGGAGATGGGTGCCCAAGAGGGTGGGATCCCGTAGAGTTGACCCTTGTCTCATTAGGAGACTTTGAGATGGTCCCTAAGCCTGCACTGCCTGATAACACTAAAAAGTACAGGCAGTGGGTGACCATCAATGGCCATAGAGTGGAGGCTCTAAGAGACACAGGAGCCAGTGTAACTGCTGTCCGCTCCCGGTTGGTGTCCAAAGAGCAGGTTGTCCCCATGCATTCTACCCAGTAGTGTCCGCAGACAACTCAGAGAGCCAATGTGAGGTGGCTCAGGTCCCCTTTGAGTGGGGGGTCTCAGGAACTCTTCAGGTGGCTGTGAGGCCCGCCATGCCTGTAGACTGTCTGTTGGGCAATGATTTAGAGAACTCCCCGTGGGCTACGGTGGAGAGGAAATCTCACTTAGAGATGTTGGGTCTGCCTGAGTGGGCGTGTGCCACCACTCGGTCCATGGCAGCCAAGGAGGGTGTTGAGAAGGACCTGGAGCCTGAGAGTATGGCCCAGATCCCTGCCTTAGAGAGAAGGGGCAGGGGGCACGGGAGCCGGCCCCCTTGGTTCCCACGGCCCAGGAGGGAGTAGACTCTGAGGGGGATGCCCTGGAGCCTACCGGGGAGCAGATCGCCGAACTGGGGGACCTGCCTGAGCTGACCCATTGGCAGCAGGAAGGGGGACCCACCAGGGAGGAATTTTGTGAGCAGCAGAGAGTTTGCCCCTCTCTTGAGGGTATGCGGCGACAGGCTGCAGCCCAGGCAGAAGGTGACATGTCTGGTTCACATCTGATTTACTGGGAGAACAGTCTCCTGTATAGCGAGCCTAAGGCTGCTGAGCCGGGGTCAGCCCGTGTGCTGGTGGTACCCGAGTGCTTCAAAGCCTTCCTACTGGGGTTGGCTCACGACATTCCATTGGCAGGACATCTGGGGCAGACCAAGACCTTTGAAAGGCTGGCCACCCACTTTTATTGGCCCCAGATGCGCAAGAGTTCAGACACTCATTGCAGGACATGTGAGACTTGCCAGGCAAGTGGGAAGAGTGGGGGGAAGATCAAGGCCCCACTCCAGCCCTTTCCAGTTGTTAGTACCCCATTCGAGCGAGTGGGCATTGACATTGTGGGGCCTCTGGACCCCAAGACAGACATGGGCAACAGGTTCATCCTGGTCTTGGTGGACCATGCCACCCGGTACCCTGAAGCCATCCCGCTCAGGACAGTGACAGCCCCCGTGGTGGGACGTGCACTGATGGGGATTTTCTCCCGTGTGGGGTTCCCCAGAGAAGTGGTGTCTGACAGGGGACCAACTTCATCTCCCAGTACATGAAGTCTCTGTGGAAGGAGTGTGGGGTAACTTATAAGTTCACCACTCCTTACCACCCCCAAGGTAATGGTCTGGTTGAAAGGTTCAACCGGACCTTGAAGGGCATGATCATGGGCCTAGAAGAGCCCCTGAGGCATAAGTGGGACATCCTCTTGCCATGCCTGTTGTTTGCCTACCGTGAGGTGCTACAGAAGTCCTTAGGGTTCAGTCCCTTTGAACTCCTCTATGGCCATCCGGTAAGAGGGCCTCTGAGTCTGGTCAAGGAAGGCTGGGAGCAATCTCCCAGGAAACCTCCCCAAGATGTATTTAGCTACATGTTGGCCTTCAGGAACCAGACTCGGCGTTTCAGAAAGATTGCTGAGGCAAATCTGGAAGCCAGCCAGGAGGAAATGAAACGTTGGCACGACCAGAATGCCACTCTGGTCGAATTTCAACCTGGTCAGAAGGTTTGGGTACTGGCCCCAGTGGAGCCTTGTGCGCTCCAAGATAAGTGGACCGGTCCATTTGAGGTGGTGGAGCGCAAAGTCCAGTTACCTACTTGGTGGACTTTCAGTCTCCCAGGAACCCCTTGCGGGTCCTGCATGTGAACCGCCTGAAGCCCCACTTTGAGAGGTCTGAAGTGGGTATGCTTCTTGCCACAGATGATGGGATGGAGGAGGAGAGTGAGCCTCTTCCTGACCTCCTGTGTGCAGGAGAGAAGGATGGGTCAGTGGAGGGTGTGATCCTCTCCACCACACTGACCCCTGAGCAGCAGAGAGATTGTCACCAACTGTTGGGGCAATTTTCTGATTTGTTCTCCCTGGTGCCTGGTGTCACTGATTGGTGCGTCCATGAGGTGGATACCGGGGACAGTCCTCCTGTCAAGCACAAGGCTTACAGAGTGACTGACAGGGTCAGGGCTTGCATTAAGGAGGTCTCCAAAATGTTTGCCCTAGGGGTGATCGAGTCCTCTAGCAGCCCCTGGTCCAGCCCCGTGGTCTTGGTACCAAAAGCTGCGATGCCTGGTGCCACTCCTGAACTTAGATTCTGTGTGGACTACCGAGGTCTCAATTCGGTCACGAAGACTGACGCGCACCCCATCCCCAGAGCTGATGAGCTTATAGATCGGTTAGGGGCTGCCCGGTACCTCAGCACGTTTGATCTGACGTCTGGGTACTGGCAGATCGCCTTAACTGATGGGGCAAAGGAGAGGTCAGCATTCTCCACACCAGTTGGGCACTACCAGTTCCGTGTGATGCCCTTTGGGATGAAGAATGCCCCTGCCACCTTTCAGAGGTTGGTCAACCAGGTGTTGGTTGGGCTGGAGGATTTCAGTGCTGCCTACCTGGATGACATTGCAGTGTTCAGTTCCTCCTGGGAGGACCACTTGCGCCACCTCTGGGAAGTGTTGATGGTGCTGCACAGAGCAGGCCTCACAATCAAGGCCAGTAAGTGCCAGATTGGGCAGGGTTCTGTGGTGTACTTGGGACACCAGGTGGGGAGTGGCCAGGTGGCACCCCTGCAGCCCAAGATTGAAACCATCCTGGCTTGGGAGCCCCCAAGGACCCAGACCCAGGTGAGGGTCTTCTTAGGACTCACGGGTTACTACAGGAGGTTTGTCAAGGGGTATGGCAACATTGTTGCACCCTTGACTGAGCTGACTTCCAAGAAGCGGCCAAAGATTGTGAACTGGACTGACACCTGTCAGAAAGCCTTTGATGCCCTCAAAACTGCCATGTGTACAGCACCCGTACTCCAGGCGCCCAATTTTGCTAAGGAATTTGTTGTCCAGACAGACGCTTCAGAGCATGGGGTGGGGGCCGTTCTGTCACAGATAAATGAGGAGGTACTAGACCAACCTGTAGCCTTCATCAGTAGGAGGTTACTTCCACAGGAACAGAGGTGGAGTGCAATTGAGCGTGAGGCATTTGCTGTGGTCTGGGCACTGAAGAAGCTGAGACCATACCTGTTTGGGACTCATTTCCGGGTTCAGACAGACCACAGGCCCCTCAGATGGTTGATGCAGATGAGGGGTGAGAATCCCAAGTTGTTGAGGTGGTCCATTTACCTACAGGGTATGGACTTCACGGTGGAACACCGCCCTGGTACAGAACACACCAATGCTGATGGTCTGTCCAGATTTTTCCACCTTAGTGATGAGAACTTCCAAGGGGATGGGTAGTTCTCCCCACATTTCAGCTGGAGGGGACACGTGTTAGACCTGGCACCATAGGCGTGGGTCTCCCTTCCATTTTTCACTGTTGTCTCCTCTGTTTTTGCTGGTGTTAGATGCTCTGGGTGCTGTGCCACTGCCCTTCAGTGCCACAGCGCGAATGCTCCCTGTGTAAATATGACATGTGAATTGGTATATCCATGATTGACTTATTTGGTTTACCTGTTAGTCCCAAGTAGCGTGGCCTGTGTGTGCCCAGGGCTGGTAAACCAAATGCTGCTGGTGGGCCTGCAGCGCTGGTTTGCGCCACCCACAGAAGCAGCTTGTAAAGTGTGTCTCAGACCTGCCACTGCAGAGTCTGTGTGCAGTCCAGAACTGCCATCTTGGCTGTGAAGTGCACCCACTTCCCAGCCCCTGAACCTTCCCTTGGCATCATGTAAGTCACCCCTATGGTAGGGTGCATTGTGTGTGTAAGGTAGGACATGCCTTGGTGTGTGTAGCATGTCCTGGTAGTGAATTACACCCAATTTCGTTTTTCACTACTGTAAGGCTACCTGTTCCCCATAGGCTAGAATGGGAAGTTTGACTATTACATTCTATAGTCCTAACTGACCCCAGGAACATGGTAGAAAAATGAATTTAGTATGCCTGAGCTCAGAATATTAAAATACATCTTTTAGTGAAGTTTATTTTTATATTCTGTGTTTGAAAATACCCCTTTTAGAAAGTAGGTATTTTCTTGCCTAAGCCTTCCAGTGTGCTCTGCTGTTATGTGTATTGGCTGTCTGGTTTTGGAGGGACAGGGCAGGCTGAGTCAGACCTGGGTTGAATAGAGAGATCTGCATTTAGAGTATGGGGAGGGGTGGCTCCTTGACCTGAATAGGGCTGTGCCTGGCAAGGTGAATGCTGGCTCCACCTCCTACTGTGTGTCTGATAGCAGACCCCTCTTTCCAAAAGGAAGGATGCAGCCTGGTAAACAAAGTGCTCCAGGACTGACCAGAACTGGTTCTGGCTAGGCTCAGTGACTTGTAGCTTTTGAGAACAAAGACTTTTGGGGTATAAATGTCTGTGCTGAAACCCCTACAAGGTGTATTGCTCCTGGATGTCAAGACGAACCTCTGTCCGTGTAACTGAAGAAATCTGCAGGAGGTGACTATCCTTGTGCTTGTGTGCTGTTTCTGGGATTGGCCTGCAGTGGTTACCATTGGACTTGGAAGAAGAAGGAAAAGGACTTTTGAGAGAACTTTTATTAATCTTGCTAAAGCAATCACCCAAGGGCTAGGAGAGAGCTAGCCTCCTGTTCAAGTCTCAGGCACATCAGACTTAACCACCAGCCTCCTGATTCCTCCCAGCGAGGATTTCTATCTGCAGGTGAGGCTCCTGTGAGTTCCAGGGCCTCTAGTTCTACTACAGAGAAGAGAGTGCTGAAATCGTCGCTAACGCACGTTTGCGAGCCGCCGCAGCCGAGAGCGCCCGAAAAATCATCGCGCTGCTGCCGCCGAGTGCTCGCAACCAAAGATCGAGTCATCGCACCGAGATCATCGCTTCACGACATCGCAGCGTGGACATCGAGCGTCCGCCATTTTCATCGCATCGCATCAGGATCGTCGCTCCCTCGCGGAGCACCATTTCTTCGCATCGCAACCCGATCGCACACGCAACAAGATCGTCGCCTCGCCTCCTCCCTTGCGGCAGGGAGTCATCGCATCAACGGTCTAGCGTGCAGAAGTTTGTTGCATCGTCTCTACACGCATCAGCAGATTGGCGCATCATCCTCCCCTCGCGGCAAGGATTTAACGCAAAGCCGGCCTCGCGTGCAGAAATTCATTGCTACAGCTTCTTTGCGACACTTTGTTGGTTTTTGCTACGAAATCCAGGTACTTTGTAGGTAAAAGGGTCGCAGAGACCACTGCTTTGAACTGAACTCCTCTTTGCACACTTGAACTATTTTTGCAGCATTTCCAGAGTAATCCTATTTTACAGTATTGTGGCTTTTTATCGTTATTGGTCTTGTGTTAAGTCTATATATACAGATACTTATTTTTGATAACTACTTGTGTGGTGTCCCTTTGTAGTGTTCCTCACTGTGTTACTGTGTATGGTCATAAATGCATCACACACTGCCTCTGAGATAAGCCTAACTACTCGTGCTACGTTACCACAGGGTTGAGCAGGGGTTATCAAAGGATGGAACCCTCTCACTCTGACTTAGGAAGAAGGGTCCCTACTTGGACAGTGGCCAGCCATTGCCAACTAGAGACCCCCATTTCTAACACATTTAATTTAAAAAGGAACAAAATGAGGGGGTGCATTTTGCCATAGAAATTACGGTTAGTGCTGTAGAAAGAAAAATTAGGACATGTTTTAAGTGAGATCTCAAATATCTTCCTGTTATATTTCAACAGGAGCAGCCTGTCAGTTGATGCCTTTGTGTTCTACTGCAGCTTCCCAGAGTGTTCTAAAGAACAACTAGAGTGCTAACAGTCTTACTTATGACAAAATTATGGCACACCTGAAGCCATCTTGATTGGAATAAACTGGTAACTCTTAAAACATTTAATTTAAAAAGGAACAAAATGAGGGGGTTCATTTTGTCATAGAAATTATGGTTAGTGCTGTAGAAAGAAAAATTAGGACATGTTTTAAGTGAGATCTCAAATATCTTCCTGTTATATTTCAACAGGAGCAGCCTGTCAGTTGATGCCTTTCTGTTCTACTGCAGCTTCCCAGAGTGTTCTAAAGAACAACTAGAGTGCTAACAGTCTTACTTATGACAAAATTATGGCACACCTGAAGCCATCTTGATTGGAATAAACTGGTAACTCTTAAAACATTTAATTTAAAAGGAACAAAATGAGGGGTTCATTTTGTCATAGAAATTATGGTTAGTGCTGTAGAAAGAAAAATTAGGACATGTTTTAAGTGAGATCTCAAATATCTTCCTGTTATATTTCAACAGGAGCAGCCTGTCAGTTGATGCCTTTCTGTTCTACTGCAGCTTCCCAGAGTGTTCTAAAGAACAACTAGAGCGCTAACAGTCTTGCTTATGACAAAAGTATGGCACACCTGAAGCCATCTTGATTGGAATAAACTGGTAACACTTAAAACATTTAATTTAAAAAGGAACAAAATGAGGGGTTCATTTTGCCATAGAAATTATGGTTAGTGCTGCAGAAAGAAAATTTAGGGCATGTTTTAAGTGAGATCTCAAATCCTCTTCTATTTCATTAGAAAATTCTGACATGCAGACTGAAACAATCACTTTCAATACCAGCAGTAGACTTCCAGTTAACTCCCTGGTGAGCAGTAGCTTTACTACAGTGATCTAATGAACAACTAGAGTGCTAACATTCTGAATTTATGGCAAATGTGTGACACATCTGAATGCCTTCTTGATGGAATCAAAGTAAAAAACTGAAAGCATTTCCTACTGAGGAGACTGCAGTAAATGACGAAATTAGGAAACTTCATAAGAAATAAGTCTCCCAAGATGGCCACCAGAGAAAAAAGAGCCCAAATGTAGCACAAATATCACCCAGATGTAGCCCACATATAGCCCAATGACAGAAGTGTGCAAAACACTTTTTATTTTTAGTTTTTCTGCAGTTTTATATAGTGCAAACTGGTCAGGTATTGGAGCGTTACATCTTACTTGGACCCCTTATTGCGTATTTTGCACGAAGTACATGAGATTGATCTTGCGAAACATTGAACTTTACGATTCTGTTAACCTGAAGTTGCTCTGAACCGGGTTTTGTAACACCCGTTTTTACCTACTGGTTTTAATTAATTCTCACTGTATTGTATTAGGAAAGAGGGTTTACTGTTTTTATGTACACTTTTATGATCTATGTTTCTAAATCAGATCAAATAAAGTTTAATGAATTCTATGGCAGGACGGAGGCGAGGATTATGCATATCTTTCCTCACTTTATTTGCATAGCAGTTCAAAGAAAACGTAACACAACAATCATTAAACAAAAGACTACACAACCCATGAACCATTAGGGGGTAGTCTCCAAGGCAACTATAGTCCAATCATATCACAGTCCATCGTATATAATATCGTGACGTCCCTTCCGCTTCCTCTTTCTTCACTGCTCGTCAGTTAAGTGCATTCCTTACATTCTTGGCTTAATCTGACGTTGTTGCTGTTTGTATAGGGGTTTCTTGTGCACGTTATTAGCATTATTGCCTTGGTATTGTTTCATATTCCCTGCGCAGCAGGCTCTTGCCTGAGCGCGTTCTCCCCCTCGCAGTTTCTCCCGCTGTGTGCTCTGCGCGCGGTGAGATCCTGTCAGGTGCGTCTGGTCCGAGCGAGGCAGCTCCGTCGAGCGCTCCCGCTGGTCTTTACGCGCGTTTGGGAATCCGGTCACTCCTTTAGTGTCCGCTTGATTCCCGACCAACCCTCGCCTAATTTTGACACCGCTACGCGGTGATTTCCCTACACGGCCACGTTAGTGACCAGCGCCACCTGGTTGTGGTAATTGGTATTGCGCCTCAGTCTATTCTTATAACAGCTTTGGGGAAAGCCCAGCTGTTGGAGCACCGGCGAGGGGGCTTTCTTAAGGATTTTAAGGGCATTTGTTCTGTGCTCACACCCTCTGCTATCATGTCTTCTCCAGAAGACCATTTTTACTCCTCCTACCAGGAAGTGGAGGAGGAATGGCCCCCCAACTTCTCCCTCCAGCAGTGGACCAAGCCCTCTCTCTGGCTATTTCTAGGGCGCTGGCTCCTCTTAAGGATCAGGTTGATAAGCTGGCGAAAAGCATCCCTGGGGTGTTCAGTGACCCAGATCTGGTGGTGGCGGGTCCAAGTAGCTCCCAGATGGGGAATAAAAGGGCTGTTAAGCATAACGCAGGGCACTTGGAAGGATTTGATAAACTTACGGAGAACTTCCTCAAGAGTGCGCGAACGCTAAAACATGCACCCTGCCGGGAGGAGGAGGTGCCCGGAGAAAATTGCGACACTGTCACCACTATTGTAGACCCCGACGGCGGGTTTCCCTTAGAGGGAGAGGGTGTATCGGAGGACGATTTCTCCTCCGATGAGGATAAGGACTCGGGCGTCCCTGGCGTCCAGAGTCCCACTCCTCTCAGTCCCTGGTTGGGGACGGGGTCCACTCGGACATGTTCGAGCCTACCCAAATTTACCATCCTAGGTCGGCAGAGTGGACACCTGACGCCAAAGTGGCAGAGTATGTGGTGGGGAAAATCCATCAACCCCTTGAAAGGGAGGTCAGGAATAGGATGAGGGGAGAATGCCCCAGGCCCTCACTGAAGGGGAAGGTGGCACACACGCCTGAAATTGATGAGAAACTATGTACCTTTTTCTCCAAGTATATGAGGGATCCCAAGAAAGGAATTGATAGGTCTTGGACGTGGTAGGGCCCTTGACCCAAATTATTCAATTGACGGAGTGTTCCAAAGAGTCGGGATCCCCTTTGTCCACGGATATTGGTGCTGGTTGGGCGCACTACCCTAAACCCTAAAACACTACCCCCTCCACTACCCAAACACCACTGCACTACCCTAAACCCTAAAACACTACCCCCAACACGACACCCTACACTACCCAAACATAACTGCACTACCCTAAACCCTAAAACACTACCACCAGCACGACTCCCTACACTACCCAAGCACCACTGCACTACCCTAAACCCTAAAACACTACCCACAGCACGACTCCCTACACTACCCAAACACCACTGCACTACACTAAACCCTAAATATACCCCCAGCATGACCTCCCACACTACACAAACACCACTGCACTACCCTAAACCCTAAAACACTAACCCCAGCATGACCCCCTACACTACACAAACACGACTGCACTACCCTAAACCCTAAAACACTACCCACAGCATGACCCCCTTCACTACACAAACACCACTGCACTGCCCTAAACCCTAAAACACTATCCCAGCACTACCCCCTACACTACCCAAACACAACTGCACTAACATAAACCCTAAAACACTACCCCCAGCACAACCCCTACACTACACAAACACCACTGCACTACCCTAAACCCTAAAACACTACCCCCAGCACGACTCCCTACACTACCCAAACACCACTGCACTACCCTAAACCCTAAATCTACCCCCAGCACGACCCCCTACACTACCCAAACACCACTGCACTACCCTAAACCATAAAACACTATCCCCAGCATGACCCCCTACACTACACAAACACCACTGCACTACCCTAAACCCTAAAACACTACCACCAGCATGACCCCCTACACTACTCAAACACCACTGCACTACCCTAAACCCTAAAACACTACCCCAGCACGACCCGCTACACTACCCATACACCACTGCACTACCCTAAACCCTAAAACACTACCCCCAGCACGACCCCCTACACTACTGCACCACCCTAAAACACTACCCCCAGCACGACCCCTACACTACCCAAACACCACTACACTACCCTAAACCCTAAAACACTACCCCCAGCACAACCCCCTACACCACCCAAACACCACTGCACTACCCTAAACCCTAGAAAAGAAACCCCCACCCCATGCCCAATCCCCCTTACCTCTCACTCCTCATGTTTCCTCTCTCCTCATGGTTCCTGCTTTACGTGATCTATGAGGGGCGGTGCACGTCGTTGTGAGGAAACGGAACAGCCTCTGTTTCCTTACAACGACATGGATCGTCTACATGTTTTATAGAACGCATGGTCATTTACCATACATACCTTTACAACAAAATTCGTTGTAAATGCATGCGTGGTAAATGACCATGCGTTCTAAAAAAATGCGTAGTAATGACTTCGTGATGTACAACGCATGCGTGGTAAAGCATGGGTTGTAATGGTATCGCAAAGTAAAAAAGTCATTGTAACGGCTGTTTACTGATCGAAGCTGGCCCCTGTTCTTCAGTGAGACGTTTATTTGATTAATTAGGAGGAAGGAATGTGTTTTTTTACCGAAAAGTGCATTCCCGGCTGTTGTATTGTGAAAGTGTCCGCGTGGCCTGGTTTCACTTCTGGTGAGAGAGTGGAAGAGTCTGTTTGGATCTAAAGGAGTTCTGTTGTTGGACGGGGCCGGCGTGACATGTCATCAGAAAACATAGCTAATGGAAAGCGTCCTCCCTGAAGTGTGGAGCAGTGCCATGAGAGGTCAACGAGTGTGCGTCCCACCGCAGTATGACCGTACCGCGTGACCCATGTGCCGCCTCCAGGGTACGTGAGGCAGAAGTGGCATCGCAGGTCCTCTTGAAGACCGTTGTAGCACTAATTCTACATTTTGGTACTAGGGCATTTTAACTTTGTTGTTCCTGCCAGATACAAAGAGAAGATCCTGTGTTATTCAGTGCCCTCGTTACCTTTTTTGTGGGTTGTGGTGCTTTTGACTTCGCTGCCCCGCCGGTGCACACGACTGGGCACCCCACCTCGTGTGCCATCTGCAGGGCCTCTGCCCTCGGATCACTGGTTTCGGTTTCTGGAGTGGCAACATAAACAGTTGCTCCCAAAGGACTAGCCTGAACACTTAGGTGAATATCCCCTGCACCAGCATTCCACGGAAATTCTTTCCTAGCTCTCCCACGTCAACGAGCACGGCTCCGCTCGCGACACCGTATGACGTCATCGGAGCCATAAGAGGACCTCGTCGGCGTGCTGACGTCAGTTCCACCCATTTTTCCGTGCCACCGAGGCAAACAGGGGACCGAGACATTTTCACATGTATACATAGTATAATAAATATATATATATTCACTGAAAAAACCATAGGTTTCAGGCACGTTATAGTTAGAAATTAGCATTTAAAAAACCTTAGAAATTCACTGAAAAAACCATAGGTTTCAGGCACGTTATAGTTAGAAATTAGCACTTAAAAACCCTTAGAAAATCACTGAAAAAACCATAGGTTTCAGGGGCGTTATAGTTAGTTGGACATTTCACTCATACTAAACCATAGAAATTCCCCCGTTATAGTTAGTTGAGCTAACTATAACTCCCGCGCCCGCAATGCACTGCTGATGACGTCACATATTATATCACTCATGACATGGTCAGTGACATCACTCATGACATCACTGATGACATCTCAAATGACATCACTCATGACATCACTGATGACATCATCCAGTGAATGTGTGTTTTTCTGAAAATTAAATATGTTATATAAATGTATATCTCAAGGTCGATGGAAGAATAAATGGGTATATAAGTGTCTAAATGGATGATTTTTTTTGTAAGATTGATTGTATAACTGACTAAGTGTAACTTAGTCAATACATGGGTTAGTGAGTAATGTTTAAATATGAAAATATCTGTATCAGTCTCTCACTTTGTGTATAAGTGGCTGCATGGGTTGGTGAGTAGCTACATGAGTGTCTATATGGGTTATTAGTTGGTTTTTGAGTATCAGTATGAGTGTCTGAGTGTCTGTATGGTTCGGTGGGGGTATTACTTAGTGCATAGATGCATGAATGAGTGACTCACTATTTGTATGTGTTGAAGACAGCATGTGTGCAGGACTGTATAGGTGGATGAGTATGTGTATGGGTGTGTTAGTGAGTGAATGACTGTCTCAATAGTGTCTTTATGAGTAACTACATATGTTTTAAACTAGTATATGTGAGTATTTGTGTACATAAGTGAGTATATGTGAGAGTGAGAGATTGGAAGAGTTCCTGTACAAATAAGTAGGTGTTTCTATAAGTGATTGTTTAAGAGAGTAAGTATGTGTAAGTTTCTGTAGAAGTAAGTGTGGTAGTGTGTGTATAACTGTATATGCAAGTAAATGGATGTTTGATACTTTGTTTGCATGTGTGACAATGTGTGTGAGTAACCCTATGGATGAGTGGCGGTGTGTAACAGGATGTATAGGTGTATGAGTACATATGATGAGTGAGTACATGTATGAGTGACTGTATAGGGACTGTTGGTGAATGAGTGGATGTGTGTGTAGATCTTGGAATTACTGAATAGGTGTGTTGTAACTGGTATTGGTATGTCCATTGTTTTGAAAATGTTAGTTTGTATTTTTGAGTGTGTGTATCAAAGGTTATATTAGGGTGAGAGGAGGTCTGCCACTCTATGACAAGGATGATGTCATCAGTGATGTCATCAGTGATGTCATTTGAGATGTCATCAGTGATGTCATGAGTGATGTCACTGACCATGTCATGAGTGATGTAATATGTGACGTCATCAGCAGTGCATTGCGGGCGCGCGAGTTATAGTTAGCTGAACTAACTATAACGGGGGAATTTCTATGGTTTTGTACGAGTGAAATGTCCAACTAACTATAACGCCCCTGAAACCTATGGTTTTTTCAGTGAATATATATATATATGTATATATTACCTACTGGCGGTCGCCAGTAGGTAGTTATAGTTAGGACCTATTTTCCATAGGAAATTCACAATATTCTATTTCCAATAACTTTGGCACCGGTTGATAAATCTTCGCAACATTTTCAAAACTTGTGGGGCGCTCCGGTCCGCTCCTATCCTGAAAGTCTCGGTGTAATTCGTCAAGTGGGGGCCGAGAAAAAAGGGGTGTCCCAAAACGTGTTTTCCCCATGCAATTTTCCATAGGAACATTTAGTCGCAGCTACAGCCCGAACTGCTGAACGGAATTATACCAAATTTAGCAAAAAAGTAGCCCTTGGTTCAGAGTTGTGCCTTTTGGTTAAATGGTGTAAATCCGTTCAGTAGTTCCTGAGAAATTTGAAAAAGAAAACACATATATATCTGGGCGGAGCCTAACCACACATGTCATCGTGAGATCTGATTGGCTGTCAGCACTTCATCCTGGAATTGCTGGCAGCCATCTTGGGACCAATATAAATGATAGTACCCCATTGAAATGCATTGTAGTGAATCGAAGATTTTGAGGGTTACCAAAAGGAGAACTATAAAGGGTGATAACAGACTTTAGTTACATTAGAATTCATTTGTTGATGGTACCATACTAATTTCAGGAATTGTGGTGTGTTCTAAGGTGATTTTACCCTGTGAAAAACCTTCTGCTGGGATATCATGAATCATGTTTGAGAGAAAACTATTTTCACATGCTTGTCCCATACAGTTTTGGAAGGTGCTCCAGAAGCTAAAATGAGAGCATATTTTCTGTAAATTCACATTATCTTTCTCAGTCATGTGAGAATGAAGTCTGACATTCTCAGTAAAACATGTACATCGAACAAGGGCAGAGACTGTCAGTTGATTCCTTTGTGTTCTACTGCAGCTTCCCAGAGTGTTCAAAAGAACAACTAGAGAGCTAACAGCCTTACTTATGACAAAAGTATGGCACACCTGAAGCCATATTGATTGGAATAAACTGGTAACACTTAAAACATTTAATTTAAAAAGGAACAAAATGATGGGGTTCATTTTGTCATAGAAATTATGGTTAGTGTTGTAGAAAGAAAAATTAGGACATGTTTCAAGTGTGATCTCAAATATCTTCCTGTTATATTTCAACAGGAGCAGCCTGTCAGTTGATGCCTTTGTGTTCTACTGCAGCTTCCCAGAGTGTTCTAAAGAACAACTAGAGAGCTAACAGTCTTACTTTTGACAAAAGTATGGCACACCTGAAGCCATCTTGATTGGAATAAACTGGTAACACTTAAAACATTTAATTTAAAAAGGAACAAAATGAGGGGGTTCATTTTGTCATAGAAATTATGGTTAGTGCTGTAGAAAGAAAAATTAGGACATGTTTTAAGTGAGATCTCAAATATCTTCCTGTTATATTTCAACAGGAGCAGCCTGTCAGTTGATGCCTTTGTGTTCTACTGCAGCTTCCCAGAGTGTTCTAAAGAACAACTAGAGTACTAACAGCCTTTCTTATGACAAAAGTATGGCACACCTGAAGCCATCTTGATTGGAATAAACTGGTAACACTTAAAAATTTAATTTAAAAAGGAACAAAATGATGGGGTTCATTTTGTCATAGGAAATTATGGTTAGTGCTGTAGAAAGAAAAATGTGGACATGTTTCAAGTGTGATCTCAAATATCTTCCTGTTATATTTCCAACAGGAGCAGCCTCTCAGTTGATGCCTTTGTGTTCTACTGCAGCTTCCCAGAGTGTTCTAAAGAACAACTAGAGCGCTAACAGTCTTACTTATGACAAAATTATGGCACACCTGAAGCCTTCTTGATTGGAATAAACTGGTAACTCTTAAAACATTTAATTTAAAAAGGAACACAATGAGGGGGTTCATTTTGTCATAGAAATGATGGTTAGTGCTGTAGAAAGAAAAATGAGGACATGTTTTAAGTGAGATCTCAAATATCTTCCTGTTATATTTCAACAGGAGCAGCCTGTCAGTTGATCCCATTGTGTTCTACTGCAGCTTCCCAGAGTGTTCTAAAGAACAACTAGAACGCTAACAGTGTTACTTATGACAAAAGTATGGCACACCTGAAGCCATCTTCATTGGAATAAACTGGTAACTCTTAAAACATTTAATTTAAAAAGGAACAAAATGAGGGGGTTCATTTTGCCATAGAAATTATGGTTAGTGCTGCAGAAAGAAAATGTAGGGCATGTTTTAAGTGAGATCTCAAATCCTCTTCTATTTCATTAGAAAATTCTGACATGCAGACTGAAACAATCACTTTCAATACCAGCAGTAGACTTCCAGTTAACTCCCTGGTGAGCAGTAGCTTTACTACAGTGATCTAATGAACAACTAGAGTGCTAACATTCTGAATTTATGGCAAATGTGTGACACATCTGAATGCCTTCTTGATGGAATCAAAGTAAAAAGCTGAAAGCATTTCCTACTGAGGAGACTGCAGTAAATGACGAAATTAGGAAACTTCATAACAAATAAGTCTCCCAAGATGGCCACCAGAGAAAAAAGAGCCCAAATGTAGAACAAATATCACCCAGATGTAGCCCACATATAGCCCAATGACAGAAGTGTGCAAAACACTTTTTATTTTTAGTTTTTCTGCAGTTTTATATAGTGCAAACTGGTCAGGTATTGGAGCGTTACATCTTACTTGGACCCCTTATTGCGTATTTTGCACGAAGTACATGAGATTGATCTTGCGAAACATTGAACTTTACGATTCTGTTAACCTGAAGTTGTTCTGAACCGGGCTTTGTAACACCCGTTTTTACCTACTGGTTTTAATTAATTCTCACTGTATTGTATTAGGAAAGAGGATTTACTGTTTTTATGTACACTTTTATGATCTATGTTTCTAAATCAGATCAAATAAAGTTTAATGAATTCTATGGCAGGACGGAGGCGAGGATTATGCATATCTTTCCTCACTTTATTTGCATAGCAGTTCAAAGAAAACGTAACACAAAAATCATTAAACAAAAGACTACACAACCCATGAACCATTAGGGGTAGTCTCCAAGGCAACTATAGTCCAATCATATCACAGTCCATCGTATATAATATCGTGACGTCCCTTCCGCTTCCTCTTTCTTCACTGCTCGTCAGTTAAGTGCATTCCTTACATTCTTGGCTTAATCTGACGTTGTTGCTGTTTGTATAGCGGTTTCTTGTGCACGTTATTAGCATTATTGCCTTGGTATTGTTTCATATTCCCTGCGCATCAGGCTCTTACCCGAGCGCGTTCTCCCCCTCGCAGTTTCTCCCGCTGTGTGCTCTGCGCGCGGTGAGATCCTGTCAGGCGCGTCTGGTCCGAGCGAGGCAGCTCCGTCGAGCGCTCCCGCTGGTCTTTACGCGCGTTTGGGAATCCGGTCACTCCTTTAGTGTCCGCTTGATTCCCGACCAACCTCGCCTAATTTTGACACCGCTACGCGGTGATTTCCCCACACGGCCACGTTAGTGACCAGCGCCACCTGGTGGTGGTAATTGGTATTGCGCCTCAGTCTATTCTTATAACAGCTTCGGGAAAGCCCAGCTGTTGGAGCACTGGCGAGGGGCTGTCTTAAAGATTTTAAGGGCATTTGTTCTGTGCTCACACCCTCTGCTATCATGTCTTCTCCAGAAGACCATTTTTACTCCTCCTACCAGGAAGTGGAGGAGGAATGGCCCCCAACTTCTCCCTCCAGCAGTGGACCAAGCCCTTTCTCTGGCTATTTCTAGGGCGCTGGCTCCTCTTAGGGATCAGGTTGATAAGCTGGCGAAAAGCATCCCTGGGGTGTTCAGTGACCCAGATCTGGTGGTGGCGGGTCCAAGTAGCTCCCAGATGGGGAATAAAAGGGCCGTTAAGCATAACGTGGGGCACTTGGAAGGATTTGATAAACTTACGGAGACCTTCCTCAAGAGTGCGCAAACGCTAAAACATGCACCCTGCCGGGAGGAAGAGGGGCCCGGAGAAAATTGCGACACTGTCACCACTATTGTAGACCCCGACGGCGGGTTTCACTTAGAGGGAGAGGGTGTATCGGAGGACGATTTTTCCTCCGATGAGGATAAGGACTCGGGCGTCCCTGGCGTCCAGAGTCCCACTCCTCTCAGTCCCCGGTTGGGGATGGGGTCCACTCGGACATGTTCGAGCCTACCCAAATTTACCATCCTAGGTCGGCAGAGTGGACACCTGACGCCAAAGTGGCAGAGTATGTGGTGGGGAAAATCCATCAACCCCTTGAAAGGGAGGTCAGGAATAGGATGAGGGGAGAATGCCCCAGGCCCTCACTGAAGGGGAAGGTGGCACACACGCCTGAAATTGATGAGAAACTATGTACCTTTTTCTCCAAGTATATGAGGGATCCCAAGAAAGGAATTGATAGGTCTTGGACGTGGTAGGGCCCTTGACCCAAATTATTCAATGGACGGAGCGTTCCAAAGAGTCAGGATCCCCTTTGTCCACGGATATTGTGGCTGGTTGGGCGCACTACCCTAAACCCAAAAACACTACCCCCTCCACTACCCAAATACCACTGCACTACCCTAAACCCTAAAACACTACCCCCAGCATGACACCCTACACTACCCAAACATAACTGCCCTACCCTAAACCCTAAAACACTACCACCAGCACGACTCCCTACACTACCCAAACACCACTGCACTACCCTAAACCCTAAAACACTACCACCAGCACGACTCCCTACACTACCCAAACACCACTGCACTACCCTAAACCCTAAAACACTACCCCCAGCACGACTCCCTACACTACCCAAACACCACTGCACTACACTAAACCATAAATATACCCCCAGCATGACCTCCCACACTACACAAACACCACTGCACTACCCTAAACCCTAAAACACTACCCCCAGCACAACCCCCTACACTACCCAAACACCACTGCACTACCCTAAACCCTAAAACACTAACCCCAGCATGACCCCCTACACTACCCAAACACCACTGCACTGTGTGCAGGACTGTATAGGTGGATGAGTATGTGTATGGGTGTGTTAGTGAGTGAATGACTGTCTCAATAGTGTCTTTATTAGTAACTACATATGTTTTAAACTAGTATATGTGAGTATTGGTGTATATAAGTGAGGATATGTGAGAGTGAGAGATTGGAAGAGTTCCTGTACAAATAAGTAGGTGTTTCTATAAGTGATTGTTTAAGAGAGTAAGTATGTGTAAGTTTCTGTAGAAATAAGATGGTAGTGTGTGTATAACTGTATATGCAAATAAATGGATGTTTGATACTTTGTTTGCATGTGTGACTATGTGTGTGAGTAACTCTATGGATGAGTGGCGGTGTGTAACAGGATGTATAGGTGTATGAGTACATATGATGAGTGAGTACATGTATGAGTGACTGTATAGGGACTGTTGGTGAATGAGTGGATGTGTGTGTAGATCTTGGAATTACTGAATAGGTGTGTTGTAACTGGTATTGGTATGTCCATTGTTTTGAAAATGTTAGTTTGTATTTTTGAGTGTGTGTATCAAAGGTTATATTAGGGTGAGAGGAGGTCTGCCACTCTATCACAAGGATGATGTCATCAGTGATGTCATTTGAGATGTCATCAGTGATGTCATGAGTGATGTCACTGACCATGTCATGAGTGATGTAATATGTGACATCATCAGCAGTGCATTGTGGCGCGCGAGTTATAGTTAGCTGAACTAACTATAACGGGGAATTTCTATGGTTTTGTACGAGTGAAATGTCCAACTAACTATAATGCCCCTGAAACCTATGTTTTTTTCAGTGAATATATATATATGTATATATGTATATATTATCTACTGGCGGTCGCCATTAGATAGTTATAGTTAGGACCTATTTTCCATAGGAAATCCGCAACATTCTATTTGAAATAACTTTGGCGCCGGTTGACGAATCTTCGCGAAATTCTCAAAACTTATGGCCCGCTCGGGTCTGCTCCTATCCTGAAAGTTTCGGGGTGATTCGTCAAGCGGGGGCCGAGAAAAAAGGGGGGTCCCAAAACATGTTTTCCCCATGCAATTTTCCATAGGAACCTTTCATCGCAGCTACAGCCCGAAATGCTGAACGGAATTACACCAAATTTGCCAAAAAGGTAGCCCTTAGTTCAGAGTCATGCCTTTTGCTTAAATGGTGTAAATCCGTTCAGTAGTTCCTGAGAAAATCAAAAGTAAAATCACATATATATCTATGGCCGCGTAGGGGCCGCGTACCCTCCCGATCACGAGCTGCATGCTAATTGGCTGTGAAGTGGCTGTCAACACTCCAAATCAGGAAGTGTTGGCAGCCATTTTGTGCCTCAGTAGAACCGAGGCACAGAAACAAGTCGCAAAACGCAAAAAGGGGGCAGGGTAGAAACACCCTGACACCCTAGGTCTGCTCAGGGGGTCCCACAAGGACCCCCTGGGCAGAAAAAAGCATTTTTTTTTTTAAATCGGCGGGATGCGCTTGCTTAGGGTGCGCGGATCCAGACGTGATAAAAAAAAATCCAAGTCGCAAAACGCAAAAAGGGGGCAGGGTAGAAACACCCTGACCCCCTAGGTCTGCTCAGGGGGTCCCACAAGGACCCCCTGGGCAGAAAAAAACATTTTTGTTTTTTAAAAATTGGCGGGATGCGCTTAGGATGCGCGGATCTTGCCGTGATAAAAAAAAGAATCGGCTATTTTGCCCCCGGGTGGGCCAAGTCCCGGGGGCATGCGGGGGTTGATTTATATTTTATAGGGGGGCCTCTAAGGCCCCCCAAGCCCCGGGGACCACCACCCCCTGGGGCTTTAAAAAAAAGAATGGTGCGGGAGGGCTCTCCGCCCTCCCGCAGCCCCGGGACTGGCACCCCCAGGCTTCTTTTTAAATTAAATTACCTGTGTGGGGGCTCCAGCCCTCCACATGCCCCGAGGACCGCCACCTCCCCGGGGCACTAATGAAAGAAATGTGGGGGTCCGTTTCGGACCCCCGAAGCCCCGGAGACCACCACCTCCCCGGGGCTCAGTTGATGTTGGGAGGGGGGCCGCGCGGCCCCCCTCCTGGAGCCTGTGGTGGCCCTGGGACCGCCACCCCCCAGGGCCGGCTCCTGCAGTGTCCCGGGGTGCCTACCCCCGGGACACTGCTGTTTGCAATGACAGGGCGGGAGCCTCGCGGCTCCCGTCCTGTCATTGCAAACTTGCTTTGCTTCATTGAAGCGAGAGCAGGGACCCCCTAGGCCTGCTCAGGGGGTCCCACCTATCATTTGAGATGTCATCAGTGATGTCATCAGTGATGTCACTGACCATGTCAAGAGTGATGTAATATGTGACGTCATCAGCAGTGCATTGCGGGGGCGCGAGTTATAGTTAGCTGAACTAACTATAACGGGGGAATTTCACTGTTTTTTTATGAGTGAAATGTCCAACTAACTATAACGCCCCTGAAACCTATGGTTTTTTCAGTGAATATATATATATATATTATTATTTTTTTCTGCTGGCAAGGTCTGCGTTTTTGTAGGAAGGACATTTTTTGTTTTCTAATAACTTTGGCACCATTAGACAAATCTTCATGAATCTAAGCGGCTTTCTAGCCATTTTCAGGGTGATCCATAAAGTGGGGGCTGAGAAAAAAAGAGGACACCACAACCAAATATCCCCATGCATTTTCCATTGACTTTTTAAAAAAGGGCTACAGCAAAAACAGCTGAACGGAATTACACCAAATTTGGCAGGAAGATAGCTATTGGTCCAGAGACTGTGCTTTATGTGATTGTGTGTTAATATGTTCATTAGTTTGTGAGAAATGAAGGTCCATAAATATTTGTACATATTTGATGGGTGGTTTCATGAAAGTCTACTGAGAGCCAGTGGTCGCACAAATTACAAAATGGAGACACCTGATTGGTTGAGGGTCCTTTTTCCTGCTGACCATCACTCTCACACGGGAGTGAAAGCCTCCTGCAAGTCCCACAGACGCTTGTGCTCTGATTGGCTGGCAACAAATTGAAGCGAAATGTTGCAGCTTCCATTTCAAGACACAAGGGCTCAGTACACGTGTCCTGAAAATCAGAGAAAAAAATAAACTATAAGTGGGCAGAGTAGGAATATCATGACCCACAGGACCATGTGGTATGGCCAGACCACCCTGGGTCCAGATGTAAAAAGGAAAAAAAAATTGGGAGAGTTTACACAATCCTGTAGATGTCCCAAGGATGCCAGTGAGGCGCCTGGACTCCCATGGGTATCTAGCAGGCGCTTCTCTCTCAGGACACCCGCAGGAGTAAAACAAAATATTTTCTAAAAAAGCGATGTGCTGTGGGGGCTGCAGCGAACACCATGTCATGCATGGTTGAAGGCCGTGCGCCACAGTCAGGGAGGGCTACCCATGGGGTTGGCTACAGGGCCTGGCCTCGAAGGCCCTGGGCAGCCGGTGGTTGGCTGCCCCCACAGTTTGGATGCAGGGCGGCTAGGCCCTGTGGCCAACTCCATGCTGCACACGACTTGACCATATGTGGCTGGAGGGTTGCTTTCCTGCAGGGGTTAGACACAGGCCTATAAAAGTGTGTAATACAGCAACATTTCTAATACTCAGACAGAAAGAAATGTTTGTGCCAGAGAGTAATAACTCTATAGGAACATCTGGCCTGCCCTGCTTGCAACAGATTGGTAACTATGTTAGCCACTGGCAGCTTGCCTTTGACATGAGGTATGCAGCTTCTGAATTCCATCTTTCAGAATTTCCGACTTTCTAGCTACTCATAATTAGTATTAGGGACATTGTAGGATGACCTCATACAGTTAAAGCCATATCAGCTCTCTACATTTTGTGTATGTTGTTTATTTTTGCCATTGCCATATTAAGCACAATATTTGTCCCTATTGATTTACATACATTCTGTCCTTGCTTAGGTTATTATAAAGACCTCTTATAACACCAATTGAGGGGTTAGATATACAAAGCAATATGCAAAAATCACAGGGGTTGTTACTGCATATTCAATTATAATCAGAAAAGGTGTGAAAGGGGAATGAAAGAGGCAAAATATCAAACAGTATCATGAAGAGTTATTTTCTTGACAAAAATAATGTCTCACAAAATTAAAACCAACTAAGAAAAAGAAATGTTCACCAGCTTGCTGCTAAGCGAATCTATAGATCAAAATGATCAAATGGGTCCATATTTATGAGGCCCTTGCTCTAGTGCTGCATCACTTTTTGTGACGCAACAGCAGCATAAACCACTAAATCATATTTATGAAGCCACACAAAGCCACTTTGCATGGCTTTAAATGGCCTCATAAATATGGAGTAAGGCAAGGCAGCACATAGGACACTGGCTCTCTATATAGTGCACTAAAATGAAGTACACTGTGCAGAGATTCCAGTGAGACCCAGATTGGTATACAGAAGCAAAAGTAGATAATACTAAAGCTCCATTTGTGGTCGTGTGATCAAGCAGTTAGGCTTATCAGTGAGTAGTGCTAAGCATTTGGTGTACTCACAGAGGCAATAAATGAGACACACACTCAAGTATAAATCCAAGACCAATTTAGAAAGATAACACCAACTTTTATGTAATTTTCGTTCTACTGTAAGTACTTTTTAGGTTATGAATTTTTTAAGTTCGCAAAATTAATTATGGTGCGCAATTACACACCACTGAAGTCAATGGGAGAAAAAAAAGTGAAAAATGCATATAAAATCACACAGTTGGATTTCAAGGTTCACCTTCAGAATTTAAGTAGGTAGCAAGGCCAGGCCCAATGTTACACCCTCGGGTTCTCGGGAGCTTCCCAGCTTCGGCCAGGAGCAGGGTGCTGAGGTCTTTGGTAGCTGGTGGCTACAAAGATGGAGGCCACCTGAAAACACACTGCACAAGGGGACTTGAAGGTAAGGCCAAGGGGTCCCACTTGAGGGAGCAGGTCTCAAGGGCCTCAGGACCACTGGAGCACAACTGGTTCATCGGTACCCAGGCAGGGCAGGCTGGGTGCAGAGCAGATAGGTCAGCTGTGTGGCGTGCATGAAGATGCCCTCGAGGAGCAGGCAGCTTGGAAAAGTGATTTTGGGGCAGCTGGGCCACTCATGAAGAGGTCTCAGGGGTCTCGATGTCCCTTGATGGATACTTGCTTCCTGGACAATTGGAGTCTGGATTGGACTCTTTGTCTCAGTGAATGTTGCAGAGGGTCTGGTATCTCCAAACGTGATGGGGAGACAAATCTGACCCTCCGGAGCTGGTGTACCACTTTTGGTTTGGATGCTGCGTCGGAGTCACCAGGGAGCAGCAAGTCTGTACAACCGGATTCTGCAGATTGGTGCCTGCGGGCTGCAGGGGAGCGGTATCTTGACTCCAAGGGAGTTCTTTGGTTATTTATAGAAGGCTGGAGGAGCTCCGGCATTCTTAGAGGCCTCTCAGTTGCAGGACGAGACAGCACCCCATGATTGTTGCCTCAAGACAGCATGCAGGGTTTGGCACCAATTTTCTACAGCTGAGCTTCAGTTTTTGGGTCAGCCGCTCTTCTTTGTCTTTTTCTTCTCTGTGTCCATCAAATCTGAGTTCAGGGTCCAGGGATGCCACCTAAATACTACATTTAGGGGAGCTATAGGGGGAGACATGTAGTAGCCAATGGGCTGCCTACCTTTAGGGTGTTTACACCCTGTAAGTGACCACTTCCTGTGGGAAGGGACACTACCCTGACCCTAATTGGCTAATTCCCCCTCAAACCAAGGTGGAGGGAAATTAAAAGTGGGTCCAGATCTCCTGCTCCACCTTAGGGATGGTGCTGGCTGAATGGGGACGCACCTCCGAATTCACCTAATTTTTTCACCTGCCCTCCAGCAAAAGGTGGAACACAAAAAGGGGGGTTGGCATTCTCTACTAGCTGGAGCTGCCTGGGTCACATTTCAAAGGTGCCATCACCTTTGAAGCTTCCCGCCTTGGAAGGCTATCCTGTCCTGGGGGAGGTGTGAAGCACTACCACCCAGGGCAGGCTTTGTTCCCGGCCTCTGAGAGCGCTGGCCCTCACCCCATGAGGTCGGAAACATGTCTGATGGTGGCCAGCTGGCTAAGACTAGTCAGACACCACACCAGTGCTTGGTACGTATTCAGGAGACCCTCTAAAGGGTCTCCTGTCTGCATTTATTAATAAATCCAACACTGGCATCAGTGAGGATTTTTATTAAGATAAGATGTTTGGTACCAAATGTCTTAGGGCACAGTGAAGCCATCATGGAGCTATGAAACACTTATGACAAGTATCCAGCCCACATACTCTCTATGGCTTCCCTGAGCACTTACAATATCCAAGAATGGACTAGATATTGTAGGGTTATATCTGCTCATGCAGATATTTCCACACATGGGATATGGTGCACTCTGTCTTTGGGCTGTAAGGCCTGAGGTAGGGATAACTTACCTATACCTCATGTAGTGTATGGGGCATGGAACACAGGGATGTGTGTCACGTAAACTCTTCAGTTTTCTCTGCACCAAGACACACAGCCTGCAATGGCAGTTTGCATGGTCTTGGCGAGGGGTCGCTATGGTGGCCCAATTTGTGCTGCAGCCCTAGTGGGCCCACTTTGGTCCCAATTACCATCTGCTAGGGCCTTATGGGGGTTGCTGAAGTTGTGCCAATAAGGTGTACGGTTTTTATGGAACGAACACTGGTACTGGGAACCTGGTTAGCAGGGATCCAGTACACCTCAGTCAAAGTTGCATCAAACCAGGCAAAAAGTGAGGGAGTACTGCAACAAGAACCCAGTTCCTCACAAAGCAGAAATCGCTATGTTGACTTCCTCTGCGCTAGGGTGGCATGCCATGGTCGTTGTGATGGGTGTTTCCCATGGATTTTGATGCATCCTCAGGTTTACAAGACCTTGTAAACCTAAGAATGTGCCAAAAACGTACGCCTCCCTAGGGGAGGCACGTCGAGGAGAAATCTCACTATTTCTCCTCTTTTTTCCTCTTTTTATGTGTGCTGCATTCTTCAGTACACATATAAAGAGGAAAAAGCCTCCCAGGATTGTTTTTGTGCAGGAAGTTGCCTCTTGCTTCACAAAAACAATCCTGCGTGCAATGCAGACACCTATGCACCATGACGCAAGGGTGCATGCATTGGCGTTAGCCTGCCGAAATGGCACCAGCACAGGGGGAAAGGACAGCAATGCGCCATTTGCCATAGATACAACGCATTCAAGCCCTTTCCATTCGACGCAGGGCAGTGCAGTAAGGTGACTTGCTGCGCTGCCTGTGCCAAAAACTCATCAATCTGTCTAACTTTGTAACACTTTTTCTAATGTTTAATGACCATGAATATGTTTGCAGAAGTGGAACTCAAACGTAAACAATATGAAATAGGTTCACTTTAGAGGAAAAATAAGCACCAGAAAATGAAATGGCTTCAGGAATCTTGTTGACATAATGACAAAGCACATGCTATGTCTTTATATCAGGTGGTCCAGTGGTTTTGATTACATAGAGATCTGTTGATGTGGTGCAGCGACTTACATTGAGAACAAGTTTTGGAACCGCATCAGCGTTTCTTAGCTCACTCCATGCCACAACCTGTGTATGCTGGTGGGAACATGTTTGTAACCCTCTAAAACAATACTGTGCTCAACATTATGTCAAATTCATTTTTCCTATCCTCTACGTGCTTCTTTGTGAATGCCTCATCTGATGTGCTTATGATTCAATCAGCAACCACTATATTGGAGGAGGAAGATGGAGAGGGACTTCAGTAGGTGAATATTATGCTCCTTCAGAGATTGATCAGACCACCGATATAGCAGGTCTAGGATGAAGGTACACAGGAAGAGTTTGTGGTCCTTAGCAGGACCACAGCCAAGAAGCAAACATCAGACTAAGATAATCCCAAGCTGTTCAATACTGTAGTGCAATCTTGTGAGACAAAAATATTACATCTTTTAGTACTACCCCCACTCACAGCTTCTACACACACCACTGATGGTTGGGGATTGTCTGAACATCCCTCAATATATGAAATGTTTTATCATGATGAATGAATGTACAAGCAGCTATGATACAAATTGCTGATTTATATGACGCAAGAGGTATAATTGTAATAAGTCAGCAAAAATCTGATTATGGTAGCATCCAGATAGTTGTGGTACCTGCTTCAGGACCAACCTTTAAATTAATAAATATGATTGCAGAAAAAGTGGATAGAAAAGCACTTCAAAAAGGACTGCAATTTAACAGAATCTGTATTACCAAGCCTGCATTTATGATGGAACAACTTCTATGATGCCAAATGAATAAATACTTCAGGCAACCAGAGGCAGTGTAGGTCTCTGGCGCTCTCCACACAGGACCACTTTTGTGGCAGCATTGCCATACCTACTGCTTTTGACATAAGGGGCCTCGCAGATCGATTCACAGGGTTGGGCGATTATTCTAGAAGGTATTTTCCTATTAGGGCGTACCTGGCATCACATGTCACATCTTAGATGTGGGGTAGGGATCTTTTAGGTCCTGAGGAAGTGCCAAGAATCCCGTGGGATTTCTAGGTGCGAAATTTGTCGGCCTGACCACACACACACACACACACACACACTGATGCTATCTTGGTCCTTTAAACCCTTATGATAGCCACTGTTTACTGTTTTTAGTTCTGCCAAGAGAACCATTATTTGAACTCAATTTGTTATTCCTTAGACAGGTTTCCTTCACCTGATCTTTGCACCCACTCCACCCCTTGCTTCTTACAGCCTCACACATACCTATATCATTATGGCAAGAACTTGATCTCCTGCTAAAGATCTCCAATAAAGAGCCCTTTCCGGGGCACATAGGGCTTTGCAGCACTGGCCCGACGAGGAGCATGCCCCATGTTGAAGCATGACATCCATTTGGATGTGTGAAGCCACTAAGAAATAATCCTTGGGATTCCTGGGGATTTTCCAGCCTAGTCTAATTTCTTCTTTTTCCTTTCCTTAGAAGAACAGTACCTTCTTGATATAATGTAATTACGTTTGTAGACAATATTTATCCAAAGTGAGCTGTGATGTGCAACAATGCATGTCCAGAGATATTATAATCACATTAGATGCCCCAAAAGTCAAACCACTAGACGTGCACCATATGAGACTGACCAAGGATAATAGAACATGTTTGATGTATGACTGTTTCAGCGATGAGCTTGACTTGTGACACAACATTTGACTGCAATATGAATTCTATGTTGATATATTTGTCTCTTTTTTCATATCCGGGAGGGTTAGGTCAAACTTTTGAATAGGCTGAAACACATGCCCATGGGTGTGTAAATGTTGTTTTGGAAGAGGATATGAAAGAGGAGTTGACTGAGAAGGAGAATAAATCCACCTCCTGGAGGTTGACCTGATTGTCAACAGAACAACACATAGACTTGTGTATGTATAGAGAGGTTATGGTATTTAGGAACACCAGATCCCATGAGACCATGACCCTGTCCCTCGACCACACTCAATATCTGCCCCTATCACCAGTTGTAGCAAAATGTTTAGAGGTTTCCTACAACCCTGGGTCATCCCCTAAATCTCCCAACATTATGGAATTCCAAAAGATCAGCATTCATACATGTACTGGGCAGCACGTTCTGCAAAGTCAAACGTTGATATGAACATGAGGGATGCCCTGCAATGTTTCACCACCAGATTACCGATCAGACCAGGGACATGCTTGTCTGCTGTCCTCTCTACTGCTGACCTGTCCTTCGCAACCCCTTCACCATCCCCCACTTGGTCACTTCTTCGGCCCTACTAAACCATCTATTCAAACTCTCTGCACTCACTCTTTGTGGAGGTGGCACGACCAGGGTACACAGTCCCAGAGTGCACCTGAAGAATTGGAGGTATTCACTCTGACCATTGATAAGGTTGCAAACTCAGTGAGGCTTTCCATGGCAATGTTATTCAAATGGAGCTGTGAATAAATTACGTCAACCCATATTTTCAAATATGTGTGTGAGGAGTATGAAATTAATGTATTTGGGTATCTGAAGTCAGTGGAGCTCAGAGAGGTGTGGACTGATGTGAGATCTGTGTGGGAGGTTGAGTTTGAGTCTGGCGGCCAAGTTGATTTGTAGTTTCTGGCAAGTTGCTTGGGGATCCTGGTGTAGAGGGTATTCCCATAGTCCAATTTGCTGGTGACTGTGGTGTGAGTGGCACTTTTTCTTGTGTTGCTTGGTTGCCATTTGAAAATCTTCCTCACCATTTCCAGTTTGCTGTCAATGATGATTCCAAGGTCCCTGGCATGGGTACTTGGTGTGGTTTCTAGTTCAGCCAACCACCATTTGGAGTCCAATGGCTAGATGTTCTTGCTGAAGATGACTACGTCTGCCTTGCCGGTGTAAAGCTTGAGACAGTTGTCTTTTATCTAGTTAGCAATTTCAGTTATGCAGGCAGTGAACTTGTTTCTTGTATTGGGGTCTTGTCTGAGAGAGTGAATATGAGTAGTGTATCATTGGCATAGGAGAGGATGTTGGTGTCATGTGCATGGATGAAGTTGGTCAGTGGGATCATGTATGCGTTGAAGAGGGTGGAGCTCAGAGGTGAACCTTGTGGAACTTCACAGATGGCTTTACAGGCTTTCAAGGAGATAGATGCCAGGCTGGCAGCTTGTGTTCTATCCGTTAAGAAGGAGCAGAGTGCTAGTCTTTGAATGCTAATCTTATGCTGTGTCTGATGAGGATGAGGTTTGAGACACTGTCCAGGTCAAATGACGGTCCAGGATAATGAGGGCTTTCATGTGACCTTTGTTAAAAATCATTCAGATGTTGTCTGTGGCGGCAATGAGGACTGTTTCTATACTGTGGTTGGGCCTGAATCCAGATTGTGTGGCATTGAAGAACTGGTGTTTGCTGAAGTGTTCAGTGACATGTCGGTTCCTTAAGACCTTGATCTGGTAGCCTAGCATATTAGGATGTAATCGAGCCTGTAGTTGTTGAGCATGGTTGGGTGAGTGGATGGTTTTTCCACCAAGGGCAGGCTGGGGGTGTGTTTCCAGGCGTCCGGGAATGTGACTGAGTCAATGGAGATGTTGAGGATAGGTGTTAGTGCTTAGCTGATCAGTAAGAGTCCTTTGGTGAAGGAGTGGTGGGGGCAAGGGTCAGTTCGGGCCCCAGAGTAGATGATATTTATTGTAGTAGTGGTTTCAGTGTTGGTGATGACTGGCCATGACGTCAGGTTTCATTCTTACCATTAAATATAATTGGGTTACCCTGTGTCCCTCATAACCTGGGTATACAGTTATGAGATATAAACAGTTCTGTCAAGGGGAATTGTAAATAATGTTTTTCATTAAACATTAAATACTCGAAGGGCCTATAAGTGATCTCCTCAACATGTGGGAAACTTCGCCTGACACAAACAACACAATTTGTTCCAGAAAATAATATCTCAAAACCCCTGACACAACACAAAAATCAAATTATATTTTAGATATATTATTTTTTAAGAATCAAAACATGTATATATATATATAGCTCTTTTATTATTTCTGTTTTCAACGGCTGCCCAGAAAACATAAAGAACAATACATCATATCAACATATACATAGTGAAAATCAAAAATCTCCCAGTGACAACATGAGACCTTGGAACTACAAATAATCAAAATGTCCAATCTGTTTTCCGTTCAGTGTATCCTTATGTCTTCATGAAATATTACAAGGATAGCTGACATAGGACATAACGGCATGTCGTTGACGTTTCGACCCTATGTTCAAGTGTTATTGACTATACATCATGGCGAGTCTTCCTCAGTACTAAAACTTACCAAAGGGCAGCCTTAAATGTATTCAAAGAAAGACACATATGACGTGTCCAGAACTGTATCTGTTAGTTATGTACCATTACATCTCAGCACCCAGCTGGGGTACACTCGATGTGGGGATGGGATTTATTTGTCTTGATCAGTTATCCTCCTTCAATTGTAGTCCTCTTGGCCCAATCGTGGCTTCATTTGTTTTCGATTTAGAATGTGACAAGCAGCAGCACCTGTCTTCTCTGCTGTACTACTGCGGCGGATTCATTCTTAGGCTGTGATGGGAAGTTGAGTTGTGAGGTGAAGAGTCAGGTGGAGTGTTGAATCTGCCATATGTGGAGGCGATTTTGTTGTAGAAGAATTTGAAGATCTTGTTACAAAGGTCTTGCGAGAAGGTGATGTTACTAGAGGTGGCTGGAGATGCTGTGAAATCTTTGATGATGGCAAAGATATCTTTGAGGCTGTTTGTGATTACATTGATGCAGTCTTCTAGATCTTTGTGCTTGGTGTTCTGTATCTTCAGGTGGTGGCATCCTACGACGGATTTGAAGATGTCTTTATCCATGGCAATTCATCTGCCTGAGTTTCCCTGTGTACTATCTGGCCTGTGTGGTCAGGCTCTTGCCATTGGGCTGTGCTTGAAGAGAGACAAGGTGTCATTGAAAGCAGTGATCCAGCTGTTGAGGTTCTTGATGTCTTTTTCCATATTACAGATGTGCTCTGGACAGTACACAAGTTGGCAGAAGACCACTACTCTCCTGTGACGCTTTTCAAACTGCGAAGAGAGGGTCTGGTGGTGGTAGGTCTGAAATAGTGCGGGATGGGTATGCTGAAACTCTCAAGTATGGGGTATGTCAAGGTCATAGTTGCTGGCTTGTCACCTGTGATGTTGCTGATTGAGGAGAAAATGGAGTCCAAAAGGTGTCTGGTGCTGTGAGTGAGTTTGGTAACTTGCTGGGTGAGGCCGAGGTTTCAGAGGTTTTCTCGAAGGGCCATAAACTTTGGATTGGTGCAGTCTACTAGGTGAACGATAATATGTTATGGTCTCTGAAGAGGATTAATGGGCTAGCGTTGATGATGAGAGATGCCACAAAGTCTGTGATGTCACTGGTGAAATTAGAGTGGGGTCCTGGTGGTCTGTATATGAGGGCTCAACCAAGAGAGAAGCTGGCTGAGATGCGTTTCATGAATGTGAGGTGTTCCATGAAGTGGTTGGGGGGTGTCTCTGTGAAAATGATGGCAATTCAGCCTTCAGGATTGTGCTAATCATCTTGTCCAGTGACTTCGTAACTTGCAGGCATTGCTGTAGCAATGTCCAGTGCACATTTTGGGTTTAGCCATACTTCTATGAGTATCTAAAGCATGGTCTTGCAGTAAATCCTAAATCTCTGTGGCATATTTGGTGAGCCAGCCAGTGTTGAAGAGCATGCATGTGATTGAGGCATCTTGCTTAGGTTGGTGGTTGGGTTGGTCTGTGTGAGCGTGAGCAGGTGACTGGTTGTTTTGCGTGTGAGTGAGTGAGGGGATTTTGGGTTGGGAGTGGTGGATGCAGGGTGTAGGTTGTAGGAGAGTGCATGAGAATGTGCAGGATACCCATGTAAACGCTTCTTCTGTGTTGTGTGGTGCAATGTCACAGTAGTATGGTGAGTGGCACCCAGGGTTGTGAGCACAGAGAAGCATGGCCTCGTAGCAGAGAGTAAGAGAAGACCAGGGTTCCTGGCACTAGGCGCAGTTCAGGCACAGACAAAGTTGCACTTTCCTTAAGTGCGCCTTTGGCACGCAAGTGGCACATCTTTACAGTTGGCACTATTAAGCAGGTCCTGGGAGAGGAGAGGAGTGCAGGGGCGGTGGGCAGTGTGCAGATGGATAATAGGTAAAAATAGGAATGCTATGTTTCAATGGTGCATGATGATTGATTTTAAGTGTATGAAAGACTCTCTTGTCAGCATCAGCAATAGAGTGACATTTGCAGTAACTGTTGTCCCAAAACATCACATAAAACGTAGACATTTAACAAACGTTCCCAACTGAATGCATGAGAACTATTTACATTGTGAGGCACAACATTTCATGTATGGGGTAATGTTCAATGGTTGATACATGCAGTGTATGAAAGCATCACAAATGACCAGGTAAACTATTCCATTCATGGCGACCGGCCTGCTTCAGGATTAAGAAGCAGACATCCATGTCAAATAGTTTGAGACATCACATATGACAAGGTAAACAATTCAAATCATGGCGACCGGCATGCTTCAGGATTAAGGAGCATTATGATGCATTGAGGTTCTACACATAGTTGAGAAGTAGGTGTAGTGTAAGGAACATCTTTTTGAGCTTTTGAATTGGTAGATTCTCGAGAGGACAGACCTTTTGGAATAGCTACAAGTCTTTACAGTAGCAAGAGATCACTCCTTCCTATGTCAATATAGTACCTCTAGAATGTTGTGTTATGTTATACAGAATTGTATGGTGTGCAAATTTCCCTAAAGGGTGTCCTGGTGCCTGAGCAGGAGAAAGATCTGGACCGGTCTGAGGTGGGCCTATTGCAAGAGCCAGGTTTTGAGATTTATTTCAGAATTCGACGACAGAGCTTGTGGCTCTGATGTGGTAGGCAACCTTTTTCCAGGCTTTGGGGTAAAGTAGGAGAAGGCTTGACCTTTGGCTTGCTGAATGTGGAAGAACGTTTGCAAGGGAAAAGCTAGTCAAGTGGAGGTGTCTGAATGGGGTGTGAAACAGGATGCAGTTGATGAGGTATGCTGGATGTTGGTAGTGCAGTGCTTTGTAGGTGTGTGTGTAGTTTGAATAGAGAGTACTTGTGGATTGGGAGCTGTGAGAAATTGGGTTGTTGGTTGAATGGAGAGTGACCCCTGTTCAACCAACAGCCACAGTTCCTGTCAGGGTGAACCACAGAAGCCACTAAATAAACCTGTGCTTAACCCTCTGGTAGCTTGGCACAAAAGCAGTGAGGCTTATCTTAGAGGCAATGTGTAAAGCACTTATGTAGGACACAAACAACATTAGAATGAAAAAACAACACAAGACAAACCCCACAGCAATTTAGAAAGATAGAGTACATCATTTAAACAAATTATTTGACACCACATTGACAAAAATCCAATCAGTGGAACTAGAGTTATAAAGTTTTAAAGTTTGAGTTAAAAAGTAGCCCATAAAAGATAAAAGTGCCAATCACGGACCACCGGGTAAAGTCGAAAAATGTGACCGACCAGGATGGAGTGCAAGTTGGATACAATAAGTGAATTGGTCCTGAAAGGTACTTATCTTCGGCCTGAGAAGAAATTCTTAGAAAAGTGTTCTTAGAAGGTAAAGTTCAGTGGGACAAGGTTCTAGGCAGTGTCCGAGGAGGGAGTGTCGGGGAGCCACTGGACAAGGGCACTGTGAAGATTTATACGTTTGGGCTTAGTCTCTTTTTTGGAAGTTGAAAATCTCTAGCGGGATGAGGGAGGTGGCTGTAGCCCACACGAGTTCCACGAGGCCAGATACCGCTGAACAGAATTTGCTGTTGCGGAAATGAACATAGCTGGAACTGCCGCAAAGTCAGACTGACTGGTGATGCACCTTGGGAGGATAAGCGAGCCGGTTGGTCCCAGTGTTCTCGCTGTTCTCGGAGAAGGCTTTAGTAGGGGTGGGTGGAACCTGCAGAGATTCACTCCACGGAATTCCACGGAGTTACCGAAAAACTTTGCTAGATTCCACGGAATTCCGCCAACCAGTGACAAATATGCTGCTCTCACTGCAATTTAGCTCCAGTAGTGTCAGAGTGTATTTGTTCCTCATGAGCTGTAGCTCCAAGAAGCCCACCTTCCAGCAGCTCCGACTCAGTCTTAATTGCACAGAGGATCAGAGTGGCTAGACGGGGGAAGGGTAGTAGGGATGGTGCTGTGGGGAGGGAGATCTGGTACAAAACGTTACAACCCGTTAATATTATACTGTACTATCTTCTGGAAGTCTGCATATTATGTGAAACAATAACAAGGAATACCTGGAAATAAAGATGAAGAAAGATGCCTATAATTCCTTATGTTGGCAATTCAAGTTCTGCATCATCACATCTAACGCAACTGAATTTGTAAGACACTTGTACCGTAAGTCTGTGTTATAATTCACTTGGTACAGTCAGTGATTCTTTGTGTATCCTCCTGCTTTACTTTAGAGAAAATTAGATATCTTTCAATGGACATTTCTTAGTTGCGTAGTTTTGCTATATTAAAATGATGTGCAGATTTTTAACATGTCTCTTTTATATATTTCAATGTTATGCCAGGCTTAATTCTACAAATGTCATTAACAACCCGACACTGATAATTGCCTGATGATGTTTCAGTCATTTATGTCTTTTCCAAGTTGCAGCACTCAGCGAAGAAATGCAGTATGCTTAAAATACTCGTGCCCAGGTATCGCTCCCACGGAGCGATAACATGTAGACCGAGTTGCGGCACTCAGTATGATTCAAGACTGCCCAGGGGCCGCTCCGACGAGCGTTAAACAAAGTCAAGGATCGGAAATATGTTAGTAAGCAAGAGAGACCCTACCTGCTCTGTTGTGCGCTGTGGAGGGTTCCTGGTCTGCACTAACCATCTAGGACGTTGTGTAATGAAGCCACTTTGTCCCGCAGCTTCCTGTAACTCCAGCAAGTCTCAGGATACTTCGCATTAGGCGGCTGGGCGTGGCTGGTTTACATAGTCACCACAAAACCAAGATGGCGGGTACCATTGCTCGCTAAGGGAATTGAGGAGGGACAATTAGCCCCAGGAATTAAAACATAATAAGCATTGGCAACAACAACATACTCAAGCAAATGGTAGTAAAGCATGGTAGTAAAGCATGCAACAAGAATTACTGCTTATAGGCATGAACACAGACAACAGTTGCAAGACATATCTGTGGCATTACAATAAAGCCTCTTGGCATTAACAAGCATTGGTAATGACAACACAGTCAAGCCGAAAGGTATAGCGTTCTGTGCTGCCTTGCTATTGTTTGAAACAGATCCTGACCAATTAGGATCATGACAAGTAGTGTGAACAGCACTGAAAATCAGCACGAATGGCACCATGTGTTGCGCAAAAGCACGCAGTTGTTCGAGTTCATTTTCCTGCTACTCGATTGGCAGTCCTCTCTGACTGTGACCGCTCGCATTACCCAGCGTTATAAAATGGCACCAGAAGGCTCTTTGGCGACTGGAAATGGCGACAGGGGCTGACAAATCTCACTCTCAGGCACACATTGTGGAGCATCACGTTGTTCCTACGAAGTGCGAACAGCAGAATAATTCCACTGCGCAGTGAACTCTGTATTACAAGCATAACTCACAGTTATCCAAATTCTGACAATTCCCCAGGCGGAATTAGAATTCCCTCCAGGCCTAGTTTTTAGTCCCACGGTCCAGGACTGGAGGGACACTACTTGTGTGGGTTGGGACTCACTCAGGCTGGGTCCAAGTGTGGGTTCAAGATGGTTGGATACATTTCAGTCCCTGAGGCTCTGATCAGGAGGCCAGCAAACTAGCCCCTAGAGTCACTCTGGTGGTCCTGGGTTCAAGCCTTCAAACAGGGCTCAAGATGCAGGGCAGGCCTCTGAGGATTTAAGGCAGTCTTCAGGCAGCAGTGCAGTCTTGTGTAGTACGGAGCAAGGCCACAGCAGCAGGAAGTCCTCTGAGAGCCATTCCTGAAGTCCAGAAAGTTAAGTGAAGATTGAGTCTGAGGGTCCTCTGTTTATACATGGTGCCGATTTTGCAGTAGAAGTTTCTAGAAAAGTCCCTTTGAAGTGCCTTAAGTTCTCTGACTTCCCTTCCCTGGCTCCAAGCTTGCTTCAGGGACAAAGAAGTGATGACAGGTCTTTTGTGTGAAGGCAGATCACAGCCTATTAAGTTACAATTGAGGTTGTGCACAGCTCCACCCCCCAACCTGGCAGTTGATGGCCCATTCAGTACACCTAATCCCTCTATTGTGTGGCTGTCAGAATTAGCAAAAGTCGAACTGTTAACTACTTCGAGTCATATAACCTAAAGTAGCATTTTCAAAATTGAAATTTGAAATCTGACGTTATCATTAAAGAGGATTTTTAATTACAATTTCACAGACACCAAACATGAGAAGCTTACCTGTTACCAACCAAAAAGCTACCACTTATTAAATTTAATAAGGCAACCTAATGTTATCATATGGGATAGGTTGGTCTCACAGTAGTGAAAAACGAATTTATACGTTTTTCATTACCAGGCAAGAGAGCAGAAAATTAAAATACTACCCACTTTGAACCAAAGCTCTTATGGCGCCAAGTAAGCGAAGCAAGTCATCATGACCCTCCCCAGAAGAGCTTGCTTGTTTCTTCCATCAAATCATCTATCCATTCATCTTTTCATCCTTCCATACAACTGTGATATCCACCATTTCACCTGTACATTTTGTCATTCATCCAACATTCAGTCTGTCACCATTTCATCCATCCGTCTGCCCATCCATATTGAATCCTATCCATCTATCTTCAAACCTATTCATCAAACATCCATCTTTTCACTTATCCATCCCCATTCATCCATTCATCCACCCATCAATCCATCCTTTCAGTCACCCATCCATCCGTCCTTTCGCTCATTCATCCATCCTTTCACTCATCCATCTATCCTTTCAGTCCATACATCCTCCCTTTCACTCATCCATCCGTACACCTTTTTACTCAGCGATTCATACTTTCACTCATTCATGCACCCTTTGATCCATCCATCCAATCATCCATCCACCCATTTACCCTTTCATTCATCCATCCGTCCTCTCACTCTCATCCATACATCCACCCTTTCACTCATTCATCCATCCATTCACCCTTTCACTCATTCATCCCTTCACCCTTTCATCCTGCCATCCATCTATCCACCCTTTCACTCATCTATCCATTATTTCTGTCATCCATCCATTCATCCATTTTTCACTCAGTCCATCTGCCCATCCATCCATGGATTCATCCATCCATCTGCCCACTCATTGATCCATCCATTTACCCTTTCACTCATTGGTCCGTCATTTCACTCACTCACTCATCATCCATACTTTCCCTCACCATCCATCCATCCATACATCCATCCATACACACACCCACCCACTCATCCATCTATCCATCCTTTCAATCACCCTTTCATTCATCCATCCATCCATCCTTCCTTCCTTTTCCCTTTCAATCATCCAGCCATACTTGTATCCTTTCATTCAGTCATCCATGCATCTATCCATCCAACTTTCCCTCATCCATCCATCCACCATTGCAATCACACATTCATCCATCCATTTACCCTTATGCTCATCCATCCATCCTTTCACTCACTCATCCATCCATTCATTCACCCTTTTACTCATCCATCTGTCCACCCTTTCATCCAGCCATCCATCTATCCCCTCTTTCACTCATTCATCCATTCTTTCACTCATCTGTCCATCCAGCTATCCATCCATCCATCTACCTACCATCCATCCATCCATCCTTCTATCCATCTGTCCTTTCACCCATCCATCCGTCCACCCTTTCAACCCATATACCCATTCAGCATTTCACTCCATTGATCCATCATCCATCTGTCCATACATACATACATCCATGCACCCAATCACCCATCCACCATCTACTTACCCTTTCACTCATCATCTATCCGTTCACTCATTCATCGATCCATCCATCCATTCTCTAATCATCCATTTATCCATCCTTTCACTCAGTCCATCGGTCCATCGATCCCTCCATCCAACCATCCTTTCACTCACTCACCTTCTTACCTTTTGCGTTAAATATGAGCCTTTGTCGTCAGAGTTGCAGACAGAAGAGGCCCATCAAAACCCCATCCCAGCTGTAGCTGCTAAAGTGGCGGTTGATTACGCTCCTGCTACCAGGACATGTAAAACTTAAAAAGAGATATCCAGCTTTTTTATTACAAAGTACCCTGCCTTATGGGCCACATAGGGCCTACCTTATGTGTGACATATATGCAATAAAAGGGCAGTTTAACACTTGGCAAGGAGGTTATATTGCTTAGTCGAATTAACAGTTTAAAACTGCATTCAGGCTGCAGTAGCAGACCAGACACATGTTTTAAGGGGCTAATTAAATGGGTGGCACAATGAGAACTGCAGGCCCAATAGTAACATTTAATTTACAGGTACTGGGATTATGGTATACCTCTCTACAGAGGACTTATAAATAAATTAAATATGCCAATCAGGTGTAAGCCAATGTTACTATGTTTAAGGGAATACACACAGACACTTTAGTACTGGTTAGCAGCGTTAAAGTGCACAAAGTCCTCAGGCCAACCAAAACGAATTTCAGGTAAAATCAGAGGGCAAAGGCAAAATGTTTGTGGTAAGATCACCCTAACCCTGACACATCTAGCAGGAGCCAGAGGAGATCTTTGAGGTGTTTGTATGTATGAGTGTGCTGGGATAACGTGAAACTGACTGCTGTGTTCTGTGCTTCTTGGAGTCTTTTAGTGAGTTGGACAATGATGCCTACATAGAGGACATTGCCGTAATCGAGCCTGCTGGTAATTAGGGCTTACATGACAGATCTGCAGGTGTCCAGAATGAGCTAATGGAAGAAGTTCTCAGCAATTTTAGGGTGTGGAAGCAAGTAGATGAAACCACGTCGACTTAGTTGGATATATAGATTTGGTTGGCAGCCGCTTTACTTCTTAGTGATATAGAGCACAGCTTTAAATCAAACATTCAGATTAACATTGTGCATTGCCAAATGTTGCAGAGCCTATCTATTCCTGGGACCATGGAGATAACACCAAGTAAGGATCTTAGCAATATGTATGTGCTTAGTTGTTTAATTGCTCTCAATCATGCCATCTCATCAGACTCTTACCTTCCAAATCAGATTGTCATGGCTCTAGCCTTCCTCTTTTCTTAACAAAGCCTAAATTCCTTTAATTCATCTGAATAATTCCCTTCTGTCTACCGCTAAAAATATACCAATATTCTTTATTCAGACTGACATGGCAAAGTATTTTGATATACTGCTGCACCGCCCCAGTGTTGCTACTGCCAGACAACATACGTATAGTCGCAGTGGCAGGGGCGACTAAGGTCCATATTATCAAGAACGGGTGATAACATTATCGCCGCTTTAGCGGCAGGAAACTGCCGCTAAAGCGGCGATAAGGGGCTTGATAATATGCCCTACAGAATTCCAATAGAAGCCCAGGTTTGATGTCCTTCACACCAGAACCTGGGCTTCTATTGGAATTCTATAGGGCATAATATCAAGCCCCTTATCGCTGCTTTAGCGGCAGTTTCCTGCCGCTAAAGTGGCGTTAATGTTATCGCCCGTTCTTGATAATATGGCCCTAAGTGTCTTGGTATCCTGAAATTATTCATACTACCTTCCCTGTATCTCCATTCCCCACAACGCTACCTTCCACCTTTGCCTCTGTCAAGGGCATGCCAACCATTAGTGGAACAGGCCTTAAGCTGCAACCAGGAATGGTAATGCCTATGAACACAGTGGTGGGACCAGATGTCTTGCTATCCTAACATCACTCGCACTACCTTCCCTCTTTCCTCACTCCCACCCCACAACAGTTTTATCTCTGTCATGGGGAATGCCAACCCTGTATCCCTATCTCCTATTCCATACTTCAGAACCTGTGTAACATACATTTTCATGTTCTAATGAGCAGTATTGTCAATTGAACTGATTGGTGCATCTCTTAACTTATTGCATCTGTGCAACTGAAAGTCCCTTACACCAGTAGGTCTTAATATAAACTTATGGGAGGTAATCTGTTTGTCCTTCAGGCTGCCATCAGTACATGCCAACAAATTCAGAATGAAAAGGAGACTCTCCCCCTTCACAAGTGGTAGAGGAAGTAGATTGAACACCAAGGAAATATCCCACACCCAAGGCCTGTGCATCAGTCCTCATGTGGATCAGGTGTTGGCACCCATAGCACAGACCCTGGTCCCAGCAAAACAGTTCTCTCTCCTAATGACCCATCCACCTAGCATCATTCCTCTGTTGTCTGATTAATTGTACAGTCCACTACAGCTTCTGAGTAACTGCTAATGGGATATCTGGACATTTCCCCTGCTTTATTTGCCATAACATCCTTCCCCTGAGCACACCCTACCATTTTACCCTCTGTTGCGCACTGGCCCTCATGATTAGATGGGCTGCTGCAAAGATGCATTGTCAGTAGAAACCGAGGCTGCGCCAGGTTTCAATAGTGTGTTTGCTCACCAACAATCAAAAAACCCTTTTCAAGCATTGACAGCAGAAGTAGGATATGGACATCATTCTGCAATCCATTCTTTGAGGCCGGAATTCGTGGCCTGTTGCTATGATTCTTCCTCTCTGGACACACCCAGTCTGTCAGCCTAGTCCCTTACCTGTCAACAATACTCATCTCTTCCGCGATGTCCCGTTAAGTGTCCTCCCCGAGTCCCACCCAGTTCAACATCTTCATGGCTTCCTTGCCAGCACCTTCCACTCCCAAGGCTACAGCAGCATCTCCTGTGCTGCCGAAACACATCTCTGCCTATCAGAAAACATTCTCACCGCCCAAGCAAACGTCGTCAATTGCATTTCCTATGTAGCAGAGTGGATGAGGAGGAACTGCCTTAAACTGCCTCGGACTTAACAGTGATTAAACTGAAGTGGTTCTCCAGTGAGCCTCTACATTAGGTTCTTTGAGTAACAACACAGAGGTGTAGGGCAAGAAGAGATTCAATCTTACAAATGATCTGCTACTTTTATTTCTCGGTTTATCATTGATATCAGGGTCTTCATGCATTGACAGTTTCTTAAGTCTACCATTAATAGCTTTTCATTATATTCAAGTACGTAATATGTGTGTGCCCCTTGCTGCACGCTCCTGTTTTCTAATAACATCACTATGTGCAGGTTGATTTGTATCTTGTACAAATGTATATTTTTGCTTGAGGATATATTAAATAATATATCTAGAGATCTAGTGATGATTTGCACAATCAGTTTGTGTGCGGTTCTTTGCTTGAATTGGTGCATGTGAATTTACAAACCCATTTCCTGTGGTTCTGTAGGAATATTAGATTTTTGTTAATGGAGAGACAGAGGATTTACTATTGTGTACATCAACTTTCCTATGTTAATTGTAGTGAATCAAGGCCTTTTCTGTTAATAAGACTTTGAAAAGTAATAATGTTTATGAGATGAATTGCAAACTTCACAAAAATGGGGAAAAATAATTGTTCACCTTTTGAATGAACATCAATACTATGGATGGAGCTTTAGCGAAAAATAAAGGTAAAATGTTGAATTCACGGGCCTCAAGTGTTCAATAATTTTGTGCTCATTTTATAGAAGAAAAAGATTGCTCTTAAAAAGCACAAAGCATTCTTTCCAAAGCACATTGATATTTCTGAATTGCTTTGTACAGTGCAACGTTGTTAAAAATAAATTATATGTTGCCATTCTGCTATGAAGTGAATGGCTGCATTATCGTAAAATGTCTAGTTCTTTTATTGCGAAGGTATTGCTTTAGGCATGATTATTCATTTTTTTCAATTACTTTTCGTTATACTGACTCCGTAGGTTTTAAGATTCTTGGATCTTGCCTCAGTGACACGTTTTATGATCCATACCGTGTCTCTGTTTATATAAATTACAGTCAGGCCTATTTTGGTCGATTTTCAGGCTCTAGACGTATTACACGTTTCATTGTACGACTTGGGGACATTTTCCCCATCAATACAATAAGGAGTGTGCGAGTTAACAAGATGCATGTAGCAACACTTGGTTCTACACTTCATTGCACAATGTGGCTGTGCCAGTATTTGAGTAAAGAGCAAGCATCTGTTAAAATATATATGTGCGACCAGTTAATGAAGAAGTATTAATGCGAGAGCACGAGGGAACTTTGTACTTGTCACTGGAACAAATTGCACTTATTTGGACATTTCTCAAATTTACTTAAATGCATTTGTAGGCAAATTGCAGTGGGAGCAGCATATACTTGCGACTATTTATAAAAAGCACATATCAGCTCTAGTTTGCTACTGTCCAATGAATGATGACATTGACAACTTAACAGCTACCTCGGCACTCAAATATTCAGAACTTGCTCTCTTTCGTAGTGTGGATATGGCATTGTTCTTAAGCCAGAGTAGATCAGGATCACCCCTAGATCCACTTCCCAGCAGGTTGTTCTACAAACTCAGGGGCATATGTACAACGGAAGTGGCGGAGCATGTCGTTAGCCTCATTGGCTTAACGACACGCTCCGCCACTTGTGAAACGCAGGGCTACACCATATTTACAAGAACATGGTGCAGCCCTGCGTTTCCCCCTGTGCTGGCGCTAAGTTTAGCAGCTTAGCACCAATGCAGGCACCCTTGCACCATAGTGTAAGGGTGTCTGCGTGCAGTGGAAGATTGCTTATGTACAGGAAGGTTCCCCTTCCTGTACATAAACAATCTTGAAATGCCGTTTTGTAACTTCTATGTGTGCTGCTTAATGCAGCACACACAGAAGTTGCAAAACGGCATTTAAAAAAAATGATTGTTTATGTGCAGGAAGGGGGACTTTCCTGTACATAGACAATAACTGGCCTTTTGCTGTTTTCATATGTGCTGCACAACGCAGCACACATGAAAACAGCAAAAACGAGGAGAAATTAAACATTTCTCCTCGCTTCGCCAGAGTTAAGACCAGGTTTTCCCTGGTCTTAATTCTGGCGCTGCTCTCCTATTTACGCTGCTCTTGTGAATAGGAGGCAGCGTCAGAAGAAATGGGTGTTGTGGTGGAATGCCCACAGCAACACCCATTGCCCTCCCCTTTCACGCTAAGTATAGCGCGAAAGGGGGCCTTATTTACAAGGCAGCATTAAGCCATGTTAAGTGGCTTAAAGCTGCCTTGTAAATAAGGCGAAGCCCCTATTGCCACAGGAACGTTGCAAAAAGTGATGTTCCCGTGGCGATAGGGGCTTGTACATATGCCCCTCAGTATCAATGATTATACCATAGTCTTGGGCCACAGTCTATTTTTTTCAATTGATAGATTTTTCCTAAATATGTGAAAAAGAGTCTTTTTGCTCTTTTGCTGAAAATCATAATCTGTATCTTATGCTTCCGTCCACTTATTTTTCTATATCTGTGCTTCCAACAGTTGCCAAAATAATGAATTCTTGTTTTGCCAAACAATTGACTTTCTGTCTAGGATCTAATACCATCTTAGGTGATCCCCATGTTGGCTTCCTCTCCAACTGAAGCAAAGAACTAGCCCTTGAAGATTTATGGCTGGCTCACAGATGAAAACTTCTCTATGTCCTTGTTTTTTTTTGGAGCTCTCTGGAGAAATCAGAACCATCAACCATTGCAGTCTTAAGCATTTTTCATCCTTTTTTTAAACTGTAGATCTCAACAAGTGCTCTTTGGTTAACAATTGTTGGTGGCCAACCAAATCAACTACGGAGTTCCTCAGGGTTCATTTCTGTCTACATATTAGTTTAATGTTTACTTGTGTCCTCTTGGCGGTCTGGATTGTTGAGGCAAGTTCTGTACACTTACTCCAACGTCACTCAGCTCATTTATACTTTGAGTGTCCCAGTCACAACCACTTTTTTCCATGCAGAACAGCCTATCAGGCGTATGTTTGTGGTTGAGCCAAAAATCTCTCTAATTAAACAAAGATACAACTGAAAAGCATATGGTAAGTCTTAGTGCTACACCACTTTTTCAGTCACTATGGCCATCTACCTGAGGCACCTGTGCACTCCTATTGCTGACTCTGTCAAAATTATTGGGGTCAACATTGATGCTGTCTGTTAGACCTGGCATCATTGGCGCGGGCCTCCCTTCCTCTTTTCGCTTCTTACCTTTTATGTTGGCTGGATTTAGATGCTCTGGGCGCTGTGCCACTGCCAATCAGTGACACAACGCGAATGCTCCCTGTGTAAAGATAACTGTATGAATTGGGATAACCATAATTGGCTCGTTTGGTTTACCTGTCAGTCCCTAGTATCAGTGCACTGTGTGTGCCCAGGGCTGGTAGACCAAATACTGCTGGTGGGCCTGCAGCGCTGATTTGCGCTACCCACCGAAGCAGCTTTTAAAGTATGTCTGTGTAGCATGTTCTAATAGCGAGTTACCCTCCATTTCACTGTTTACTATTGTGAGGCTATCCGTTCTCATAGGCCAGAATGGGCAGGCTGAGTATTACATGCCCTAATCCTACCTGCCCCCAGGAACCTGATAGGAACGTCGAATTTGATATGTTTAAGCTCAGGACATTGAGATACATCTTTTGGTAAGGATTATTTGCGTAGCCCGTGTTCGAAAATGCCAGAAACGAGGTATTTTCTGGCCTAAGCTTTCCTGTAGGTTTTGCTAGCGTGTGTATTGGCCGTCTGGTTTTGGAGCAGCAGGGCCAGCTGGGTCAGACCTGGCTGGAGAAAGAGATCGGCATTTAGAGTATGGAGAGGGGTGACTCTTTGATCTGAGCAGGGCCGTGCCTGGCAAGGTGAATGATGGCTCCACCTCCCACTGGGCGTCTGATAGCAGACCCCCAGATTCTCAAAGGGCAGGATGTCGCCTCGTAAGCCAAGTGCTCCCCGACCCCACCGAACTGATTCTGGCTGGATGCAGTGATTTGTGACTGCAGAGAACAAAGACTTTTTAGGTATAAAACGCTGCGCTGAAACCTTTTTCAAGTGTGTTCCTTCTGGATGTCAAGACAAAACTCTGTCCGAGTGAACAGAGGAAAGGACTTTGAAACTTTCACCAAGCTTGCCGAAGAAACTACCCGAGGGCCTGAATTGAGAGCGCCTCCTGCTGAAGTCTCAGGGACATTAGACTTCACCCCGTCAGCCGTCTGAATTCCTGTGCTAGGGATTCTACTTGCAGGTTAGGCCTCCGTCGAGTAATCCGGAACCTCTAGTTCTACTGTGAGGAACGCGGACTGGTAACCCTTGTTGACTCTGTGTGTGGGCTGCCGAAGCTAAGGAAGAGCTGCCGCCGCTGAGCGCCCGCCTTAATTTGAATTTTCGGAACCTTCGTTGAATCTGTGTGGGCCACCGCAGCTAAGAGAGAGCTGTAGCCGCTGAGTGCCTGCCCTTGTGCCAGCCTGGTCGAGATCATCCTTTGTCCTGTGGGCTGCCACAGCTAAGAGAGAGCTGCTGCCGCTGTGTGCCCGCACCTCTGCCAACTTGGCCGCATCGTGATTTGTCCTGTGGGCCGCCGCAGCTAAGAGAGAGCTGCTGCCGCTGAGTGCCCGCACCTTTGCCAACTCCGCATCATCGTGATTTGTCCTGTGGGCAGCCGCAGCTAAGAGAGAGCTGCTGCCGCTGAGTGCCCGCACCTTTGCCAACTTTGCCTCATCGTGATTTGTCCTGTGGGCCGCCGCAGCTAAGAGAGAGCTGCTGCCGCGGAGTGCTCGCACCTTTGCCAACTTTGCATCATTGTGATTTGTCCTGTGGGCCGCCGCAGCTAAGAGAGAGCTGCTGCCGCTGAGTGCCCACACCTTTGCCAACTTTACCTCATCGTGATTTGTCCTGTGAGCCGCTGCAGCTAAGAGAGAGCTGCTGCCGCTGAATGCTCGCACCTTTGCCAACTTTGCATCATTGTGATTTGTCCTGTGGGCCGCCACAGCTAAGAGAGAGCTGCTGCCGCTGAGTGCTCGCACCTTTGCCAACTTTGCATCATTGTGACTTGTCCTGTGGGCCGCCGCAGCTAAGAGAGAGCTGCTGCCGCTGAGTGCCCGCACCTTTGCCAACTTTGCATCATCGTGAGTCGTCCTGTGGGCCGCCGCAGCTAGGAGAGAGCTGCTGTCACTGTGAGCCCACCACGGAGCTGCACGATGAGAGTCATCGCCACTACCAGCCCGGGGCGCCGCAGCCGCGTGCTGCTGCCGCTGAGGGCCCGCCTGTCCCCAAGTGCCCGAATCATTGGGAGTGCACGTTGCGGACCACTGCAGTCGAGAACTGTGGTCGCTGGGAGTCCGCCTGTCACCGTCTCCGCTTCTTCGAGAAGCTATGTGCTGTGTCCCCATCCAACGGCAGGTATCTGGTGTGCAACGGGTCACGTAGACCCAGGCCTTGAACTCAGTCAGTGCCACGTTCTGGTGAACACGTTATTGCCTTTTTAAGTCCCTACTGATTTACGTGCATTGTGACTGGTTAAAACGCTTTTGAGCGTCTCGTGCTAAACCTTAGATAAAGATACTATTTTTCTATACCTACTTGAGTTGTGTCCTTTTGTGGTGTCATTACTGCCTTATTGTGCATGGTCATAAATGCTTCACACACTGCCTCTGAGACAGGCCTAACTGCTCGTGCTACGTTACCACAGGGTTGAGCACCCTGTCCTTTAAAAGATTGCCCAAGTTGATTCAGTTGAATCGTCTTGCACCTTCCATCTTCTGCAGGTTTACCCAATGTTGCCCTTTTCAACTAATGAGGATTCTCAGGAGCGTCCCGGACTCGGCCAGGAGCAGGGTGCTGAGGTAGTTGGTGCGCTATGAAGAATGGGGCCACCTGAAAACACACTGCACAAGGGGACTTGAAGGTAAGTCTGAGGGGTCCTACTGGAGTGAGCAGGTTGCAAGGACCTCAGGACCATGGGAGCACAAGTGGTTCATCCGTACACAGGCCGGGCGGGCTGGGATCAGACTAGTTAGGTCAATAGAGTGGCATGCATCAAGATGTCCTTGCGGTCAGGGAAGGCAGCTTGGAGAGGCGATTTCGGGACAGCTGGGCTACTCACAAAGTGGGACTCATGGGTCTTGATGTCCCTCAATGGGTGCTTGATTCCTGGGCAGTTGGAGTCTGAATTTGACTCTCCGTCTCGGTCAGTGCTGCAGGTATTGGTTAGACATGGCTCCGGTAGGTCCTGGTGTCTCCAAACTTGGTGAGACAGATTTGACCTGAGCTGGTGTACTACTTTTGGTTTGGGTGCTGTGTCGGAGTCGCCTGGGGCAGCAAGTTGGTACAACCGGATTCTGCATGTTGGTGCCTGCGGGCTGCAGGGAAGTGGTACCTCCACTCCAAGGGAGTTCTTTGGTGATTTGTAGGAGGTTTGAGGAGTTCCGTGTTTCTTGGAAGCCTCACCTTTGCAGGACGAGGCAGCAGACCATGATTGCTGAGTCCTTAAGACAGCAGGCAGGGTTTGGTGCCAATTTTCTGAAGCAGGACTTCAGTCCTCAGGTCAGCAGCTCTTATTTGTCCTTTTCTTCCCTGTGTCTGTCGAATCTAAGTCCCGGCTCCAGGGATGCCACTTAAATACTAAATGTAGGGGCGTTAAAGGGGGATACAGGTAGTAGGGAGCCTACATCCCCTAAGTGACAACTTTCTTTGAGAAGGGACACTACCCTGACCCTAACTGGCCAATTCCCCCTCAAACCAAGATGGGGGAAATGAAACGCAGGGTCCACATCACCTGCCCCACCTTAGAGGTTCTGCTGGTTGAATGGGGACCCACCTCTTAATTTATCTAATTCTCCTGCCTATCATCCTGCAAAATGAGGTGCCGGAAGAGGGGGTTTGCATCCTCCACTCGCTGGAGCTGCCTGGGTCGCACTTCAAAGGCGGCATCGCCTTTGAAGCTTCCCACCTCAGAAGGCCATCCTGTCCTTGGGGAGGTGTGAAGCACCTCCGGCCAGAGCAGGCTTTGTTCCTGGCCTCTGAGACCTCTGGCCCTCACCCCATGAGGTCAGAAATATGTCTGGTGGTGGCAGGCTGTCTAAGACTAGTCAGACACGCCAGTGCCTGGTAGGTTTTCAGGGGACCCTCTGAAGGGTCTCCTGTCTGCATTTATTAATAAATCCAACACTAGCATCAGTAAGGATTTATTAAGACAAGATTTTTGGTACTAAACATTTTAGGGTAGGTACAGTAAAGCCATTGTAAAGCTAGGGAACTTGTAATGACAAGTATCCAACCCATGTACTCTCTATGGCTTCCCTGTGCACTTACAATATCCAATAATGGACTTGGTATTGTAGGGTCATATCTGTTCATGCAGATATATCTACACATGGGATATAGTGCTCCCTACTTTAGGGCTGTAAGGCCTATAGTAGGGTTGACTTACCTATACCTCATGCAGTGTATGTGGGCATGGCACACAGGCTGTGTACCATGTAGACTCTTCAGTTTTCCCTGGATTGATACACGCAGCCTGCAATGGCAGTTTACATGGTCTTGGTGAGGGGTCTCTGGGATGGCACCCCCAGTGGACCCATTTACAGTATCCATGCCTTAGATACCTGGGGTACCATTTACTAGGGACTTACAGGGGTGGTTGAAGTTGTGTCAATCGTGGTACGATTTTAGGAAAGAGGTCTGGCACTGGGAACCTGGCTGGCAGGGACCCAGTGCATTTTCATCTCAAAATCACATCATACACAAGCAAAAAGTCGGGGCTAGCTATGTTAAAAGAGGCACTTTCCTACAATATTCCTTTTGAATTTGCCTTTCAAATTATTTTGGTTTCTGTTCTTTTCTGTGACAGGATACCACCTGGTAACAGTTCTGCTTAAAAAAACATTTTAACATAATATACTGACCATGCAGACCAAAAATAGATATATAATAATTTACCGACAGTCAAAGATGGGTTTTCTAGTTTGATATTCCAGAGATATTTGTTTTCCAGTGAAGGCATTGGATTGGCTTTGGAATTTCTATAGAAATGTGACACACTGTAGGCTCTATGTACACTATGAAAATTGCAGGCTATTATAGGGGTTTTGACTTTGAAATGGCATTCCTACCATCTATACATAGTGGGTAAAACTGGTAAATGAATTGGTTATGCTCACCTATGCAGAGAACAATTGGACTGATGCCCGTGTCTCCATTTATTGTGGTATATTGGCACATGTTTCAAAATAAATTTCTGTAAACAAGGCATAATAAACTACATTTAGATATTAGGTCTGTGGCTAGCACTTCAGGCTGCTTATACATTTTATACAGTGAGGGGCAATCTACCACAATAGTCTATGAATCTCTTCTGTATTTATCTCCCGAGGAGTGTTTATGCAGACAGAGAAAATTCTCAGGGCCGTGCAAACTGATACCTTAAAGAAGATACCCTTTGCTCAAGGTGAGAAGATTATAGCTCTCTCCCTGAGATCTATCTTGGAATCACCCACATTAGCAAGCAGTTCTAATGTATGTGCTATGCACTTCTGCTGGTGCAATTGGTCTCAAAACAAAGACTGTAGGATATAGAACTTGAGTATGACCCTATACTCAGAGAATAGTGGGTTTTCCAATATAAACAGGCAATATCACAAACTCAGCATGTTCTACCCAAAAATAAGTGGAAGACAGTGTTCTGTATTGATGATTTTGTGGAAGCTGCAGTGGGCATGAAACATAAATGATCTGTTGCTTGTGCTGTAGTACAGGGAGCTTTAAAAGATGGGTAATTATAAGCTATACAGACTCACTCTAAGGTTTTACTTGATTCTGCTGCATAAACAGCTGAATATCATGCCTTTCTGTAACCATACAGAAACCTGTCACATTAGTTCTCAAATTCATGGTGTTGGATTCTTCTTTGTGCTTGCAGCAATACATAGTAAACCCACCAGATTGGTGGGTAATCCAACCCAGTGATTCAAAGGGTAAATCAATAAAAGATGAACAGCTTTGGGGAAAGATGGCAACCCTACAGGATCAGCTACCATTGGTCGACCTAGAGCATACAATGGCCAATAAAAGTAAGAGCATTCAAGCTAAAAGAAACTTTGTAGCTTACCTACCTGCTTATATAATGATTCAGACCAGCAAGATTACTGCCATTATTCAATTTCCATCCAAGATCGATGTGGAACTACAATTACATTGCAGGCAACATTAAAAGGAGACACGCCACTGCAGGATTGCAAACTAAATATTCCTACAGTTACATTCAAGAAAATGTCTCAATGGTTCCCATCCTGGGGATTAGAAATAGGCATGAACCAACCAAAGATGTTTGACTGGATCTCATCGAGGCAGATCACCAGGGACTGGTATCTGCACATCCTTTGATAAATGCTACATTATTAATGCTACAGTAAAAGTATTGGTGGTCATATTTACCCAAAGTGACAAGAAATGTGCTATTTGTCAACAAAAAAAGTCCTCTACTGATGCAAGATCCACACTTGTCAATCTTCGCTATCAGGTTGTTCCCTTGATATCAAATGAGGTATTTGGCCCCAATGAATCAGCATATTTTAATTCTCATTCCAGTCACTTCATATTCTCAATTACTATGTTCACACATTCTTCCACTGCTTAAGCGACCATAAAAGATTTGCAGTGCATACTTGCAATTTGATCAGTGTGCATATTTCATTCACATAATGACCTGGCATTTGCCACAAAAGCATTTCCTGATGCAATGTCTGCCTAGGGAGTCCATCTGCTAATTTTGCATCCTTTCTAACTGCAAACAAACAGAATAATTGATTGAGCAATCAGTATGATTAAACAATCCTTGACCACTAGGGTATTGAACTCAGGATTGACATGGTGCTACAATCTATACCAGGCTCAGACAGCACCAACTTACCTAACATGAGGTCTATTGTAGGGTCACACATGTTATGGCATTCTCCTTTGTATCACCATGCATTTGCCAGGTTTCACTCTACTTGTGTAGGTGAGTCCCAGCCTGATTCATGTGTTGATCTCTTGCAGATACTCCAAGAAAAAGCATGAAACGTTCGACAATGAAGACTCTCCTGACACCACCTCAAAAACTAAGGGGGATATTCTCAAGAACGTGCGATAATCATCGCCAAAATAGGTTAACGCAATTTTTCATATCGCCGTCTATCGCGAGAAAATAACTGTGTGTTAACGTCGTATTCTCAACATGGCGGTAACATGCGATAATTTCCCGATAACGCGTCAAATGTCCGCGATAAAATTACCGGGACGGCGATAAAAATGTAAACCCGAACGTGAAAAAAGTTGCGATGGGCCCAACTGCGATAAAAAATTCAGCGATAAGCAGCGCCAGGCCTATAAGTCCCACAAGTCAGGCGGGAAAAACCACTATAAAAGCGGCAACAAAAAATACGTACTAAACACAAACAACTGTGAAGCACCATGGAGGTAGCCGGAGCAAGTACAGAGGACAACAAGAACCCCACAAGCCCCACGGAGGACCAGCCTGGGACCTCGTTGTCAGGGAAGGGCAAGGAGAAGAAGAAGAGGAACCTGCATTTCAGTATGCAGGAAAACCAGACCCTCATTACGGAGGTGATAGAACACCACCACCAACTGTTCATCACCTCCACTGTGTCATTGGCAACTAAAAATACAATATGGCAGTCCATCTTGGCCAAGGTGAATGCAGTCGGAGTGAAGAGAAGGGAAGTGGACGACTGCAAGAAGCGCTGGACTGATGAGAAGCGCAAAACCAAGCTGAAACTTGCAGCCAACCTGAAAGCAGCAATGGAGACTGGAGGTGGGAGTCCAGCGACACACCAGGAGCTGGATGAGATGGAGGAAATGGTGACCCGAGTCATCATTGGGGAGACAGTGGCAGGAGTTGGGGGACCGGACACTGCACAACATGACCTGAGCCAACAGCAACAGGGTGAGTAACGACCAGGGACTGGGGGGACGGGGGGAGATGGGCACAATGGCACACATGCACAACTAATTATAGCACATCTGCGGACAAACCATGCCCAAGAGTCACAACTCCGACCAAGAGCCCAATTTACCCAAGTCTGCAAAATCTCAGCACTGTATAAGCACAGAAGTGAAAGGCACACCGCCTGAAAGGGATAAGGGCCAGCCAAATCAGAGCTGATGGGGCAATACACCCACAATGAAGCACACACACATAAGAATCAGAGCACCTCAACATAGACAACAATGGGTACAAACTGCAACACTTTCACAACAGGACAGAGGACACAACTGCTGCCGCTTGTGTGTAGAAAATGGCCATTCGCATTTGGCATAGCAGAAAACTGTGAGATGATAATGTACAAGTACAACCTCACATCCCTGATGGTGTGGAAATGTCAACTGTCCCGCATCAAATAGGCACCTCCTCACAAACAGAACAATGTACATTGTCATGCAGTCTGTTAGTAAACTTGTACAATGCGTGAACATACATGTGAACACAATGTCAATCTGCATCTCCCCTTCACATTGCAGAGGGAGAATCAACACCTCCTGCAGAGCAGACCCAGCAACTCAGCACTGATGATGAAGAGGACCTCCCCAACATCGACACCGACGCCCTCCAACAGCTCATGGACAGCTTCGGCACCCCACCTCCAGGAGCAGGGCAGCCCAGCTGCATCGAGGAGACCCCACCCCCTGCACAGACCACACAGCAGGAAGCACCCACCACCACAGCTGTCTCCCAGGACCCCCACGACCAACACATGGCATTCCAACGCCGTGTGTTAGGGTGCCAGGAGAAAATGGCTGATCAGCTGTGGGTGGGGTTCGACCTCATGGCAGCCAAACTAGATGCCATACGTGGGTGTCTAAGTCCTTACAGTCCCTAACGGACACCCACTGTCCGCTCCATGCTCTCCAACAATCCATGGCTGACATCGCTGGAGTCATCACTCTGAGCCAAGAACAACTGTCTAGTCAGAGTGGCTCCTGCGATGTCAGCCGGGAGTTGGGACACATAAGGAGAATGATGGAGAGCTTGGAGCGGATGCAGGCGGAAAGAATGTTTGCCACGGCTGCACACCAGCGAGATGTAGCTGTGATCTTCCATGCCCTGCAGATCCCCGTCATTGCATTGCCGCCACAAGGCCTGGCGGGGATGAATGCTGCTGCTACTACTCCATCCACATCTCTGCACCCTGAAGTGTCAGTGCCACACAGTGCGGCAGACATTCCACCTCCGGCCCCTGATGTGTCAGTGCAACACAGTGATGCAGACTAAACACCACCACCCACATGTGAGGCACCTGACACATCAGAGGATGAAGATGATGATGAATCTGGCTTTGTGGTAAGAATGAAGAGGTAGCATTCATCTCCGCCATATGGCCTGTTTCAGCTTGGTTCTGCCCTCTGCATCATGCCCTGGAATAACACCTTCCACTGTCCCCCGATACACTCAGCAACACTCACCTTGGACCTCGACATGGACTGCCATATTTTGTTTGGTTACCAATGACACAGCAATCACACTGTGGACTGAAGTCTGTCCAGCACATCACTGCCACACTTGGCATTGTGTACATTCTTATTCATGGGTGACTTGCCTCCTTCACACATACTTGGTTCCCACCTCTCCCCACATTCTGCAATTGTGTGGCTGAGGGGCCATGCCGTTTTCGGAAGGTCAGCTGTCTTGTTCAGCGCTGCCTCAGTGGTAGTCCGGAGGGGGGAGGGGGGCATGGGGGTGGTGGTGGTGGGGGTTGTGGCCCTCTTGGGTCTCCGAGCTGCATGATCAGTGGCTCCATGACATGTGTTGGTCTTCAGATGTGGCTCTGGGCTGGGCTCCCTTTCATACTGCAGGTTGTCATCCTGCTTAACACCAGTAAAAGGCAGGTGTTAAATCCCTGCTGCTAACGCACCTTATCGCCTGTTTTTGGATTGCATCACAGATCTGGCTGTTCGTTGAGAATATCGCGACGTGGTGTTTTCGTGTGTTTTTGCACAGGAACGCCTACTCTGCATATCATTAGCGTTAGTTGTCGCTCTCGTCCGTGGCGATGTTTTTTGCGGCAGCTATCGCTGGAAAACTGGCGATATCGGCAGTTTGCACCAGCTTGAGAATTGGGCGATTAATCTATTGCCACTTTTGTGGCGCTAAAGTGCCGATAAATCGGCGATAAGTCCTTGAGAATATGCCCCTAAAGCTGCTAGGGTGGCTCCCAAAAAGGGGGGGGGGGTTAATTGGTCCAATACACCATTCAAGACTAGACTTCATTTGGGATATCATAGTGAACACCCAAATCAGTTCTTGCCACAGAATTCACTCATATGGAAGCTTTACTAACATTTGCATAGAGTTTGCATCACAAAAGTGGTGCAAACCTGATCAAAATGTTTATTTGAAATTTACCGTCCAGAGTAAAAGTTATTTTATAATGAAAAACTGCCTAAAAGTATAGCAAAGCAGGGCTTTGCATTGCTTTTCCTTATTCTGAGTCAATGGGGTGTTCCATAGATGATACATGGGTGTTCCCTTGCAGCCACTCATGTTTTTGTATGCCAAGTCCTATCTACTAGCAATAATAGACAGGTTTTGTACCAAGAAATAACACCTATTATCGCCGTCATTAAATAGAAGAAATGTTTTTTTTTTCCCTAACTATTCTGATTTTGTATATGTGCTGCACTATACACTACAGATCCACATGGGAAATGTTTTAAAGTTTATCTAGGCATGCTATAAATCTAGACATGATGCGGATAGCTTTACACTATGGTACAAATGTATGTGTGTGTTATGCTAGGAAAGGTGACTGTGTACCAGCACTAGGGAAAGAGAAAACTTGACAACTTCCTATTCTGGAGTTACTCAAGGAAGAGAGCAGCCGAGTTGAGATTATACACCTTGAGAATGAAGTGAATGAGTCTGCAACTTTGCACTGTTGTAATCAACCCATGTGCCTTTGAACCACCCCTGGGCAAACCTGTACAGGATGATTTAAGGACCTCCATTCTTCCTCTTGTCCCAGACAGCCGCAATCCTCCTCTCATCATGAAGCTTGGAGTTATCGGGACAACAATGTACCATATCTGTTTCCTGATGGAAACGTTTAGAATAAAGTTCCCTATCAAATTTGAATCCAAGAGAGGGTTCAAATACCCCATGTCCTGCACATTTCTTTAGATGGCATGATTTTGAAATCCTTACACCAGGTCAATTTGCCTGCCTATTGGACATCAGTGTAGTAAAACAACTCTTGGATTACCTCAAAAGATATTCATCACTTGAAAACGACGATCATTAACTCCACATTGAAAATTATTGAAGCAAAAGTTGAAAATGAATTTGAAAAGCACAATATCACCCAAGGGTATCTTGGCACTAGATTGACACTAAGTGAAACAGCACAGATGATGATGGTTTGTATTTTGAGAGGAAGCTGGTCCCAGCTTCAGTGGCCAATGCCCCACAATGACCCCTTTGACAGTAAAGATTAATCAAGGAAACTAAAAATGCAGAACGGATATGCCTAGATTTACATTGATTACATACAGGTAAACAGTGTAAATCATGCAGAAAAGGTTTGGCATGGCAGTGGTGAGGAACAATGTATAAGGGGTGGTGGTGTTCCTCCAAAGTAAGAAAAAATATATAAACAAAGCTGTCGGTCGGGACCAAGGGGCTGACCAGAACGATCAGTGAAATCCAATTGATCAGAAATGAATACCCTCACACTCTCAAATAGGTGTCATGCAACATCATTGGGTTTCTCCTTGACGCTCCAGATAAAACTAACCAAAGCAACAAGGACAAAGTTGTCTAATAAACAGCAGATGATCCAATGCGGCTGACAGATGCAAGAGTATTATTATATGAAACAATGCACATCAAATATCATTTAACAGACGCCATCCATTTTTTCTCTAAAAGAAGTTCCTTTATTTACATATTCTTTTTCTTTTTATGTCAACATGTATAACACAGGGTCTGGTGTGTTGACCATCTTTAAAAAAAACCTCAATCACGTACAGGAGTGGTGGGGCGGTATATCTTGATTTACCGCTTCTGAGATCATGTGAAAGCATCATCATTGGGACTTTTATTAAAATATGCTTTCCTCCACCTGGTGGTAGACCAACTGGTGATTACAGTAATGACCAGTAATCGAGTGAGTGCAAGTGAAGTGAATTTAAAATTACCAACATCTCTCAACAAAGAAGATTTATTCAGTTGGAGATGGGGTAAGGTTAAAATCAGAGCGGTGCATATATAGAAATGTTACTATTCTATAACACCTGTGAATCCATGTGAATGGTCGACATGTTTCAGCCCTTCTATCCCCCAGCTGGGTCGGGAGGCTTTCTTCAGGACCAGTGTGAGGCTTGTTGCTCACTTTGCAATGTGTGAGGGTAGGTAAGTAACTTACCCTTCTTCTCAATTGTTTCTGGTCAATAGTACCTATTGCCTCTGTCACATCTTCTAGGGATAAGTCTTTATCTAACCCGTCTCGATCCTCCTGTGAGAGAGTAGGGATCTCAATTGTCTCGAGGTAGCTATTGATTTGTGCCTTGCTCGCTAGGGGCCTAGATTTATAAAGCGTCTCATTGTAGCGGGCAAAGGTGCACGCTATGCCTTGAGGTGTCGTGTGAGTCTGGCCATGTTCCTGTATCTTTGTCAACCATCTTGCCTCAGTCTCCTTCCTACTCAACCAGGCCAGTAATTTCCCTGCTCTATCCCTTGTCTCATATAGGCGATGCTGAGTGGCCATAATATGGGTTTTAACTTCCTGGGTGACCAGTGCTCTATACTTCCTTCTAGTTATCTCTATCTGACGGAGGGTGTGGGGGTCAGTGTTGGGGACGGCCTTATTTTCCAGGTATAATAGTTTGCGTTCCAGGGTCTCAATCTGTGTTGTATCTGCTCTTTTTTTGTGTGCAATAATGTTCTGCACCCTATCTCTTATCACTGTTTTAAACGCCTCCCATAGGGTGGCCGCCGATTCCACTGAAACTTCGTTTTCTTTGAAATATAATTCGGCATCTGTGTGAATTTCCTTGGCTACCTTTCTGTCTTGTAGGGCCCAGGCGCTCAATCTTCAGTCTTTGTTACGTCTCTTGGACGTCCCTCCCACTGTGAGCCACAGTGGTGAATGATCAGATATACCCCTTGTGAGATATTCCCCCTTTTCAATTGTCTCTATCTCTCCAGCCGGGGTAAAAAGGTAGTCCAATCTGGAGAATACTTTGTGCGCCCCTGAAAAATAGGAATAGGCACGTGTGCTTGGGTGATGTCGCCGCCATAAATCAGTCAGCCCGAGTGTATCTCGAAACTGGGCTAAGTGTGTAGGGCTGAGTGTTCCTGGGCTCACGTGCGTGCGATCAAGATGAGGGTTTATCACATCGTTAAAATCGCCCCCTATGATGGGCGTGGCAGGCCCTGACTGCAAGAGTATCCCAGTGATGCTATCCAGTGTTTGCTGTTGTAAGCGCAGGGGCATATACGCTAACAAGCAGAAATTCTTTACAATGCCATATCCCGTGGACCGCCACAAACGTCCCGTTGGGATCTGACCATGTCTTAGTAATGTGAAAGGGGGTGATCTCTTAATCAATATAGCTACCCCCCTTGACCCAGTGGAGAACCCTGTGTGTGCCAGTGTAATGAACTGCTGTCTACCAAGGAAGGAGCATTGTGTGCCCGTCAGGTGTGTCTCTTGTAGGAGGACTATGTCAGGCTTAAGTCGTTTAAGATATTTAGTGACTAACCCTCTCTTAATTTTGTTCCCTAACCCGTTGACGTTCCACGTCAAGACGGTGTATTGACCCTCTCCCATTGTTGATGTGATCGCGACTCGCGAGCCCTTGCAATTCTGGTTCGTCTCGCCCAAACTCTGTCCACCCTCCCCTCCACCTCTTCCATCGATATCCATTTGAATGCTTTCGGAATATGACATCTCTTGTTTTGAACTTATTGCATAACAGCTCCCATTACATAACTTGCCCCCCTCCCTACGCTCTACCCTTACCCTCGCCGACCCCCAATTCGTCAACATGACTACACCAGCGCAGGTAAGTGTCAAAGAGGTCTGTATCCCTCCCCACCCCCAAAACAATCAACTATTTAATAACGTATTATATAGGCACAAACAGTCTCACCATCTTAGGGCCGAGAAGCTATAATGTTCACTAGACCCTGTTAGTGTCTTACTGTCTCTGGGCGGTCTGTCGGCCCCTTCATCTCAACCTTCTTCGCCACTTTTGGATTGTTGCTGTTGCTGCTGGTCAGTCAGGGACTCCAGGTTCTGGGCCGTTGCTTCCATCCACTGAATGTCTTGAAGTAGTGGATGATCGCTGTCTGTATCCACCGAGTATTCTCTTTCCGATACATCTGAGGTTTTGCGTTCATGAGAGCTTCGTTGGTTCTGGCCCGTCTTCCCTCTTGAGGTGTCTCCGTCCGAGCCCGAGAAGTGTGTTCTTCCTTCCCTAGTTCCTATAGGGCTCACAGGAGTTCTTGGTATGGTCCTCCGCTGTGATGCTGTGCGTCGCAGTCTTTTCCCTCTAGATCTCTCAGAACCCGATCTCCCCCTTTTGTCTGTTTGGGATGCGTCTTGTTGGGTTGGTCTGCGCCTCAGTGAGGGGCGTTCCTCGATCCAGGACCATATTTCCTCCGGGGTCTTAGTTTCACCTTAACTGCATCGAAAGTTTGTCTTTGCTTTTGCACTTCTCTGGAGTAGTCGGGGAATACCATTATCTTTGTGTTCGCGTATTTGACTTCCCCTTTGTGTCTCAGCTCTCTAAGGATCAAGTTGCGGTCCTGGAAATTTAGGAAACGAGCAATTAGGGGCCTCAGTGGAGCACCAGGCGGCGGGCGGAAGCTGGGCATCCTGTGAGCTCTTTCTATGATAAAGCAGGGTGAGAACTGAGCATTAGGGAGGGTGTCCTTTAGCCACGAGAGTAGGAAATGTCCCGGTTCCGTCCCCTCTGTACCTTCTGGAAATCCAATAAACCGGAGGTTGTTCCTACGGGCTCTCCTTTCTGCGTAATCCACTCGCTAGGCTACTTCTTTCACAGAGACCAAAAGTCCAGTCACCTCTTTGCGCATGTTGTGGGAGACGTCCTCCACCTCCGAGATACGGTTTTCAGCTTCTGTCACTCTCTCTGAAACTTTTCTCAGGTCCTGGCGCAGTAACGTCACCTCCGAGCGGACTTTCGCCATTTTCCCTTCAAGGACCTCTCTGGACGGGTGTATTGCTTGCAGTATGGCTGTGTTATCTGGGAGGGGTGTACTTTCTCCTTCTGCCCCTGTTGTTGAGGGGAGCACTTTTACGTAGCGGTCCAACTTCCCCTGTTTCGATGTTTTGGGCTCTTTATCTTTCGTCATCTTAAACCGTGTAATGTGAGTCTTCTTTCCACCGTGAGGTCTGGGGACCCTCCCCGGGCAATGTTTCGGTGACTTGCCACAGGTTACTTTCAGCACCACCACTCACTTCCTTCCCCCAAGTATTGTTTGGCGAGGAGTCTACTTTTGGGGTTTGCAAGACTTCCTCTCAATCTTTCGAGGGCGTTGCGCACTCGGTCAAGCTCTATATTGAGTCGGGAATATGGTTAACAGGATCTTTGGGGATGCGGTACTTTGCACTTCTAGTTGTCACCTCTCACCTTCTTGCAAGTACCATTCGTGGAGAGGACACCATTCCTCTGGGTAGGTATTGTGCGTGGGTAAGGGTCGCCTGTTCAAACACAGCGGTTGAATAACTCGCAGCTCCTTGTAGCTCTTTACTGCTATGCCGTCAGGACCGTCTCTTCAGCCCTTGCCTTGGACTCCCCACTCCAAATCTCACTGCGGGCCCTGGGTCCGGTATAGGTGGGGCCGCCTCTCGCGATGCCACCCAGGTTGTGGAGTTGTCTTGAGGCAGGGGGTCCGCATGCTGCGGCAGTGGTTCAATGCCAGGGGTGTCTGGAACATGTGACCCCCCCGCGCCAGTCTCTTGGTTTGTGCCACCCTCGGACTAATGCCAGTTGCTGGAGGGTATATCGCCCCTGCAGCGCGTCCCCTTGTCTGATCCCTCGTGGGCCGGCTTCTCCTCGGGCCGTGAGTATATTTGCCTCTGCCCCCCTACTTCAGAGTGTTCTTCCTCGCGTAGGTACCTTTAGCATTTAGGAGCTCTCTCAGAGCTGCTGGCAGCCCTTGACATTGAGCCTGCCGCAACGGCTCCCGCTATGGCATCGGGGCGGCGTTCAGGGTGCTATTATCTTCACCTGAGGACTCGTCCGGTCCGAGGCGTTTCCACACCGCCAGGCGAAATCCTCTCTCCCCCCTGGCCGATCCGCACCTCTTCCGTGGCTCCACTGGGTTTCCCCAGGCTTCCCGCACAGGTCACGGGGCAGGAGCGTCCCCAAATCAAGCAATCGGAGCTCCGCCCCACAGCTGCGTGCCGAGGAGTGATCCCCGCTTGGGTGAGAGTCTAGACCCCCACTACTGTGGGGGCCCCCGTGGGCCGCTCCAGAGCCCCCGGTCCCCATGGGCCGCAAACATGGATCAGCGCGAGCCTCAGTCCCCGCAGCTCTCAGTGCCCCCAAGACGCTGCCATCTTGATCCCTGACGTCAGACTCCGCGTCCCTGGCTCCAAGAGTTTTCCTCCTCCGAAGACCACGTTTTACACGCAAATTGCAGCTGTTCATTGCGGGAAGGTCTTCATCTCCTTTTGTCCATAGTTTTTGGTTATAAAGGACAGGATAAATATACAGGATTCAGTTGGGGCCAGCGAAGCTATCGAACTACGCCGCTACCCGGCCATGTTGTTGGCCATGCCTCCCTGTAATAATGTGTATTTGACGTACATTGCTCATTACTGTTGGTGTGGGCTGATCACTTTCATATAACAATATTATGGAGCTAGAGTCCTGTGTGGAAGATTAGGGGATTGATCTTCCAGATCTTTGAACTACCTACATTTGGATTACAATAGATCACTAGAAGTGATAGGTGTCAATTGTTTTGTCTCAATCCCAATTATTGTAAATCAGATCCAGTAGTATCAGGGCATTAATGTGACCATTGTCTGTCTCCATGCACAGGTTGTTCATTACTACCTGCAAATATATTTCTGTACTATGATGGGGGTGAATCCCCATTTGGGAATTATCCACTATTTAACTGAATATGAAATATTGGCACACTTGTGATGCTACAATTATCTCTAGCATTTTTTCCGCAGCTGGTAGCAGAGTGATTGGACAATAGTTAGAGGTCAGTGTTCGATCAAGTACTATTTTGTTTCAGAAGGGTAATAACAATGCCACAAGAAATTCTGGAAAAAGGTACACTTCCAGTGAATAAAGAAATGTCACTGGGATAGGATCAAGAGGGGACAGTAAGCTAACAGGTGTGAAAATATGTCCAGGTCCACTAATTGTGAATTTAGTCAAAGATAAACCTATTGGCCCTGGAAGAAATTTCAATAATTGAGTCCTTAACAGTGGTTTTAACTATTCAAGAGTGAAAGTTTTCATAAAACATGAGAACACAGAAAATCATTGAAGGCGTTGTCCATATTGGAATGCTCATTGACTGTTTACAAATCTCATTTTGTTTGGTGATGGAATTAATGATATATATGGTAAAGAAAGAGTGCTTTCTTTGATGGCCTGTTTATATTTGTGTAGTGTGAAAAGTTTTTAATTACAGCTTCAGTGAGTGTATCCATAGTGGTTTGGCACACGTCCTGTTTATTTACATTCTTTACATTAGCATTGAACCAAGAAGATGATGTGGAGTTGGTTTTCATCGTTTTTGTCTTGCCAGGAGCTAGTTCATCCACAATATTTGTGATGGTGGGGTAGTATATTTTATGAAGGGATCAGAGTCACTAGAAAGCACACTACGAGCATGCTTATGTTAAGTAGCCTTGTAGTGAAGTATTTTATGTTTATAACATTGACAGAATAGTTCAGATTAAATAATATGGCAGTTTTACCAGTCTGTTAATTATGACTGATGACTATAACTGTTATATGGTTATCACACGGAAGTATACAAAAATATGATGGATGGATCGCTTGAATTAACCTCAGCAGCTAGCAATTACTCAGGTCTGCAACCCAGTCCATCTTTATTTTGCACACCTTGCCACCTCAGTTTAGACCCAGCCATATGCAAATCAGTCTTTACCCTGCTCAAATAGGAACAATCCAGCTCGAACTGCCAGGCCAGGTCCTACTTGAAGCGGAACACAAGCAACCCAAGACCGGTTTCACCCTGATCGGTGTTCGTCAGTTGGGTGCATCTTAGTTCCAGTGGTACAATAAGCATGAGACCCCCGTCTGGGCATACCCATCACTCTTAGGACATTACACTGAAGTATATAAAAAGGGATGGTTTGAATGCTTGAATTAATCTCAGTCTCTAGTGATTACTGGAACCGCATCCCTGTCCAGTATTCATTTTCACACTATGTCACATCAGTTTAGGTTCAGCAAAATGCAAATCAGTCTTGACCCTGCTCTGATATCAACTGTCCAGCTTGACATGCCAGGCCAAATCCTCCCTGAACCGAAACCTAAGGCCGGTTTTGCCTTGCTTAGGGCTTGTCAATCAGGTTCAGCTTGATTTCAGTGGCACAGAAAGCATGAGGCCCATGTTTGGGCATACTTGTTGTAGTTAGGGTGTTTCACTGACATATACAAAAAATGATAGATGGAATGCTGAATTAATCCCAGCCATTTGTAATTACTTGGAGCCACATCCCAGTCTATTGATATGTGGCACATTATTCCACCTCAGTTTGGACCTAGCCATTAGCAAATCACTCTTGACTCTGCTCCAACAGGAACAGGTGAGTCTAAACTGCCGGGCCAGCTCCTCCCTGAACTGGAACACAAGCAACCAAAGACCATCGTTGGGTGCAGCTTGGTTGCAGTGGCACAGTGAACATGGGACCCATGTCTGGAAATAGCTGTCACACTTAAGTTGTCGCACTGAAGAATACAAAAAAGTGATGAATGGAAAGCCTAAATAATGTCAGCCACTGGTAATTACTCAAGCCAAATTCCAGTCTCTCTGTATTTTGCACACCATGCCACCTCAGTCTGGACACACTCATATGCAAATCGGTCTTTAACGTGCTCCAATAGGAACAATCCACCTCCAACTGCCAGAGTAGCTCCTTCCTGAAAAGGAACACAAGCAACACAAGACTGGTTTTGCCCCCTTGAGACTTGTCAGTCAGGCGCAGCTTGGTTCCAGTTTTTAATAGGATAGCTGCATTGTCAACATCTTTATCACCTAGGCAGTCTGCTCTGATTGACGTAAATTCAAGCAGGCACCATTCCATTAAAGCTGACTCAAGTCCAGGATTAAGCCTTGTTTGCGTTATACACAACAGGTTCAAAGTCAAATCTTTTAACAGATTGTAGATTTCCATGGCATGCTTCGGGAGAGACCCTGTGTTAATGAAGGCTATTGTAAGAATGAATGACTACACATATAGCGCACATCTACTGAAGAGTGTCCCGGTGCTGGAGACAGGAGAGGATAAACTGGGCTTATGATTTATCTTGTGAACTGTGAGGGTGCCAGAATTTTAAGAGACTGAAGATAGGTTAATACGGATTGAGAGACAGGCACAGAAGATTTTCTAAAAAAGAGAAGCATAGCTCTACTTAACCTTAATTTGTGGTAAATAGCATAAGTTGCAGGTCCCCTTCAAGCTGTATGAGAGAAATGCTTAAAGCTTAAATAACTGCGACTGGCATTTCAGACTTTGGGCTTACCGGGCGTGGACAGGCATAGATTGGCTTGCCTTTGGCTTTCCTGCTGCACACACTGGCTACATGGATACACTGCTAGTATATTTTTAACCGAAACTGGAATCCTGCACATAATTAGCCTATGCTGAGTGAATGCTGGGTAGGAAGGTTGAAGGGGAGCGAGCAAGAAGAAAACAATAATGTTTTGTTTCCATCTAAACGGGCACAACAACTACCGCTCAAGTGGGCGATGTGAACCCTATAATTTCACGCAAATTGGGCATTGTGTCATACTGTATCCAAGCAGCCTCAAAACCTTTCAAGAAAAATGTGTCTAGTTTATATTGATTTTAGATACGATCCAAGTGCGTCCTTTTATTTTCAGGAGCCGGAGACACTTTCAAACTTGTTGGTGATGTGTTATAAACTTATATATTCACCTCATTTCCTTGATGTTCTTATTATAACTGGCTTGCAAGTACTGGGGGGCAGATTTACAAGCCCCTTGCGCCACTTTTGCACCGCCGTTGCGTCACTTTTGTGACGCAGCGGCGACGTAAACCATGCGCCACGTTGCGCCTTATTTACAACGTGACGCATCTAGGGAGATGCGTCACGTTGTAAAGCCCTGCGCCACATGAAACCTGCGTCAGGTCTCATGTGGGCGTTCCGTCGCAGGGTGGGTGTTCCGTCGCAGGAAAGCCTCGTAAAAGTTACGCAGTGAAATCTACAAGATTTCACTGAGTCACTTTTCCGACGCCGCTGCGACAAATCCTTACGCCTGCTTCAAGCAGGCGTAAGGAGTGGCGCGCCACGTTAGAGATGGGCGGCCCACGAGCATTGCTGGAGTTGCGTCACACTTGCGACACGACTCCAGCAATGCGCCACCCTTCCGACAGGAGATGCGACACGCATCTGTTTATCTTTGCGCCACGGTGCGCTGCATAGTAAATGCGGCGCAACTGTGGTGGCGCAAGGGTAAACTTGCGTGACGCATCTTTCCTGGCACATCTCTGCTGATTTGCAGGGTTGCGCCAGGCATTGTAAATCTGCCCCTGGGTATCCTTCTGATGTAGAGTGTTTGCAGAATTGTTTCCCACATGTCTTTACCCCAAGAGTACCTTTTGCTTAATAACACTGCTCAACAAACAACATGCCTGGAATTTGCTACCGCCTACGATCTGCAGATACTAGTAGATCTACAGAGCAAATATGAATACTTCCCATATTGGAAATAAGAAAGAGCCTTAACGACAGATGAAATTAAGAGATAGGTTAAAAATAGCGGGGCACACCTACTATTATTTCATGCAATGCGGTGCAGCAAGGCAACTTGCTGTGCTGCGTTGCCTGAAAGAGAGAGAGAAGAAATGCTCCATATTTACAAAGAAATAGATATGGAATACCTTCCTGCACAACAACAATCCAAAGAGGTATGTTCCTTCTTCTATGTGTGATGCACAGTGCAAACTTTTGTAAATCTGGAATTGTATCAAATCCTTGGCGGGATGCACGGAATGCTCATGATCCACCCATTGAACACCTCCCAGCTTCAAATGTGTGCGGGGACTCGCACCATCTCAAGGGACCCCTGTCACACACTGGATTGGGCTATGTTGACGTGCTTGTCTTTTTAAAATTTGAAAAGGTTATGCGTTGGGTCACCCTGGACTCACTGAAGCACACAGCACAGACACATACTCTCTAACTCACCTCCTCGATGGTGGCTTCCAAAACCAAGTGGGATCAAACTGACAGAGAGATGCTCACCCGATCTATGCCAGCACCTGCTAAAGACTCAGAAGGTGTTCCTGACTCAGACCAAGCACCAGCCAGGCTAGCTTGAATCCAGTGGCACAGTGAGCAAGGGACCCACGTCTGGGCATACCCATCCCACTTAGGGCGAAAAGCATTACAGCAAACAAATGATGGATGGAATGCTGACAATGCAAACATTCTCCCCCATTCAAAGGATCTGGGTTAAATCCATTGTTCTTCTGCCCACTATGCCACACCAGTTTGGACACAGCCATATGCAAATCAGTCTTGACCCTGTGCCCCATGGGAACAGTCCAGACCGAACTGCCAGGCCAGGTCCTCCCTGGACCGGAAACAAGCATCCTGGGACCGGTTTCAGGGTATGTCACCCTTCTTCAGCCAGGCTAGCTTGAATCCAGTGGCACAGTGAGCAAAGGACCCACGTCTGGGCATACCCATCCCACTTAGGGCGAAAAGCATTACAGCAAACAAATAATGGACGGAATGCTGACAATGCAAACATTCTCCCCCATTCAAAGGATCTGGGTTAAATCCATTGCTCTTCTGCCCACTATGCCACCCCAGTTTGGACTCAGCCATATGCAAATCAGTCTTGACCCTGTGCCCCATGGGAACAGTCCAGACCGGACTGCCAGGCCAGGTCCTCCCTGGACCGAAAACAAGCATCCTGGGACCTGTTTCAGGGTATGTCACCGTTCTTCAGCCAGGCTAGCTTGAATCCAGTGGCACAGTGAGCAAGGGACCCACGTCTGGGCATACCCATCCCACTTAGAGCGAAAAGCATTACAGCAAACAAATGATCGATGGAATGCTGACGATGCAAATATTCTCCCCCAGTCAAAGGATCTGGGTTAAATCCATCGTTCTTCGGCCCACTATGCCACCCCAGTTTGGACCCAGCCATATGCAAATCAGTCTTGACCCAGTGCCCCATGGGCACAGTCCAGACCGAACTGCCAGGCCAGGTCCTCCCTGGACCGGAAACAAGCATCCTGGGACCGGTTTCAGGTTATGTCACCCTTCTTCAGCCAGGCTAGCTTGAATCCAGTGGCACAGTGAGCAAGGGACCCACGTCTGGGCATACCCATCCCACTTTGGGCGAAAAGCATTACAGCAAACAAATAATGGACGGAATGCTGACAATGCAAACATTCTCCCCCAGTCAAAGGATCTGGGTTAAATCCATTGCTCTTCTGCCCACTATGCCACCCCAGTTTGGACCCAGCCATATGCAAATCAGTCTTGATCCTGTGCCCAATGGGAACAGTCCAGACCGAACTGCCAGGCCAGGTCCTCCCTGGACCGGAAACAAGCATCCTGGGACCGGTTTCAGGGTATGTCACCCTTCTTCAGCCAGGCTAGCTTTAATCCAGTGGCACAGTGAGCAAGGGACCCACGTCTGGGCATACCCATCCCACTTAGAGCAAAAAGCATTACAGCAAACAAATGATGGACGGAATGCAGACAATGCAAACATTCTCCCCCAGTCAAAGGATCTGGGTTAAATCCATCGTTCTTCTGCCCACTATGCCACCCCAGTTTGGACCCAGCCATATGCAAATCAGTCTTGACCCTGTGCCCCATGGGAACAGTCCAGACCGGACTGCCAGGCCAGGTCCTCCCTGGACCGAAAACAAGCATCCTGGGACCTGTTTCAGGGTATGTCACCGTTCTTCAGCCAGGCTAGCTTGAATCCAGTGGCACAGTGAGCAAGGGACCCACGTCTGGGCATACCCATCCCACTTAGAGCGAAAAGCATTACAGCAAACAAATGATGGACGGAATGCTGATGATGCAAATATTCTCCCCTAGTCAAAGGATCTGGGTTAAATCCATCGTTCTTCGGCCCACTATGCCACCCCAGTTTGGACCCAGCCATATGCAAATCAGTCTTGACCCTGTGCCCCATGGGAACAGTCCAGACCGAACTGCCAGGCCAGGTCCTCCCTGGACCGGAAACAAGCATCCTGGGACCGGTTTCAGGGTATGTCACCCTTCTTCAGCCAGGCTAGCTTGAATCCAGTGGCACAGTGAGCAAGTAACCCACGTCTGGGCATACCCATCCCACTTAGGGCGAAAAGCATTACAGCAAACAAATGATGGACGGAATGCTGACAATGCAAATATTCTCCCCAGTCAAAGGATCTGGATTAAATCCATCGTTCTTCTGCCCACTATGCCACCCCAGTTTGGACCCAGTCATATGCAAATCAGTCTTACCCTGTGCCCCATGAGAACAGTCCAGACCGAACTGCCAGGCCAGGTCCTCCCAGGACCGGAAACAAGCATCCTGGGACCGGTTTCAGGGTATGTCACCCTTCTTCAGCCAGGCTAGCTTGAATCCAGTGGCACAGTGAGCAAGGGACCCACGTCTGGGCATACCCCTCCCGCTTAGGGCGAAAAGCATTACAGCAAACAAAAGATGGACGGAATGCTGACAATGCAAACATTCTCCCCCAGTCAAAGGATCTGGGTTAAATCCATCGTTCTTCTGCCCACTATGCCACCCCAGTTTGGACACAGCCATATGCAAATCAGTCTTGACCCTGTGCCCCATGGGAACAGTCCAGACCGAACTGCCAGGCCAGGTCCTCCCTGGACCGGAAACAAGCATCCTGGGACCGGTTTCAGGGTATGTCACCCTTCTTCAGCCAGGCTAGCTTGAATCCAGTGGCACAGTGAGCAAGGGACCCACGTCTGGGCATACCCATCCCACTTAGGGTGAAAAGCATTACAGCAAACAAATGATGGACGGAATGCTGACAATGCAAACATTCTCCCCCAGTGAAAGGATCTGGGTTAAATCCATTGTTCTTCTGCCCACTATGCCACCCCAGTTTGGACCCAGTCATATGCAAATCAGTCTTGACACTGTGCCCCATGGGAACAGTCCAGACCGAACTGCCAGGCCAGGTCCTCCCTGGACCAGAAACAAGCATCCTGGCACCGGTTTTAGGGTATGTCACCCTTCTTCAGCCAGGCTAGCTTGAATCCAGTGGCACAGTGAGCAAGGGACACACGTCTGGGCATACCCATCCCACTTAGGGCGAAAAGCATTACAGCAAACAAATGATGGAAGGAATGCTGACAATGCAAACATTCTCCCCCAGTCAAAGGATCTGGGTTAAATCCATCGTTCTTCTGCCCACTATGCCACCCCACTTTGGACACAGCCATATGCAAATCAGTCTTGACCCTGTGCCCCATGGGAACAGTCCAGACCAAACTGCCAGGCCAGGTCCTCCCTGGACCGGAAACAAGCATACTGGGACCGGTTTCAGGGTATGTCACCCTTCTTCAGCCAGGCTAGCTTGAATCCAGTGGCACAGTGAGCAAGGGACCCACGTCTGGGCATACCCATCCCACATAGGGCGAAAAGCATTACAGCTAACAAATGATGGACAGAATGCTGACAATACAAACATTCTCCCCCAGTCAAAGGATCTGGGTTAAATCCATCGTTCTTCTGCCCACTATGCCACCCCAGTTTGGACCCAGCCATATGCAAATCAGTCTTGACCCTGTGCCCCATGGGAACAGTCCAGACCGAACTGCCAGGCCAGGTCCTCCCTGGACCGGAAACAAGCATCGTGGGACCGGTTTCATGGTATGTCACCCTTCTTTAGCCAGGCTAGCTTGAATCCAGTGGCACAGTGAGCAAAGGACCCACGTCTGGGCATACCCATCGCACTTAGGGCGAAAAGCATTACAGCAAACAAATGATGGACGGAATGCTGACAATGCAAACATTCTCCCCCAGTCAAAGGATCTGGGTTAAATCCATCATTCTTCAGCCCACTATGCCACCCCAGTTTGGACCCAGCCATATGCAAATCAGTCTTGACCCTGTGCCCCATGGGAACAGTCCAGACCGAACTGCCAGGCCAGGCCAGGTCCTCCCAGGACCGGAAACAAGCATCCTGGGACCGGTTTTAGGGTATGTCACCCTTCTTCAGCCAGGATAGCTTGAATCCAGTGGCACAGTGAGCAAGGGACAAACGTCTGGGCATACCCATCCCACTTAGGGTGAAAAGCATTACAGCAAACAAATGATGGACGGAATGCTGACAATGCAAACATTCTCCCCCAGTCAAAGGATCTGGGTTAAATCCATCATTCTTCTGCCCACTATGCCACCCCAGTTTGGACCCAGCCATATGCAAATCAGTCTTGACCCTGTGCCCCATGGGAACAGTCCAGACCAAACTGCCAGGCCAGGTCCTCCCTGGACCAGAAACAAGCATCCTGGGAGCGGTTTCAGGGTATGTCACCCTTCTTCAGCCAGGCTAGCTTGAATCCAGTGGCACAGTGAGCAAGGGGCCCACGTCTGGGCAAACCCATCCCACTGAGGGCGAAAAGCATTACAGCAAACAAATGATGGATGGAATGCTGACAATGCAAACATTCTCCCCCAGTGAAAGGATCTTGGTTAAATCCATTGTTCTTCTGCCCACTATGCCACCCCAGTTTGGACCCAGTCATATGCAAATCAGTCTTGACCCTGTGCCCCATGGGAACAGTCCAGACCGAACTGCCAGGCCAGGTCCTCCCTGGACAAGAAACAAGCATCCTGGTACCGGTTTCAGGGTATGTCACCCTTCTTCAGCCAGGCTAGCTTGAATCCAGTGGCACAGTGAGCAAGGGACCCACGTCTGGGCATACCCATCCCACTTAGGGCGAGAAGCATTACAGCAAACAAATGATGGACGGAATGCTGACAATGCAAACATTCTCCCCCAGTCAAAGGATCTGGGTTAAATCCATCGTTCTTCTGCCCACTTTGCCACCCCAGTTTGGACCCAGCCATATGCAAATCAGTCTTGACCATGTGCCCCATGGGAACAGTCCAGACCGAACTGCAGGCCAGGTCCTCCCTGGACCGGAAACAAGCATCCTGGGACCGGTTTCAGGGTATGTCACCCTTCTTCAGCCAGGCTAGCTTGAATCCAGTGGCACAGTGAGCAAGGGACCCACGTCTGGGCATACCCATCCCACATAGGGCGAAAAGCATTACAGCAAACAAATGATGGACGGAATGCTGACAATGCAAACATTCTTCCCCAGTCAAAGGATCTGGGTTAAATCCATCGTTCTTCTGCCCACTATGCCACCCCAGTTTGGACACAGCCATATGCAAATCAGTCTTGACCCTGTGCCCCATAGGAACAGTCCAGACCGAACTGCCAGGCCAGGTCCTCCCTGGACCGGAAACAAGCATACTGGGACCGGTTTCAGGGTATGTCACCCTTCTTCAGCCAGGCTAGCTTGAATCCAGTGGCACAGTGAGCAAGGGACCCACGTCTGGGCATACCCATCCCACATAGGGCGAAAAGCATTACAGCAAACAAATGATGGACGGAATGCTGACAATGCAAACATTCTCCCCCAGTCAAAGGATCTGGGCTAAATCCATTGTTCTTCTGCCCACTATGCCACCCCAGTTTGGACCCAGCCATTTGCAAATCAGTCTTGACCCTGTGCCCCATGGGAACAGTCCAGACCGAACTGCCAGGCCAGGTCCTCCCTGGACCGGAAACAAGCATCGTGGGACCGGTTTCATGGTATGTCACCCTTCTTCAGCCAGGCTAGCTTGAATCCAGTGGCACAGTGAGCAAGGGACCCACGTCTGGGCATACCCATCGCACTTAGGGCGAAAAGCATTACAGCAAACAAATGATGGACGGAATGCTGACAATGCAAACATTCTCCCCCAGTCAAAGGATCTGGGTTAAATCCATCGTTCTTCTGCCCATTTGTCACCCCGAGTGGGACGGGTATGCCCAGACGTGTGTCCCGTGCTCTCAATGCCACTGGAATCAAGCTATCCTGGCTGAAGAGGGGTGGAACCCCGAAACCGGTCCTACGTTGCCTGTTTCCAGTCCAGGGAGGACCTGGCCTGGCAGTTCGGGCTGGATTGTTCCCATTGGGCACAGGGTCAAGACTGATTTGCATATGGCTGGGTTCAAACTGGAATGGCATGGTGAGCAAAAAAACGATGGATTTAGGCCCAGATCTCTGTACTGGGCTGAATGTATGACATTGTTCTGCATTCTGTCCATCAATTGTTGTTTTTGCATTTGTCACCCCGAGTGTGACGGGTATGCCCAGACATGGGTCCCGTGCTCTCCATGCCACTGGAATCAAGCTATCCTGGCTGAAGAGGGGTGAAACCCTGAAACTGGTCCTAGGATGCTTGTTTCCAGTCCAGGGAGGACCTGGCCTGGCAGTTCGGGCTTGACTGTTCCCATTGGGCACAGAGTCAAGACTGATTTGCATATGGCTGGGTTCAAACTGGAATGGCATGGTGAGCAAAAAAACGATGGATTTAGGCCCAGATCTCTGTACTGGGGTGAATGTATGACATTGTTCTGCATTCTGTCCATCAATTGTTGTTTTTGCATTCGTCACCCCGAGTGGGACGGGTATGCCCAGACGTAGGTCCGGTGCTCTCCATGCCACTGGAATCAAGCTATCCTGGCTGAAGAGGGGTGACACCCCGAAACTGGTCCTAGGATGCTTGAATCCAGTAAAGGGAAGACCTGGCCTGGCAGTTCGGGCTGGACTGTTCCCATTGGGCACAGTGTCAAGACTGATTTGAATATAGCTGGGTTCAAACTGGAATGACATGGTGAGCAAAAAAAAGATGGATTTAGGCCCAGATCTCTGTACTGGGGTGAATGTATGACATTGTTCTGCATTCTGTCCATCAATTGTTGTTTTTGCATTCGTCACCCCGAGTGGGACGGGTATGCCCAGACGTGGGTCCCGTGCTCTCCATGCCACTGGAATCAAGCTATCCTGGCTGAAGAGGGGTGAAACCCCGAAACCGGTCCTAGGATGCTTGTTTCCAGTCCAGGGAGGACCTGGCCAGGCAGTCCGGGCTGGACTGTTCCCATTGGGCACAGGGTCAAGACTGATTTGCATATGGCTGGGTTCAAACTGGAATGGCATGGTGAGCAAAAAAACGAAGGATTTAGGCACAGATCTCTGTACTGGGGTGAATGTATGACATTGTTCTGCATTCTGTCCATCAATTGTTGTTTTTGCATTTGTCACCCAGAGTGGGACGGCTATGCCCAGACGTGGGTTCTGTGGTCTCCATGCCACTGGAATCAAGCTATCCTGGCTGAAGAGGGGTGAAACCCCGAAACCGGTCCTAGGATGCTTGTTTCCAGTCCAGGGAGGACCTGGCCTGGCAGTTCGGGCTGGACTGTTCCCATTGGGCACAGGGTCAAGACTGATTTGCATATGGCTGGGTTCAAACTGGAATGCCATGGTGAGCAAAAAAAACGATGGATTTAGGCCCAGATCTCTGTACTGGGGTGAATGTATGACATTGTTCTGCATTCAGTCCATCAATTGTTGTTTTTGCATTTGTCACCCCGAGTGGGACGGATATGCCCAGACGTGGGTCCCGTGCTCTCCATGCCACTGGAATCAAGCTATCCTGGCTGAAGAGGGGTGAAACCCCAAAACCGGTCCTAGAATGCTTGTTTCCAGTCCAGGGAGGACCTGGCCTGGCAGTTCGGGCTGGACTGTTCCCATTGGGCACAGGGTCAAGACTGATTTGCATATGGCTGGGTTCAAACTGGAATGGCATGGTGAGCAAAAAAACGATGGATTTAGGCCCAGATCTCTCTACTGGGGTGAATGTATGACATTGTTCTGCATTCTGTCCATCAATTGTTGTTTTTGCATCTGCTTTAATGAACAGCATGACAACTCAGAGCCCAAACAGAATACCTCATAAAACAGATACTGCCATAACAATACCTAAATCGGGGGCATCCTCACATTTACCAAGGGCTCCGACATCTGGGGATACACCCAAGCTCTCTTTGGCTCTGTCCTGGATTGGGATAACAATGCTGAGATATGATTCAATAGGTTTGAGTATATTATTATGGCTAGGCGGGTATGCTGGATTGGTGGCACTAAGAAAAGCATTGGAGGGGACTGTGTCGTGCTTAACTTTAGCGACGCAAAGTGTGTCTATGATGCACTAAACCAGTTGAAAGACTCACCTGCCGAACAGATAAAGGCTCGACCTTTGTTTTTTTTTACCCCCAGTTAGATTTTACCCCCCAGCATGCGGCCAACTCGGCCTAGACACATCATTGATGCCCCTATGCGCCCCTCCTCCTTTCACCCTAATAGGTATGAGGCTCTTTTAGACCTAACCGAGATTGACTGACTAACTAGACAACCTGGTGGGTATATAGATAACTACATAAAAGGCCACCAATACGGTGATGTAGGGGGAGCTGGGACAATGAGGTATATGGCAACATAAAGCCCCACAAAGACCATATTATAAATTCCGCTGGTCCCTCGGTAAAGGAGAACATGAATAACCCGACATTTTGTAAGGCAGCTGCAAATACAAGCCCTGAAAATAGGTGTCCGGGGGAGGGGACGCCACAAACACCCGTGGCCAGTCCACTGGTCTTACTAGTCACATCACCGGACACGGACCTGGCCCACACTATACCCCCAGTTAAGCTAATCTCCTGGAATATAGCAGGTATTCGTTCGAAACTAACAGTTGAGGTTTGGCTGGAATACATCAGGGGTTTCGATGTAATTTGTCTACAGGAGACGTGGGCTAAAGAAAATATAGAGATGGACGGTTATCAGGCCTCTGATGTGCCTGCCATAGCCTCGTTGTCGGGGAGGGCAAAGGGAGGGTTGGTAACCTTATTCTCAGTCAGATTTGGTTCCATAAATGTTTTTTGTGTAGGATCCTCTCAGTGGTTCCAATTGATTATGATTGTTAACATGCTCCAGGTGAGAGTCCTTCTTGTAAATTGGTACTATAATATTTTTGACCCAAGGAATTGTCAAGTTATAGAAGCCTTACAAATGGAAATCGCTAATGTTTCTGGGAAATGGCAACCTTTATGTGTTTTATGGGTAGGGGATTTTAATTGTATATCCTGTGAATACAGTAATGATAGAGTTTGTGGTCCTTTGGACACAGATGATCAGCCATTGGCGCATTTTATTCACACCCCGCAGGGAGAGGCACTGAATACCATTATCATTGAGAACAATTTGGACAGTCTGACAAATAGATTTTCAGTCCAGTGTCCTACCTTTGTTGGCGGGGGTAGGGAAAGTTCTATTGATTTTATGTTTATTTCCAGGGAGTGCTCCTCACTGGTGTGCGATTTTCATGTGGACCCGGAAATAGCGAGTGACCACAACTCACTAATTGTTTCACTTAAAGTAATAGCTAGAACTACAGGGGGGGATGGTAGCTTGACTGATTATAATCACAATACAGGTGTAAGAGTAAACTGGGGAAAATAAATCCAACACTTTTTGAGGAGGAAATAGTTAGATCTAATTTCAACCTGATCATGGAGTGTCTGGATCAGGACTCTTCCTCATCTACAATTGTACAGAACTTTGAGCAGTTCTGCATTAATGTAGCTAATAGATTAACATGCCCAGCTAGGCCCAAGCAGCATCATGAGAGCCGCTGGTTTAATGCAGAATGCTCTAGAGCCCATAAGATCTTAAAAACCGCCCTCCAGACTTACCCCCGTAACAGAGAACGAATAAAATGCGCCAGACACTTATATAAAACCACCATCAGTGAAAGAAAAGAGGAGCTGAGGCGAATAGCATGGGATGATCTGGAGAGAGCTAGTGCTCTTAAAGATAGCAAAAGTTTCTGGGCCATCATCAATCGACCCCAATTTACTGAGGAAGCGGGAAAAATGGAGTCATTGATCCTGGGTGATACCTGGGAACTACATTTTGTGCCTATCTTTAACCCAAATGGTAGGGAGCTGTCGATGTCTAATGAGGAGCTCCCGGCCGATATGGTGCAGGCAGTTGAGCTTAGCGCCTCACTTACGGTGACCAAGGTGGAGGAGGCACTCGCTAAGGGAATTAGTAGGAAAGCTCCAGGCCCAGACGGAGTTCCACTAGATCTTTTTAAGTTAAACATAAATCTTTGGGCACCCCTGCTAACACAAGTTTTTAAATCGGCGGTGATTGGTCCAATTCCAGTATCCTGGAAATGGGCCATAGTCGTACCCGTGTTTAAAAAAGGAAACAGAAATGATCCTGCCTGTTATAGGCCTATTTCCCTTATTGACTCTACCGCTAAAGTACTGGGTAGGGTAATTCTTTCCGATTAGAGTCTTGGGCAACTAGTAAGGGGATCATTTCAAAGACACAGTATGGCTTCCGGAGGGGAATGGGAACAACAGAGCAGTGCCTAAATTTGTCCCTGATCATGGGCAAGTACATGAAGCCAAAGAGTGGCTCTATTCACCTTGCCTTCATGGACTTGTCCTGTGCATTTGATACTGTGAGCAGGGGAAATTGTGGGCACTAATGACAGAAATGGGTTTTGAAAGTGCACTAATCCTGCTCCTAAAAAGGCTACATACTAATACATCTGTTTCCATAAGATTTGGACCACATGGGGAAAGGACGAAGCCTATTGCCTCAACCGAAGGAGTTCGGCAAGGGTGCATTTTAGCTCCTTTTCTTTTTTTAATTTATATGAATGGCCTGGAAGTGTTTTTATTAGGCAAGAAAATTGATTTTCCCCACATTAAAGGTCAGCCAGTTCCGCTGCTCTCGTATGCGGACAATCCTGTACTCATGGCCTTGACGGCCAATAGCCTCCAAATCTCCCTGGACGCCTTTACAAATTTTATGGCGGCGTTAGACTTGAGCGTTAATTTCTCAAAGTCTTACATAATGGTATGTGGCCCAAAAAGGTTAAAACCAGAAGTTTCAATGTAAGGGGTAAGTCCATTGAAAGGGTGGAACAGTTCACATACCTGGGGAACATGTTTAGCAAGGATTTGAAATGGGATTCCCTGATTACGGCTAGGGCACAACAGACAAGTAGAGTAGTGGAGGGGCTCTTTAGGTTCGCCTGTAAGTTAGGCCATAAGCCAGTGCCTGAGCTGGTTACCTTATACAATGCAAAATGCTTGTCGGTTGCATCTTATGGGGCGGGCGTATGGGGTAATCAAAGAAGTCGCTCGCTACAAGTAGTGGAGAACAAGTTTATAAAACGTCTACTGATGATTCCAAGCAGCTCTGCCACCTCATTTTCTCATCGAGAAGTGGGGATGGAATACATAGAAGATCGCATCGCTGCTGCCCCCTTGCTACTGTGAGCCAAAATTTGGGTCTCAGAAGAGTTACAGTTTTCCAGGGAAATCATCGAAGACTGCATTAATTTGGATAAGTCTGTGAAGATTCCCTGGCTTTGGTTTGTGAGGGATAAGCTATCCGAGATTGGGTTGGTCGAGTACTTTGACGCCCCGTCGAGTATCCCCTCAAACGCAAGGGGTATAATTAAACAGGAGTATAGGGTCTGGGCAAATTTGCGTCATTTACAACTGGAGGTACCCGTCCCTAGCTGCCCTTTCATGCCCAAACAGCAATATTACCTATCCTTTACAACGAACAGCCAGATGCGTTTTCTTTTAACAAGATTCCGCCTTAGCACCTTGCACTTTTTGGTAGTGTTCCCCAAACAATCTGGGTGGATGGACAACCTTATATCTTGCCCATGCGACAATAGAACTCCCCAGAGCACCTTGCTCTTTACTCTTTTTGTGCACTTTATAAAGAACCAAGGAGTAGATTTTTGGTACCCTTAATAATGAATACTCGCCCATGTACATATATTGAGGGGTACAGATATCTGCAATCACTGATCAATCCTGTTATGTGCACTGCTGTTTTAAATTTTATTAAAACAGCAATGGGCATTAGGAAATGCTATGAAGTGCAATAATTGGGTGGGGAGATGAAATTATCTGTATTCCTTCTTTTTATGCCAAACTGATTTGAAATTATATGGCCATTATTACATCAATGTATAAGTATGATTTTAGCTTATAAAGGAACTTTAAAAAAAAAATATTTATTAGAAAAAATGTATTTTCAATTTGTATTGTTTGTTTGTCGAAACTTTTGTGGCCGTGTGCCGAATAAAGTTAATTTGACTTGACTTGATTCAATAGGGTCCAACGGGTCGCCGTCGTGGAGGCCCCGCAGTTAGGCTGCCTGATATCTTGGCCTGTGTGCACATCTTCCAAATAAAAGAAGATATCCTGAGAGCAGCCAGAACAATACAACCTATCCACTTTCGGGGTCACACGATTGGATTCTATCAAGACGTCTCCCTCCTCACCCTCCAGCGCCGTAGGAAGTTCAAATCGATAACAGATTTCCTACGCTCCAAAAAGGTGTCTTATGGTTGGGGACACCTCTTCAAACTGGTCTTCTGTTGGGACGGGCAGCTCCACCAACTCAAGTCTTTAGGAGACGCCCACCATGTCCTGGGCCTGCCCACGGAGACTACTTCTCATTCTGTTGCTGGATCACCTCATGGGTCTCTGCCCTGATCATCATCCTGGCAGAAAGCAGGAAAGCACAAGCAACATCCCCATCCTGGACCAGAAGAGCATGCACAAGAATGCTGAGCAGTTCTGGGTAGATTGTCCTTGGGCACAGGCAGGGCACTCACCTGAGGAAACTCTACAGTGTTTGCCCACAGGCTCCATCTTGTGTCCCCGTTCAATCTTTCAGCTATAGACAGCCTGTGGTGCTTGGGAGTTGGCTTTCACATACGAGTCAGGACCTTTGCCTCTTCACCTCTGGCCGAGTCCATAATATTTTCTGCCATCCATGCTGGACTTCTTCAATTTGTTGTCCAGTTTATGTTGTTTCTGTTGTTTCTTTTGAACTACATTAACTGGGTCTTTATTTCTTCACACTATATGGTCTGTTCAAAACATCTTTGCCTACTTGTTAGGTCAGACCCCCTCCACAGGGTTCGAGGTTTGCCCGTTCTATTCTCAGAAGTCCTGCTTGCATATCCTCTTAACCCCATGACTAACTTTCCTGAAGGTTAAAATAACAAGCCTCAATGTCAGAGGTCTCAATAACCCCACAAAATGAAAGGTGGTCATGTCCATTTTAGAACGATCTGGTAGTGACATTTGTCTTTTACAAGAGACACATTTACTTCCCAAAGATATTTGTTGCATGCAATCAAGCTGATTCCCTCGCCAAATATGGTTTTCCAACTCCTCTAAATGTGGGGTGTGACCATCCTTCTTTCACAGAGATTTAGAGCAGAAATACTGACTACAATGGCTGAACTTAAAGAGCAACTCCTTGCTTATAGGTTTCGTCTCAGCATTTTTTATTTCACCCTCGCAAACATATATGCGCCCAATGAACACCAAGAAATGTTCCTTACAGGTGCCCTCACTCCTGTCCTTCATACTCCAGATGCTGCCATATTGATTGCAGTGATTTGAACCTTGTGATGGACAATGTCCAGGATCACTCTGGCAAGCGCTTGGATGAAGCGGGAGCCTTTTCTGCCCACGGGCTCTGTTGGCTGGCTGACTGAGGCCTGGGCAATGACTAGTGGACTATACATTTTACTCTGCAGTGCACAAAACATATGCCAGTATTGATCATTACCTAGCGACCTCAGCCTTCCAGGCCCTTGTCTGCAACTCTTTGATTGCACCCAGATCACTTTCTGATCACGCACCCTGACCCTTGTCGCATGTTTTGACAGCAGTTACAATAAGACCTCGCTCTGGAGCCTTAGTGAGAGTCTTCTTAAAGCCCCCTCTACTATTTTGTCCATCTGTAAGATAATCTTAAACTATCTTCAAACTAATGACAATGGGCACACATCGTTATCCTCCCTCTGGGGAACATCAAACTATTGGTGTGAGGAGAATTTCTTACCATTTGGGCATCCGAAAACTGTAGCCGCAAAGAGAAGCAGCAGATCCTCGAACAGAAAGTCCTAAAACTCGAGGCCATTCACAATTGTACAGGAGCTCCCTGGGTTTGAAGGGAGTTGGAAAAAACGCGCTTACTGCTCAAACGACTTGATTTAGACAAGGCAGAATGCGTTTGTATGAGCCTCAAAACATAAGTTTTACCTCAGCATTAACCGTTGTGGTTGGATGCTCGCACACCACCTGTGGCCTAAATTTCATGCTGGATCTATATAAGTGATCCACCCTAAGCCACCCACAGAAGCGTGCACAGACCCGCACATCCCACCGGCTTTTCAGAATTTTTATAGCACCCTCTAAACGGCCCTGGATCGTGCTCCCATGTATCTCAATGATCACTCCATCGATAATCCGCCTACTCCCCTTTCAACCCACGATGCTGACTCGGTGGATAAACCCATTCGCATTGAAGAGGTCATCTCGGCCATTGCCCACCTGAAACTGAGGAAATCCCCGGGGCCGGATAGCTTCCCCTCACAATTTTATAAAGCTTTTTGCCCTGAATTAGCTCCGGTCCTTACTCACCTGTTTTATTCCTTTGCCACCACTGGCTCCCTCATGGAGCCATGTTGGAGGCCTCGATCTCTGGCATCACTAAGCCTGGCAAAGACCTGTCTCTCTGCACGTCGTACAGACCCAAATCTCTTCTAAACATCATTAACATTTCTACTGGTAACAACATTGTCATTTGTGCATGGATTATGGCATACATTGACATTGTTACTGTTGATTTCGTCACTGTTGTGTGGGCACAGGTTATGGCATACATTGGTATTGCATTTATAGGTATTGACATTGTTATGCAGGCACAGGTTATGACATACATTGACATTGCATTTATTGGTGTTGTCGGGTCTGCACATATTGTGGTATTCATTGACATCGTATTCACCCATTCCAACATTATTTTATCAAATGTTGTTGCATTTTATTTCAATGGCACTTTATTAGCTATATAGACCTTATGCTACCCACCTGTTTTGTACTGCAAGTCTTTCTTTTTCTGAAAACGCTGATTCAAGTTGATTTAACCAATTTGGCATGACAGTCTTAAGCGGATGAGCCGTATGGAAAATTGCACTTTATTGCTATGTTGATTGCCATTGTGCACATGCCCCTAGGGCCAAAAGGTCTAAAAGGATTGTTAAATCCAGTCCATACGTGGTCCTTAAGGTATACTATGCACCTTAGTGTTACCCTGTATAGGCCAGTTTGCATACTCGCACGGGGGCAGTTGGAATATTTGCTTGTGATTAATTTCCCTTATTCCACAATGTCTAATTTTGTGGTCCGGTTTGGTACGGTTTTTATGTAATAATATGCAGGTTTTATCTGTTTTATGTAATTCTCTGGTCAGTCCCTCTATAAAATAGACCAGAAGTCTGTTTCTACACTCTGTAGGATAATTACTTATTCTTGTATATTTTCTATTGATGGTGTTTTGATTTGTATGGCTTTTATGTAGATTGATCGATAGATCTCACTGTGTTCGTATGTGCTTTTATGTTCCTGGTGATCGAAAATTAAGCTTTGATGATGAATAAATGATGAAGACTGCTTTTATTGCAGCTGTATGGATAACTGTATATTAAGAATTTGCTTACGTTTTACATTTTCTAATAGTGTGATTTTTGTTTATATATTTATATATTCATTCATGGTATAGTGTTATTTTAAGCTTAGTTTCCTTTCATATGTATGAGTAAGTTAATAGTAAACTTAATTTTTTAGCACGCTGTTTGTCAATACGGGTATCCTGGGGCTAAGCAGAAAACTGCAGAAACTGAGGGAAAAAAGAAAATGGAAAAAGGTGAGTTTTAAAGCCTAGCAGAAAGCAAGGGGATTTCTGATGTGACACAAAGGGGTCGATTCCGATCTCGGTCGGAGGCGCACCCAATACCATTCGGTCGGGAAAAAAGCCATGCGAAAGCCTGTTTCCCGACCGAACCGTACGCGGGTCCGGCCGAGCGAGTACGATGCGAGTCGCCGACCGACTCGTCCGGGCGACCCGACCGCTCCGACCGACTCGTACCCGGACCGTACCGCTCCGACCGACTCGGTCGGACCCGATCCGCACCGCGCAATGGAGACGTTTTCCGGCCGGGTAAGTACGATGCGCACCTCGACCGCTCCGACCGACTCGCGCCGTCCGACTCGAACTCGCTGTCGGAGCCGTACTCTGGGGTCCGTGTCGGACCCTCCTGTACGCGTACCCGTGCGAGGCGCACACAGGGGGACCCATGGGTCCCCCTACCTGTGCGTGTACGCCGCGGCGCTCCGGCGGCGTACTCGCTGTAGGGGCGCCCTTGTCCGCCTCGCACCCATTGAGGCAATGGGAGCCCGCGTACGCGTTGTACGACCGGCTCCCATTGAGTTCAATGGGAGTCCGACCGACTCGTGTCCGATAACATACGGACGCATCGGACTCGTTCGGTCGGACTGCACGGGTCCGATTCGGTCGGAAATCTCTCCGGGTCCGGCTCGGTCGGAGAGATTTGCGGCCCGAATCGGAATCGACCCCTTAGTAGGAAGGGGTTTTTCAGGTTTTAATTTCTATAAAGAAAAATGAACAACCCTCAGATCGGATGAGCTGGATTTTGTGGACTAAGACCTACATTGGGATGGGATATCAGCCAATTTTGTGACAGAGTAAGCGATGGCCATACTCTAAATCAGGCCATAAGTCTGGGGGGCAATGGAAGACAATTAAGACAAGCTTAATGAATAATGAGTTAGGCGAGAGTTACATGGGATCTGAAAAGTCACCCGGACAGCTCTGTCTTAAATTCTTGTCAATCTCGACATTAAAAAATATGCAGGGAGGCTCAAATATAGGGAATTGCAGTAATTGAGCTGTGACAAAATAGCAGACGGTATTACAATTTGCCCAGCTGGTAACTGCAGGGATGGCTTGATTTTGAAAAGCAGATTTAATGATAAAAACAGAATGAGGTGATAATACCAGTATGAGAGGATAAACAATTATATCATACATTTCACTACAGAGTTTTTAGGCTGCAGGTGTGGATTAAAGTGCATTGAAGGTGCTCAGATGGGAGGTAGGGGTAGGGTAGGTACTTATAAAGACTTATGATTACATGCTTTATCTGGAATAGCAGCGTTAGAGATGAGAGGGAAGGTGGAAAATGTTGACAGTTAACCTAGGGCCAAGTCAGTCTGTAAGAGAGGAATATGTATATTGAGATGAGAGATGCAGAAAGAAAAGATAAACACTGTTACCCAGGGTGTACTGACTAGACAATCTGGCAGCATGGCAGTCCATAGATCACTTTTAGGGTGCAAACAGGCACAGCCAGGTTTGAACTTGCTTCATTTATGGAGAGTCCACTGTACAGATGTGTTGATCCTCACCTAATGCATTGTGAAAAGGTAGAACACATGACCTCTCTACACATGCAATACTGACTGGAATTTGCCTAAGGTGGCAGTCAGCCAGGAGAGGAAAGTGGTCACATATATGATTGTAATAATGCCCATGAGTTTGTTAACACACTGCCTCAGACATCATAAAGACTGATGGATTCTCATACAAAATGCTTGGCCTTTTAAGTTGACAATACCACTACAACAGAGGTAAGCAATTATATACTTTATCTCTCATGATGCCAGACCTTTAGAAGCAAATTTGTTTTAGCAGCCACTCAGTTGGAAATTTAACTACTGAAAATACCATGTTGAATCTTTTCACAATATTTAGATTCTGAATATACTCTACGGCCACTGTAACTGCTATAATTTCTGCTATACATTTACATATGTTCTGTAATAGTTATGAAAGCCTTAATAACAGTCCAGTTGTGTGTATGCTTGCCTTTGGGAAATGGTGAGGCAAACTCAGAATACTATACCTTTTGTCTCTGCCTGGTTCATTGGTACCTAATGTGGATACTTTTCTATGTAAGTTGATTGAGTTTCATGTACACTTATCTGATGATAATTTGTTGTTATACTATACCCAGGGCCATAGAAGATCTACCAGATGTGACCAAGATTGGCTTGAAAATGTAAGAAAGGAAAAACCTTGTACAACCTGAAGTACAAATGACTTTTACTCAACTGATTTCCATTGCAGGTCAGTCTTTAAGGGTACCACCAATTTTTTAAATAATATTCAAAGGGGGAAGAAAGAGTAGCGTGCCAGTACCCACAATGGAATGTAAAATGACAAGGCCTTTTCCAACAAACCCATGGGGTAGCCTGATAACTAAGAGGTCTATTCACAAGTGTAAATTTACACTTGAGTAAATCTACGCGTTTAAATTTCCTCTTATATTTTGTAATAAATTTACTACTGTTGTCTAGTCACCATTTCAGAGAGTTTATTAGGAAGTGTAGACATACTTGTCCCAATCCCCTGAAAACAGGGGGTGGAGCCAAATTTACAAGTGTAATATTATTACTATAAATTTTTCACACGTATGCAGGGCTCTCAGCCACCATGTGATGATCCCCTTATAGTAAAGTATAGGGAAATCTTCAAAGGTTTCTCAAACATTTTAAAATAATGGTAAAAATTATTTAATGTTCAATTTAATGTAAACTAATTGTATCTATTTATTTTAAATGCTTACAAAATAAGAAATGTTACAGCACTATTAACTTCACTTTGAAATAAATATTTAATTAATTTAAACATTATATTTATATTAATTATGTTTGCAAAAATGTCTTAACCAAATTCCCACCTAAAACAAAAAATTCTATAGTTATTTATGGTGCATTAAAAATCACTGAAAGGTATATATAGAATTCATTTAAATTACTTTAATTATTTTTTGCAAACAAATGTTTAATTTATTTTTAAATTAAAGGTTATTTGAATAGTCAAAATAAAATAAAATGTATGTATATATTTTTTAACTTTAAATTAAATGTATTTATTTTTAAAAAGTCAAGTTAAATATTTATTTTAGCATCAGTTCCTATGTGGTTCTATTTTAAGTCCACAACTCTATTATTTTTTGGGCAGGGTGCTGCAGTACCATTTGTTGGCCATATATGTTGCTGGACTTACTCCAGGTCTATGGTAGAGTACAGTTACTACTGATTTGGGTCATTTTTAGCAGTAGCAATTTTAGAAGTGCAGTTTGTGAACAGTACTGTGCCCTTTTGACAGTGGCATAACAATAGCCGCCCGCAGCCCCACGGGTGTGGGGACCCTCTCCAGCACTGTGCATGGACGGGCCTGAGAGTTCCTGACTGGATCTGGAGCATGTGGGGCCCCCTTCATGTACTTTGCATGGGGGCCCCCTCAAGCTTCGTTTCGCCACTGCCTTTTGAGGGTGGATGCATGTCCCTTTGTAAACCATTAATCCCCTACTTAGTCCTCCCTAAAGCCCTTCTTACTCTGCCTTCAATCCATCTCATATTTTAGTATGTATTCCCAATGTTCCACCCACTCTCCCTCACCGTCCCACATTTATAACTAAAGCATATATTCAACAGGCAAAGTTACTTACTATGTGATTTTCTTATTATGCACGATACGTGTTATACATAATGTACCCATTGGCATTTGTATATTCTTTTTATAAAAGTACTTATGAAATGTTGTTCACAAAATTCTCACAATAATACATTTTTTGAACAAATTACCAAATATTACAATATTTAGTATGTGAATAGTATTATTGCAGTACTACCAAACATACTATAAAATGCAGTAGGCACCCCATAAGTAAGAAAGAAAATAAGAGTTCCCTTGGAAAATAAATACAGTATGATCCACAACTACTTTTGAAAATCACTCAAGGTACGCTGTGTATCAAGAAATCAGTTTGAACCAGAAGTCAACTTAGCATGAACATTAATGTTTAATATTTGCACCTCAAGATAATAAAGAAGGTATAACGTAAAAGTGCTGGAAAAGATTAGTGCTCTAAAAAAAAATTTCACATGTGATATATTATAAAAAACTTCAACACAAGAGTGAATATAGACATGTGAGCAAAAGGATAAGAAAAGGCTTGAAAAAAAAGCTGAAGGGAAGAGAAAGAGACACATCAATCAGAGATGTTGAAAACTGAGATAAATAAAATCACATTTGGCGGTGCAGCGCGCGCAACGAAATTCGTTTTATTGATTTAATCGTCTACTTACCTGCATTCATCCGTATTCCGGTGTTTACTACCCCCCCACCCTGGGCCTCCCCCGCCCCACGTCACCGCCCGGTAGCACTCCCACCAGGAGCCGCTACTGCTGAGCAATAGGATGTTTTAAAATGTTTTTATATTGCCACATTTGCTCTGTGTTCAAAAACAAATGTCACATTTCAGGCTATATCTTGTAACAAATTGTCACTTATTCGGAAACGTTTGTTTACTTTTATTTTTCTGACATCAAAGTAAGAGTATTTTGTAAAATTGACCTATGTGACAATCTTGCTGGGTACAGGAAGTGATATACACACATATTTCAAAATATATCAGCAATTAGGAAAGCACATATGAACCACATTTTTTGTAATTCTGAAGTATGATGGAAACAAAGGAAACAAATCAAGATCTTTTACTTAGTGATGCACAAAGGATAAATATTCACTAAAACCCAATTTCCAGACATAATCATTTCTGCACTATATAGTTTTATTTGTAAATCTGCATGTCTATGTATATTCAGTGCTCATTTTAATGGAAATTGTGCTATCTGTAATGACAGTGCGTTACCACACCAGTGCTTCAAGATACACCGCTGATTACCTAACACATCCTTACCACTCTCCCTGTAAATGGGCGTTGCACATTTGCTTATCTTGTTTTTTGTGTGACGCTTGGATTTTTCACAATCTCTAGGACTTTGATGATATAACATTGATGGGTGCACCACCACTCTGAAAATTGTTCCAGCACCCCTGTTGGCCAGCGTCATGACGCCATTGACTAGATTCCCATATGAACCAGGGATTGAACTTGATAGATTTACTTGTGCAATATTGTAAACCATCATTTATGAGGACCAACCTTTATTTATCTTTATCTGTATTCACACTCTAGACGCATGTTGATGAAATGTAATGTTTGATATAAGAATTTACTTTGGAGTCACACAAGGTAACAAAAGTTTAGGGAACAGTATCCTTAAACAAGCTAGTTGTGGTTAAGGTTTTTCATTGATGAAGTCATCCACCAAAGTGGATCATGCTTTGAACCTACAGGCTAGCTCAGTGAAAAATGACCTCTATTTTATCCAAATTCTGCCTAAAAGCCTAACACTTAAGGACATTAAGCCAAGAAACTTCTGATACCCAGGTGAATAATGTACTGGGATGTTCTTGGCACAATTTTGAGCTCTCTGCTGCTCGTAGAGCTTTAAATATGCATCCTTTTCTTTAAAATGTCACTTTACCAAAAGATGTGCTTTTAATCATTGCTACCAATATACTTCATATATTTATTAAGTAGCACCAATGGACGGCATAACTGGGTCAGCCCATTCATCCCAATTGCCAGCCCTGAAAAAGAGGAGGACAATATCTTTGAAAGACGTGTTGGCTGTCTAATAAACAAAAATGAAAGACATAAAAGATTACTTTGTGTCCAACAGACACTTTGGAACAATATGAGATAAAAGAGTGCCATTTAGTAATCATTCATAAACCCCACAAATCCATTAATGTGATTTATTGACTATTGAGGCAGTCTTGTGAAGCCTGTTGACTGAAATGTTTTATGATTTATAAAGGATGTGTTGCTGAATGTTATAAAATAGCATTGAAATAGGAATTCTTGTTCTCGAAGACATAGATAATTTGTTTTTTATAAAAACTATTTTTTTAAATTGAAGGCCCATTTATAAATAACTGTAATATTTTAATATTGACATACTCTTTATTGCTCTCAGCCTCCCTACGTACTGACTCGTACTATATATTTCCAACTGCAAAAAGGCATATGTTTCACACTGCTTCAAGTTTCATTTTACTGTTTGATTAAATGGAAATATAGGCAGTACAAACATTTTTAATATATAAATAAAATTCATTAAAATCCTACTTTCTTTTCTTGTACTTTCAGTGAGTTTTCACCATATTAAAAACGTAAACTCTTTATAGCATACAAAAGATCTGCACATTTCATTATACCAATAAACAGCCCTTCTACCCACAGGAAGACCCAATTCTTCCCTAGCAGGTATCAAATGAGAACACTGTAGAAACCAATACATCAATGATGCATGAGCAGAATCACAAGAAGGACACTTTAGCTTTACAAAGTAATTGTCATGTTTCTCATCGTTTAACTAGTTTGCTGTGAAAATTATGTAAATCTCAATTTTGGCATCCCTCTCCTTACTTCTCTGGGCTGGCTATTCCTTAGGCAGCGATGCTGGCGTTTGTAGGTGTTTGCTCTACTTTGCATTAAATATATATATTCTTCTTTTGAACGTTTAGAACAAGCTTGAAGGTCTCGTTCTTCCGACTCAACTTTAAAATGAATTTCTTCCACCCAACAATATTTTAAGGGCCAACACTAACAACCACGTATAGATTAAATTCCTAACAAATGTGTTTAAAGTTATTATGAAAGTTGTGAGATGTAGCTAGATATTTTTTAATCGTACAACATAGTACACCCCAACTTTTATATACCTGATATACCCAGTAAGAGCCACACGGCGTATCTTGTGGTCCATTAAACAAGACCATTCCACAGTTTCCGGATCCTCATTTCGATAGACTATATTTTCAGCAAGTCCCTTTGGGACAGATCTTATTTCTATGTTTCATGCTTGGTCAGCAAGGTTGAGTTACAGGGCTCTGATGGTAACTGTCTTGCCTGGGAAAATACAGAGTGCCACACATTTTGGACAATTAAGAGTGCTTTCCTCTCGATAAGTCCAGATATGTGCTGTGTTAACTCTGGTCAACTTGACTTCAGGGATTAATTGATTTGACCTCCAAATAGGTGGATCTTTGGTCAGTAGGTACATGCATATATCTTCCTGTCAGTAGGAAATATGTTCAATACCATGCTGCAATGACTACTCCATTTGTGAGCATTAACCTGGTCCTGTGTGGACTGGGTTCTCTTTTAGGGAGACACCTATAACTTGTTCCTCACATTGATAGGATCATTTTAGACACAATATGAAGAGCTCCCATGTGTGATTAAGGAAATAATACTGTTACACCACCTTTATATTATGAACTAGAGAACCATAATGTATACCAGTGCATGCCATGAAAGGCATGCTGGTGACTCTGATTTGAACTACAGCCACAGAAATAAACTTCTTCCAGTAGGAGCACAGTGCACCAGACTTCCATGGCTGAATGCAAATGTCAGCAAATTGTATCCAACCTCCACCAGGTCAAGCTCACACATGGCCTCTAAGCTTTTTCAAATAGAGGTTTTAGTTATTTGACCAAGGACATTCAGACTTCTGAAAGTCAAATTGAACATAGATTCCAAATTCGAAACTCTGAAAATAAAAGAGTCCAAGTGTGAAGGGACAATTCATCCCTTGAGTAAACTTCTGCCTTGTGCACAACCATTAGTGCTCGAAGGACAGCTACATTGCAAGATTATGTGTGGAGGGTTTTTTGATCCATTTTTCACTATTTTCAATATATTTTGTTCTTTCCATTGATTTTCTTTGTTCCATTTTTCAAAAATATTTGCAATGCTGGCATTTTTTATTTGTTTTTTCTTGATTTTAATGTTACAATATGACTATGGAATTTAACTGATGGCATCTTCACTTCTTTTGAGTTTTAATTAGATGTGCATGAAAAATGGTTAAACTTTTATTTCTACAGTTTTAAAAAAGAATATTTTTGAATTAAATGTATTTTTTCAAGGAACGTTTATCAATGTTGTTTGGTTTGTTCTATAATTCTGTCCATCTTGTATATTTTTGATCTATTTCTTTTTGGACTTTAGTTTTTTGTTGTTAATATTGAAGTACTTATTTTTCAACTGGTTATTTTTTCCAGAATTTCTCTTAAGACTGCCTTGCTGATCAGGCCAATCTAACTGGTGAGAGCAAAGTTTATAACCACTAAAACCTGTTTAAAATTGTGACTGGTTTAGTGGAGCACCCAAATTCATGAGTTTCTCTTCTTACTGCCCTACATCAATATTGTTTGCCATTTTCTTGTGCCTATCATTTACCAGACATCTTTAGTATTACAGAGATAAGTTTGTGCTCAACGTGGGACTCTTTTTCTTTGTGAGTTTCACTTTTATGATCACTGTTTTTAATATTTTCAATTCTCAGACATCAAGTTTTTTCCCTTTGTCCAGATAAAAGGCAAATGATATGGGTGTTTTGCTGAGTCTAGTATAACTTAGAATAGAGTGATAAAAGAGTACTGTCTTATGGCTCAAGTGGAAAGCCACTTGTGGAAGTAAAGCCCTCATTCCAGGGAAAGCAAGGGGAAGAAAACTCTCAAGAAAAGCTTATGGCCTCTAGGAAAATACGAATCGGGAAGTTATTCTCATGAGCCCATGAACTTGAAGCTAGAGATTGAGGAAGCACAATAGCGAAAGCTTAAACAGACTGAATCAACCAAGCCCCTTTAACCTGAAGCAGGGTCTAATTTTTCCCCTGACCCATTTTGTGCACACCTGAAACCTGAGAATCTCAAAGACCACTGCCCAGTCATAGACATGTTATGTTATTGTTCACACTGCCCTAAGCATCTGCCCTTTTGTAACCTTATATGAATATCTCCTGTGAAGGTCAATAACCCCAGGTCACTGCCTTAACGATCTGCCCTTTTGTAACCCTATATGAATGGCTTCTGTGAAGGCCAATAACCCCAGGGCACTGCCTTACTGATAAACAAGTTCCCAAGCCCCAACTCTCTGTGCTCTCAAAATAACCTGTAACCTTTGATAAACTTTTGTTCCGTTTGGAACTTCTGCTTTCCTATAAGTGATGTAAATTGTTTTCAATAACGTGCCCAGTTTTGTTATGTTCCTGCAGTCAAACACCTGCTAATGTTTTGATTTTGAGGTCACCAGTTTCTCTTTAAAACTGTATAAAAGGACTGTCCACTGACCAACTCGTTGATCACCTTGTACAGTGTCTTTCGTGAAAAGGTGCTCCCAGCTAGCTGATTGATTTATTGATATTTCATTCTTAAATAAGGTTATACTGTCTCATTGCATTATTCTATTGAATTTCTCTCTCTCCGAATTACCGTGTTTTAATTTTTTGCTAGATTGCGTGTTTTTACTCTTCATTAATGATGTGTCTTCGACACTTGTTACTTACTCCTCTAAATAAAGTTCCACTCCTGACTTGGTTCCTGCTTCTCAGAGTGTATCTTGTTATTTCAGATAACAAATTAAATGTCGGTTCCTGCCTGCTAAAAAAACACACTCTAACAGGGAAGAAGACTTGTGAGCGTAACTCAATGCTCTTTAGAAATTGTATATTACAGTCCTTTTAACATGGCTTTAGACTGAACCATTGGAAAGGATTTTTTTAATGATTAGAGGTTTTGAAGCATGCTGGTTTGAGATTTTGAAACTTGATTGTCAATTATAGAAAGACTATTGGGTGGTAAACCTTAGAGGGCTATCCTTTAGATGGCCCTTGTTAGACCCGGCATCTTTTGTCATGATTTTTCCTGTCTTTTTGCTTAGGCCAACTGTTCTTGACTGAGTGCTGCATTTAGTTTGTGCTGCTTTTAGGACTCTAGGCACTTTACCACTGCTGACCAGTGCAAAAGTGCAAGTGTGTAAATTGTATTGGTGATTGGTTTATCCATGATTGGCATATTTGATTTACTAGGTAGTCCCTAGTAAAGTGCACCAGGTATGCCTAGGGCCTGTAAATAAAATGCCACTAGTGGGCCTGCAGCACTCATTGTGCCACCCACATGAGTAGTTCTGCAAACATGTCTCAGAACTGCCACTGCAGTATATATGTGTGCAGTTTTAAACTGCCCCCAATTGCCAGGGCCAAACCTTCCCTTTCACTACACGTAGGTCACCCCTAAGGAAGGCCCAAGGCAGCCCCATGGGCAGGTTGCAGTGTATTTAAAAGGTATGGCATGTGCTGTTATGTTTTACATGTCTTAATAGTGAAATACGGCTAATTTTGTTTTTCACTATTGCAAGGACGATCTCTCCCATAGTGTAACATGGGGAAGTGTAATTTCCCTTTAGGAGCTGACATAGAATTGAAGTTTGGGGGTCTCTGAACTCACAATTCAAAAATACATCTTTTGGTGAAGTTGGTTTTTAAATTGCGTGTTTGAAAATGCCACTTTTAGAAAGTGGGCATTTTCTTGCTTAACCATTCTGTGCCTCTGCCTGTCTGTAGAATCGACTTTTGGGTTATGATAACAGTTGGGCTCTTGTGCATTCACTCTAGACAGTCACACAAAGGGAGCTGAGGTGTACCTTGCATATCCTGATGAGCCATCACCAGGCTGATGGGCCTTCCTGAGCTAGAGTGGTGGGAGGAGTTGTCACTGACACCTGAATAGGGCTGTGCCTGTCCTCACACAAAGCTGTCTTCACCCCCCTGAAGTGTGTCTGGAGGCAGGTCAAGGAAAGGCAGGGTCTTAGGCACTACAAAGACTTTCCTTTGACGTTTGCCTACTTCAAAGGCAAAAAATGATTTAAGTACTGGAACTGTGACACCATAACTTCAGAGCACTTCTGGACTGAGGACATTCTGCCAGAAAGAAGAACTGTGCTGCTGACAGGAGGGACTACCACTTTGCTGTTTGCTTTGATGTGTTGGCCTGCTGCTTGCTGCTTTTGTCTTGGACAGTGAAAGGACTGGACTTTGCTTTCTACATCCTGCTTACCAAGTTTCTCCAAGGGCTTGAGTTGAGCTGCCACCTGTTGGAATCCTCAGGAATATCAAAGACTTCATCCACATCCTGTTACCAGCACTGGGACTCTCCTGCTGTGAGTCCTGGGTTGCCAAATGGTGCCTAAACCAGTCCTGGGCTCTTGGAACTAAGTGGTTGTGTTGTAACCACCAGAAATGCAAACCTGATGCCGTCCCTGATGCCGCAGCCTGCACCGAAGCCGTGGTCACCGTTCGCGAGGAGCACGATGCATTGACCACGACAACATTGCAGTCCCAATCTCGCCGACAACACTGCTTCACGCCATCATCAAAGCCACAGCCTGCACCGCAGCCGAGATCACCGCTTGTGAAGAGCATGATGAATCGTCCCATTCACATCAAGCCTGAGGTCTGCCAATGACTGCCCTCAGCACTGAAGCCATGCTGCTGCCTGCTCAGAAGCTGTGGTCACCTCTTGTAAAGAGCACAACACATCGACCGTGACAACATCGCAGCCCCGGCCCTACTGATGCCAGCGCTCCTGACCTTGATCACCAGTGTATATGAATCCAAGGCCTCAACAACTTCTGCCCGACTTTCTGAACTGAAACCCGCCTATGCCGGTGACGCCTCATCTTCGAATTTCATCACAAGGTCCCTAAGGCTTCTTCACTCACAAAGGTACTGTTTTGCAGGTCTGTCTTATGCCATAGCACTGAACTGTAGGATTTGTGTTGCTCATGATTCCGCAATAGCCCCAGTTGGCCATCTCGACTTCAAGGAACTGTATTTTTTAGTGTATTCTTGCAAAATTCATATCTTTAATTGTGTATTTTGGATTTTTGAAATTTTGGTCTGTTATCTTAGCTTACTTACCCTGACTAGAGTGAGGGTCCCTACTTGGACAGTTTGTATGCTGACTGCCAACTAGAGACCCCATTTCTAACAGTCCTGAACATGCGTTCCCCTTTTAGTCTGTACAGGAATACACCAGGCGTTGATGGGGAGTGGGGATGATGAGCACACTACAGAATTTATTGAAAGGCTGCGAAATGCATAATACTGCTGAGGCATCTGAGGGATGATAGTATCCGAAGGGAAAAGAACATACACTCAGTAATAGTGTTGAAGAATCATTCCAGTATTTAGGAAAATCCAAAGTTTAGGGTGAGTGTCTGTAAGTCTGCTGGTTGTATGTATCATATAATGTCTAAAGATGCCATGAGCTTCTGAAAAAAAACTGAGAGATGAAAGGACTATGTATGGGGGAGGGTGTTATACCCTCTCCCTGAAGCCAAAAGAGCTGTTTTTATATTGGAGCAGTCCAATCTATTTGACAGGGAGCAAAACTCTCATGCCCTTGGTGATGGAAGTATGATAAATATGTTTAGTTTGGAGAGTTTCTCTGAGGACACAGGTAAAATGGTGAGTTCCCCAGTCGGCCTGGATATGGTAGATTGCCCCCCTGAAGCAATGGGGTTATGTGCACCCAAGATGTGTCCATTAGAGGATAGCAAGTCAAAATGTATGATTCTTAGTTTACTAGGTTGAGGAGTGACTGTTGCCAAAGAGACATATATGTTTGTATGGCAAAGTGGCTATATTGCATTGTATGTGCTTCCCTGGACCAGAAACAAGCATCCTGGGACCGGTTTCGGGCTCACAGCCCTCATCAGCCAGGCTATTTTGAATCCAGTGGCAAAGTGAGCAAGGGACCCACGTCTGGGCATACCCTGCCAACTTAGGGCGAACAAAGCAAAACCAAAGGGGATGATGGACGGAGTGTTGACATTGCAAGCACTCACCCCCAGTCAACTGATCTGGGTGTAATCCATCATCATTCTTTAGCTCACTCCGCCACCCCAGTTCAGACATGGCCATAAGCAAATCAGTCTGACCCTGTGCTTCATGGGAACAGTCCAGCCCGAACTGCTAAGCCATGTCTTCCCTGGACCGAAAACAAGCATCCTGGGACCGGTTTCGGGCTCACAGCCCTCATCAGCCAGGCTATCTTGAATCCAGTGGCAAAGTGAGCAAGGGACCCACGTCTGGGCATACCCTGCCAACTTAGGGCGAACAAAGCAAAACCAAAGGGGATGATGTACGGAGTGTTGATATTGCAAGCACTCACCCCCAGTCAACTGATCTGGGTTTAATCCATCATCATTCTTTAGCTCACTCCGCCACCCCAGTTCAGACATGGCCATATGAAAATCAGTCTGACCCTGTGCCTCATGGGAACAGTCCAGCCCGAACTGCCAAGCCATGTCTTCCCTGGACCGGAAACAAGCATCCTGGGACCGGTTTCGGGCTCACAGCCCTCATCAGCCAGGCTATCTTGAATCCATTGGCAAAGTGAGCAAGGGACCCACGTCTGGGCATACCCTGCCAACTTAGGGGGAACAAAGCAAAACCAAAGGGGATGATGGACGGAGTGTTGACATTGCAAGCACTCACCCCCAGTCAACTGATCTGGGTTTAATCCATCATCATTCTTTAGCTCACTCCGCCACCCCAGTTCAGACATGGCCATATGCAAATCAGTCTGACCCTGTGCCTCATGGGAACAGTCCAGCCCGAACTGCCAAGCCATGTCTTCCCTGGACTGGAAACAAGCATCCTGGGACCGGTTTCGGGCTCACAGCCCTCATCAGCCAGGCTATCTTGAATACAGTGGCAAAGTGAGCATGGGACCCAAGTCTGGGCATACCCTGCCAACTTAGGGCGAACAAAGCAAAACCAAAGGGGATGATGGACGGAGTGTTGACATTGCAAGCACTCACCCCCAGTCAACTGATCTGGGTTTAATCCATCATCATTCTTTAGCTCACTCCGCCACCCCAGTTCAGACATGGCCATATGCAAATCAGTCTGACCCTGTGCCTCATGGGAACAGTCCAGCCCGAACTGCCAAGTCATGTCTTCCCTGGACCGAAAACAAGCATCCTGGGACCGGTTTCGGGCTCACAGCCCTCATCAGCCAGGCTATCTTGAATCCAGTGGCAAAGTGAGCAAGGGACCCACATCTGGGCATACCCTGCCAACTTAGGGCGAACAAAGCAAAACCAAAGGGGATGATGGACGGAGTGTTGACATTGCAAGCACTCACCCCCAGTCAACTGATCTGGGTTTAATCCATCATCATTCTTTAGCTCACTCCGCCACCCCAGTTCAGACATGGCCATATGCAAATCAGTCTGACCCTGTGCCTCATGGGAACAGTCCAGCCCGAACTGCCAAGCCATGTCTTCCCTGGACCGGAAACAAGCATCCTGGGGCCGGTTTCGGGCTCACAGCCCTCATCAGCCAGGCTATCTTGAATACAGTGGCAAAGTGAGCAAGGGACCCAAGTTTGGGCATACCCTGCCAACTTAGGGCGAACAAAGCAAAACCAAAGGGGATGATGGACGGAGTGTTGACATTGCAAGCACTCACCCCCAGTCAACTGATCTGGGTTTAATCCATCATCATTCTTTAGCTCACTCCGCCACCCCAGTTCAGACATGGCCATATGCAAATCAGTCTGATCCTGTGCCTCATGGGAACAGTCCAGCCCGAACTGCCAAGCCATGTCTTCCCTGGACCGGAAACAAGCATCATGGGACCGGTTTCGGGCTCACAGCCCTCATCAGCCAGGCTATCTTGAATCCAGTGGCAAAGTGAGCAAGGGACCCACGTCTGGGCATACCCTGCCAACTTAGGGCGAACAAAGCAAAACCAAAGGGGATGATGGACGGAGTGTTGACATTGCAAGCACTCACCCCTAGTCAATTGATCTGGGTTTAATCCATCATCATTCTTTAGCTCACTCCGCCACCCCAGTTCAGACTTGGCCATATGCAAATCAGTCTGACCCTGTGCCTCATGGGAACAGTCCAGCCCGAACTGCCAAGCCATGTCTTCCCTGGACCGGAAACAAGCATCCTGGGACCGGTTTCGGGCTCACAGCCCTCATCAGCCAGGCTATCTTGAATCCAGTGGCAAAGTGAGCAAGGGACCCACGTCTGGGCATACCCTGCCAACTTAGGGCGAACAAAGCAAAACCAAAGGGGATGATGGACGGAGTGTTGACATTGCAAGCACTCACCCCCAGTCAACTGATCTGGGTGTAATCCATCATCATTCTTTAGCTCACTCCGCCACCCCAGTTCAGACATGGCCATAAGCAAATCAGTCTGACCCTGTGCCTCATGGGAACAGTCCAGCCCGAACTGCTAAGCCATGTCTTCCCTGGACCGAAAACAAGCATCCTGGGACCGGTTTCGGGCTCACAGCCCTCATCAGCCAGGCTATCTTGAATCCAGTGGCAAAGTGAGCAAGGGACCCACGTCTGGGCATACCCTGCCAACTTAGGGCGAACAAAGCAAAACCAAAGGGGATGATGGACGGAGTGTTGATATTGCAAGCACTCACCCCCAGTCAACTGATCTGGGTTTAATCCATCATCATTCTTTAGCTCACTCCGCCACCCCAGTTCAGACATGGCCATATGCAAATCAGTCTGACCCTGTGCCTCATGGGAACAGTCCAGCCCGAACTGCCAAGCCATGTCTTCCCTGGACCGGAAACAAGCATCCTGGGACCAGTTTCGGGCTCACAGCCCTCATCAGCCAGGCTATCTTGAATCCAGTGGCAAAGTGAGCAAGGGACCCACGTCTGGGCATACCCTGCCAACTTAGGGGAACAAAGCAAAACCAAAGGGGATGATGGACGGAGTGTTGACATTGCAAGCACTCACCCCCAGTCAACTGATCTGGGTTTAATCCATCATCATTCTTTAGCTCACTCCGCCACCCCAGTTCAGACATGGCCATATGCAAATCAGTCTGACCCTGTGCCTCATGGGAACAGTCCAGCCCGAACTGCCAAGCCATGTCTTCCCTGGACCGGAAACAAGCATCCTGGGACCGGTTTCGGGCTCACAGCCCTCATCAGCCAGGCTATCTTGAATACAGTGGCAAAGTGAGCATGGGACCCAAGTCTGGGCATACCCTGCCAACTTAGGGCGAACAAAGCAAAACCAAAGGGGATGATGGACGGAGTGTTGACATTGCAAGCACTCACCCCCAGTCAACTGATCTGGGTTTAATCCATCATCATTCTTTAGCTCACTCCGCCACCCCAGTTCAGACATGGCCATATGCAAATCAGTCTGACCCTGTGCCTCATGGGAACAGTCCAGCCAGAACTGCCAAGTCATGTCTTCCCGGGACCGGAAAAAAGCATCCTGGGACCGGTTTCGGGCTCACAGCCCTCATCAGCCAGGCTATCTTGAATCCAGTGGCAAAGTGAGCAAGGGACCCACATCTGGGCATACCCTGCCAACTTAGGGGGAACAAAGCAAAACCAAAGGGGATGATGGACGGAGTGTTGACATTGCAAGCACTCACCCCCAGTCAACTGATCTGGGTTTAATCCATCATCATTCTTTAGCTCACTCCGCCACCCCAGTTCAGACATGGCCATATGCAAATCAGTCTGACCCTGTGCCTCATGGGAACAGTCCAGCCCAACTGCTAAGCCATGTCTTCCCTGGACCGGAAACAAGCATCCTGGGACCGGTTTCGGGCTCACAGCCCTCATCAGCCAGGCTATCTTGAATACAGTGGCAAAGTGAGCATGGGACCCAAGTCTGGGCATACCCTGCCAACTTCGGGCGAACAAAGCAAAACCAAAGGGGATGATGGACGGAGTGTTGACATTGCAAGCACTCACCCCCAGTCAACTGATCTGGGTTTAATCCATCATCATTCTTTAGCTCACTCCGCCACCCCAGTTCAGACATGGCCATATACAAATCAGTCTGACCCTGTGCCTCATGGGAACAGTCCAGCCCGAACTGCCAAGTCATGTCTTCCCTGGACCGGAAACAAGCATCCTGGGACCGGTTTCGGGCTCACAGCCCTCATCAGCCAGGCTATCTTGAATCCAGTGGCAATGTGAGCAAGGGACCCACGTCTGGGCATACCCTGCCAACTTAGGGGGAACAAAGCAAAACCAAAGGGGATGATGGACGGAGTGTTGACATTGCAAGCACTCACCCCCAGTCAACTGATCTGGGTTTAATCCATCATCATTCTTTAGCTCACTCCGCCACCCCAGTTCAGACATGGCCATATGCAAATCAGTCTGACCCTGTGCCTCATGGGAACAGTCCAGCCCGAACTGCCAAGCCATGTCTTCCCTGGACCGGAAACAAGCATCCTGGGACCGGTTTCGGGCTCACAGCCCTCATCAGCCAGGCTATCTTGAATACAGTGGCAAAGTGAGCATGGGACCCAAGTCTGGGCATACCCTGCCAACTTAGGGCGAACAACGCAAAACCAAAGGGGATGATGGACGGAGTGTTGACATTGCAAGCACTCACCCCCAGTCAACTGATCTGGGTTTAATCCATCATCATTCTTTAGCTCACTCCGCCACCCTAGTTCAGACATGGCCATATGCTAATCAGTCTGACCCTGTGCCTCATGGGAACAGTCCAGCCCAAACTGCCAAGCCATGTCTTCCCTGGACCGGAAACAAGCATCCTGGGATCGGTTTCGGGCTCACAGCCCTCATCAGCCAGGCTATCTTGAATACAGTGGCAAAGTGAGCATGGGACCCAAGTCTGGGCATACCCTGCCAACTTCGGGCGAACAAAGCAAAACCAAAGGGGATGATGGACGGAGTGTTGACATTGCAAGCACTCACCCCCAGTCAACTGATCTGGGTTTAATCCATCATCATTCTTTAGCTCACTCCGCCACCCCAGTTCAGACATGGCCATATGCAAATCAGTCTGACCCTGTGCCTCATGGGAACAGTCCAGCCCGAACTGCCAAGCCATGTCTTCCCTGGACTGGAAACAAGCATCCTGGGACCGGTTTCGGGCTCACAGCCCTCATCAGCCAGGCTATCTTGAATACAGTGGCAAAGTGAGCATGGGACCCAAGTCTGGGCATACCCTGCCAACTTAGGGCGAACAAAGCAAAACCAAAGGGGATGATGGACGGAGTGTTGACATTGCAAGCACTCACCCCCAGTCAACTGATCTGGGTTTAATCCATCATCATTCTTTAGCTCACTCCGCCACCCCAGTTCAGACATGGCCATATGCAAATCAGTCTGACCCTGTGCCTCATGGGAACAGTCCAGCCCGAACTGCCAAGCCATGTCTTCCCTGGACCGGAAACAAGCATCCTGGGACCGGTTTCGGGCTCACAGCCCTCATCAGCCAGGCTATCTTGAATACAGTGGCAAAGTGAGCATGGGACCCAAGTCTGGGCATACCCTGCCAACTTAGGGCGAACAAAACAAAACCAAAGGGGATGATGGACGGAGTGTTGACATTGCAAGCACTCACCCCCAGTCAACTGATCTGGGTTTAATCCATCATCATTCTTTAGCTCACTCCGCCACCCCAGTTCAGACATGGCCATATGCAAATCAGTCTGACCCTGTGCCTCATGGGAACAGTCCAGCCCGAACTGCTAAGCCATGTCTTCCCTGGACCGAAAACAAGCATCCTGGGACCGGTTTCGGGCTCACAGCCCTCATCAGCCAGGCTATCTTGAATCCAGTGGCAAAGTGAGCAAGGGACCCACGTCTGGGCATACCCTGCCAACTTAGGGCGAACAAAGCAAAACCAAAGGGGATGATGGACGGAGTGTTGATATTGCAAGCACTCACCCCCAGTCAACTGATCTGGGTTTAATCCATCATCATTCTTTAGCTCACTCCGCCACCCCAGTTCAGACATGGCCATATGCAAATCAGTCTGACCCTGTGCCTCATGGGAACAGTCCAGCCCGAACTGCCAAGCCATGTCTTCCCTGGACCGGAAACAAGCATCCTGGGACCGGTTTCGGGCTCACAGCCCTCATCAGCCAGGCTATCTTGAATCCAGTGGCAAAGTGAGCAAGGGACCCACGTCTGGGCATACCCTGCCAACTTAGGGGGAACAAAGCAAAACCAAAGGGGATGATGGACGGAGTGTTGACATTGCAAGCACTCACCCCCAGTCAACTGATCTGGGTTTAATCCATCATCATTCTTTAGCTCACTCCGCCACCCCAGTTCAGACATGGCCATATGCAAATCAGTCTGACCCTGTGCCTCATGGGAACAGTCCAGCCCGAACTGCCAAGCCATGTCTTCCCTAGACCGGAAACAAGCATCATGGGACCGGTTTCGGGCTCACAGCCCTCATCAGCCAGGCTATCTTGAATCCAGTGGCAAAGTGAGCAAGGGACCCATGTCTGGGCATACCCTGCCAACTTAGGGCGAACAAAGCAAAACCAAAGGGGATGATGGACGGAGTGTTGACATTGCAAGCACTCACCCCCAGTCAACTGATCTGGGTTTAATCCATCATCATTCTTTAGCTCACTCCGTCACCCCAGTTCAGACATGGCCATATGCAAATCAGTCTGACCCTGTGCCTGATGGGAACAGTCCAGCCCGAACTGCCAAGCCATGTCTTCCCTGGACCGGAAACAAGCATCCTGGGACCGGTTTCTGGCTCAAAGCCCTCATCAGCCAGGCTATCTTGAATACAGTGGCAAAGTGAGCAAGGGACCCAAGTCTGGGAATACCCTGCCAACTTACGGCGAACAAAGCAAAACCAAAGGGGATGATGGACGGAGTGTTGACATTGCAAGCACTCACCCCCAGTCAACTGATCTGGGTTTAATCCATCATCATTCTTTAGCTCACTCCGCCACCCCAGTTCAGACATGGCCATATGCAAATCAGTCTGACCCTGTGCCTCATGGGAACAGTCCAGCCCAAACTGCCAAGCCATGTCTTCCCTGGACCGGAAACAAGCATCCTGGGACCGGTTTCGGGCTCACAGCCCTCATCAGCCAGGCTATCTTGAATCCAGTGGCAAAGTGAGCAAGGGACCCATGTCTGGGCATACCCTGCCAACTTAGGGCGAACAAAGCAAAACCAAAGGGGATGATGGACGGAGTGTTGACATTGCAAGCACTCACCCCCCGTCAACTGATCTGGGTTTAATCCATCATCATTCTTTAGCTCACTCCGCCACCCCAGTTCAGACATGGCCATATGCAAATCAGTCTGACCCTGTGCCTCATGGGAACAGTCCAGCCCGAACTGCCAAGCCATGTCTTCCCTGGACCGGAAACAAGCATCCTGGGACCGGTTTCGGGCTCACAGCCCTCATCAGCCAGGCTATCTTGAATCCAGTGGCAAAGTGAGCAAGGGACCCACGTCTGCGCATACCCTGCCAACTTAGGGCAAACAAAGCAAAACCAAAGGGGATGACGGATGGAGTGTTGACATTGCAAGCACTCACCCCCAGTCAACTGATCTGGGTTTAATCCATCATCATTCTTTAGCTCACTCCGCCATCCCAGTTCAGACATGGCCATATGCAAATCAGTCTGACCCTGTGCCTCATGGGAACAGTCCAGCCCGAACTGCCAAGCCATGTCTTCCCTGGACCGGAAACAAGCATCCTGGGACCGGTTTCGGGCTCACAGCCCTCATCAGCCAGGCTATCTTGAATCCAGTGGCAAAGTGAGCAAGTGACCCACGTCTGGGCATACCCTGCCAACTTAGGGCGAACAAAGCAAAACCAAAGGGGATGATGGACTGAGTGTTGACATTGCAAGCACTCACCCCCAGTCAACTGATCTGGGTTTAATCCATCATCATTCTTTAGCTCACTCCGCCACCCCAGTTCAGACATGGCCATATGCAAATCAGTCTGACCCTGTGCCTCATGGGAACAGTCCAGCCCGAACTGCCAAGCCATGTCTTCCCTGGACCGGAAACAAGCATCCTGGGACCGGTTTCGGGCTCACAGCCCTCATCAGCCAGGCTATCTTGAATCCAGTGGCAAAGTGAGTAAGGGACCCACGTCTGGGCATACCCTGCCAACTTAGGGCGAACAAAGCAAAACCAAAGGGGATGATGGACGGAGTGTTGACATTGCAAGTACTCACCCCCAGTCAACTGATCTGGGTTTAATCCATCATCATTATTTAGCTCACTCAGCCACCCCAGTTCAGACATGGCCATATCTCAAAATGCAAACATTACATCAGCACCCTACTCATACCTTCTGGTTTTGTTCAAAGTCCAATACTTCTTGGCAAAATGTATCACTGACAGTGGGACTCATTCTGGACACCGACATTCTGACGTCCTTTTAATTCCTATACTTTTGGATACAAGACGTTGTTAGTAAACAAACAATCCAAAAAAGAAACTGATTCGATAGAAGTACCAAGCTATTTAGGAAGCCTATTTTAATGAATAATAAATGTAGATATATATATATATATATATATTAACGTATCCTTACGTTCCACGTCCGTAAGAAAGAGTCGCACTCAGGATTTTGAAGAGAATTAAGTATTTTTTAGTCAATAAATACTTAATTCTCTTCAAAATCCTGAGTGCGACTCTTTCTTACGGACGTGGAGCGTAAGGATACGTTAATACTAAAGTGGGTCGAGCGACCGCCTGTCTGCACCAGCCCCGCCTGGTGGATGTGATCGGTAGAAAGGCTGGATTTCACCTAATCACATATATATATATATATATATATATATTATCTACTGGCGGTCGCCAGTAGATAGTTATAGTCAAAACCTATTATCCATAGGAAATCCGCGACATTCTATTTGAAATAACGTTGGCGCCGGTTGACGAATCTTCGCGAAAGTTTCCAACTTGTTGGGGCGCTCCGGTCCGCTCCTATCCTGAAAGTCTCGGGGTGATACGTCAAGCGGGGGCCGAGAAAAGAGGGGTCCCAAAACGCGTTTTCCCCATTCATTTTTCCATAGGAACCTTTAGTCGCAGCTACAGCCCGAACTGCTGAACGGAATTACACCAAATTTGGCAAAGAGGTAGCCCTTGGTTCAGTGTCATGCCTTTTGCTTAAATGGTGTAAATCCGTTCAGTAGTTCCTGAGAAAATCAAAAGTAAAGTCACATATATATCTGGGCGGAGCCTAACCACCCATGTCATCGTGAGATCTGATTGGCTGTCAGCACTTCATCCTGGAATTGCTGGCAGCCATCTTGGGACCAATATAAATGATAGTACCCCATTGAAATGCATTGTAGTGAATAGAAGATTTTGAGGGTCACCAAAAGGAGAACTATAAAGGGTGATTACAGGCTTTAGTTACATTAGAATTTATTTGTTGATGGTACCATACTAATTTTAGGAATTGTGGTGTATTCTAAGGTGACTTTACCATGTGAAAAACCTTCTGCTGGGATATCATGAATCATGTTTGAGAGAACACTATTTTCTCATGCTTGTCCCATGGAGGTTTGGAAGGTGCTCCAGAAGCTAAAATGAGAGCATATTTTCTGTAAATTCACATTATCTTTCTCACTCATGTGAGAATGAAGTCTGACATTCTCAGTAAAACATGTAAATCCAACAAGGGCAGAGACTGTCAGTTGATTCCTTTGTGTTCTACTGCAGCTTCCCAGAGTGTTCTAAAGAACAACTAGAGCGCTAACAGCCTTACTTATGACAAAAGTATGGCACACCTGAAGCCATCTTGATTGGAATAAACTGGTAACACTTAAACAATTTAATTTAAAAAGGAACAAAATGATGGGGTTCATTTTGTCATAGAAATTATGGTTAGTGCTGTAGAAAGAAAAATTAGGACATGTTTCAAGTGTGATCTCAAATATCTTCCTGTTATATTTCAACAGGAGCAGCCTGCCAGTTGATGCCTTTGTGTTCTACTGCAGCTTCCCAGAGTGTTCTAAAGAACAACTAGAGCGCTAACAGCCTTACTTATGACAAAAGTATGGCACACCTGAAGCCATCTTGATTGGAATAAACTGGTAACACTTAAACAATTTAATTTAAAAAGGAACAAAATGATGGGGTTCATTTTGTCATAGAAATTATGGTTAGTGCTGTAGAAAGAAAAATTAGGACATGTTTCAAGTGTGATCTCAAATATCTTCCTGTTATATTTCAACAGGAGCAGCCTGCCAGTTGATGCCTTTGTGTTCTACTGCAGCTTCCCAGAGTGTTCTAAAGAACAACTAGAGTGCTAACAGCCTTACTTATGACAAAAGTATGGCACACCTGAAGCCATCTTACTTGGAATAAACTGGTAACACTTAAAACATTTAATTTAAAAAGGAACAAAATGATGGGGTTCATTTTGTCATAGAAGTTATGGTTAGTGCTGTAGAAAGAAAAATTAGGACATATTTCAAGTGTGATCTCAAATATCTTCCTGTTATATTTCAACAGGAGCAGCCTGTCAGTTGATGCCTTTGTGTTCTACTGCAGCTTCCCAGAGTGTTCTAAAGAACAACTAGAGCGCTAACAGCCTTACTTATGACAAAAGTATGGCACACCTGAAGCCTTCTTGATTGGAATAAACCGGTAACACTTAAAACATTTAATTTAAAAAGGAACAAAATGAGGGGTTCTTTTTGAAATAGAAATTATGGTTAGTGCTGCAGAAAGAAAAATTAGGGCATGTTTTAAGTGAGATCTCAAATCCTCTTCTATTTCATTAGAAAATTCTGACATGCAGACTGAAACAATCACTTTCAATACCAGCAGCAGACTACCAGTTAACTCCCTGGTGAGCAGTAGCTTTACTCCAGTGATCTAATGAGCAACTAGAGTGCTAACATTCTGAATTTATGGCAGATGTGAGACACATCTGAATGCCTTCTTGATGGAATCAAAGTAAAAAACTGAAAGCATTTTCTACTGAGGAGACTGCAGTAAATGAAGAAATTAGGAAACTTCATAACAAAGAAGTCTTCCAAGATGGCCACCAGTGAAAAAAGAGCCCAAATGTAGCACAAATATTACCCAGATGTAGCCCACATATAGCCCAATGACAAAAGTGTGCAAAACACTTTTTATTTTTAGTTTTTTTGCAGTTTTATGTAGTGTAGACTGGTCAGGTATTGGAGCATTGCATCTTAAAACATGACCCCCTACACTACAAAAACACCACTGCACTACCTTAAACCCTAAAACACTACCCCCAGAACGACCCCCTACACTACACAAGCACCACTGCACTATCCTAAACCCTAAAACACTACCCCCAGCACGACCCCCTACACTACCCAAACACCACTGCACTAACCTAAATCCTAAAACACTACCACCAGCACGACCCCCTACACTACCCAAACACCACTGCACTACACTAAAACATGACCCCTACACTACACAAACACCACTGCACTACCCTAAACCCTAAAACACTACCCCCAGCACGACCCCCTACACTATACAAGCACCACTGCACTACCCTAAACCCTAAAACACTACCCCCAGCACGACCCCCTACACAAACACCACTGCACTACCCTAAACCCTAAAACACTACCCCCAGCATGACCCCCTACACTACCCAAACACCACTGCACTAACCTAAATCCTAAAACACTACCCCCAGCACGACCCCCTACACTACCCAAACACCACTGCACTACCCTAAAACATGACCCCTACACTACACAAACACCACTGCACTACCCTAAACCCTAAAACACTACCCCCAGCACGACCCCCTACACTACACAAGCACCACTGCACTACCCTAAACCCTAAAACACTACCCCCAGCACGACCCCCTACACTGCCTGAACACCACTGCACTGCCCTAAACCCTGAAACACCAGCCCCTGCATGACCCCCTACACTGCCCGAACACCACTGCACTACCCTAATCCCTAAAACACTACCCCGCACAACCCCTACACTACCCAAAGACCACTGCACTACCCTAAACTCTAAAACAATACCCCCGCACGACTCCCTACACTACCCAAAGACCACTGCACTACCCTAAACCCTAAAACACGACCTCCTACACTACACAAACACCACTGCACTACCCTAAACCCTAAAACACTCCCCCAGCACGACTCCCTACACTACCCAAACACCACTGCACTACCCTAAACCCTAAATCTACCCCCAGCATGACCCCCTACACTACACAAACACCACTGCACTACCCTAAACCCTAAAACACTACCCCCAGCACGACCCTCTTCACTACCTAAACACAACTGCACAATTTGTTACAGACGTTGCAACGCAGGCCTGTGGTGCTTACTGGAAGTACCTGGTGGGCTAGTTGGGCCCCAGGGACTCTCAGGATTCAAGGTGACCTAATCCCCCAACTTAAAACGCGCCACGGGGCGCGTTTGCACAGTGGTGAAGGGAGGGGCGGGGCCTCAGGTGACATGTGCGCAAACACGCCCTGTGGTGCGTTTTAAGTTGGGGAGTTAATTCCTTTGAATCCTGGGGGCCAACTAGCCCACCAGGTACCTTCAGTAAGCACAACAGAGTTGCGTTGCAGAGAGGTGAAAAAGGTGCGTGGCCTCGGAACGCCTCTCTGCAACTCAGCTCTGTGGTCCTAACTGTAGGTACCTGGGGGGCTAGTTGGGCCCCAGGGACCCTCAGGATTCAAGGGGACTTAATCCCGCAACTTAAAACGCGCCACGGGGCGCGTTTGCACACATGTCACCTCAGGCCACCCATTCCTTCACCACTGTGCAAACGCGCACTGGCTCTGTTTAGTCAGAGTCAGTTACCACCAGTACCCGTCTGAAAAAGTTGTGGGCACAGGATGATTTTGCAACAAGGCCTCTTTCTGCTCCTCTGTTGGTTCTTTCTGCACATCTTTTGCTTCTTTCTGTGCGTTTTTCTTCTTTCTTCACATGTCCTACCTCTGTTGGCATAGTTAGAAACTAGCATTTAAAAAACCTTTGAAATTCACTTAAAAAATCATAGGTTTCAGGCACGTTATAGTTAGAAATGAGCATTTAAAAACCTTTGAAATTCACTGAAAAAACCATAGGTTTCAGGCACGTTATATTTAGAAATTAGCATTTAAAAACCTTTGAAATTCACTGAAAAAACCATAGGTTTCAGGCACGTTATAGTTAGAAATTAGCATTTAAAAAACCTTTGAAATTCACTGAAAAAACCATAGGTTTCAGACACGTTATAGTTAGAAATTAGCATTTAAAAAACCTTTGAAATTCACTGAAAAAACCATAGGTTTTAGGGACAGTTATAGTTAGTTGGACATTGCACTCGTACAAAACCCGTGAAATTCCCCTGTTATAGTTAGTTCAGCTAACTATAACTCGCGCCCGCAATGCACTGCTGATGACGTCACATATTACATCACTCATGACATGGTCAGTGACATCACTGATGACATCACTGATGACATCTCAAATGACATCACTGATGACATCATCCATGTGATAATTTCATGCATCTTCTCACACCCTAATATAACTTTTGATACACCCACTCTAAATTACAGACTGCCATTCTCAAAACCATAGACACTCCAACACCAAAAACTACATACCCACTCACTGATTCTTAGGTCTACACACACATCCACTCACTCACCTGTACAGTCACTCATACTTACAGTCACTCAGTACAGGACTATCATATGCACTCATACACCTATATAAACACTCACACACCGCCATTCATCCATAGAGGTACTCACACACCTAGTCAGTCATGCAAAAAATTAATCACACACCCATTTACTCACCTATACAGTTATACACACACCAGCTCACTTACTCATACAAATACTAGCACATTCTTACGCTCTTATACAATAACTGATACAAGCACACACGCATCCATACAGCCACTCTCACAATAACACACTCTCACTTATAGCCATTTAAATACTCTAACACACATATATACTGCCTTTTACATATGTAGTTACTCGCACATGTACCACTGAGATATACATTCACTCACTAACACACCCATACACACACTCACCCACCCAAGCAGTCCATCACAGATACACTCTTGAAATCATGCACCCAGTGAATCACCCACTCACACATCTATGTATAGAGTCACACACACCCCACCCACACAAACACTCAGGCTGCCATACAGATACTCAGAGAACCAATCAATAACCCATATAGACACTCATGTAGCTATTCGCAAATCCATGCATCCACTTACACACCAACAAACAGACGGATACAGACATTCACACAGTTTAGTCACTAACCCATGCATTCAGTAAGATACGTTTAATCACTCACTTGTAGAGTCAGTCACTCACGTACTAAATCATCCATTCAGACACTTATACACCCACTCATTCTTCAATACGCCTTTCCCTATATATATTAAACATATTTAAACTTTACAGAAACACACAGTCACTGGATGATGTCATCAGTGATGTCATCAGTGATGTCATTTGAGATGTCATCAGTGATGTCACTGACCATGTCATGAGTGATGTAATATGTGACGTCATCAGCAGTGCATTGCGGGGCGCGAGTTATAGTTAGCTGAACTAACTATAACAGGGGAATTTCACGGGTTTTGTACGAGTGCAATGTCCAACTAACTATAACTGTCCCTAAAACCTATGGTTTTTTCAGTGAATATATATATATATATATATATATATATATATTTTATCTACTGGCAGTCGCCAGTAGATAGTTATAGTTAGGACCTATTTTCCATAGGAAATCCACAACATTCTATTTGAAATAACTTTGGCGCCGGTTGACGAATCTTCGCAAAATTTTCAAAACTCCTGGGGCGCTCCTGTCCGCTCCTATTCTGAAAGTCTCGGGGTGATTCGTCAAGTGGGGGCTGAGAAAAAAGGGGGGTCCCAAAATGTGTTTTCCCCATGCAATTTTCCATAGGAACCTTTCATCGCAGCTACAGCCCGAACTGCTGAACGGAATTACACCAAATTTGGCAAAAAGGTAGCCCTTTGCTCAGAGTCATGCCTTTTGCTTAAATGGTGTAAATCCGTTCAGTAGTTCCTGAGAAAATCAAAAGTAAAATAACATATATATCTATGGCCGCGTAGGGTCTGCGTACCCTCCCGATCACGAGCTGCATGCTAATTGGCTGTCAAGTGGCTGTCAACACTCCAAATCAGGAAGTGTTGGCATCCATTTTGTCCCTCGGTAGAACCGAGGCACAGAAACAAGTGCGCAAAACGCAAAAAGGGGGCAGGGTAGAAACACCCTGACCTCCTAGGTCTGCTCAGGGGGTCCCACAAGGACCCCCTGGGCAGAAAAAAGCATTTATTATTTTTTAAATCGGCGGAATGCGCTTAGGGTGCGCGGATCCCGCCGTGATAAAAAAAAAATCGAAGCGCGGTCTCCCGCGCTTCGATGCTATTTTGCCCCCGGGTGGGCCAAGTCCCGGGGGCATGCGGGGGTAGTTTTATATTTTATGTGGGGGGCCTCTAAGGCCCCCCAAGCCCCAGGGACCGCCACCCCCGGGGCTTTAAAAAAATGGTGCGGGAGGGCTCTCCGCCCTCTCGCACCCCGGGGACCGCCACCCCGGGGCTTCTTTTTAAAATAATTATGACCTGTGTGGGGGCTCCAGACCCCCACACACCCCGGGACCGCCACCTCCCTGGGGCACTAACAAAAGAAATGTGGTGAGCTCCCGGGGCTTTACTAATGAAGGAAGGGGGCCCTCCATGGCCCTGGGGACCGCCACCCCCAGGGCCGGCTCCTACAGTGTCCCGGGGTGCCTACCCCTGGACACTGCTGTTTGCAATCACAGGACGGGAGCCTCGCGACTCCCATCCTGTGATTGCAAACTTGCTTTGCTTCATTGAAGCGAGAGCAGATTGCTTTTCCATAAGGGGAGCTGCATGTCAGCAGCTTCCTTATGGAAAAGCAATGCCGGCTCCCGCAGGACGCGGGGAGCCGGCGGGACAGTGCGGGTATTGGGGACCCCCACGGTCCCCAACGAGTGGCCAGGCCCCGGGGATGGGGTCCCCGGGGCTATTAGTGGCCTGGGAGGGGGCCACGCGGCCCCTTCCCGTTATTTTTTATTTAAAAAAAAAGAAAATCCTCAGGCCCCGGGGGATGGGGTACCCGGGGCCAAAGTGGCAGAGGGAAGGGGGCCACGCAGCCCCCTCCCATAAAAAAAAAAAAAAGAAAAAAGACCGGCATCGTGCCGGAGGCTTCGCCCCTCCCTGCAGCAGTCTGCAAACGCGCTCCCTGGCGCGTTTTAAGAAGGGAAGTAATTCCCCTTGAATACTGGGGGTCCCTGGGGCCAACTAGCCCACCAGGAACCTCCAGTATGCACCAGGGAGCTGCGTTGCAGAGAGGTGTACAGAGGCCACGCCCCTTTACACCTCTCTGCAACGCAGCTCTGTGGCGCTTTTGGAGGTACATGGTGGGCTAGTTGGACTCCAGGGACCCTCAGGATTCAAGGGATTTAATCCCCCAACTTAAAACGCGCCACTGGGGTGAAATGTCCTAAACGTAATGAAATATGCATGTTCCAAGATGGCGATATAATTCTTTGAGAGCTTGTCCCTTCTCGCTGTTAACCCATGTTGGGATACGGGAAGTTAAGACATAAATGCTGGCCGTTTCCGGCGTGCCTGATTACCATCGAAAAGGTGTCAGCCGAAACGCGTCTGGTTGCTGTGAGTCCGTGAATAAACCTTTGGACTCGCCCTGTGAGTGCTCTTCTTTTGCGTTCAGAGAAATGCGAAGTTGGGAGCGTGAATGCTAGCGGGTACACCACCCGCGTGAGAGCACCCGTTTGTGAGTGCACGGAGGAGGTGTAAAACTGTGGAGCTACAATATATATAAATATATATATATTTATATATATATATAATATCACTTGTTACAACTCATTAAGCATTGTAAAATACCACGAGGCAAAATATTGTGTTGTAAAGACATGCACTGTAGCAACTGATATTCCTTGTTCACCTTACCCAATTCTTTTGGGTTACTTTGCTCTCTGTAGTCCATCACTTCACTGCTTGTTACTCTCACATTTGTTGTATTATCCCTGTTGGTTCCTGCCCCTTTTTAACCTTTGCAATTATTTCTTCCTGTTTGTTCCTGCTTATCTTCTGATTCCTCTCGGTGCTCACTCCTTCTGTGATTTTTTGACTCCTGAAAGTGTTACCATGCAGCCATCCTGGTAGCACTCTGTTCGCATTAGTAGCATCATCCTGCGACAGCAGTCTAAACCTGTTGGCTACTTCGGTGTGCTGTCTTCTCAGCCATTTGGCTCCAGGCCTGAATGCTGGTAGGACTGGGGATAGTCACAGAAATTCCCCATCAAGTGAGAGGTGAGTGTGTGTAACTGACAGTGAGTGAAAATAAGTATGAGTGAGAATGAGTAAGTGAGAGACTGAGGGGTGGGTGATTGTGGGAGTGAGTGTGTCAAGTAGTGTGAGTGAGTTACAATGAGTAAGGGGAAATGAGAGAGCAAGTATGAAAAAGTGAGAGTGAGTATCTACTTGAGTGTTTTGTGAGTGTGTGTGCGACAGTGAGTGAAACGGTGAGTGAAAGTGAGACTGATTAAGTGAAAGAGGTAGGAAAGGGGACTAAGTCAGTGGTGGCTGACACAAATAAAAAGTGGTGGGGCGGGTGGGAGTGTGGGAGGGGTTTAATAAGAAATAAATACAACTTATCTGATGCTGCCGCTTTCAGCTCCCAGCAGTCCCTGGGATAGCATCAGAGACTCCTCATCGAATCCCAGCGCTGCTCTCATGTTGCATGAAAGCAGCGCTGGGATTGCCCTGAGCTGGCTGGTTTAATGATCGCTCGAGCACAGGGAGTCAGTGCTGTTTCTCCAACCCGGTTGTGCAATACAGCTGGAATGAAGAAACCTAACTCTGTTTGGCCGGCCTAAGATGGCAGGCCAAATCGACATGTGCGCTTAGCAGTGCACATCACTCCGCCCCATCTGCCATGGCCCGGCCCGCCCCTCCCTACACTTGCTGGCTCAGCCAGCAGCTGAAAAATAAAACGATAATAAAATATCGTTTTATTTTTCAGCTGCTGGCTCTGAGCCAGTGGGGCAACGCTCCTCCTCCATTGCGGAGGAACTGCCACTGGAATAAGTATAAGAAGTAAGAAGGGAAGAGAGAGTGAGTGAGATAGTATGAATATGAGTGGCTTAGAATGACTGATCAAGGAGGAGTAAGGGAGAGGCAGTGTGAAGGTGTGAAAATGTGCGTGAGTGCCTTTCAGAATGTGAGCAAGTGAGAGTGAGAGCCAATGAGAGAAAGCGAGTGTGTGTGTGTTAGGGTGTCAATATATTTGTGTGAGTGAATGGTTATGAGTAATAGCTGGATGACAGAGTTAGGGTGAGTGACTGTGAATGTGAGTTAGAATGAATGAGGGGGAGTGAGTGGGTGTGAGTGAGCAAGAGTGTGTCTGTGAGTGTGTGCTATGCTTGTGAGTCTGACGCTGGCCGTGACATACTTAAGGTAATTCGTGCCTTATGGAGATGCCTATGGCCACCTATTGGAAGTAGGGGATGTAGGCGATGGCACCCATGGCAAAATGCAGGCCCTGGCATATTGGAGACATGTTCTTGGAAAATGGGAGCACCAATGGTAAAATGCTAGTGCTGGCTTATTGGAGGTAATTTTTGGCCAAAGGGAGCACAACCATGCATATGGGGAGAAGGGAGGCAACATGAGAAAATGCTTACCCTGGCATACTATATGAATTTCTGACATTTGGCATTTTGAACACTCATGATATATGGGCTGCATGAATGGGAAAATTATGGTAGTTGCATATGGTTTGTAATTGATTTAATTACAACGCGCCATTTGAAACCATTTTTTCCAAATGTTTTTTGTAGGGGGGGAGCCGTCCCGAAAGAGGTTGGGTTTGCTTGCTAGGCTTTCTCATATTCAAAATCCAGTGCCAGCACGTTCAAAGATCACGAGCCAGTGCCACAACGGGCGTAGGGATAATGGAAATGTTTTCACGAGCTGCACGCCGAATTCCTTCCAAAAAAGTCACAGAGAGCTAGAGCGGAGAAGTGAATAAGAGTGCGCGCGAGTAACCAAGTAAGCGACTGACACGGTGGCTCTGACGCATCGCTTAGCAACAGGGCGTCTGTAAACACAACCTGGTAGAGAGTGGCAGCACGAGTCTGGTGCTGTCCACAGGAGCCACCAGGGTACCGGGCACTGTGACAACGCTGCACCCGCCGGGACTGTGGCATCACAGCTATCTTAGTAACCATTGCTATGGTTACTGTCGCTGTATGCCTCTCAGTGGATGTTCTGGTTCTAGCTGCAGCAGTTAGAGACAAGGCATCCTGCTGAGTAGATGTTACCTGCTTGCTCCTGGAATAAACCTACTTTATCCAACCTAATCTGTCTGGATCATCTTAACATTATGGCGACTTCGGAAGGGATACAAATTCATTAAGGACCTACAAAGCTACATTCTCATTCTTCCTTATTCCCGAAGAATTTTCTACTTAGAGCAGTCTTTTGGAGCAAGCAGAAGAGAAGACTGCTCAAAACCTCGTAACCGTACAATTTGTTGCCGTTTCACAATTAAGGAAATCTCTTGTTCAGTGGAATTTCCATCTTTAAAAGAAGTTTGTTCGTGAATACTACCAACAAACTATCCTCGAGTAATGCATCACTGCAAACATCAAGAATACGGATTTTATTGCTGAGCTGTATGTATACTGCTGGATTAAAAAAAAAACTGTACTTCTCTTGGAAATAGGTAATTTCTCAACTGCCTTTACCTACCAAGAGTGACCGTTGTGGCAACTTTCCTTCGGCCGCATCTTTCGAGCGGCGGTGATGTTCTACCTCCATTGTGTCACCCGATCTCTGCAGCTCCGGAGACATCATTCGAGGACAGGAGACTCGGGGAATCCATTCCAGCCAACGTCAGCTTTGTTCTTCACCAACTGACGCATGCAGTGAGACGCAAAGAATCTTACAGGCTTCCGTCCAAGCGAGACAAGCTCTATCACAGCATACGCGTCATCACGCTAGGTCACGCAACGTGACCCTTGCGTGGTGGCCATTTTGTTATCCTTGGTTGCCAAGCAACACACACACCGAGGATTAGCACAGCAACTCAAGTGATCGGAGTATTCAATCCACCGGTATCCTTTGAATTTTATACGGGAACAAAATCGGATGCAAGCCTTATTGATGCAGCGCTTTCAGGCAACATATGGTACTGTGTTACATTTATTTTATTCAACGGTGATATGCACACCATTTATGATTGTGCATACTTCTACTCACAATAACTAAATTCTTACTCAATACTGGTTATTGTACACAATAATTGCCTTGAATATATATGTATATACTTTTCATTATATACATATAATTACAAATTATACCTATGTAAACAGAAGTGTTATCTTGGCAGTGACAGCATTATATATTATAATATTATAATTATATTATAATTAATATTCAATTTTTCATTAGATTTAAATAATGGCCACGCAAGGTTATGGCTTAATTCCTCCAGTCCCATTTCTTACTCGTCCTGGTGAACCTGTATTGAAATGGTTAGACTGGAAAGAATACTTCCTTAATTACATTTCTGCCTTAGAAGAAGAGAGTGAGGATGAATTTTCTGCTTCTAGGAAAAAGAAAATGTTGTTGCACAGTTTAGGACCAGAAGGGTCTAGAATTTACTATCAAATGGAAAAAAAAACAAGATCTGGTGGTAATGTATTTTTTGAAGCTCTAGAAGATCTTGATGCACATTACCAACCTACTGTTTGTGTGGGAATTAGCAGATACGAATTTTTCCAAAGGAAACAACATAAATCTGAATCTGTTGAGGATTATGTGTCTTCTTTGAAGAAATTATCTATTAATTGCGATTTTGGCAACCTACATGACAGTTTCATTAGAGATCAACTAGTCATGCACTCCAATAATGCTGCCATCCAAGAAAAACTATGGGTATGCGGAGACGCACCTTTGAATGAAATTATTGCCATAGTTAAGAAAGGTGAAATGTCAAAAGATGCGCACAAGTCGCACTTAAAAATAATGAAGAGAGTAATGTTGTTAGCAAAGTTTCTAGTAACATAAATGAGAGTAGGAAAATTGACAAACGGAATGATAAAGAAGTCAATAAGAAATACACTACCTTTAAAAAAAATTACCACAATGACAAACAACTTACATGTTACAGATGTGGGTACAAGGGGCATAACGCGAATGAAAAATGGTGTCCCGCTTTGAAACCAAGATGTGGTTATTGTGGCATTATGGGGCATTTTACTAAAGCCTGCAGAAGAAGAATTAAGAAAGGTAACAAAAAAGTAATAGGATGTGTTGAGGACAAAGTTGAAGAAGATGGTGACAATGGGAACTCCTCTAGTGATGATAGCATATTATGCATAAATGACATGAATGATGAGGAAAATGTTGTACTACATATTAGTAGCACTGGCAAGAAAAAAACAATTTGTGATTTAAACATAGGTGGGGTTGACTTGCTAATTGTACCTGATTCAGGCTCACCTTACACGATTATACAACGTAAGGTATGGGAAAGCAAATTCGAAAATGTTCTTAATTTAAAATTAAAGCCTCCAGATATACAACCTGTAACTTTCACTGGTGAAAAGATACCTATGGTAGGTTATGTAGAAGTTAATTTCAAGTTCAAAGACAGGAGTGCCATGGGTAAACTATATGTTGCAGAAAAAGGACCATCCGTGTTGGGGTGGATTGATCAAGGGGAACTTGGGATCATTCTCAATCCCAAGATGGAAGATCAAGTTATGCTTTTAAATGAGACAGATGATAGCCTTGTTAAGGATATTGTTAAACAATTTCCTAGTGTCTTTTCTGGGAATGTGGGAAAACTGTGTGGATTTACACATAAAATTATACTCAAAGACAATGCTGTACCAGTTTGTCATAAAGCCAGGAACATTCCCATCAGCACAAAAGAAGGTGTCATGGCTGAATTGGACAATTTGGAAAAAAAAGGGATAATAGAGCCTGTAGAAAGTGCAGAATGGCTCGCTCCATTAGTCGTAGCGTGCAAACCTGATGGCCGGTTGCGCCTATGCATTGATTTGAGAGATCTCAACAAGAACATCGTTGTAGATAAATTCCCCTTACCTAGAATTGATGAATTACTAGCACAGACCAATGGGATTAAATGGTTTTCGACCATAGATTTAACGTCTGCGTACCATCAAATCCAGTTACACGACAGCAGCAGAAGTCTAACAGCTTTCATAACTCCCTTTGGATGTTATCGCTTTGTACGAATGCCTTTCAGGCTGGCTTCTGCTGCTGCCGTGTTTCAGAGGTTAATGCACAAATTATTTAAAGGATTAAAAGGCATTACATATTTTCAAGATGACATACTAATCATGGGTCGCAATATGTATGAACATGATGAAAGATTAAAGAATGTTCTTCACATATTATTTGAAAAAGGTCTAACAGCTGAACTGAAGAAATGCAAATTCAGGATGAAATCCGTAACATACCTAGGGCATGAAGTAAGCGGTGAAGGGATTTCTCCAAAAAGAATTTAATTGAGGCCAATAGGAATGCTCCCGTACCAAAGTCTAAAGACGAGATAAGGTCATTTCTTGGCATGGCTGAATTCTACTCCAAATTCGTACAGAATTTTGCCACAAAACCTTAAAATTTAAGACAATTACTTAAAATAAAACAAGAATTCACGTGGAATAAAGAACTTGAAGAGGACTTTATGAGAATAAAAAGTGATCTTGTCTCAGCCTTTCCCCTCCAAGCTTTTGACAGCCTTGCACCAAGTATCATCACCACTGATGCGAGTGGAAAAGGTCTAGGAGCAGTATTATCCCAAATCAATATCAGAGGTGAAGAAGTAACAATTGCATTTGCTTCTAGAGCACTATCTCCTACTGAAGAAAGATATTCAGTTATTGAGAAGGAAATGTTAACAACAGTATGGTCAATGGAAAAATTCAGGCAGTTTGTGTGGGGCACTAAATTCATTCTCCGCACTGATCATAAGCCATTACTCAAAGTATTGACTTCTGATGGGGTATTAAAAGCCACTCCAAGAATAGCAAAAATGAATTTAAAACTCTTGGATTTTACTTATGAATATCTTCCTGGGAAAAGGAATCAGATAGCGGACTATCTAAGTAGATCCCCCTTACCTTATGAGCCTTTTGAACAAAATGATTGGGATGATTTTAATGTGGCAGCAATATATGATGATACCAAAGCTATCTCCAAAGAAGAATGGAACAATGAGTATGCAAATGAGGCATTGAGTAGAGTGAAAATCTTTATTACTCATGGATGGCCCATCAAAAATGAAAGCCAAGGAGAATTGAGAGCTATGTGGGAAATACAAAATGAACTATCTATTGACAATTCTAGTTATATCTGCAGAGGAGAAAGAATTGTTGTTCCTACGACTCTACGATCCAAAATTTTAGAATTAAATCATGAAGGTCATTTAGGTATCCTCAAACTGAAAGCAAGAGTAAAAATGTCATATTGGTGGCCCGGTATGGACAGAGATATAGTAAAATTTGTTAAACAGTGTTCTACCTGCCAAGATTCTGACAAGACCCAACGAGTATTCAGACCCACTCTTGGCACTAGACTTTTGCCTGATCGGCCTTGGGAAAATCTTAGCATTGATTGGCTAGGTCCCATTGAGGATGAGGAAGGCAACCATAAGCACATTCTAGTAGTTATTGATGATTATTCGAAGTGGCCAGAAATAGAAATTACTGAAAACTTTGACACAAAACAAGTCATCAAATTCTTAGAAAGCGTGTTTTTGCGAGAAGGGATTCCAAAGAACATTCTAAGTGACAATGGACTACAATTTTCATCTGAAAAATACATGCAATTTTTAGAAAGAAATGGTATTTGTGGGAAGAAAACCCTGTTTATCACCCTGCAGGGAATGGTATTGTGGAAAGATTCAACAGAGTTATAATGGGCAGTGTACAAGCATCACTTAATGCTGGAAAAAATTGGGAAAAATAACTTTTCAGTACACTTTGGGCTTACAGGATTACACCCACAGGTACTGGATACAGTCCTTTCAGAATCCTACGAGGCAGAGAACCTTTTTCAAAAGACAATGTTGCATGGAACACCATGAAGACTTATGGTAAATGGTCACCAGCTGTTGTTAGATCCAATTTAAGGAAAATGCATGATACTTGCAAGACAAACTTTGATAAAACACACAATACAAGTGACATTAAATTAAAAGAAGGTGATTGGGTCAAAGTGAAACTCAGTTCTAAAGTTAAAAAGGACAGAGTAAATACTCTGCACCATTGCGTGTAGTTAAATCTTTTTTCAGATCTGCTGAATTGAGTGATGGAAAAATTTGGCATTACAACAAGTTGTCCAAATATAGTAATGTAAACCACAAAAAAGGGGTTGAAAAACCTTTTTCATCAATGAGTTGGATGTGGGATGAAGTCACAGACACCACTGCTTGTCATCAAGATAGTATTCATCCCCAATCTGTCAGGATCACCCCCAGTGTTGCTATTCAATCTCAACCTTCTTGTAGTTCAACACAACCCCCAGTAACACTGGGAAAGTGACACGTGTTGGTAGAGCTATAAGATTACCAGTGAAATATGGAAATTTTGCTATGTAAATAGTTTTGTTTATTGCGTAAAGGGGGAGGATAGAGCATCCATCTTGTATTTTCACTCTATCTTGTATTTTCATATATAGTATTACATATTTATGATTTTATTGTATTCTGAAGTATGAACATAACCATATTAATATACTTATTTTCTGTCAAGTACTTTTAGGATTGTAATTAATTAGTTTAAATTGTTTTAGCTGTTTTGCTGTTAAAGGAAGGAGATGTGGCATCACAGCTATCTTAGTAACCATTGCTATGGTTACTGTCGCTGTATGCCTCTCAGTGGATGTTCTGGTTCTAGCTGCAGCAGTTAGAGACAAGGCATCCTGCTGAGTAGATGGTACCTGCTTGCTCCTGGAATAAACCTACTTTATCCAACCTAATCTGTCTGGATCATCTTTACAGGGACATAATTAATATTAATCAAGAACAGGTGGCGCGCAGGGGAGGCGTTGGTCTTGCTTCGGATAGAAAGGGTAAGGCGGAGTAGGAAGCAAGGTAGCCTAGTGTGTTACTGCACCAGTAATGGAGGCCTCTGTGTAACCCATGAATGTTCGAATTTCTACAGCGCTCACAGCCTCTCCTTCTTCATAAGCCAATAACAAAGGTAAGGGCAGGGCTCGGTATTGGGACAGATAACTAAGTGGGTTAATGCGCTTACTGTGGAGAGTGGTGTGTAACCAGCAACCGAGCATTGAGGTTACATTTCCAGCGAGTCTGATTTGGACGTTCATCCTTTCCAACGTATTTACACCAGTTCCTCGCGAGTGGCGGTAGGAAGCCTGATTCCGCATACCTATACAAATGACGGTTTCTATCGGGGCTTGACATTGTACGGGGAGGGTGGTGAGGGAGAAGTGGTTTATTTTGGTTTGGACAAAGGGGTGCCTGTGGTATTGGGGCACCTTAGCCAGTAACAAGCAGCTGGCTGGGCACTTCCGTACACTCCTATTCATGGCTGTGATTTTGAGTTTAGTTTTAGATTTCGGCATGTCGTTTATTGTCACTCTTTGGCATTCCCTAAGCATAGTTCAGGCACCTTTTGTCTTCATGTACACAAAATTGTTGTTGCTACAACAAAGCAAAACTGCACTGTGCACAGACCACAAACATAAATGCACAATTTCATAAATAACAAAGTAAAGTGCATTTTTGCATGCAATGTTTTGCAAAAATAAATGAATAACTGAAATAATGACATCTACCTCTAACAAATACAGCAACAAAACACACAGAACACAAAAATAAACCACCGAAGTTCACTAAGGTTTTCAACCTTTGAAATACGGATAGGTAATTTAACATAAATTACCTGTAGAAATGTGCACAAATATAACCTTTACATATTAAAATATTGGCACGCTTCGTAAACACTTCACTCAGGGTACACACGTTATTCATATATGTTTACATACCCATTCTGAAATAAAATAACGCACACACAGATGTTATGTTTAACTGCACTATGGCAGCCATGTCATCTCTTTCTTAAGGTCTTCTCGGAGTTGGGGGGGGTGTTGTTCTGGTAAAGGAGGGAAAGGAGTAGGGTTCCGGTAAAGGATGGAGGGAGTAGCAGCTGACATAGTGCTTCGGGGTGCAGTTCTGTCAGTCTGTAGTTGTGGTGTGTGAAGTTACCAAGGGCCTGGATTTAGAGTTATATCCTATTGACTTCTGTCTCCTTGTGACGGAGTAACCCGTCTGCCAAACTCCAAATCAGGCTCTAAGTTTTTTTTTAGTATTATTATTTTATTTATTTCAAATGTCAGTCATACAAGTGTTGCGTCATTGCCATGTGCAGCAACTACAGATACCTCTGTGGTACAGGTCCTGTTAAATATAATAGCACTATAAGACTTGTCCATTTGACCGCCGTAGTCGTGGTGGCGGTCCATCTGCCATATTCTGAGAATGGCGGCTGGACAGCCACAGAAGCACTGCTACCTTCAAGGATCTGCGATCCCTGGTGGTCTCGCAGCGGTGTGAGGTATATTACTAGTTTCCTCACTGCCACACTTTTCATGGCAGTGAGCCCGCCATGAAAATTGTAGCGGTGAGGAACCCTGGTGCCTCAGGGCCATGGGGTGCATGCAGAAGGGCACAAGTTGTGCCCCCTGTATGCATGCACTCCAGTTCCTGCAGGGCATGGACTTGGCAGTCCATGCCCTGCAGGAACTGCCTTTGACGTTCCCATTGCGGTGCCTTTTTCATAGGCACCGCAGTGGGACCACCAAAGAACCGCCTTCCAGATACCAAAAACATAGTAATCTGGCGGGAGGTCTATTTTGGCTTTGGCGGTGTGGGAGCAGGGCAAAGGCGTGGCAGCCCCTTTCCCACACCGGTAAAGTCAAAATAAGGCCCTTAGTCTGCACGGCATAGTCTTAGGGCCTTATTATGAGTTTGGCGGTGCAGGAAATGGTCTGCACCGCTCACACACTGACAAACCCATGTTTGAACCGCCCGCCAGATTAAGAGTTTTCTCCTGTCTGGTGGGCGGATCTTTGGCATTCCCAGGGCGGCACCTAAGAAATAGGCACCGCAATTGGAACATCAAAGGCAGTACAAGCCGCGCAGGTACTGGTGTGCGTGCACACAGGGGGGGCACATGTTGTGGCCCCTTATGTGCATCCACATGGCGTGAGGCACCAGGGGGCCCTGTTGGGCCCCATTTGTTTCCTTACTGCCACATTTTTTGTAGAGGTTGCACCGCCATGAAAAGTGTGGTGGTGAGGAAACTCATAATATGCTTGGCGGGACCACAGCGGGTGCGCCAAGCATATTACGGCTTCAAGACTGCTGCGTCACAACCAGGGATCTCTGATCCTTGGTGGTTGCGGTGGTCCCAGGGCGGCCTGACCACCTTGGTGATAATGGGGCCGTCGGAAGACCTCCACCACCGCGCCCCCACATGTCTGGTGGTCCATGGACCGCCAGACTCGTAATAAAGCTCATAGACAGTGCCAAGAATGCTTTGAATATAGGGCATGTCCTTCAGCCACATCCTATGCTCAGTCCCTTTCCCCCTTTCTCCCCACCCCCTGACCCCCTTAGATCATGGAGCAAGGCCTTTGTTTTTGCCCATCAGGCTCTAAGTGCAGGGTGTGGCCTTCGGTCATGTTCTGTATCATTCTTACCCCCACTCCCTGTCTCTGCTGTTCTGTGTCGGACTTTCAGATGTGAGCAGTAGGCTCTGAGTGGAGGGTGTCACCTTGACCAAGCACTGTACCCAGTCCTTCAGTTCATAAAGCCTCTACCTTTGACGTTTAGGGGGCTAGAGGGGATGTGAGAGGGCTCAGATCCGGGCAGGGGCCACAGTGGTGGAACATGACTAACATAAGGAAGCAACTATATTTTGCTTTAAACTCTGTAGAGAGGGTTAGTTGAGAATGAATACACAGAACCGAGCACAGTAAAATTACAACCAGAAGAGGCACACCTTGAGCAAAAGGACACTGATGATGCAGACTACAAACTATGGGGAAAGCTTCAGCTGATGAATATCCCTGATTTCATATTAAAGGCTATTATAAAACTTCATTCTCATAATTGGTTTAGAACAATGATTGGCTCAAGTCATACATTTACAAAAAATTCCTGTACCAAATGGACTTTAGCTGGGCTGTCCTGGCGGTATTTGGACAAAATATCGAGCTTTAAACATCGAGTTGCAGAAATATCAGATATAAAATATTGTGATACAAAAATATTGTTATGCGCAAATATCGTTGTCTAGAATATCGGTTTTTAGATAAGTAAAATCGTTTTCAAGAATACTGCTGTTGTTAATATAGTTTTCAATAATATGGTTGTAAAAAATATTGTTTTTTAGTTATCTTTGTGTGATAGTTTATAGATTAATTTTATGGGTTTTTATTGTTTGTATAATTGTAAATAATACTTATAAATACAGTTTGTAATTTTAAGTGATTTATAATTTTTAATTTAATTTCTCATAGTAATTTATATTGTTGTAGTGGGTTGTTGGGTTTGTAGGGATGTAAGGTGGGAAGGTAATTAAATATAATTAATTAATATATATTTCCATATTATTAACTATTTAATGATTATTAATTATGTTAATTGTGTAATATATATATTTGTTTAGTTCTATATTGTGTGCGGGCTACTAGATTTGTGGGAGTACAGTGTGGGAAGTTAAATAAGTAATAATTAATTAACAATGTATGAATAATTATCTATTTGGGGAGGGCGTGGCCAACAAGATGGCAGAGCGGCAGCACTGAGAACTCGCTCCTGCCCCAACAACTAAATCCTTCACCATCCTGCTTCTCCCGTGCCCCGAGCACTGCCTGTTCCCTGCATATGAGTGGGGATGCCTGCAGGAAACGAAATTGGCACCCGAGGAGGCGATGGGGCGCCGGATGCCGAGCATTTGAGGCTGATTGGAGCGCGGGCTGCCATTGTGGTGATGTGAGGAGTTTTTCTCGGTGGGTTGCGAACCCACTGGCTGGTGATGAAGGTACTGTGCTAGACGGGAGAGGCCCTGGACGTACTCCTACCCCCTTGGGAAGTGGCTGTAGTGCTCCCGCGCTCCCCCGAGAAGTGCCTGGACAAGACCGGGCCCTCCCATGAGGACATCGGCAGAGGTGAGCTGCAGAGCGGTGCTGACCGCGGAAAGCCCCGCTGAACAAGACCTGAGGGCTGCGAGGCTGGGGGCCTGGATTCTTGCGCTTGGCCTACGGCGGCGGAAGAGGGCGGACCGAGGCCCGGCATAGACTGACACCTTGGACGGTTGGCGACTGGCGAGCACGCGGACATTGGGGGGGCCATGGACGCCCTGGAAGGAGGGCCGAACGCGGTGACCTGCCAGGGGCTGTGACCGGAGCGGCATGCGCCAGGAGGTAGGGCGCATGGGCTATGGAAACCCTCGTGGGGGCAAGTGATGTAGCCAAGTGGTGCTGGTGCCCCCCTATCCTGATTGAGGAGTCAGCATGCTGCTTGGGCTGTGGAGATCCTGTCGCTCCCCTCACCTGCTCTGAAGAGGTTGAACGCTGTTGGCACACAGCAGTTCCATCACGCTTACTACAGGGCTGCAGCGTCAGCGCCTTGAGCTGGCTTGGGATGGGCTCTGGTGGCATAGAGGTGGTTGATGCGCTTGGCCTCATGTTGAGGGGATACGTAGGTTGCACTAGTGTGGCCTATACAAACTAGAAGCGTCCCAAGGCTGTTTAATACCTGCTTGAGTGATGGAGCACTGCTGTTGTCTCAGTCAGGACTGATCTAACGTACTAGAGACGCAAGTCTAATGGTGTGTTTCTGGGCCGTCTAACACACCGATGCAGTTGGCGCACTTGAGTCTTCCCCATTATAGTTTCGATTGTGATTCATAATCATAGTGTGGATCAACTCAGCGCAATTCAGAGACTGGTATGGCTAGGGCCTCTCTGGTGTAACTTCCTACAGGAGACTTTGGAACCTCTGCAATGACCACATCTTGTAGGCGTTTGGCCTATCCTAGTTTGGGGTCAGTGACAATTCTGCTGCCGTGTGGTATAGGCCTATGAGCCTTTCTTATAACATCATGGGCAAGGATAAGGCTACACAGACCATGCAACAGACAAAAATGGCCCAATACACTCCCCCGCATACAAGTAGTGGTCAGCAGATAACAGAGGAGGACCCACCCCCAGTTGTGCCGGAACCAACGGGAACTCAGCTACCAGCGGCCATTGAGGCATCTGGCCTGGCGGTGCAGGTGAAGGCTGAAGCAATAGCGATCAACGTGAACCTGTTGAGAGCAGACCTGCGCAAAGTGGTGGACCGGTCAACGGAAACAGAGAGCCAGGTGACCGAACTCAGGGAAGAAGTCCCCCAGCTAAAAAATCAGTGAGTACACTTGAGGCCCTTTCACATAAAATGGAGGCCAGGATGGAAGATGCAGAGGGGAGATCGCACAGATGTAAACTCAGATTCGTGGGATTCCCGGAGGGCACTGAGAAGGGTGACTCCGAAGTTTTCTTGGAAGACTGGATAAAATCGCCACTCTCATCTCCCGGACTTTCCAACTTCTTTGCCGTGGAAAGGGCGCATCGGTCCCTGGCTCCGCCGCCACAGCTTGGGGCTCCCCCCCGAACGATCATTGCCAAATTTCGGAACTACGTAGCTCACTCCGCCACCCCAGTTCAGACATGGCCATATGCAAATCAGTCTGACCCTGTGCCTCATGGGAACAGTCCAGCCCGAACTGCCAAGCCATGTCTTCCCTGGACCGGAAACAAGCATCATGGGACCGGTTTCGGGCTCACAGCCCTCATCAGCCAGGCTATCTTGAATCCAGTGGCAAAGTGAGCAAGGGACCCATGTCTGGGCATACCCTGCCAACTTAGGGCGAACAAAGCAAAACCAAAGGGGATGATGGACGGAGTGTTGACATTGCAAGCACTCACCCCCTGTCAACTGATATGGGTTTAATCCATCATCATTCTTTAGCTCACTCCGCCACCCCAGTTCAGACATGGCCATATGCAAATCAGTCTGACCCTGTGCCTCATGGGAACAGTCCAGCCCGAACTGCCAAGCCATGTCTTCCCTGGACCGGAAACAAGCATCCTGGGACCAGTTTCGGGCTCACAGCCCTCATCAGCCAGGCTATCTTGAATCCAGTGGCAAAGTGAGCAAGGGACCCACGTCTGGGCATACCCTGCCAACTTAGGGCGAACAAAGCAAAACCAAAGGGGATGATGGACGGAGTGTTGACATTGCAAGCACTCACCCCCAGTCAACTGATCTGGGTTTAATCCATCATCATTCTTTAGCTCACTCCGCCATCCCAGTTCAGACTTGGCCATATGCAAATCATTCTGACCCTGTGCTTCATGGGAACAGTCCAGCCCGAACTGCCAAGCCATGTCTTCCCTGGACCGGAAACAAGCATCCTGGGACCGGTTTCGGGCTCACAGCCCTCATCAGCCAGGCTATCTTGAATCCAGTGGCAAAGTGAGCAAGGGACCCAGGTCTGGGCATACCCTGCCAACTTAGGGCGAACAAAGCAAAACCTAAGGGGATGATGGACGGAGTGTTGACATTGCAAGCACTCACCCCCAGTCAACTGATCTGGGTGTAATCCATCATCATTCTTTAGCTCACTCCGCCACCCCAGTTCAGACATGGCCATAAGCAAATCAGTCTGACCCTGTGCCTCATGGGAACAGTCCAGCCCGAACTGCTAAGCCATGTCTTCCCTGGACCGAAAACAAGCATCCTGGGACCGGTTTCGGGCTCACAGCCCTCATCAGCCAGGCTAACTTGAATCCAGTGGCAAAGTGAGCAAGGGACCCACGTCTGGGCATACCCTGCCAACTTAGGGCGAACAAAGCAAAACCAAAGGGGATGATGGACGGAGTGTTGATATTGCAAGCACTCACCCCCAGTCAACTGATCTGGGTTTAATCCATCATCATTCTTTAGCTCACTCCGCCACCCCAGTTCAGACATGGCCATATGCAAATCAGTCTGACCCTGTGCCTCATGGGAACAGTCCAGCCCGAACTGCCAAGCCATGTCTTCCCTGGACCGGAAACAAGCATCCTGGGACCGGTTTCGGGCTCACAGCCCTCATCAGCCAGGCTATCTTGAATCCAGTGGCAAAGTGAGCAAGGGACCCACGTCTGGGCATACCCTGCCAACTTAGGGGGAACAAAGCAAAACCAAAGGGGATGATGGACGGAGTGTTGACATTGCAAGCACTCACCCCCAGTCAACTGATCTGGGTTTAATCCATCATCATTCTTTAGCTCACTCCGCCACCCCAGTTCAGACATGGCCATATGCAAATCAGTCTGACCCTGTGCCTCATGGGAACAGTCCAGCCCGAACTGCCAAGCCATGTCTTCCCTGGACCGGAAACAAGCATCCTGGGACCGGTTTCGGGCTCACAGCCCTCATCAGCCAGGCTATCTTGAATCCAGTGGCAAAGTGAGCAAGGGACCCATGTCTGGGCTATACCCTGCCAACTTAGGGCGAACAAAGCAAAACCAAAGGGGATGATGGACGGAGTGTTGACATTGCAAGCACTCACCCCCAGTCAACTGATCTGGGTTTAATCCATCATCATTCTTTAGCTCACTCCGCCACCCCAGTTCAGACATGGCCATATGCAAATCAGTCTGACCCTGTGCCTCATGGGAACAGTCCAGCCCGAACTGCCAAGCCATGTCTTCCCTGGACCGGAAACAAGCATCCTGGGACCGGTTTCGGGCTCACAGCCCTCATCAGCCAGGCTATCTTGAATCCAGTGGCAAAGTGAGCAAGGGACCCACGTCTGGGCATACCCTGCCAACTTAGGGCAAACAAAGCAAAACCAAAGGGGATGATGGACGGAGTGTTGACATTGCAAGCACTCACCCCCAGGCAACTGATCTGGGTTTAATCCATCATCATTCTTTAGCTCACTCCGCCACCCCAGTTCAGACATGGCCATATGCAAATCAGTCTGACCCTGTGCCTCATGGGAACAGTCCAGCCCGAACTGCCAAGCCATGTCTTCCCTGGACCGGAAACAAGCATCCTGGGACCGGTTTCGGGCTCACAGCCCTCATCAGCCAGGCTATCTTGAATCCAGTGGCAAAGTGAGCAAGGGACCCACGTCTGGGCATACCCTGCCAACTTAGGGCAAACAAAGCAAAACCAAAGGGGATGATGGACGGAGTGTTGACATTGCAAGCACTCACCCCCAGTCAACTGATCTGGGTTTAATCCATCATCATTCTTTAGCTCACTCCGCCACCCCAGTTCAGACATGGCCATATGCAAATCAGTCTGACCCTGTGCCTCATGGGAACAGTCCAGCCCGAACTGCCAAGCCATGTCTTCCCTGGACCGGAAACAAGCATCCTGGGACCGGTTTCGGGCTCACAGCCCTCATCAGCCAGGCTATCTTGAATCCAGTGGCAAAGTGAGCAAGGGACCCACGTCTGGGCATACCCTGCCAACTTAGGGCGAACAAAGCAAAACCAAAGGGGATGATGGACGGAGTGTTGACATTGCAAGCACTCACCCCCAGTCAACTGATCTGGGTGTAATCCATCATCATTCTTTAGCTCACTCCGCCACCCCAGTTCAGACATGGCCATATGCAAATCAGTCTGACCCTGTGCCTCATGGGAACAGTCCAGCCCGAACTGCCAAGCCATGTCTTCCCTGGACCGGAAACAAGCATCCTGGGACCGGTTTCGGGCTCACAGCCCTCATCAGCCAGGCTATCTTGAATCCAGTGGCAAAGTGAGCAAGGGACCCACGTCTGGGCATACCCTGCCAACTTAGGGCGAACAAAGCAAAACCTAAGGGGATGATGGACGGAGTGTTGACATTGCAAGCACTCACCCCCAGTCAACTGATCTGGGTGTAATCCATCATCATTCTTTAGCTCACTCCGCCACCCCAGTTCAGACTTGGCCATAAGCAAATCAGTCTGACCCTGTGCCTCATGGGAACAGTCCAGCCCGAACTGCTAAGCCATGTCTTCCCTGGACCGAAAACAAGCATCCTGGGACCGGTTTCGGGCTCACAGCCCTCATCAGCCAGGCTAACTTGAATCCAGTGGCAAAGTGAGCAAGGGACCCACGTCTGGGCATACCCTGCCAACTTAGGGCGAACAAAGCAAAACCAAAGGGGATGATGGACGGAGTGTTGATATTGCAAGCACTCACCCCCAGTCAACTGATCTGGGTTTAATCCATCATCATTCTTTAGCTCACTCCGCCACCCCAGTTCAGACATGGCCATATGCAAATCAGTCTGACCCTGTGCCTCATGGGAACAGTCCAGCCCGAACTGCCAAGCCATGTCTTCCCTGGACCGGAAACAAGCATCCTGGGACCGGTTTCGGGCTCACAGCCCTCATCAGCCAGGCTATCTTGAATCCAGTGGCAAAGTGAGCAAGGGACCCACGTCTGGGCATACCCTGCCAACTTAGGGCGAACAAAGCAAAACCAAAGGGGATGATGGACGGAGTGTTGACATTGCAAGCACTCACCCCCAGTCAACTGATCTGGGTTTAATCCATCATCATTCTTTAGCTCACTCCGCCACCCCAGTTCAGACATGGCCATATGCAAATCAGTCTGACCCTGTGCCTCATGGGAACAGTCCAGCCCGAACTGCCAAGCCATGTCTTCCCTGGACCGGAAACAAGCATCATGGGACCGGTTTTGGGCTCACAGCCCTCATCAGCCAGGCTATCTTGAATCCAGTGGCAAAGTGAGCAAGGGACCCATGTCTGGCTATACCCTGCCAACTTAGGGCGAACAAAGCAAAACCAAAGGGGATGATGGACGGAGTGTTGACATTGCAAGCACTCACCCCCAGTCAACTGATCTGGGTTTAATCCATCATCATTCTTTAGCTCACTCCGCCACCCCAGTTCAGACATGGCCATATGCAAATCAGTCTGACCCTGTGCCTCATGGGAACAGTCCAGCCCGAACTGCCAAGCCATGTCTTCCCTGGACCGGAAACAAGCATCCTGGGACCGGTTTCGGGCTCACAGCCCTCATAAGCCAGGCTATCTTGAATCCAGTGGCAAAGTGAGCAAGGGACCCACGTCTGGGCATACCCTGCCAACTTAGGGCAAACAAAGCAAAACCAAAGGGGATGATGGACGGAGTGTTGACATTGCAAGCACTCACCCCCAGGCAACTGATCTGGGTTTAATCCATCATCATTCTTTAGCTCACTCCGCCACCCCAGTTCAGACATGGCCATATGCAAATCAGTCTGACCCTGTGCCTCATGGGAACAGTCCAGCCCGAACTGCCAAGCCATGTCTTCCCTGGACCGGAAACAAGCATCCTGGGACCGGTTTCGGGCTCACAGCCCTCATCAGCCAGGCTATCTTGAATCCAGTGGCAAAGTGAGCAAGGGACCCACGTCTGGGCATACCCTGCCAACTTAGGGCAAACAAAGCAAAACCAAAGGGGATGATGGACGGAGTGTTGACATTGCAAGCACTCACCCCCAGTCAACTGATCTGGGTTTAATCCATCATCATTCTTTAGCTCACTCCGCCACCCCAGTTCAGACATGGCCATATGCAAATCAGTCTGACCCTGTGCCTCATGGGAACAGTCCAGCCCGAACTGCCAAGCCATGTCTTCCCTGGACCGGAAACAAGCATCCTGGGACCGGTTTCGGGCTCACAGCCCTCATCAGCCAGGCTATCTTGAATCCAGTGGCAAAGTGAGCAAGGGACCCACGTCTGGGCATACCCTGCCAACTTAGGGCGAACAAAGCAAAACCAAAGGGGATGATGGACGGAGTGTTGACATTGCAAGCACTCACCCCCAGTCAACTGATCTGGGTTTAATCCATCATCATTCTTTAGCTCACTCCGCCACCCCAGTTCAGACATGGCCATATGCAAATCAGTCTGACCCTGTGCCTCATGGGAACAGTCCAGCCCGAACTGCCAAGCCATGTCTTCCCTGGACCGTAAACAAGCATCCTGGGACCGGTTTCGGGCTCACAGCCCTCATCAGCCAGGCTATCTTGAATCCAGTGGCAAAGTGAGCAAGGGACCCACGTCTGGGCATACCCTGCCAACTTAGGGCGAACAAAGCAAAACCAAAGGGGATGATGGACGGAGTGTTGACATTGCAAGCACTCACCCCCAGTCAACTGATCTGGGTTTAATCCATCATCATTCTTTAGCTCACTCCGCCACCCCAGTTCAGACATGGCCATATGCAAATCAGTCTGACCCTGTGCCTCATGGGAACAGTCCAGCCCGAACTGCCAAGCCATGTCTTCCCTGGACCGGAAACAAGCATCCTGGGACCGGTTTCGGGCTCACAGCCCTCATCAGCCAGGCTATCTTGAATCCAGTGGCAAAGTGAGCAAGGGACCCACGTCTGGGCATACCCTGCCAACTTAGGGCGAACAAAGCAAAACCAAAGGGGATGATGGACGGAGTGTTGACATTGCAAGCACTCACCCCCAGTCAACTGATCTGGGTTTAATCCATCATCATTCTTTAGCTCACTCCGCCACCCCAGTTCAGACATGGCCATAAGCAAATCAGTCTGACCCTGTGCCTCATGGGAACAGTCCAGCCCGAACTGCTAAGCCATGTCTTCCCTGGACCGAAAACAAGCATCCTGGGACCGGTTTCGGGCTCACAGCCCTCATCAGCCAGGCTATCTTGAATCCAGTGGCAAAGTGAGCAAGGGACCCACGTCTGGGCATACCCTGCCAACTTAGGGCAAACAAAGCAAAACCAAAGGGGATGATGGACGGAGTGTTGATATTGCAAGCACTCACCCCCAGTCAACAGATCTGGGTTTAATCCATCATCATTCTTTAGCTCACTCCGCCACCCCAGTTCAGACATGGCCATATGCAAATCAGTCTGACCCTGTGCCTCATGGGAACAGTCCAGCCCGAACTGCCAAGCCATGTTTTCCCTGGACCGGAAACAAGCATCCTGGGACCGGTTTCGGGCTCACAGCCCTCATCAGCCAGGCTATCTTGAATCCAGTGGCAAAGTGAGCAAGGGACCCACGTCTGGGCATACCCTGCCAACTTAGGGCGAACAAAGCAAAACCAAAGGGGATGATGGACGGAGTGTTGACATTGCAAGCACTCACCCCCAGTCAACTGATCTGGGTTTAATCCATCATCATTCTTTAGCTCACTCCGCCACCCCAGTTCAGACATGGCCATATGCAAATCAGTCTGACCCTGTGCCTCATGGGAACAGTCCAGCCCGAACTGCCAAGCCATGTCTTCCCTGGACCGGAAACAAGCATCCTGGGACCGGTTTCGGGCTCACAGCCCTCATCAGCCAGGCTATCTTGAATCCAGTGGCAAAGTGAGCAAGGGACCCACGTCTGGGCATACCCTGCCAACTTAGGGCGAACAAAGCAAAACCAAAGGGGATGATGGACGGAGTGTTGACATTGCAAGCACTCACCCCCAGTCAACTGATCTGGGTTTAATCCATCATCATTCTTTAGCTCACTCCGCCACCCCAGTTCAGACATGGCCATATGCAAATCAGTCTGACCCTGTGCCTCATGGGAACAGTCCAGCCCGAACTGCCAAGTCATGTCTTCCCTGGACCGGAAACAAGCATCCTGGGACCGGTTTCGGGCTCACAGCCCTCATCAGCCAGGCTATCTTGAATCCAGTGGCAAAGTGAGCAAGGGACCCACGTCTGGGCATACCCTGCCAACTTAGGGCGAACAAAGCAAAACCAAAGGGGATGATGGACGGAGTGTTGACATTGCAAGCACTCACCCCCAGTCAACTGATCTGGGTTTAATCCATCATCATTCTTTAGCTCACTCCACCACCCCAGTTCAGACATGGCCATAAGCAAATCAGTCTGACCCTGTGCCTCATGGGAACAGTCCAGCCCGAACTGCTAAGCCATGTCTTCCCTGGACCGTAAACAAGCATCCTGGGACCGGTTTCGGGCTCACAGCCCTCATCAGCCAGGCTATCTTGAATCCAGTGGCAAAGTGAGCAAGGGACCCACGTCTGGGCATACCCTGCCAACTTAGGGCAAACAAAGCAAAACCAAAGGGGATGATGGACGGAGTGTTGACATTGCAAGCACTCACCCCCAGTCAACTGATCTGGGTTTAATCCATCATCATTCTTTAGCTCACTCCGCCACCCCAGTTCAGACATGGCCATATGCAAATCAGTCTGACCCTGTGCCTCATGGGAACAGTCCAGCCCGAACTGCCAAGCCATGTCTTCCCTGGACCGGAAACAAGCATCCTGGGACCGGTTTCGGGCTCACAGCCCTCATCAGCCAGGCTATCTTGAATCCAGTGGCAAAGTGAGCAAGGGACCCACGTCTGGGCATACCCTGCCAACTTAGGGCGAACAAAGCAAAACCAAAGGGGATGATGGACGGAGTGTTGACATTGCAAGCACTCACCCCCAGTCAACTGATCTGGGTTTAATCCATCATCATTCTTTAGCTCACTCCGCCACCCCAGTTCAGACATGGCCATATGCAAATCAGTCTGACCCTGTGCCTCATGGGAACAGTCCAGCCCGAACTGCCAAGCCATGTCTTCCCTGGACCGGAAACAAGCATCCTGGGACCGGTTTCGGGCTCACAGCCCTCATCAGCCAGGCTATCTTGAATCCAGTGGCAAAGTGAGCAAGGGACCCACGTCTGGGCATACCCTGCCAACTTAGGGCGAACAAAGCAAAACCAAAGGGGATGATGGACGGAGTGTTGACATTGCAAGCACTCACCCCCAGTCAACTGATCTGGGTTTAATCCATCATCATTCTTTAGCTCACTCCGCCACCCCAGTTCAGACATGGCCATATGCAAATCAGTCTGACCCTGTGCCTCATGGGAACAGTCCAGCCCGAACTGCCAAGCCATGTCTTCCCTGGACCGGAAACAAGCATCCTGGGACCGGTTTCGGGCTCACAGCCCTCATCAGCCAGGCTATCTTGAATCCAGTGGCAAAGTGAGCAAGGGACCCACGTCTGGGCATACCCTGCCAACTTAGGGCGAACAAAGCAAAACCAAAGGGGATGATGGACGGAGTGTTGACATTGCAAGCACTCACCCCCAGTCAACTGATCTGGGTTTAATCCATCATCATTCTTTAGCTCACTCCGCCACCCCAGTTCAGACATGGCCATATGCAAATCAGTCTGACCCTGTGCCTCATGGGAACAGTCCAGCCCGAACTGCCAAGCCATGTCTTCCCTGGACCGGAAACAAGCATCCTGGGACCGGTTTCGGGCTCACAGCCCTCATCAGCCAGGCTATCTTGAATCCAGTGGCAAAGTGAGCAAGGGACCCACGTCTGGGCATACCCTGCCAACTTAGGGCGAACAAAGCAAAACCAAAGGGGATGATGGACGGAGTGTTGACATTGCAAGCACTCACCCCCAGTCAACTGATCTGGGTTTAATCCATCATCATTCTTTAGCTCACTCCGCCACCCCAGTTCAGACATGGCCATATGCAAATCAGTCTGACCCTGTGCCTCATGGGAACAGTCCAGCCCGAACTGCCAAGCCATGTCTTCCCTGGACCGGAAACAAGCATCCTGGGACCGGTTTCGGGCTCACAGCCCTCATCAGCCAGGCTATCTTGAATCCAGTGGCAAAGTGAGCAAGGGACCCACGTCTGGGCATACCCTGCCAACTTAGGGCGAACAAAGCAAAACCAAAGGGGATGATGGACGGAGTGTTGACATTGCAAGCACTCACCCCCAGTCAACTGATCTGGGTTTAATCCATCATCATTCTTTAGCTCACTCCGCCACCCCAGTTCAGACATGGCCATATGCAAATCAGTCTGACCCTGTGCCTCATGGGAACAGTCCAGCCCGAACTGCCAAGCCATGTCTTCCCTGGACCGGAAACAAGCATCCTGGGACCGGTTTCGGGCTCACAGCCCTCATCAGCCAGGCTATCTTGAATCCAGTGGCAAAGTGAGCAAGGGACCCACGTCTGGGCATACCCTGCCAACTTAGGGCGAACAAAGCAAAACCAAAGGGGATGATGGACGGAGTGTTGACATTGCAAGCACTCACCCCCAGTCAACTGATCTGGGTTTAATCCATCATCATTCTTTAGCTCACTCCGCCACCCCAGTTCAGACATGGCCATATGCAAATCAGTCTGACCCTGTGCCTCATGGGAACAGTCCAGCCCGAACTGCCAAGCCATGTCTTCCCTGGACCGGAAACAAGCATCCTGGGACCGGTTTCGGGCTCACAGCCCTCATCAGCCAGGCTATCTTGAATCCAGTGGCAAAGTGAGCAAGGGACCCACGTCTGGGCATACCCTGCCAACTTAGGGCGAACAAAGCAAAACCAAAGGGGATGATGGACGGAGTGTTGACATTGCAAGCACTCACCCCCAGTCAACTGATCTGGGTTTAATCCATCATCATTCTTTAGCTCACTCCGCCACCCCAGTTCAGACATGGCCATATGCAAATCAGTCTGACCCTGTGCCTCATGGGAACAGTCCAGCCCGAACTGCCAAGCCATGTCTTCCCTGGACCGGAAACAAGCATCCTGGGACCGGTTTCGGGCTCACAGCCCTCATCAGCCAGGCTATCTTGAATCCAGTGGCAAAGTGAGCAAGGGACCCACGTCTGGGCATACCCTGCCAACTTAGGGCGAACAAAGCAAAACCAAAGGGGATGATGGACGGAGTGTTGACATTGCAAGCACTCACCCCCAGTCAACTGATCTGGGTTTAATCCATCATCATTCTTTAGCTCACTCCGCCACCCCAGTTCAGACATGGCCATATGCAAATCAGTCTGACCCTGTGCCTCATGGGAACAGTCCAGCCCGAACTGCCAAGCCATGTCTTCCCTGGACCGGAAACAAGCATCCTGGGACCGGTTTCGGGCTCACAGCCCTCATCAGCCAGGCTATCTTGAATACAGTGGCAAAGTGAGCAAGGGACCCAAGTCTGGGCATACCCTGCCAACTTAGGGTGAACAAAGCAAAACCAAAGGGGATGATGGACGGAGTGTTGACATTGCAAGCACTCACCCCCAGTCAACTGATCTGGGTTTAATCCATCATCATTCTTTAGCTCACTCCGCCACCCCAGTTCAGACATGGCCATATGCAAATCAGTCTGACCCTGTGCCTCATGGGAACAGTCCAGCCCGAACTGCCAAGCCATGTCTTCCCTGGACCGGAAACAAGCATCCTGGGACCGGTTTCGGGCTCACAGCCCTCATCAGCCAGGCTATCTTGAATCCAGTGGCAAAGTGAGCAAGGGACCCACGTCTGGGCATACCCTGCCAACTTAGGGCGAACAAAGCAAAACCAAAGGGGATGATGGACGGAGTGTTGACATTGCAAGCACTCACCCCCAGTCAACTGATCTGGGTTTAATCCATCATCATTCTTTAGCTCACTCCGCCACCCCAGTTCAGACATGGCCATATGCAAATCAGTCTGACCCTGTGCCTCATGGGAACAGTCCAGCCCGAACTGCCAAGCCATGTCTTCCCTGGACCGGAAACAAGCATCCTGGGACCGGTTTCGGGCTCACAGCCCTCATCAGCCAGGCTATCTTGAATCCAGTGGCAAAGTGAGCAAGGGACCCACGTCTGGGCATACCCTGCCAACTTAGGGCGAACAAAGCAAAACCAAAGGGGATGATGGACGGAGTGTTGACATTGCAAGCACTCACCCCCAGTCAACTGATCTGGGTTTAATCCATCATCATTCTTTAGCTCACTCCGCCACCCCAGTTCAGACATGGCCATATGCAAATCAGTCTGACCCTGTGCCTCATGGGAACAGTCCAGCCCGAACTGCCAAGCCATGTCTTCCCTGGACCGGAAACAAGCATCCTGGGACCGGTTTCGGGCTCACAGCCCTCATCAGCCAGGCTATCTTGAATCCAGTGGCAAAGTGAGCAAGGGACCCACGTCTGGGCATACCCTGCCAACTTAGGGCGAACAAAGCAAAACCAAAGGGGATGATGGACGGAGTGTTGACATTGCAAGCACTCACCCCCAGTCAACTGATCTGGGTTTAATCCATCATCATTATTTAGCTCACTCCGCCACCCCAGTTCAGACATGGCCATATCTCAAAATGCAAACATTACATCAGCACCCTACTCATACCTTCTGGTTTTGTTCAAAGTCCAATACTTCTTGGCAAAATGTATCACTGACAGTGGGACTCATTCTGGACACCGACATTCTGACGTCCTTTTAATTCCTATACTTTTGGATACAAGACGTTGTTAGTAAACAAACAATCCAAAAGAAACTGATTCGATAGAAGTACCAAGCTATTTAGGAAGCCTATTTTAATGAATAATAAATGTAGATATATATATATATATATTAACATATCCTTACGTTCCACGTCCGTAAGAAAGAGTCGCACTCAGGATTTTGAAGAGAATTAAGTATTTTTTAGTCAATAAATACTTAATTCTCTTCAAAATCTGAGTGCAACTTTCTTACGGACGTGAAGCGTAAGGATACGTTAATACTAAAGTGGGTCCAGCGACCGCCTGTCTGCACCAGCCCCGCCTGGTGGATGTGATCGGTAGAAAGGCTGGATTTCACCTAATCACATATATATATATATATATATATATATATATATATATATATTATCTACTGGCAGTCGCCAGTAGATAGTTATAGTTAGGACCTATTTTCCATAGGAAATCCACAACATTCTATTTGAAATAACTTTGGCGCCGGTTGACGAATCTTCGCAAAATTTTCAAAACTCCTGGGGCGCTCCTGTCCGCTCCTATTCTGAAAGTCTCGGGGTGATTCGTCAAGTGGGGGCTGAGAAAAAAGGGGGTCCCAAAATGTGTTTTCCCCATGCAATTTTCCATAGGAACCTTTCATCGCAGCTACAGCCCGAACTGCTGAACGGAATTACACCAAATTTGGCAAAAAGGTAGCCCTTTGCTCAGAGTCATGCCTTTTGCTTAAATGGTGTAAATCCGTTCAGTAGTTCCTGAGAAAATCAAAAGTAAAATAACATATATATCTATGGCCGCGTAGGGTCTGCGTACCCTCCCGATCACGAGCTGCATGCTAATTGGCTGTCAAGTGGCTGTCAACACTCCAAATCAGGAAGTGTTGGCATCCATTTTGTCCCTCGGTAGAACCGAGGCACAGAAACAAGTGCGCAAAACGCAAAAAGGGGGCAGGGTAGAAACACCCTGACCTCCTAGGTCTGCTCAGGGGGTCCCACAAGGACCCCTGGGCAGAAAAGCATTTATTATTTTTTAAATCGGCGGAATGCGCTTAGGGTGCGCGGATCCCGCCGTGATAAAAAATCGAAGCGCGGTCTCCCGCGCTTCGATGCTATTTTGCCCCCGGGTGGGCCAAGTCCCGGGGGCATGCGGGGGTAGTTTTATATTTTATGTGGGGGCCTCTAAGGCCCCCAAGCCCCAGGGACCGCCACCCCCGGGGCTTTAAAAAAAATGGTGCGGGAGGGCTCTCCGCCCTCTCGCACCCCGGGGACCGCCACCCCCGGGGCTTCTTTTTTAAAATAATTATGACCTGTGTGGGGGGGCTCCAGACCCCCACACACCCCGGGGACCGCCACCTCCCTGGGGCACTAACAAAAGAAATGTGGTGAGCTCCCCGGGGCTTTACTAATGAAGGAAGGGGGGCCCTCCATGGCCCTGGGGACCGCCACCCCCCAGGGCCGGCTCCTGCAGTGTCCCGGGGTGCCTACCCCCGGGACACTGCTGTTTGCAATCACAGGACGGGAGCCTCGCGGCTCCCATCCTGTGATTGCAAACTTGCTTTGCTTCATTGAAGCGAGAGCAGATTGCTTTTCCATAAGGGGAGCTGCATGTCAGCAGCTTCCCTTATGGAAAAGCAATGCCGGCTCCCGCAGGACGCGGGGAGCCGGCGGGACAGTGCGGGTATTGGGGACCCCCCCACGGTCCCCAACGAGTGGCCAGGCCCCGGGGGATGGGGTCCCCGGGGCTATTAGTGGCCTGGGAGGGGGGCCACGCGGCCCCCTTCCCGTTATTTTTTATTTAAAAAAAAAAAGAAAATCCTCAGGCCCCGGGGGATGGGGTACCCGGGGCCAAAAGTGGCAGAGGGAAGGGGGGCCACGCAGCCCCCCTCCCATAAAAAAAAAAAAAAAAAAAAAAGACCGGCATCGTGCCGGAGGCTTCGCCCCCTCCCTGCAGCAGTCTGCAAACGCGCCCCCTGGCGCGTTTTAAGAAGGGGAAGTAATTCCCCTTGAATACTGGGGGTCCCTGGGGGCCAACTAGCCCACCAGGAACCTCCAGTATGCACCAGGGAGCTGCGTTGCAGAGAGGTGTACAGAGGCCACGCCCCTTTTTACACCTCTCTGCAACGCAGCTCTGTGGCGCTTTTTGGAGGTACATGGTGGGCTAGTTGGACTCCAGGGACCCTCAGGATTCAAGGGGATTTAATCCCCCAACTTAAAACGCGCCACTGGGGTGAAATGTCCTAAACGTAATGAAATATGCATGTTCCAAGATGGCGATATAATTCTTTGAGAGCTTGTCCCTTCTCGCTGTTAACCCATGTTGGGATACGGGAAGTTAAGACATAAATGCTGGCCGTTTCCGGCGTGCCTGATTACCATCGAAAAAGGTGTCAGCCGAAACGCGTCTGGTTGCTGTGAGTCCGTGAATAAACCTTTGGACTCGCCCCTGTGAGTGCTCTTCTTTTGCGTTCAGAGAAATGCGAAGTTGGGAGCGTGAATGCTAGCGGGTACACCACCCGCGTGAGAGCACCCGTTTGTGAGTGCACGGAGGAGGTGTAAAACTGTGGAGCTACAATATATATAAATATATATATATTTATATATATATATAATATCACTTGTTACAACTCATTAAGCATTGTAAAATACCACGAGGCAAAATATTGTGTTGTAAAGACATGCACTGTAGCAACTGATATTCCTTGTTCACCTTACCCAATTCTTTTGGGTTACTTTGCTCTCTGTAGTCCGTCACTTCACTGCTTGTTACTCTCACATTTGTTGTATTATCCCTGTTGGTTCCTGCCCCTTTTTAACCTTTGCAATTCTTTCTTCCTGTTTGTTCCTGCTTATCTTCTGATTCCTCTCGGTGCTCACTCCTTCTGTGATTTTTTGACTCCTGAAAGTGTTACCATGCAGCCATCCTGGTAGCACTCTGTTGGCATTAGTAGCATCATCCTGCGACAGCAGTCTAAACCTGTTGGCTACTTCGGTGTGCTGTTTTCTCAGCCATTTGGCTCCAGGCCTGAATGCTGGTAGGACTGGGGATAGTCACAGAAATTCCCCATCAAGTGAGAGGTGAGTGTGTGTAACTGACAGTGAGTGAAAATAAGTATGAGTGAGAATGAGTAAGTGAGAGACTGAGGGGTGGGTGATTGTGGGAGTGAGTGTGTCAAGTAGTGTGAGTGAGTTACAATGAGTAAGGGGAAATGAGAGAGCAAGTATGAAAAAGTGAGAGTGAGTATCTACTTGAGTGTTTTGTGAGTGTGTGTGCGACAGTGAGTGAAACGGTGAGTGAAAGTGAGACTGATTAAGTGAAAGAGGTAGGAAAGGGGACTAAGTCAGTGGTGGCTGACACAAATAAAAAGTGGTGGGGCGGGTGGGAGTGTGGGAGGGGTTTAATAAGAAATAAATACAACTTATCTGATGCTGCCGCTTTCAGCTCCCAGCAGTCCCTGGGATAGCATCAGAGACTCCTCATCGAATCCCAGCGCTGCTCTCATGTTGCATGAAAGCAGCGCTGGGATTGCCCTGAGCTGGCTGGTTTAATGATCGCTCGAGCACAGGGAGTCAGTGCTGTTTCTCCAACCCGGTTGTGCAATACAGCTGGAATGAAGAAACCTAACGGCGCGTGTCTGTTTGGCCGGCCTAAGATGGCAGGCCAAACCGACATGTGCGCTTAACAGTGCACATCACTCCGCCCCATCTGCCATGGCCCGGCCCGCCCCTCCCTACACTTGCTGGCTCAGCCAGCAGCTGAAAAATAAAACGATAATAAAATATCGTTTTATTTTTCAGCTGCTGGCTCTGAGCCAGTGGGGCAACGCTCCTCCTCCATTGCGGAGGAACTGCCACTGGAATAAGTATAAGAAGTAAGAAGGGAAGAGAGAGTGAGTGAGATAGTATGAATATGAGTGGCTTAGAATGACTGATCAAGGAGGAGTAAGGGAGAGGCAGTGTGAAGGTGTGAAAATGTGCGTGAGTGCCTTTCAGAATGTGAGCAAGTGAGAGTGAGAGCCAATGAGAGAAAGCGAGTGTGTGTGTGTTAGGGTGTCAATATATTTGTGTGAGTGAATGGTTATGAGTAATAGCTGGATGACAGAGTTAGGGTGAGTGACTGTGAATGTGAGTTAGAATGAATGAGGGGGAGTGAGTGGGTGTGAGTGAGCAAGAGTGTGTCTGTGAGTGTGTGCTATGCTTGTGAGTCTGACGCTGGCCGTGACATACTTAAGGTAATTCGTGCCTTATGGAGATGCCTATGGCCACCTATTGGAAGTAGGGGATGTGAGCGATGGCACCCATGGCAAAATGCAGGCCCTGGCATATTGGAGACATGTTCTTGGAAAATGGGAGCACCAATGGTAAAATGCTAGTGCTGGCTTATTGGAGGTAATTTTTGGCCAAAGGGAGCACAACCATGCATATGGGGAGAAGGGAGGCAACATGAGAAAATGCTTACCCTGGCATACTATATGAATTTCTGACATTTGGCATTTTGAACACTCATGATATATGGGCTGCATGAATGGGAAAATTATGGTAGTTGCATATGGTTTGTAATTGATTTAATTACAACGCGCCATTTGAAACCATTTTTTCCAAATGTTTTTGTAGGGGGAGCCGTCCCGAAAGAGGTTGGGTTTGCTTGCTAGGCTTTCTCATATTCAAAATCCAGTGCCAGCACGTTCAAAGATCACGAGCCAGTGCCACAACGGGCGTAGGGATAATGGAAATGTTTTCACGAGCTGCACGCCGAATTCCTTCCAAAAAAGTCACAGAGAGCTAGAGCGGAGAAGTGAATAAGAGTGCGCGCGAGTAACCAAGTAAGCGACTGACACGGTGGCTCTGACGCATCGCTTAGCAACAGGGCGTCTGTAAACACAACCTGGTAGAGAGTGGCAGCACGAGTCTGGTGCTGTCCACAGGAGCCACCAGGGTACCGGGCACTGTGACAACGCTGCACCCGCCGGGACTGTGGCATCACAGCTATCTTAGTAACCATTGCTATGGTTACTGTCGCTGTATGCCTCTCAGTGGATGTTCTGGTTCTAGCTGCAGCAGTTAGAGACAAGGCATCCTGCTGAGTAGATGTTACCTGCTTGCTCCTGGAATAAACCTACTTTATCCAACCTAATCTGTCTGGATCATCTTAACATTATGGCGACTTCGGAAGGGATACAAATTCATTAAGGACCTACAAAGCTACATTCTCATTCTTCTTTATTCCCGAAGAATTTTCTACTTAGAGCAGTCTTTTGGAGCAAGCAGAAGAAAAGACTGCTCAAAACCTCGTAACCGTACAATTTGTTGCCGTTTCACAATTAAGGAAATCTCTTGTTCAGTGGAATTTCCATCTTTAAAAGAAGTTTGTTCGTGAATACTACCAACAAACTATCCTCGAGTAATGCATCACTGCAAACATCAAGAATACGGATTTTATTGCTGAGCTGTATGTATACTGCTGGATTAAAAAAAAAAAAACTGTACTTCTCTTGGAAATAGGTAATTTCTCAACTGCCTTTACCTACCAAGAGTGACCGTTGTGGCAACTTCCTTCGGCCGCATCTTTCGAGCGGCGGTGACGTTCTACCTCCATTGTGTCACCCGATCTCTGCAGCTCCGGAGACATCATTCGAGGACAGGAGACTCGGGGAATCCATTCCAGCCAACGTCAGCTTCGTTCTTCACCAACTGACGCATGCAGTGAGACGCAAAGAATCTTACAGGCTTCCGTCCAAGCGAGACAAGCTCTGTCACAGCATACGCGTCATCACGCTAGGTCACGCAACGTGACCTTTGCGTGGTGGCCATTTTGTTATCCTTGGTTGCCAAGCAACACACACACCGAGGATTAGCACAGCAACTCAAGTGATCGGAGTATTCAATCCACCGGTATCCTTTGAATTTTATACGGGAACAAAATCGGATGCAAGCTTTATTGATGCAGCGCTTTCAGGCAACATATGGTACTGTGTTACATTTATTTTATTCAACGGTGATATGCACACCATTTATGATTGTGCATACTTCTACTCACAATAACTAAATACTTACTCAATACTGGTTATTGTACACAATAATTGCCTTGAATATATATGTATATACTTTTCATTATATACATATAATTACAAATTATACCTATGTAAACAGAAGTGTTATCTTGGCAGTGACAGCATTATATATTATAATATTATAATTATATTATAATTAATATTCCATTTTTCATTAGATTTAAATAATGGCCACGCAAGGTTATGGCTTAATTCCTCCAGTCCCATTTCTTACTCGTCCTGGTGAACCTGTATTGAAATGGTTAGACTGGAAAGAATACTTCCTTAATTACATTTCTGCCTTAGAAGAAGAGAGTGAGGATGAATTTTCTGCTTCTAGGAAAAAGAAAATGTTGTTGCACAGTTTAGGACCAGAAGAATCTAGAATTTACTATCAAATGGAGAAAAAAAACAAGATCGGGTGGTAATGTATTTTTTGAAGCTCTAGAAGATCTTGATGCACATTACCAACCTACTGTTTGTGTGGGAATTAGCAGATACAAATTTTTCCAAAGGAAACAACATAAATCTGAATCTGTTGAGGATTATGTGTCTTCTTTGAAGAACTTATCTATTAATTGCGATTTTGGCAACCTACATGACAGTTTCATTAGAGATCAACTAGTCATGCACTCCAATAATGCTGCCATCCAAGAAAAACTATGGGTATGCGGAGACGCACCTTTGAATGAAATTATTGCCATAGTTAAGAAAGGTGAAATGTCAAAAAGATGCGCACAAGTCGCACTTAAAAATAATGAAGAGAGTAATGTTGTTAGCAAAGTTTCTAGTAACATAAATGAGAGTAGGAAAATTGACAAACGGAATGATAAAGAAGTCAATAAGAAATACACTACCTTTAAAAAAAATTACCACAATGACAAACAACTTACATGTTACAGATGTGGGTACAAGGGGCATAACGCGAATGAAAAATGGTGTCCCGCTTTGAAATCAAGATGTGGTTATTGTGGCATTATGGGGCATTTTACTAAAGCCTGCAGAAGAAGAATTAAGAAAGGTAACAAAAAAGTAATAGGATGTGTTGAGGACAAAGTTGAAGAAGATGGTGACAATGGGAACTCCTCTAGTGATGATAGCATATTATGCATAAATGACATGAATGATGAGGAAAATGTTGTGCTAAATATTAGTAGCACTGGCAAGAAAAAAACAATTTGTGATTTAAACATAGGTGGGGTTGACTTGCTAATTGTACCTGATTCAGGCTCACCTTACACGATTATACAACGTAAGGTATGGGAAAGCAAATTCGAAAATGTTCTTAATTTAAAATTAAAGCCTCCAGATATACAACCTGTAACTTTCACTGGTGAAAAGATACCTATGGTAGGTTATGTAGAAGTTAATTTCAAGTTCAAAGACAGGAGTGCCATGGGTAAACTATATGTTGCAGAAAAAAGACCATCCGTGTTGGGGTGGATTGATCAAGGGGAACTTGGGATCATTCTCAATCCCAAGATGGAAGATCAAGTTATGCTTTTAAATGAGACAGATGATAGCCTTGTTAAGGATATTGTTAAACAATTTCCTAGTGTCTTTTCTGGGAATGTGGGAAAACTGTGTGGATTTACACATAAAATTATACTCAAAGACAATGCTGTACCAGTTTGTCATAAAGCCAGGAACATTCCCATCAGCACAAAAGAAGGTGTCATGGCTGAATTGGACAATTTGGAAAAAAAGGGATAATAGAGCCTGTAGAAAGTGCAGAATGGCTCGCTCCATTAGTCGTAGCGCGCAAACCTGATGGCCGGTTGCGCCTATGCATTGATTTGAGAGATCTCAACAAGAACATCGTTGTAGATAAATTCCCCTTACCTAGAATTGATGAATTACTAGCACAGACCAATGGGATTAAATGGTTTTCGACCATAGATTTAACGTCTGCGTACCATCAAATCCAGTTACACGACAGCAGCAGAAGTCTAACAGCTTTCATAACTCCCTTTGGATGTTATCGCTTTGTACGAATGCCTTTCAGGCCTGGCTTCTGCTGCTGCCGTGTTTCAGAGGTTAATGCACAAATTATTTAAAGGATTAAAAGGCATTACATATTTTCAAGATGACATACTAATCATGGGTCGCAATATGTATGAACATGATGAAAGATTAAAGAATGTTCTTCACATATTATTTGAAAAAGGTCTAACAGCTGAACTGAAGAAATGCAAATTCAGGATGAAATCCGTAACATACCTAGGGCATGAAGTAAGCGGTGAAGGGATTTCTCCAAAAAGAATTTAATTGAGGCCAATAGGAATGCTCCCGTACCAAAGTCTAAAGACGAGATAAGGTCATTTCTTGGCATGGCTGAATTCTACTCCAAATTCGTACAGAATTTTGCCACAAAGACTTACAATTTAAGACAATTACTTAAAATAAAACAAGAATTCACGTGGAATAAAGAACTTGAAGAGGACTTTATGAGAATAAAAAGTGATCTTGTCTCAGCCTTTCCCCTCCAAGCTTTTGACAGCCTTGCACCAAGTATCATCACCACTGATGCGAGTGGAAAAGGTCTAGGAGCAGTATTATCCCAAATCAATATCAGAGGTGAAGAAGTAACAATTGCATTTGCTTCTAGAGCACTATCTCCTACTGAAGAAAGATATTCAGTTATTGAGAAGGAAATGTTAACAACAGTATGGTCAATGGAAAAATTCAGGCAGTTTGTGTGGGGCACTAAATTCATTCTCCGCACTGATCATAAGCCATTACTCAAAGTATTGACTTCTGATGGGGTATTAAAAGCCACTCCAAGAATAGCAAAAATGAATTTAAAACTCTTGGATTTTACTTATGAATATCTTCCTGGGAAAAGGAATCAGGTAGCGGACTATCTAAGTAGATCCCCCTTACCTTATGAGCCTTTTGAACAAAATGATTGGGATGATTTTAATGTGGCAGCAATATATGATGATACCAAAGCTATCTCCAAAGAAGAATGGAACAATGAGTATGCAAATGAGGCATTGAGTAGAGTGAAAATCTTTATTACTCATGGATGGCCCATCAAAAATGAAAGCCAAGGAGAATTGAGAGCTATGTGGGAAATACAAAATGAACTATCTATTGACAATTCTAGTTATATCTGCAGAGGAGAAAGAATTGTTGTTCCTACGACTCTACGATCCAAAATTTTAGAATTAAATCATGAAGGTCATTTAGGTATCCTCAAACTGAAAGCAAGAGTAAAAATGTCATATTGGTGGCCCGGTATGGACAGAGATATAGAAAAATTTGTTAAACAGTGTTCTACCTGCCAAGATTCTGACAAGACCCAACGAGTATTCAGACCCACTCTTGGCACTAGACTTTTGCCTGATCGGCCTTGGGAAAATCTTAGCATTGATTGGCTAGGTCCCATTGAGGATGAGGAAGGCAACCATAAGCACATTCTAGTAGTTATTGATGATTATTCGAAGTGGCCAGAAATAGAAATTACTGAAAACTTTGACACAATACAAGTCATCAAATTCTTAGAAAGCGTGTTTTTGCGAGAAGGGATTCCAAAGAACATTCTAAGTGACAATGGACTACAATTTTCATCTGAAAAATACATGCAATTTTTAGAAAGAAATGGTATTTGTGGGAAGAAAACCCCTGTTTATCACCCTGCAGGGAATGGTATTGTGGAAAGATTCAACAGAGTTATAATGGGCAGTGTACAAGCATCACTTAATGCTGGAAAAAATTGGGAAAAATAACTTTTCAGTACACTTTGGGCTTACAGGATTACACCCACAGGTACTGGATACAGTCCTTTCAGAATCCTACGAGGCAGAGAACCTTTTTCAAAAGACAATGTTGCATGGAACACCATGAAGACTTATGGTAAATGGTCACCAGCTGTTGTTAGATCCAATTTAAGGAAAATGCATGATACTTGCAAGACAAACTTTGATAAAACACACAATACAAGTGACATTAAATTAAAAGAAGGTGATTGGGTCAAAGTGAAACTCAGTTCTAAAGTTAAAAAGGACAGAGTAAATACTCTGCACCATTGCGTGTAGTTAAATCTTTTTTCAGATCTGCTGAATTGAGTGATGGAAAAATTTGGCATTACAACAAGTTGTCCAAATATAGTAATGTAAACCACAAAAAAGGGGTTGAAAAACCTTTTTCATCAATGAGTTGGATGTGGGATGAAGTCACAGACACCACTGCTTGTCATCAAGATAGTATTCATCCCCAATCTGTCAGGATCACCCCCAGTGTTGCTATTCAATCTCAACCTTCTTGTAGTTCAACACAACCCCCAGTAACACTGGGAAAGTGACACGTGTTGGTAGAGCTATAAGATTACCAGTGAAATATGGAAATTTTGCTATGTAAATAGTTTTGTTTATTGCGTAAAGGGGGAGGATAGAGCATCCATCTTGTATTTTCACTCTATCTTGTATTTTCATATATAGTATTACATATTTATGATTTTATTGTATTCTGAAGTATGAACATAACCATATTAATATACTTATTTTCTGTCAAGTACTTTTAGGATTGTAATTAATTAGTTTAAATTGTTTTAGCTGTTTTGCTGTTAAAGGAAGGAGATGTGGCATCACAGCTATCTTAGTAACCATTGCTATGGTTACTGTCGCTGTATGCCTCTCAGTGGATGTTCTGGTTCTAGCTGCAGCAGTTAGAGACAAGGCATCCTGCTGAGTAGATGGTACCTGCTTGCTCCTGGAATAAACCTACTTTATCCAACCTAATCTGTCTGGATCATCTTTACAGGGACATAATTAATATTAATCAAGAACAGGTGGCGCGCAGGGGAGGCGTTGGTCTTGCTTCGGATAGAAAGGGTAAGGCGGAGTAGGAAGCAAGGTAGCCTAGTGTGTTACTGCACCAGTAATGGAGGCCTCTGTGTAACCCATGAATGTTCGAATTTCTACAGCGCTCACAGCCTCTCCTTCTTCATAAGCCAATAACAAAGGTAAGGGCAGGGCTCGGTATTGGGACAGATAACTAAGTGGGTTAATGCGCTTACTGTGGAGAGTGGTGTGTAACCAGCAACCGAGCATTGAGGTTACATTTCCAGCGAGTCTGATTTGGACGTTCATCCTTTCCAGCGTATTTACACCAGTTCCTCGCGAGTGGCGGTAGGAAGCCTGATTCCGCATACCTATACAAATGACGGTTTCTATCGGGGCTTGACATTGTACGGGGAGGGTGGTGAGGGAGAAGTGGTTTATTTTGGTTTGGACAAAGGGGTGCCTGTGGTATTGGGGCACCTTAGCCAGTAACAAGCAGCTGGCTGGGCACTTCCGTACACTCCTATTCATGGCTGTGATTTTGAGTTTAGTTTTAGATTTCGGCATGTCGTTTATTGTCACTCTTTGGCATTCCCTAAGCATAGTTCAGGCACCTTTTGTCTTCATGTACACAAAATTGTTGTTGCTACAACAAAGCAAAACTGCACTGTGCACAGACCACAAACATAAATGCACAATTTCATAAATAACAAAGTAAAGTGCATTTTTGCATGCAATGTTTTGCAAAAATAAATGAATAACTGAAATAATGACATCTACCTCTAACAAATACAGCAACAAAACACACAGAACACAAAAATAAACCACCGAAGTTCACTAAGGTTTTCAACCTTTTGAAATACGGATAGGTAATTTAACATAAATTACCTGTAGAAATGTGCACAAATATAACCTTTACATATTAAAATATTGGCACGCTTCGTAAACACTTCACTCAGGGTACACACGTTATTCATATATGTTTACATACCCATTCTGAAATAAAATAACGCACACACAGATGTTATGTTTAACTGCACTATGGCAGCCATGTCATCTCTTTCTTAAGGTCTTCTCGGAGTTGGGGGGGTGTTGTTCTGGTAAAGGAGGGAAAGGAGTAGGGTTCCGGTAAAGGATGGAGGGAGTAGCAGCTGACATAGTGCTTCGGGTGCAGTTCTGTCAGTCTGTAGTTGTGGTGTGTGAAGTTACCAAGGGCCTGGATTTAGAGTTATATCCTATTGACTTCTGTCTCCTTGTGACGGAGTAACCCGTCTGCCAAACTCCAAATCAGGCTCTAAGTTTTTTTTTAGTATTATTATTTTATTTATTTCAAACGTCAGTCATACAAGTGTTGCGTCATTGCCATGTGCAGCAACTACAGATACCTCTGTGGTACAGGTCCTGTTAAATATAATAGCACTATAAGACTTGTCCATTTGACCGCCGTAGTCGTGGTGGCGGTCCATCTGCCATATTCTGAGTATGGCGGCTGGACAGCCACAGAAGCACTGCTACCTTCAAGGATCTGCGATCCCTGGTGGTCTCGCAGCGGTGTGAGGTATATTACTAGTTTCCTCACTGCCACACTTTTCATGGCAGTGAGCCCGCCATGAAAATTGTAGCGGTGAGGAACCCTGGTGCCTCAGGGCCATGGGGTGCATGCAGAAGGGCACAAGTTGTGCCCCCCTGTATGCATGCACTCCAGTTCCTGCAGGGCATGGACTTGGCAGTCCATGCCCTGCAGGAACTGCCTTTGACGTTCCCATTGCGGTGCCTTTTTCATAGGCACCGCAGTGGACCACCAAAGAACCGCCTTCCAGATACCAAAAACATAGTAATCTGGCGGGAGGTCTATTTTGGCTTTGGCGGTGTGGGAGCAGGGCAAAGGCGTGGCAGCCCCTTTCCCACACCGGTAAAGTCAAAATAAGGCCCTTAGTCTGCACGGCATAGTCTTAGGGCCTTATTATGAGTTTGGCGGTGCAGGAAATGGTCTGCACCGCTCACACACTGACAAACCCATGTTTGAACCGCCCGCCAGATTAAGAGTTTTCTCCTGTCTGGTGGGCGGATCTTTGGCATTCCCAGGGCGGCACCTAAGAAATAGGCACCGCAATTGGAATATCAAAGGCAGTACAAGCCGCGCAGGTACTGGTGTGCGTGCACACAGGGGGGGCACATGTTGTGGCCCCTTATGTGCATCCACATGGCGTGAGGCACCAGGGGGCCCTGTTGGGCCCCATTTGTTTCCTTACCGCCACATTTTTTGTAGAGGTTGCACCGCCATGAAAAGTGTGGTGGTGAGGAAACTCATAATATGCTTGGCGGGACCACAGCGGGTGCGCCAAGCATATTACGGCTTCAAGACTGCTGCGTCACAACCAGGGATCTCTGATCCTTGGTGGTTGCGGTGGTCCCAGGGCGGCCTGACCACCTTGGTGATAATGGGGCCGTCGGAAGACCTCCACCACCGCGCCCCCACATGTCTGGTGGTCCATGGACCGCCAGACTCGTAATAAAGCTCATAGACAGTGCCAAGAATGCTTTGAATATAGGGCATGTCCTTCAGCCACATCCTATGCTCAGTCCCTTTCCCCCTTTCTCCCCACCCCCTGACCCCCTTAGATCATGGAGCAAGGCCTTTGTTTTTGCCCATCAGGCTCTAAGTGCAGGGTGTGGCCTTCGGTCATGTTCTGTATCATTCTTACCCCCACTCCCTGTCTCTGCTGTTCTGTGTCGGACTTTCAGATGTGAGCAGTAGGCTCTGAGTGGAGGGTGTCACCTTTGACCAAGCACTGTACCCAGTCCTTCAGTTCATAAAGCCTCTACCTTTGACGTTTAGGGGGCTAGAGGGGGATGTGAGAGGGCTCAGATCCGGGCAGGGGCCACAGTGGTGGAACATGACTAACATAAGGAAGCAACTATATTTTGCTTTAAACTCTGTAGAGAGGGTTAGTTGAGAATGAATACACAGAACCGAGCACAGTAAAATTACAACCAGAAGAGGCACACCTTGAGCAAAAGGACACTGATGATGCAGACTACAAACTATGGGGAAAGCTTCAGCTGATGAATATCCCTGATTTCATATTAAAGGCTATTATAAAACTTCATTCTCATAATTGGTTTAGAACAATGATTGGCTCAAGTCATACATTTACAAAAAATTCCTGTACCAAATGGACTTTAGCTGGGCTGTCCTGGCGGTATTTGGACAAAATATCGAGCTTTAAACATCGAGTTGCAGAAATATCAGATATAAAATATTGTGATACAAAAATATTGTTATGCGGAAATATCGTTGTCTAGAATATCGGTTTTTAGATAAGTAAAATCGTTTTCAAGAATACTGCTGTTGTTAATATAGTTTTCAATAATATGGTTGTAAAAAATATTGTTTTTTAGTTATCTTTGTGTGATAGTTTATAGATTAATTTTATGGGTTTTTATTGTTTGTATAATTGTAAATAATACTTATAAATACAGTTTGTAATTTTAAGTGATTTATAATTTTTAATTTAATTTCTCATAGTAATTTATATTGTTGTAGTGGGTTGTTGGGTTTGTAGGGATGTAAGGTGGGAAGGTAATTAAATATAATTAATTAATATATATTTCCATATTATTAACTATTTAATGATTATTAATTATGTTAATTGTGTAATATATATATTTGTTTAGTTCTATATTGTGTGCGGGCTACTAGATTTGTGGGAGTACAGTGTGGGAAGTTAAATAAGTAATAATTAATTAACAATGTATGAATAATTATCTATTTGGGGAGGACGTGGCCAACAAGATGGCCGAGCGGCAGCACTGAGAACTCGCTCCTGCCCCAACAACTAAATCCTTCACCATCCTGCTTCTCCCGTGCCCCGAGCACTGCCTGTTCCCTGCATATGAGTGGGGATGCCTGCAGGGAAACGAAATTGGCACCCGAGGAGGCGATGGGGCGCCGGATGCCGAGCATTTGAGGCTGATTGGAGCGCGGGCTGCCATTGTGGTGATGTGAGGAGTTTTTCTCGGTGGGTTGCGAACCCACTGGCTGGTGATGAAGGTACTGTGCTAGACGGGAGAGGCCCTGGACATACTCCTACCCCCTTGGGAAGTGGCTGTAGTGCTCCCGCGCTCCCCCGAGAAGTGCCTGGACAAGACCGGGCCCTCCCATGAGGACATCGGCAGAGGTGAGCTGCAGAGCGGTGCTGACCGCGGAAAGCCCCGCTGAACAAGACCTGAGGGCCTGCGAGGCTGGGGGCCTGGATTCTTGCGCTTGGCCTACGGCGGCGGAAGAGGGCGGACCGAGGCCCGGCATAGACTGACACCTTGGACGGTTGGCGACTGGCGAGCACGCGGACATTGGGGGGCCATGGACGCCCTGGAAGGAGGGCCGAACGCGGTGACCTGCCAGGGGCTGTGACCGGAGCGGCATGCGCCAGGAGGTAGGGCGCATGGGCTATGGAAACCCTCGTGGGGGCAAGTGATGTAGCCAAGTGGTGCTGGTGCCCCCCCCTATCCTGATTGAGGAGTCAGCATGCTGCTTGGGCTGTGGAGATCCTGTCGCTCCCCTCACCTGCTCTGAAGAGGTTGAACGCTGTTGGCACACAGCAGTTCCATCACGCTTACTACAGGGCTGCAGCGTCAGCGCCTTGAGCTGGCTTGGGATGGGCTCTGGTGGCATAGAGGTGGTTGATGCGCTTGGCCTCATGTTGAGGGGATACGTAGGTTGCACTAGTGTGGCCTATACAAACTAGAAGCGTCCCAAGGCTGTTTAATACCTGCTTGAGTGATGGAGCACTGCTGTTGTCTCAGTCAGGACTGATCTAACGTACTAGAGACGCAAGTCTAATGGTGTGTTTCTGGGCCGTCTAACACACCGATGCAGTTGGCGCACTTGAGTCTTCCCCATTATAGTTTCGATTGTGATTCATAATCATAGTGTGGATCAACTCAGCGCAATTCAGAGACTGGTATGGCTAGGGCCTCTCTGGTGTAACTTCCTACAGGAGACTTTGGAACCTCTGCAATGACCACATCTTGTAGGCGTTTGGCCTATCCTAGTTTGGGGTCAGTGACAATTCTGCTGCCGTGTGGTATAGGCCTATGAGCCTTTCTTATAACATCATGGGCAAGGATAAGGCTACACAGACCATGCAACAGACAAAAATGGCCCAATACACTCCCCCGCATACAAGTAGTGGTCAGCAGATAACAGAGGAAGACCCACCCCCAGTTGTGCCGGAACCAACGGGAACTCAGCTACCAGCGGCCATTGAGGCATCTGGCCTGGCGGTGCAGGTGAAGGCTGAAGCAATAGCGATCGACGTGAACCTGTTGAGAGCAGACCTGCGCAAAGTGGTGGACCGGTCAACGGAAACAGAGAGCCAGGTGACCGAACTCAGGGAAGAAGTCCCCCAGCTAAAAAATCAGTGAGTACACTTGAGGCCCTTTCACATAAAATGGAGGCCAGGATGGAAGATGCAGAGGGGAGATCGCACAGATGTAAACTCAGATTCGTGGGATTCCCGGAGGGCACTGAGAAGGGTGACTCCGAAGTTTTCTTGGAAGACTGGATAAAATCGCCACTCTCATCTGCCGGACTTTCCAACTTCTTTGCCGTGGAAAGGGCGCATCGGTCCCTGGCTCCGCTGCCACAGCTTGGGGCTCCCCCCCGAACGATCATTGCCAAATTTCTGAACTACGTAGACACGGATGAAATACTGCAAACAGTCCATAAGCAGGGAGACCCGAAGTTCGGCAATGCCACCATTCGAATTTTCCCAGACTACTCCAGAGCTGTACAGCTGCAGAGACAATTGTTTTGAGCTGTCAAGCAAAACATGTCAGCCATGGGACAACAATATATGCTGCTATATCCCGCCAAGTTGAAGGTGATTCATGATGGCCGGACTTTCTTCTTCAAGACGCCGGCCGAGACATGGGATTGGCTGGAGATAAGGAGCAGAGACTTAATACAAGCAGTGTCCGAGGTGCGGAGACGAGACACGACAAGGAACCAGGCGACATTGGGAACACAGCAAAGGAAGTGGAGCAGATGGAGAAGGAGGAATCGATCACGTGCAAGAGTGATAGTGAGGACTGATGGCACTATCTCCTTGGAATCTCAACAGCAGGAGAGAGCGGAGGCCAGGGCGCTGGTCGAGACAGCTACATCAGCGGCATCATCTGGTGCCAGCTCGGAGATGCAGGAGGAGACTTGAGGCTCGCCATTGGACGCTGCAGAGGTCTGAAAGGAGCGAAGATGTGGTGTCTCAGGGTTGTGGGTAAGAGTCCGCACCATCGACAATTGTTAAGAGACAAAACCCTGCCTCGAACGGGGTGATTGAACTGGCAGCGGCTTAATGTGACCATAGGGGACATGCACACCCGCAAAGCGAGACTCTGTGTTTGCTTAGTTACATGTCTATTTTTTTTTAACAGTGTAGCAGGATTTCCCGCCATGTAATTAATGACATTGTGAGAGTTGCATGAAGCGTCTGCTTCTAGGGGAACACGGACACGCTCCATTTCAATATTCCATACTAGTCATTTTTTTGACTGGCATATTGTTTTACTTTACTATTACAGACCAATTGGTCATCTGTTAATATTGAGTAACTGTTGTGCGCACACACTCACTGTTAGGACACACAGGAGTGAGACGGTGACTGGGTTATCTTCACTTAACCGTCTGACTCCTTACGATTTTCTTAAGTTAATGTCCGTGGCACTTCCCACTGCACTCCAGCATTTGATTGGCACAGCTGTGTTTACCGGGGGGGAGCTAGTTTAAATTTATGGGCAGGCACTAGTTATGTTGAGGGGTGTTTACCCGTGGTGGGAGGGACAAGGTTCTACACTACTTAAAACACAGTGTTTTTATGTTGAATGCAGCAGCAATAAATTCTATGGAGATGTGGGGATTGGTTGGGGTGGGCAGGCGGGGAGGATGGTGGCCGAGGGGGAAGGTGGATATGTGTGGAGTTGATATGCAATGGCTGATGTAGTTCGAATGCTGTCTTGGAATGTAAGGGGTCTTACTTCCTTTGGAAAGAGATACCGGACACACACCTAACTTAGACAGATGAGAGTAAGCATTGTCTTTCTCCAAGAGACACACCTCATGGATGCGGAAGCCCAAAAGCTTGGTAAAAAATGGTGGGGATAGTTGTACTCCACTACCTATGCATCTTACGCTAGAGGGGTATCGATATGGGTGGCCCCGGGAGCTCCCTTCCAATTGAGAGGGCAGTCGGCTGACGTGGAGGGATGCTACATACTGTTGCATGGTCTGCTGGATGGTCGTGAAGTGTGCCTGATGAATACCTATGCCCCCAGTATAGATGATGGAGAGTTCTTTGGTACCTTGGAGAGTGAGCTACTTCCATACGTGGGATCCCCGATTATTTGGGCGGGGGATTTCAATTGTGTATTAGATGGGCATTTGGATAGGTATCCAAGGTAAGTAGGCACAAAACCTCACATGGTGGCTGGACTACAGGAGGTTATGCACCGGCTTCAGTTGGTAGATGTGTGGCAGGAGCTGCAACCCACAACGCAGGAGTATTCCTGTTACTCCCCAATGCATGGTACACACAGCAGATTAGATAGATTCCTTCTTGCAGGTGAGGGAGTTCTTGGTATTGTAAAAGCATCTTATCAGGGACGGTTTCTTTCTGACCACGCTTCTCTACTCTTGGAGTGGGAGATGCGGGGACGGCGTCCTGCTATTCCTTTGTGGAGGTTCAGACCTGAGTCTCTAGGAGACCCCGCATATGCCATAGATATGCAGGACCTGCTTCAGGGCTTTTTCAATTCCAACTGGGGTACGGCGAGTTCACCAGGATGGAATGGGAGACTCTGCAGGTAGTCATCAGAATGGAGAGCCTAGGTAAAACATATGGCATCAGGAGAAAGCTGTGGGAATGCCATGGGAAATACACAGCTTTTGGTATCTTGGGCTCCAGATTACTCATGACAGCTACATCCAATATGTACTCATATGGGGAGAATACTGGGGGGTCTAGGGTGTTCAATCCAATTCTGGATCACGCTGCCCCTGTCGGTAATGGGTAGGGTGGCCCTGAGTAAAATGGTCCTCCTGCCCTATCGCCTCAACTCAATGCAGAACTCCTTTTGTACACTGCCATCAGAGATGTTTAAATGAATAGATAAGTTATTAGTGGACTTGGTATGGGTGGGCAAGAGATGCAGGGTGCGCTTGGAGGTGCTGAAGGTAGATCTAGGAGAGGGCGGACTAGGGCTCCCCAATCTGCAATTGTATTATTTGGCAGGACTCTCACAATATGGGGCAAAGTGGTGTGATACTGAACCTAACTGGGAAAAAAACTTGCTTTCGGGGTCCGCTGGTACCACCCAGATTCCTCATTTGCGGATGTGCGGCAGGCATCTGCCAACGGACACTCCTTTTTGCGTCGTCACTGTGGCACGAGCATGGGACCTGGCAGTTCTGAAAGTTATCAAGAGAGCGCCATAAGACCCGCTTCTCCCGCTTTAGTGGTTACACCCTTTCCTAGATATCCGCAAATCCATAAATGTTGAGGGTTGGATAGCGGGGGGTTGTGGGATGGCGGTAGATCTATATATGCATGGTATTTTAATGAATCTGGTGGATATGGGAATGCACTACGGGGTTGGTGATCGTCAGTTTCTGCAATATGCATGCAGTTCAAGCACTGTCCGGGAGATATGGCCCACCTCCCCAGAAAAGCCAAAGAAGTCTCATGTATTTGGAGTAGTTCTGTACCTGGGCTTTATCCCCTGACTAAATGTAGCTCTGAAGGTCGACAGGACAATGGTTGTTGCTGCACGTCGGGAAGCAAGGGACAGGGAAGTAGAGAGACCACTTTCGGACAATGATTGGCTCAGGGCGTGATCGCAGGTGCGCGTGGTAGCCAGTAACACCCGCTTCAAACTGGTACAATTTTTTTTTTTTTGTCAAGTCTACCTGACCCCAGCCCGATTGCATAAGGCATACCCAAAGAGGTCACCGGGTTGCATTAGATGCAGGAACTCACCTTCAGATTTCTGGCATGTGGCATGGAATTGCACACAACTCCAGACGTACTGGAGAGAAGTGCATGGAGAAATACGTAGAGTGACGAAGGTGGATGTGGAAATTTCAATCAGTCATTGTATACTGGGTTTGCTGCTCCTCCCCAAGAAGGGAAGAAAAATGCAATATAAATTTGCTCAGCTGGGCCTGCTGCTAGCACGCCGCTGCATAGCTACACACTGTGCCAGCCCCAGGCCCCGGCGCTCACTAAATGGAGGGCGGACCTACTGGAGTGGGCGGTGGCCGAGCAGTAAAGGCTTCAGAGAGTGCGTACAGATGAACATGCGGAAAGGGACCTCGAGATGTAGTCGAGTATGTTGGATGTACTTGGGGAAAACCATAGGGGATGAAGTGAAGGAGGAGACCAGAATGGGAGTGATTAGGAAGGAGACACGGATATGAACTAAATGAGTGAGCGCGAGGGAGTGTCAGACTCCCACCTAACAGTGTACATGGTTTAGATCAGACAGAAATTGTTGATAGTTCCCCTGAGTAGAAGCTGAGTCAGATTCGAGTCTGAAAACGGGGCCCCCTCCGCTATGCACACACACTTTGTATAGCAATAATGTGTATGAAGGAGGAAGAGAGGTTTTGCTGTCTCCTCTCTTGCTCGTGGAACTGAGAATGCATGTCGCTTGTCTGCCTGGACTCTGTACCCACCACACACTCCTAAATGAAGCTGTCTATGTCAAACTGTAATAATGCTGCACTGCTATATGTTTGCGTCGCCTTTGATCGAAAACTGAATAAACATTTATCTAATTTGTTTTTAATCTAATTGATTATTAACTATGTAAATTGTGCAATAATTATATTTAAGTTATATTAGATGTGGGTTGTGGGTTTAAAGAGGAATAGGGTGGGAAGTTAATTAATTAATTACTTAATAATAATTATTTTATTAATTCATATTTACTGAATTATTAATTATGTCAATTGTGTTACATTTATTTATTTAGTTATATTTTTAAGTGTGGGCTGCTAATTTAATAAAGTAATAAATAGTGGCCATTTTTAAAATTGATAATTATTACATTGTTTAATAATCATGTTGTTTGTCTAATAGTTTTTTTATTTTTGTACATATAATTTTTTATGGGTTAACTATAAAAGTTTATATTAAGAGTTTTATATATGTTATAAATTAATAGGATTATGTTTCATATATGCTATGTGTTTGAAGTGAAGTACTTTCTCAGGGAGAGGTGTGGCGCAAGGGAGAGGTGTGGCGCAGCGACCAGGGTGGCTGACTCCAGAGCGCAGGGCTCATGGTTCTATCCCCGCACCGGCGGCAGCTCAGCTCAGCACCATGTGACTCTGGGCAAAAGCTCAGTTAATCTCCCCGACGTCCCCCAGCGCTTGAGACCCTTATGGGTGAGTAGTTCACGCTTTACAAATACCAGATTTAGATTTAGATTTCACTACTGTTGCACAGACTGGAGTGGGAATAGTAAATGTTACCCTCTGCAGTCCAGCACTTTTCCTACTGTGGCACAGACTGGAGTGGGAATAGGAAATATTACCCCTCTGAAGTCTAACACTTTCCCTATTGTTGCATAAACTGAAGTCTAAATAGTTAACATTACCCATCTGAAGTCCAACACTTTCCCTACTGTTATACATACTGGAGTGGGAATAGTAAATTTTACCTCTCTGGAGTCCAACACTTTCCCTACTGTTGCTCAGACTGGAGTGGGAATAGTACATTTTCAATCAATCATTTATTTGTATAGTGCAATCTGTCACCCCTAGGGGTATCTGGGAGCTGAAGGTGCAGTGTCTCTGTCAAAAAGCCAGGTCTTGAGTCTCTTTTTGAAGTCCGTCAGCGAGGGTCCCATTCGGAGGTGGTGGGGCAGGTTGTTTCATGACTTGGCGGCGATGTAGGAGAAGGAGCGTCCCACGCTGTGGCGGGTGGGGGTGTGAGGTGAGAGTGTTTACCCCTCCGGAGTCCAATGCTTTCCCTACTGTTGCACAGACTGACATGGCAATAGTACATCTATTATTTCCAGATTTCAATACTTTTTCATATTTTTTAAATATATCTAATATTATTATTTGTTTAATTGATATATTATTTGTTTATATATATTTTTATATATAATTTTTAAAAATATCTTTAGTAAATGTCTTTTTCGTTTTTTTAAATTAAATTAATTTAGTAATTTATTTAATGTTTTGCATTTGGTTTGTTAACATTTTTTATCCATCTCAATCTCTCTCATCTAAACCTACACACACACATATATATTTATGTGGGTATGTTTATATAAGTATATATTTAAATAGTATTAAATGTTACTTAAATGTATTTAATTGACATATTATTGACATATTTTAAAATATTTAAGAATTACTATTTAAAACAATATATATAAAGACTTTGATAGAAAAGCAGACATTTGAGGTGAGCAGATCTAGAGTGTTGCTGGTGTTGAGAGTGCTCTATACAGGAGCTGCTTTCCACCTAAACTTGAGAACTACCCAGAGTTCTCTGCATATATATATATATATATATATATATATATATATATATATATATATATATATATATATATATATATATATATATATATATATATATATATATATATATATACATATATATTATCTACTGGCGGTCGCCAGTAGATAGTTATAGTTAGGACCTATTTTCCATAGGAAATCCGCAACATTCTATTTGAAATAACTCTGGCGCCGGTTGACGAATCTTCGTGAAATTTTCAAACTTTGTGGCCCGCTCCGGTCCGCTTCCTATCTTGAAAGTCTCGGGGTGATTCGTCAAGCGGGGGCCGAGAAAAAAGGGGGTCCCAAAACGTGTTTTCCCCATGCAATTTTCCATAGGAACCTTTCATCGCAGCTACAGCCCAAACTGCTGAACGGAATTACACCAAATTTGGCAAAAAGGTAGCCCTTGGTTCAGAGTTGTGCCTTTTGCAAATCCATTCAGTAGTTCCTGAGAAAATTAAAAGTTAAATCACATATATATCTATGGCCGCGTATGGTCCGCGCACCTCCCGATCACGAGCTGTATGCTAATCTGGCTGTCAACACTCCAAACCAGGAAGTGTTGGCAGCCATCTTGTGCCTCGGTAGAACCGAGGCACAAGAAAAGACAAAAACAAGGGCGCGTTTGCAGAGTGGTTAAGGGAGGGGGCGGGGCCTGACGCTCGATCGTGTCTTTTTCTTTCTTTTGTTTTTTGAAGGGGGCTGTGTGGCCCCCTTCTTTTTTACTTTTGGGGCCCTGGGGACCCCATCCCCAAGGGCCTGATGCCTTTTTACTTTAAAAAAAAAAAATACTGTAGGGGAAGGGGGCCGCGTGGCCTCCCTCCCGTGGCCTATTCCGGCCCCGGGGACCCCATCCCTCGGGCATGGCCACTTTTTAAAAAATAATATTGGAGGAGGGGGCTGCATGGCCCCCTCCTAAGGTCCTCTATTGGCCCCGGGGACCCCATCCCCCGGGGCCGGCCTTTTAAAAAAAAAAAAATTTAATTATTTTTGCAGAGGGGGGCTGCGTGGCCCCCCTCCTAAGGCCACTACTTGCCCCGGAAACCCCATCTCCCGGGGCTGGCCCTATCCTTTGGGGTCCTTGGGGGGACCCCAACTCCCCCACGGACCCTGCCGGCTCCCCGCGTCCTGCGGGAGCCGGTATTGCTTTTCCACATGGGGAGCTGCTAACATGCAGCTCCCCGTGTGGAAAGTCAATGCTTTGGATATTGGAAGAGAGAGCAGGTTTCCTGCTCTCTCTTCCAATATCCAAAGCAGTTTGCTATGACAGGATGGGAGCCGCAAGGCTCCCGTCCTGTCATAGCAAACTACAGTGTCCCGGGGTAGGCACCCCGGGACACTGCAGGAGCCGGCCCTGGGGGTGGTGGTCCCCAGGGCCATCAAGGGCTTCCTAGAGGGGGCCGCGCGGCCCCCTCCCAACTTATTCAAAGCCCCGGGGAGGTGGTGGTCCTCGGGTCTCTGGGGTCCGTAACGGACCCCCATATTTAAACATTTAGTGCCCCGGGGAGGTGGCGGTCTCGGGCGTGTGAGGGGCTGGAGCCCCCCACACAGGCAATTTTAATTAAAAAAAAGAAGCCCCAGGGGGTGGCGGTCCCTGGGGCTGCGGGAGGGCCGAGAGCCACACTTCTGTCATTGGGCTATACCTGGGCTACATCTGGGTGATATCTGTGCTACATTTGGGCTCCTTTTTCTCTGGTGGCTCAAAAGAGCGGGTCCTCATGGCAACACACAGTGAGACCCTGGCCAGTCATGTACTCTGCTGGCATAGATATATCGATGACTTGTTCTTTATTTGGAGGGGCAGTGAATGTGATGCGTATGCATTTGTATCAGATCTCAACAATAACAACTTGAATTTTCAGCGCAGATGAGCAAAACCAGCATAGTCTTCCTTGATGTAGAGATATACATTGCAAACAACAAACTAGAAACTCGACTCCACAGGAAGCCATCTGCAGGCAATAAGGTGCTGCATGCTTCCAGCCATCATCCGGGCCATCTGATCAACAGCATCCCATATGGGGAGATGTTGAGGATCAGAAGGATTTGTAGTACTGAACTTGATTGCAGGTTGGCACAGAGAGAAAGTAAGGTAAGGTTCTTAGCAAGGGGGTACCCAGAGGGAGTGATTACTACAGCTATAAACAAGGCAAACACATTACAGCGCTCAGCAGCACTAACATCGAAAGCTAGTAAAGTGAATGATACTAATGAAGTAGTGTCACAGCCAACTAGGTTGGTGCTGACATTTAATCGTCAACACAAAATCCTTCGCAAAATTGTGAACAAAAATTGGCCACTGGTACTCAATGATCCAGTACTAGGCAGTTGTTTGACAGCTACTCCAAGCATCTCCTATAGGAAGGCCCGTTCTATGAGCAACGCTCTAGTAAGAAGCAGTCCGGAGGTTTCTTTGACTAAAAAATGGCTTGGTGGTAGGACAGGCTTTTATAAGTGTTTCACATGTAAAGCCTGTAAATATGGCATTAACACTAAGTCATATACTACTCCATTCAAACCAAAACCAGTTGCCATTACAAAATCCCTTAACTGCAAAACTGAATTTGCAATATACGTGCTGGAGTGTCCATGTGGCCTGCGCTAGGTGGGAAGTACTAAACTGCAGGTCCACAAACGGATACTCCAGCACATGAGGGCCATAAAAAACAATGACTCTGCTTACCCAGTGGCAAGACATTTCCAGGAACATCATGGCAGCAACATACAATATTTGAAGTACTTTGCTGTGGACACTGTCTTGCCTCTTAGAAGGGGCGGTAACCGTGAACACCTCCTTAGGAAACTAGAAACCAAATATATCTTGGAGCTCAATTGCAAAACACCGTACGGCCTGAACATTAGTGAGGATTTTTTTACCTGCCTATGAATAACTTTACTCTAACACTTAGCATGTTTTAAGCCGACATCAGTACCGCTTCACTTACATTAGAATTGCAAAAAAATCTTTTATAGTACTTTTAAAAATTTTAACATAATTCTCACAGTCTTTGAATGACGGACGTGATTCAAAGAGGGTTAGAGCACTTTCTTTTATTTCTTAAGCACTAGCACTTTCTTAGCATTTTTGTAAGGTCTTTTATGGTTATTGGCCCACTAGGGCAGGAGTTTAGAACCTAGGATTTCCAATTAACAGAGCATATGTGCAATTCAGGTCTTCATGCATAACTGGGGCAAATAACAAAAGATGTACTATTATTAAATCACGTAGTTTTAAGACAAAAATTCTTTTTAGATAGGTTTTGATTGCCTTTAAATAATAAGAAATTTTTATATATTTATATATGATCTTTTTTATGTCAATTTTTATTGGTGGTTTTAGTACTGTCTGCGTAATATCACATCCGAGTTTTGTCATGTGTATATATATTTTTTATATATCTGTAATATCTGAATTTATGACTATTTATTATGTTTGCTGATTTTGCACATATTTATTGTATTTCCCACAGTGGGGACAAATGCGTTAATGCACTAGGTTCAGTGTTACCGAATTGTTGCTTTTTCTGCACGTGAGATTAATTGCACTATCACTTTAAAAGAGAAAAAATGGTTTCGAAACGTCGTCATGTGATCAAGGCCTCGGAGGAGGCTGAAACGCGTAATGGTGGAGGTGCGGGCATTCCTGAAATAAACCCGTTTTGCACAAATTTTGGGTCTGCTTTCCCGTCTTTGGAGAGGTTTCTGTTGGCGTGGAGCGTTGTGGATACACATATATATTATATATATATATATATATATATATATATATATATATATATATATATATATATATATATATATATATATCCATTGTCAAAGCTATATGGTACAGCTCCCTGGTGCTATAGCATTGCTGATTATCTGCAGTTACCACTCCAGATGGGTACCTTCCTTCCCTGTCTGTCCTACGCCCCTTATCTTTCATACACTTTAGAACATCAGATTTTGCACGTTGTGCTATGTTTCAATTTGTATTACTAAGGATATCTGTCCAAGAAGGAAAAATGAGATCTTCCTTGAATTCCACAACGTAAAAGGCAAGAGGAAACCACTGCATTGATTGGAAGCTTTTAGAAAGGATTCATGATCAGCTAGAATAGCCAAACTTGGATTTAGCTATAACATTCGGGGGGCACAATTTACTCTCCCAGTAGTAATAATTGTGGCCCACAAGCAGGAATTCAGTTTTCCTAGAGTTAATTTTTAGAAAGTTGGGAGATATCCAATGCTCTACTGCAATAAGACAATCATGCATTCTAGGAGCAGTGGATGATTCTTGATTATGTAGTCTGATGGTTATCTGATTTTCATCCACATAAGACTGGGTGTTAAATCCAAAGAGCATGATGAGCTGTGATAGGGAACACACATAGATATTAAAGAGCATCCGAGATTAAGAGGAACCCTGAGAGATATCACAACAGCTGTAAGCCTATTTCTAGGAGACTAGAAGAAGGGATAAGAGTTATGAGTGGTTGCTCAACATGGATTTGAAGTTATTCCCAGGATCCCAGTTTGTGGCAAACAACTGACCAGAATTTCATGGTTCGTAGTGCAAAATGCAACTGAATCACAGTTGTGATATCCCCTTCAGCCTGGATTAAATAGATCTCCTCCATGGAAAAAAGTAGAGTGGGGTACCATTTTTATAGGGACAAGAGTGGGAATACTGGATGGTAGGAAATCTTGCAGAACATGCTCTCACAGATATATGAACAATGTCTCTGTTTTTTGCCAAAATGTAGGGTTTGAAGATCTTTTTGGTGAAAAAGATAGGGAGATCCAAGCAAGCAGAATTCCTTGGACTTCCTTTGCTGTCTAGTTTCAGAAATGTCTGATTGGCAGCTGAGCTGGTGCCCACATTCCACAGCCACCACATTGTAAAAAAGTGTTGATTGGATGAGTGAAATGTGATGTCTCCAGGTCATGTTTTTGGGAAATTTGTGGCATAGGCGCTAGGCCTAGCCACACAAATGGGGTACTTGTTTTATCAGGAGACATGTGGGAACACAGGATAGAAGAACATGCATTTTTACCACTTTATTTATTTATTTATTTTGGCTTCCAAATGTAAGTTAGTTTGCAAGACAACAAATTTTGCAACACGCTCTCTGAATCACATAACAGTACGGGTAACCATAAATTTTGAGGTGGATGAATAACCAATGTTCCTAATCTTAGGTTTTTGTGTACGTTTTAGAAATACATAGGTATCTTCATACCCATTTTTCAATCATAAGATTTTATTGTATGGATTGCTGCATGGGTGGTAGACAATGAAAAAATCATTTTAAGCTGCGGCTAAGTTGTTGACTCAGGTTTTCAAGTGTTTTTTAAAAACCTATGAACCTTAAATATCTTTGTGACCAGACGGGTCTAAATGGAAGTAAAAGTATATTGCTTTTGTAAATCGGCCATTGTGACAAAAAAGTGCAGATGAAAAAGTTGTCACCAATTGCTATTTTTTTGGTTATTTTCATTATTATTTTTAATTCAATAATTAGTTTCTTTGTGAAAACATTCAGGGATCTGCACAAATGATGCATAGCTAAATTCAGAATTGCTTCTCCTTTTCAGAAATGTATAGCTCACCATGAACAACCCTGGGTTTCACACCTGTTTCCACAACAAACTATAGATTGAAGGCACAACAAGTAGGAAAAATAGACTACCTCTTAAAAATGTAAAAATGTTTTTGACAACTGTGCTTGTTCCTGGAAGCTGGGAAGATGGTGATCCTAGCATAGCAAATCTTTCATTGATGACAATTTTAGAACATAAAAACACATATGCTTTCTTCTACAGCACTTTTCCCATTTTTCACAAAAAAGCAAAATGCAGCTGGGCAATGGCTATTTCTCAGTTCCTCTTAGGAGACTTCACAAAACCTGGGTACATTTATAATGCCCAGGATGTTGGAAGAAATACACAAATTTTGGGTAGACACCTTATGTGGAAATAACATTATGAATGTGGTGGGCAAAATACCCCAATAAAAAAAAATGCTCAGCACTGGTTTGGAAAAGCCTAAGCAGTTAAGAGATTAATATAATGTTGTACAATTTTAAAGAAAACTTTACTATATTAGAAACTTCTATGAAGGTTTTAAAGTAGCAGTCATATTCTCTTTGTAAATGTATTCTTTCAATATTTATCAAATTCTCAAATTATGTTAGCTACTGCAAGGTTTTTATGGCCAGTGGCATTGTTTTGTTTTAAGCTGTTCAATGACTTATTGATGTTGAGTTCATTCTGTAAAATGGTACACAGGGTTTGATTTTGAGATTTTGAGTATGCCAGTAGGTTGATCTGAATAGTGGTAATGAGGTGGCTGAAAGCAATGGTATTTTTGTTGGTATGTTCTCGAATTACTTGATTACGACTTGCTTTGAGTTCGGTAGTCAGTCCATTTGTGAGCGGTGTGGGTCTAGAAATATTCGAAAATATATAGTTGAGTGAAAGGTTGTACATTTAAAAGGGCTCAGTGTGAATGGTGTGAATTTCTACTGAGGTGAATAGGTTCAGACATGCATTTTGTGTGGTCTCTCTAGGGAGGCCTGCTGGAAGAATGATGTCCCTTAGCAAATTATTGTTGGTCATTGGTATTACAGGTGTGAAACCAGAACATTTGCTGGTAAAGTTTATGTTATGGTTCATGGTTAATAATTCCGATGGTAAGAAATAGGCTGGGAGAAGTGAGTGCCAGGCGAGTAAATGATTCTGAAAAGAGATAAGGGGCTGGTGATTATTATGAACTGCAGAACGGATTTATATGTGAGGATGAGGCTCTTTTATGAGTCATAGTTGAGATGTGATTTTGTAGTTGTTTGTAATAAACATAGCAAAGATGGGAGAAGAGCCGATGAACAGCAAGATTTCTGAAATAAACAACATGTTAAAGTTGTTGGGGGGCGTGGCCAAGATGGCGGAGAGTTGAGACGTGTTTCGCCTTCTCTCCTCCGCCCGCCGCTTTAATAGCACCAGCCCAGGCCCGATTTGCACAAGTGGCGACGGATTTTTAAACCCTGACATCCCGGCACACCAGACGACTTACCGGGTGAGATCACGGCGGCCCCTGCGGCTGCACACACATCCCCGGAGCCGCGCCGGATCCGAGCGGCGGAGAGGTGAAGAGCAGCAGTCGGCGGTGTGGCTGCGACCGAGGAGACCGATGACTTGGGCCCGCAACGAACAGTGTTGCTGCTTTGGTGGGCTCGAGGAACAGGCCCAGAGCCCCGCTCGCCGTTCAGGGAGGCGAGGAGCGGAGATGGTGATTGACGACGGAGCGGCGGCCGCCATTTTGCGCAGAGCTGCGGCCCTCCGACACAGAAGCGGAGCTCGCGACGAGATGCACCAGTGCCTGGGAAACAGCGGAGAGCAGAGGGCAGCATCGGGGCGCACCTCAGCCCTCAGTCCAGTCTAGTGGAGCTGATTCTTGGGACTAATTGCGGTGAGTCTCCTTCGGCTCCCCGCCCTCACTGTGGCCCTGCCTTTTTTAAACTTCCTGGGAGCGCTCCTACCGCATCAGGCCTCGCGGCAAACTAGCTGGCGCTCCGACCACCTGCGGCCCTCCTTACTCTGCATTCCCAGGGGGTAACACTACTCGCCTCGCTTATTGGATTCAACAAGCAGGGCCCCCGTTGAAGCTCCGCGGGGGGCGACTGACGGCCGGGAGCTGGCGTCGCCGTTTCACAGCCGCCCGCACAGTGGCTGGAGCTGAGTCCCTGTGGGGACCCATATCCGGCGGTCGCCAACGCGCCCCGGCGAGTGCTGGGCCTGGTTCCCCTTTGCGCAACTTATTTCTGGAGCCGCAGAGGAGAGAGGGTGGCGTCGCGCCACTGGACTTATTTTCTCATCTCCCTACTGGTGCCTGTTGGACCGAACCTTGAAGTGCCCTGGACTGGAGGGCGGGGAAGCCCCGGAGTGCTGCTGGGGGCCCACTGAGTAGCCGCCTGCCAGCCCACGATAACGTCCACCGGGAGTGGGGTTGAGTTGGAGCACACACGGGGGGACCCAGCAATCACCGCTTCTGGGGGATATCACATTGCAGCATCCTGCCACGCGGCCTGGTCAGTAGCGGCCGGAACTGACTCCATAGGTGGCTCACAGCATGACCTCCACCCGGGGCAGGAAGGACAAATCTGCTACAAGAGAGAAATCTCTCAAAGATCTCTTTGCCCAGGCACAGAGCGGAGGACCAGCAGACACCGGAAGGCCGGACGCAACGACACAGATGGCCACCTCTACGGATGCCCCCGTGACAAGGGCATTCTTGGAATCCTTGTTCGCTGCCCTGCGGGACGATATACAGACTGTGAAACGTGATCTCACGGCGGAGATTAAGGATATTCGCAGGGATGTCGATGACATAGGGGAAAGGGTGGCATCCCTGGAGGACAGGAGTGAGAGCCAGGACACTGAGCTGGCCGTCATGCAACAGTAAGTCATCCGCATACATGAACAGCAGGTAGATGTTCAATCCCACTTGGAGGACCTTGAAAACCGCTCCCGCCGCCACAACATCAGAATCCGGGAAGTAGGTCCCAATGAAGAAGCCAGTGACATCTTTAAATATGTGCGTGAACTCTTCAACCATATCCTCGGCAACCCACTGGACTCCGACCTTAAATTGGACCGAGCACATCGTGTGGGACCTCCTAGAGCAGCAGCGGCACCCCCAGCGGACATTCTGGTATGCGTGCAGGATTTCCAAACGAAGGAAGAAATACTCCGCAAGGCTAGATCGCTCCATCCGATCAACTTTCGTAGTCAAGCGCCCGTCATCTATCAAGACCTTGCGGCCATTACACTCTAGAAATGTAAAACCTTCCGGCCTATCACTGAGGCCTTGCGTCAATGGAATATCTCCTACTCCTGGGGACACCCGTTTCGCCTGGTATTCCGTCATGACGGCAAGCTGTATCAACTTCGATCTCTATCGGAAGCAAGCAGAGTGCTGGGAATCACTATCCCGGAGGCCACAGACGAAGGGGTCCACTGATGGTCGACCGAAATGGAGGCAACAGCGATGGCGACGTCGTGTTCAGCGTCCAGACCCACTGGTGGTCAAGAATGAGCAACAGGCCACCCTTGCAGCTTTGCCAGAAGCCTTGGCTAAGACATCACCTACGTGACTGAGCCTGGCCACCTTGGTGTATCCTTATAATGCTGTTGGGCGGGCGGGGGGGGGGCTTAGGCCGCCATCAGCCATACCACAACCCCGTAGACTTCGTTTCTGTTCATCCTTGGATGACGGACAATTGACCGAACTGGAGATTTGTTCTGGCACTCTCTGTGCCTTGTTTTTTTTGTTCCATTTTCTGTGGGCTCTTGTTTCTTCCTTCTCTTTATTTATCTCCTTCTGCTGTCTTCCTTTCTTTGGGGGTCCCTGGTCCGTGGGGCGCTGTTATTTCCATGACCCTGCGCTGGCATTGAGGGACGGCCGTAAAGGCTCCACCTGGTCCTCACTCCTCTGACACCGCTAAACTGCGCTACCCTCACCCTAAGGTAATAAATGCCACCGCCGTCAGTTAAGGTACTCACTCTTAATGTGAGAGGGCTCAACAACCCCATTATACGCAAGGCACTCCTTTCCTACCTGGAGAGTTCGGGGGTGGATATCTGCCTCCTCCAGGAGACACACTTACTTCCCAAGGGCTGTCACCGACTACGGTCCCGCACCTGCCCAACACAATTCTTCTCTTCCAAACTCACCAAGACAGCAGGGGTAGCCATCTTAGTCTCTAGGACCTTCCAGGGGAGGGTGGCGCAGAAAGGGGTTGAGATAAAAGGCAGGCTTCTCACCTACCAATTCACCATTGGAGGCCTCTCGCTCATAGTGGGGTCCATCTACGCTCCTAATGAGGGTCAGGAACGATTCTTCCACGAAGCTCTAACCGCAGCTTTGGCAACTCAGGAATGTCACATATTGATAGGGGGAGACCTCAACCTGGTGTTTAATAATGACCTAGATAGCTCAGCACAGCGCACGAGCCAGGTTGGTGCCCTTTCGCCCTCGGGGCTTGCCAGGCTACGGGACTTAGGACTTAAAGACCTATGGAGGCAACACCACCCTGGAACACGTGAATACTCATATTACTCTAACGCACATAAAACATACGCTAGGTTAGATGATTTTTTTGGGATTGAAGGCTCTCCGGGATGTCGCGTTATCCACAGAAATACTGGCGGCGGCCTTATCTGATCACACCCCAGTGGTAGTCACACTGGCTCTCCCTCAGATTCGACGCCCCACTAGGCATTGGTGCTTCCGAGACACCCTACTACACCGACCAGACACAGTTGCCCAGATACAGCGTGCACTAGAGGACTATCTATTACACAACGATGGCCCCGACACAGCTCTGTCCACCCGTTTGGAGGCCCTTAAAGCAGTCATCCGGGGAGAAGTCATTGCCATCTCTGCTGCGGACAACGCGGAACGCACGGCGAAGAGAGGGGAACCGACACAGCGGGTACGAGAATTAGAGCAGATGCACCAGCGCACCGGGGCCCCCGCATATGGAGACAGTTAACAGCGGCTCGGGCGCAATTAGCCGCCCTCGACCGTGACAAGGCGGAATATGCCACGATGCGCTCGCGGCATTCTTTTTATACTGGCGGGGACAAATGTGGGCGACTACTCGCAAATAGGCTCAGAGAGGTACGACAGCGCGAAGGGGTACAGGAGATTCAAGACGGCGCAGGCCTATCCTACTCAGACGACGCCACTATCACGGAGGTTTTTCGCAATTTTTACGCCCAACTCTATGTTGGACAGCACCTGGATGAGGCGGATATAGATGCATACCTAGCACAAGCTCAGCTCCCCACCCTGACACCAGAACAGACAGCTCATATAGAGAGGGAGATCAGACCGGAAGAAGTCATAGCAGCCATTGCTCGTCTGAAGCTGGGCAAATCACCCGGACCTGATGGCTACACTGCCGCCTTTTATAAGCAATTTTGCTCAACGCTTACCCCCTTGCTCACCCGGCTTTTTAACTCTTTTGCAGCTCCTGGGGCAATTCCCTCTTCCATGCTGGAAGCGGCGATAGCCGTTATCCCCAAGCCGGGGAAAGACAAGACAGAATGTGGGTCTTATCGACCCATTTCACTTCTGAACATCGACCTGAAGCTCTACACGGGTATTATAGCAGGCCGGCTTGCCCCCTACATGCCGGGACTTGTGTACCCTGATCAGGCTGGATTTATTCCGCAGAGACAAATGAGTGACAACACCAAACTTGTCACACATCTCATAGAGAAAGCCTCCTGCATCCCTGGGGATTACATGCTCCTCACCATAGATGCTGAGAAGGCCTTTGATCAGGTCCACTGGCCCTATCTTGAACAGGTCTTGACTAGGGTCGGCCTGGGGGAGAAGATGCGGATGCACATTTTTAACTGCTACCGATCTCCCACAGCCACAGTCCGGATCAATGGACACACGTCCACCCCACTCCCCATCACCAGGGCCACGAGGCAGGGGTGCCTCTTGTCACCCTTGCTCTTCGCCTTGAACATGGAGCCCATGGCACAGAGAGTCAGGGGGCATCCCCAGATCACTGGTATCCGCTTCGGGGGTGACGTCCAGACGATAAGTCTATATGCTGATGATATACTAGTCACCTTAGCGAACCCAGGGATAGCCTTAGGGACATTTTTGGGGGAACTGGACGTCTTTGCGACCGCCTCCGGGTTTAAAGTGAATCTGACGAAATCTACTGCATTGAACCTCTCTCTGTCACCCCAGGAACGGGTAAACCTTCAAGCCGGACACCCCCTGCGATGGTCAGACGATGTCGTCCCTTACTTGGGTATTCAATTGGCTCCGACTCTACCCGCTATGAGGACGGCAAACTACTCCCGCCTCCACACCCACATACGTACTGAGCTGCGGAGATGGAAACACTATCACATTTCGTGGCTGGGCCGCAATGCGGCTATTAAAATTACGATTCTTCCCAAAATCCTGTACCTTTTTCAGACGCTTCCCCTACCACCACCGACAGGTTGGCTACATAAGGTTCAAGCGGAACTCTCTCAATTTATTTGGCAAGGGCGCAAACCGAGAATGAAAAGGTTAGTTAGCTTTCTCCCCCCCATGAAGGAGGGCTTGGGGTCCCAGACCTTACGCTTTACTATAGCGCCGTACAGCTTCGACATCTGGTCGAATGGAGCAGGGCTGAATCCGAGAAACATTGGCTCTTTCAAGACCGTGCAGTCGCGTGCACATCCCTCATGAAAATTCCCTTTCTTCCGAGACTCCATCGCCCCCCCAACTTATACGCCTCACAGGTGACACGCACAACCCTCACAGTCTGGAACCGGACCAACACACGCCACGGCCTAACGACCTTCCCTTCTCCACTTACATCACTATTTGATAACCCAGATTTTAGCCCCGGGATAGGTCCACAGTCCTTATAGTTGTGGAGAGATGCCGGATGCCGAGCTTTAGGCCTCTTATTTGCTAAAGGGGAAATTATCCCCTTCTCGCAACTCAGAGCTGCTTATGGTCTCCCAGAATCGGAACGCTTGCACTACTTACAAGTGCGACATTGGGCTCTGTACCCTGGCAATCGCACACAGGCGTCCCGGCTTCTCACTCCCTATGAAGGGTGGCTCATTACGCGGACATCGGACAAGAAGCTGATCTTCGACCTGTACAAAATGCTTTTGTCTCGATATACTCACACTTATCATGCGGGCCGTGCACGTTAGGGAGAGGCATCTTGAACGCAGTCTTAGTCCTGAGGAATGGGAAGGTGCATGTTATAGAGCACGCCACACAGTAACACATGTAGGCCTCACTGAAACATTCACTAAGTTGGTCTATTACTGGTATTACACTCCAGAGCGGCTACACCGAGTTGATGCAACACTGAACCCTGACTGTTGGAGAGAGTGCGGGAAGAGGGGCACACTGGTTCACCTTCTCTGGGACTGCGAACACCTCCGGAGTTACTGGACGCAAATACTTGATGAGGTTGATAAATACCTGGACACCGAACTTCCTAGGTTCCCCGCATATGTCCTATTAGGGGTACCTAATCCTCTTACCTACCCCTTGAAATCCAGGAGAGGGAAACAGATAGCCATGGCACGGGGCACGGCCATTCAGAACATATTGGTTCATTGGAAGACACCCCGCATCCCTACACACACTGGGTGGTACCAGCGACTGTGGCACATACTGGGTATGGAAAAAATCTCTCTTACTCTAGCTGGGAAGGGCTCCTCTTTTAGCGATTTCTGGCAGCCGTTCCTCGCCCTGCTTACACCTGAATTTCGGGAACTGTCCTGCCCGACATACTTACGCCTCCTGCGCCTGACTGCACCAGGTTCCTCTACTTAGGCGGGCCCAATACCATGGCCTCACGACCGACACTCGGCTTGGTGCGTTATCGCTCAGAAGACATGGACCGGGGGAGGGTGGGGGTGGTCCTCTTTGGGTTTCCTCTCTTTCCTTTTCTCTCTTTTCTTGGGGTGGTGGGAGGGATTACATCGTAATTTGTTGATTCTTGTTGATTTTTGCTATAACAATGCTCTTATCAGTCTCTATGGTGGGCTCTGCGTAGCCCGTTTATCGCAAATTTGTTTCTGCATTGTTTATTAAAAAGAATTAAACCATAAAGTTGTTGGTGTCATGATGTCTGCATTACTATCTGTATGTCATTCACCAAAGTGGCCGTTGATGAGAATGAATGTCAGGCGTGGTTTGAGAGGAGCAGAGGCCATGTATTAATGGGAAAGAAGTGCATGTCTTATCATGTTGAGGTTTAGAGTTTGTATGTAAGGTGGAGATAAGTAATCAAATGGTTGGAAGAAGGCACATTTGTGCTTCTGTGCATGCTGTTGGACAGGGGTTTTGACCCACAACATATTGGTGGCCAAAACAGGTCCAAAAAGGAATTTCAATGAGTAGTTGACTTTTGCTGTCGTCAACACTTTGCTAGTGGCATTGAAGCTGTGATGCACTATGGACTTCCCATAAAAGTGGTCAGAGAGATCACTTGTGAAATCCTCCGGTCACATACCAGAAGGAGGCCTGAAATCTGAGTGAAGTATTGGGAAGGCAGAGATAAGTGAGTTGACATGCCAGACCTCCATATGTATGTGGAGAGAGGGATCCAGCATCTACCTGTTCAAACCGAGAGAAAGTGCAGATTGTTTTATTTTCTTCACTTTCTGAATTAGGTGATGAAGGGAGTTACATAACCTGTTATGTAATCTGCCATGAACCAGTTGCAAACTTTTTCTACTAAAGCGTATCATAAAACATTATTTTTTAATAGTGCATACCTCGGGATATAAAATATCATTTACAGCACACATGGAAAAATCAGTGAACATGCCTGGGTGGTGCATCTGCTTACCCTATTCACAAGGCGTTTAAGGACAATTGTCTTACTGGAGTGGGATCACTCCTGTAGTTACTTCAAAACAGTAACAGGGGTTTTATGTCTCAATTCATAGACTGTCACAGTTGCGTATATTCATATTTCAGAAGTATTCATCCAAGGCAAGTGGTAAGGGAGCCTTCTCATGAATTGTCCATCTATGAGTTAAAGTCTGTAACTAGGAACCTCTCAAAAGGGATATCCTCCTCCGATACCTTGTAAGGCAGCAGATATGAGCTATATTATCATAAGGTAACGTTCACAGGACCGGCATCAATGTCCTCCCAATTTTTTGTATGCACTGTGATTATTCCATGCACATCCTGTTCAGTGTTTAATGCAATTTTTTCAGGTGTTTTCTCTTTTTTATTTTTTTAGGTGCCAGTTCCCAAAAGTAGTCATATTCCCTTTGCTGGGTCATCTGTTCAGGAGTATGTTATGATCATGTGATCCTCCCCAATGCCATTGTTTACCTTTTAATCAAATCCTATTCTAGAGCCACACATTCACAAACTCTTCGCAATGTTTAAGGTATCTCTTTCATGGGACGGGCATCAATATCCTCACAATTCTTTGTATACACTCCAATTATTCCATACATATCCCCCTTCGGTGTTTAAGGTCATTTTTTTCAGGTGTTGTTTTTCTCTATTTTAAATTATTTTAGTGCCAATTCCCAAAAGTAGTCATATTCCTCTTGCTGGGTCCCCTGTTTAGGAGTACGTTATGATCATGTGATCCACGTCAATGCCATTTTTTCCATTTTAATCAAATCCTATGCTAGAGTCACACTATCACACACTCTTCGGAATGTTTGAGGTAGCTCATTCAGATATGTTAGAATTCAGTTGTACTTTGTGCTATGTCTGAGATGTCTCTATCAGATGAGGGAGTATAAGCACATGGACACCATATTAACAGTGAGAAAAAGTGCCCCATAATCACACCCCAGAAAAACACAAGGAAACTGAAATATGAGTAACATGGTCTGTATTGTAATTTGTAAATGTATCAGGATGACCACAAGGAAAGCAAGAACACGTATTAATGAACACCAGAGCTTATTCAGATATAGAAAACGATTACAAAAATGATGAGGTCCTTCCGAGAATAAGGCCATCATAAAGACAAATTCAGCTGGTGTGTCTTGGAAAAACTGAACACCTAGACCAATAACATAGAAAATACCCTGATGAAATTTGAGCAGAGATGGACCTATAAAATAATAACTGACTCTCAAGGATTGAAGGATGACATTCCATGGTCTCAGTTGGGACACAGGTGACACAGACATTCCAAACATAGAAGTTATGAAACAAAGGAGAGAGTGAATATGTTCCATGCTTGTGTTGGGTTCTATACAGAATTAGGTATTGATATCACTGAAGGAGAGCAATCCAGTCACTGATAGGATCAACAAACTGAGTATTGTATGGCCCCTTGCTCACCATAAAACATGCATCACCCAGAAGTGAGAATCTACCATTCTTGTAATAAAAGAAAGGACCCCCTGCGTGCCTATAGACATTTTAGGGAGGTTTGGCGTAAGAGGACCAAACTTTTTCAAATATGAGCATTAAAAAAAAGTTCATGTTAAGATGCCATCAGTAGTATCTGGCTCTTTTCACCATTAGCCATTTGGGGAGTGAGGGACTCCATTTTTGGTGAGTCCCAGTGACGTTGCCATGTATGTTAGTGAGTGACAACTTCTGGCTTGCCTATGGATGCTGCACACTTTATTCAAGTGAAGGAGTTCCGACCGGCATGTCCAGACCCAAGCAAAGAAGCTGATCAGCAGTCTAATAGGTGGTTGGAAGGACTGTGTGCCTTGAAGAAGTAAAGTATGGGGGTGGGTGGCAGAAGCTGTACAGGACAGCCTCCTCGTTACTCCTTGTATATAGGACCCCGATGTAAAAGTCAAAGACAAACAAGTGCTTTATTTCACTACATTTCTGCAGCATAAAAGCACAGCAAATAAAGTGCATTACAAAAAAATAATACACTCAAAATTATTAACATGTCATGTTACATCCTAAGTAGGCAAAGAATTAAAATGCGCATCATAAAACCATGAATACAGTACTAAAAGGACTAGCAGTAATAGATTATAAAGTGCATAAATAGCAGCATTTCGAAGGATTATACACGCAAAAAAAAAAAACATATCATATTGCACCCTGGTTGAACAAGACTTAAAATGTAGATCATAAAACCATAAACACGGTGCTAAAATAGACTAGCAGCATTAGATTATATAGTGCATAAAAGCATCATTTCAAGGAATTGCACATTTCAGTAATTTAGATACCTGCCAAATAAACAAGGCCACTGCATAACATACCCAGGGTCTATTTAAATTTTTTAAAAACAACAGCCCTGGTCTACAATATTTAAATTGATATTTTATAAAGATAGGGATTAAAAAGTGTTTCCTGGGGATATCATAAAATGTACAGAAGAACATAATGTGCAAAGTGGATTGAACAGAAACCCCATCGCAAGGGCACAGATTCAAATCTGTGCAACAAAAACAGTTAGCTGGATAGCCAATCATGAAAGGCAAAAGAATAAATCGGAATCTTGTGATCACATAACGATGTTGTACATTTTGTGTTTGCAATAGGTAAGTCCCTCTAAGTTTATAATAAATTATAAGCAGCTATTGAGGATTTCACTTTTACAACCTCAAACCTTTTTGACTGTGCCTTATTCATAAACATATACTTCAAAATTAACTTAGTGACTTTAAGACAAGATTCCGGCTCATTGTACAAGTCAGGGCATCCAAGCTCCGCACATGCATATTTTACATAGGCGTTCTATAGAATGTTCCAGGCCGCGTGAAGTTGTAAGCAATCCTTCAGAATCAGTTAACTCAAAACTGTTTCCTCCCTTCTCCATAAGGAGTGCCAGAGTAAGCAAGGTGTCATATTAATTTTATCTGTTATATATGGAGCCCGAAGTTCATCATGAATTATAGCATTTGAACAATTTAACAGGATAGCCAATACATTTTTCAGGAATGCATTTTCTACAAGCTGAATACCTTGTACATTCTGGATTCCCCAAATTCCACCCCTGTATATGGCAATTGTCACACATTTACATGCATAGGTTTTTAAAATTTACTTAACTGGTTTAGAACCCAACTTTTTCACATATCTGTGTACACCGTGTATAGCCTCTTCAAACAAGGCCACTCTATTTGCAATCATGAGTTTCCAGACAGATTTGTAATAAATTAGGAATCCGAGATACAAAAAATGTTGCAGTTTCCATCATTCTACTCTTTTTAATAATGTGCACTGGTCTTCTCCTAGGCCTTGCCCCACATATAATTGTATATGTTTTAGAAATGTTAAATTGCAGATCAAGATCATAGATAAAGGCAATATAGGGCCAGATGTAGGTGGCCAAATACCGATCGGTAACGCTGAAATTAGCAGAATTTCAGCGTTTGCGATCGGTATTTGGCTGCGAGCAATGTAGGTGAGTTGAAACCTACTAGCAAAATAAGAAATCGCAAAATTGCGATTCCTTAGTTTGCTCTTGCATTTAAGGAATCGGAAATTGCGATTCCTTAAATGCAATGTAAGTAGCACAAAAGTCAGTGCACTTTAGCCTTAAGGAATTGCTAATTACCACCAACTTCAAGTTGGTGGTAATTAGCGATTTCCTTTAAAAAATCACTTTTTTGCTTTTTTTAGTGGCATGTGGCACACATACTATGTGCGCCTACATGTGCACACATGCACATTTCAGGGTGCAACAGGGTGTCCTATTGACACCCTGGCACCCTTGAAATAGCTCCCGCTATTAGCCATTCTTTAATAGCGAATCGCTAATAGTGAATATCTTCCCATTCATTCCTATGGGCCTCCTAGCCCATAGGAATGAATGGGTAGGTATTCCTTATTAGCTAATCTCTATTTGCGATTCGCTATTAAGGAATGTTAAGGAATCGCTAATATTTTAGCGATTCCCACCTACATTCCATTTTGCGATTCCTTAATAGCGATTCGCTAAAAATCGCTATTAAGGAATCGCAAATGTAGGATTACCTACATAAGGCCCATAGTCATCTATCAACCCTTTGAGCCCTCTACCCGTTCGTGCAATTAACACTACATCATCTGCATATAGGAGCATCGGTAGAGGGCAAGAGCCAATGTAAGATGTATCCCGCGACCTTGATCTCAGTGCATATTCAACCCTATTCGTATATAGGGAAATTAGAAAAGGGGCGAGGACGGACCCATGTCTTACTCCTCTCCTAATCTTAAGGTGTCCAGTGCCTTCGTTGTTTTGGCCATAGCGTAGACATGTATTTGCATCTCTATACATTTCTCTTATGAAAGTGATAGTGGTCTCTTCTACTCCTACCTCTGCCATGATGACCAAGAGTTTATAGTGTGATACACAGTCAAAGGCTTCTGACAAATCCATACATGAAAGAATAATTTTGCCATTTTGTGCAACAATGTAATTATCTATAAACAATGACAGATTTAATCCTTGATCAGCCACTTACCCATTGTAAAAGGACCATGATTTCAGCCAAAGGACTGCTTTTGGTAACTGTCACCTAAATAAAATAAAAAAAGAGAAAAACACCTGAATGTGTATGTAATAATCAGCGTGTATACGAAGTATTGTGACGACATTGATACCGGTCCTGTGAATGTTACCTTATGACAATACATCTGATATCTCCTGACTTACTAGGTATAGACTTTGACTTATAGCTGGACAATACGTGAGAAGGCTTCCTTACCTGTAGCCTGGGCTGAATCCTTCTTATATTTGAATATACACAACTGTGACAGTGTAGGTATTATGACAGAAATCCCTTCTTACTGTTTTGAAGTCTGTGATTATAGGAGTGGTCCCACTCTGGTGACACTATTGGTCTCAAACCCCTTGAGATGCACTACCAGTGCATGATTTTCACGTGTGCTATGTGTGATATTTTGTCACTTGTATAACAAAAGCTGTGCACCATTAAAAAAATATTTTATTTTACACTTTGTGATAAAAAGATGGAGTAAGCTGTATGAGAAGGAAGATGCATGTGGAAGTTTAATTCTAAGTTCATATGTTATTGTGCTTTTCAATCCACAGTTAAAAATAACTGACAGGACCAATAGTGGTAAGACCTATTCAGACCTGCATGCACGCATGAGGACATAAGGAAGAATCTAGAGGGACTTTTGCTGCCCTGATGAAGGCCCTAGCCACATTTTGGGCTATTACAGAGGCCGAAATATGTTGGCAGATTGTAGATATCCTAGATTGGTTTTTAACTCTGCCCTGTGTGCCCACAAAATAAAGGTACTTGCTTGGGTATACACAGTGGTAGTTTTAATGTTTGATCTAGATCCCTTGTACAGCCAGAACTACTAATTCTGATCTCCCTCTTTTAGACATCGAGGCTAAGCCTGGATGGTGAACTCCGCTCTGCTCACGGAGTTTGCGGAGTTGGGAGTTTTTTTCCATGCTCGTGCTCGTCAACATCAAGTTGGAAAGCGCGAGCAAGGAAATTCCACCTCCCGGCAAGATTTTTCCTCATTCACGCTCATCAACGTCAAGTTGCCGAGCGTGAGCAAGGGAAACCAACCTACCGGCGAGATTTCTCATCGCAGGTGGTCGGATTTCTCAATGAAAGTGGCCGCGTATGCTCACAACCGCACGCGTTGAGAAATCATCCGTTCGCGCTGAGAAAGCTGCTGCTCGAGTAGAAAATCTACTCGAGCGGCAGAAAGGAAGCAGCGTCCACTTGCGCTGTGCATGGTGCCGTTCGCAATAATTTCACAGTGCGAACAAACACTCGACGCTGAAAATTACTGCAAACATCATTTTTCTAACGCACTCCACCGCCTGCCATGGTGGGGTGGACTAGCCAATGATGAAGCATGCAATGACGATTTGGGAGAGGCTTTTCTGTCCAAATATTTGACTTGTGTTCCCATAGGATAGGATGACTTATTCCAGAGAAGACAAGCTACCATATGTTTTCTGTGGACAACTTTTCTCAAGGCGAGACCAGTCAATGTTCAGAAAGTTCCATTTCACTCCTACGAGCAAAATGAAGGTGGCAATTTGTTGGGATAGAGACAGGTACTTATTACAAGGAATTTCTGGCTGGCCTGACATACTGTAATGATACCATAGACACATAAGCAAAACCACAGCCTGGCTTTTCCAGACCTAGAGATATATGGGTCTTGTCTTGAACTGTCTGCTGCAGGAAACAACACCGCTAGGGAAGTCGGAGAGCCATGAACTGCTAGTGGCTGCGGATGGAATTAATTGTATGACTGAAGGATGTCAGCTTAGTAACAGTGTGGAGTGGATGTTGCTTTAGAAAACAGGAATTTCACATGGCCCATAGAGAATTTGGGAAGCTATACTTGTATGTTATGCACCCGTAATTGAAATTATGTCATGCATACTGGATATGTGCCATCATTTATGCTGTGTAGTATACCACTCTGCAATGAAACCTTGGTATAGTAAATCCTCATGTGAATCTACCATTACCATATGAAACATCCACCTCTGTACTGTGAAGTTACCGGTTAAACCCACGGAATAGAGAATTGCCCAATGGGACTGATTTTTCCAGTAGTAATCCACCCAAAATTCCTATTCCCATAGAGTTTAATGCACACATTTGCAATGTGCTTAAAATATGTGGACAATGTTTTCAGGGACCTCTGGGTGGGTCAGGGGTTGAGGGAGGTTGTGGAGAGTCGAGGAGTAAAAAAGAAGGTAATTTCTAGCATGGCGCCCTCAGAATAATAAGTGGAATGCGGCTTGGCCGACTGAGCCACATCATTAAAATTTTATTGTGTTGACTTACCAAATGATAAAATCAGGTCTTATTCTACCACACTCAGAAAAAATGGGTGTGGAAAAACATACCCACTCAATCAGGTGAAGCAGAATTCTATGCGGTCTCTGCCTGGCTCCTATTGAGGTCTCGAGTGCCCTAAAGGATTAATCATTGATAAGCCGAATAGTTCAGGTAATACTTCACAGTTTTTTTGAAAGACTGTTCCGAACCGTAAATGCACTTGGATAAATACTGCAACTAGAAGAATTAAACATTCAATTTTACCAGTTAAATTAGTTACTAGTGCTTAATTTGAACAGGTGTTTGCCCGTGCTTACCATTTGTGGGCTACCAGCACATATTTTTGAGGACCAGCACTTATTTTTTCATATCAGATAATTACTGAGTGCAAGAGAGATAAAAACACACAGATAGAAAGAGGAGGAAGATGCTGACAGCAAAACAGTCACAATGGGAGAAAGCAGGAACCTGCAAGAGTCGACAAAAAGAAGAAAGAGGTGTTGGGCAGTGGATTAATGACTGCCAGCTTTGGTATTAGGCACTGATGTTTAATTGCACTGGCTTCTGAGCAGAACGTAGGGCACCGGCACTCCTTCTTTCACAAATTAAGCACTGTTAGCTACTATTTACTACTATAGTTCTCCTAATGCAAATAAGAATAAGACTGGCCGTTGAATTGGACAAATAAAAATAGTTCTCACTGCATATTGAAGAATGTCCAAGGACAGCTCTCTCTTTTATGATTTTTAACAATATAATCGCATTAAAATATTACCCGTATTCATCCATTTACAGTCATAATTTTTCTGTTCAGTTTAAGATAAAAATGGGCTGAAAAACAGTTTGAAATATATTATCGTGTAAAAGCGATGAGTATAACATTGCATTGCTCAGCAGCGAAAACAATAAAATGTCAATGAAATGTTTGCCTTGGGATATAAAATCGTCGCAATGTCTGCTTCTGTAAAAATATAAGACATTCCAGGCATTGGACGAAATAAGTGTCTGACACCAGTGATTTACTTAATACAAATAGTCTAGCATACGGACACACACTTTTTTTCCTCAAAAAGAAACTAAACATATCACTTTCTGAAATTGTGGCAAGCAGACTGTTTTTTTTCTTTTTATTTGGTTTTCAGTACCACAATTATCATAATACATAAAAAGCTAGGAATCAGAAGAATGCATAATCATGCATCAATAAATGTCAATATTAAAACATTCAATAAATCTGATAACAGGCAACACATTTTTTATATTTAACAAAAGCATTCTTTTATAGAAATGTTTTTCCAACTGACTAATATTCCTCATTTTTGACACCCATGAATCAAATGCGGGCGGGTCCTATGCCATTCATGGTTCTGTTACCAAGGAGTGGACTGAAAGCACTGTTTGAAGCCACCACCTATGCTTGGCAATAGGGCTTTTACCGAGGTATTTAGAATTTCCTAATAATACGAACAAAATATCCAGGTGATGAAGCAAGGACTCGTAAATGAGACTTGCTCGGAAGCAATCCTTTAACAAATTACTAACAACGTGTTTGTAATTAATAAATCGCATTTAGAACAAGACACTCGGGACAAGGAAGCTTGCCTATGTGTTTACTAACGGCAATAACATGAACGAAGGACTAAAAACGCACTTTAACAAGGGATCTTTACTGCACATGCGTCTACTACATCTACGTAGTATGACGTACTAATGCTTGGAGGGAAATCTTGCGCCTGCGCAATAGAAGATAAAATGGCCGCTTGAAAACTCACATGCATGGCACCTGCATAGCTGAAATAGAATATAAGTTTTATACTAACGCAAATGCAGAAAGGGTAATAATAAATGAAGTGGGTTAGAGTAGAGGTTGGTGGTGTACAGTGAAACCATTTATTTTTGAAAATAAAATTCTTCTTTTGACTTTATTATTAGTGCGCATTTGGGCCCTCTATATTTGTCTGAATCGAGCTGACTGTCTTGACCCTACGCATGCGTATTGGCGAGAAAATACGAAAAGATGACTAAGGACTTGTCACGCGTCCAAGGCCAGCGAAGATGTGCCCTGGGAACATGAGGGTGAAGAGTTCATATGAAGGAGCTTTATTCATAATATCGCAACATTTTGTATTAATAAAGTTTGGAGATGTATGGGAAAGGAAATGATTTAATAAAGTTTGAAGGGAGGAGTTTTGAAACAATGGTTTAAAGAAATAAGTGAAATGTAAGCATGGTGTGACGATCATCACCCCTCGCCTGACCAATCAGAAGTTAGCGTTTTACAATATTGAAACATTAATGGGAGGTACATGGCTATAGAAAGGTATAATTGAGGTAGTTTAGTTAGATAGTTAGCTTTTTACGGGAGTCTTGCTGAAGAGCGCAAAGCTGTGAAACGGCTTTTGGCGGAAGCATTGCAGAGCTCGGGATGCTGTCGGTGCTGGGGGTGGTGCTGATGCAGTGAGACGCTGATGAAGAAATCGAATGCAGAACCATCTAATTAACTTAATTGGGTTAGAAAGAAGATCGCAGAAGAACCACGAGGAGGAAGAGAGTGTCAGAGAGGGGTGCAACGCAGTCGTCGGTATTTAGAGAGGTGAAGTATCCTGTCCTGATTTCTGTCCTGAGGTCTTTGTCCCATGATCTATCCCGGGGGACCCTTACCAGCCCTTTGGCCAGGGGGTTGGTCTTCACACCATACTTGGTAAATATAAAATTCATCGTATTGATAGATGTTCTTCTCTCTCTGTCCTCTTCTTTCTGAGCATAGTTATTGTGTGGATCTGAATTGCTAAATGCCTATTTGAAACTTGATTGAATTGACACTCTTGCGAATGAGGGTGTTTTGTACTGAAACGTTTGAGATGGTTCACACGCAACTAATTTAGATAAAGATTTGAAAACTTCCAGAGTCTGTGATTATTTCATTTAATCAAGAAATGTTTAATAAGTTATGTTAATTATCACCATCAACTAGTTCCAACTAATGGTCCATTGACCAGAGGAAAGAACTATTTGATCAGTGAAGAAGTTTAGTCAGGGAAAGAAATAACTAGATCTTGAAGTATGAAAATCATAAACTAAGTTTTCCAGCGGTCTACTTGCTGTTTTTATGGAAGTAGTTATATGGGCCCAGGTGTGTATATGGTAGTGGAGTATCTGTTGTTAGTACGCCGCTGGATCACAGGTACACAGTTTTCTCTGTGGATTTGCTGGTATAGCAGAGTATGGAACTCCAGAATGCATGGATTTTTGGGCCATGGTGTGAATAATTGTTTTGTTCTTAAATGTTCCCCTCTTAGGGGCTTATTTACAAGCCTCTTGCGCCACTTTTGCGTCATTTTTAACATGGGAAAAGTGACGTAAGGATGGCGCAAGGGTCTTGTAAATAAGCCCCTTAGGGGGATATTCACTACAAATGGCAAAAACTATCGCTAACCTCAGTTAGCGTGCGTTTTTTTATCGCTGTGTACCACGGGCAACTATCGCCATGTTAGCGGCGTATTCACAACACGCTGCTAACAGGCGATAGTTTCCCCTACCGGGTAAAATGTCCGGTGATAAGTTTGCGGCACGGAGATAAAAATCGTCACGCTAACGTGAAAAAAGTGGCGATGGGCCAATTAGCGGCCAGGAACGGCACGCTAATTCGTGTCAGCGCACCTTTTTTCACGTTAGGCGGGAAAAACCACTATAAAACGCTAAGCAGCCCAAAAAAAAAAAAACAATTTAGAAGAAGCATGGAGGAAGCTGGACCCAGTACAGAAGCCAACAACAACCCCCCAAACACCCAGGAGGACCAGCCAGAGACCCAGGGGAAGGGCAAGCAGAAGAGGAAGAGGAAGACCCGGTTCAGTCCGCAGGAAAACCAGGTCCTGATTGCGGAGGTGACAGAAAACCAACAACAACTTTTTGTCAGCTCCACAGTGTCATTGGGCACAAAAAATGCAAATGGCAGTCCATCGCAGCCAAGGTGAATGTTATCGGAGAGGTGAGGAGGACAGTGGACGACTGCAAGAAGAGCTGGCATGATGCTAAGCGCAAGACCAAGCTGAAACTTGCAGCCAATCTCAAAGCAGCAATGCAGACTGGAGGTGGGAGTCCAGCACAACAGGAGGAGCTGGATCCTTTGGAGGAACAGGTGTCCCAAGTCATCAGCGAGGAGATGGTGGTTGGAGTTCAGGGACAGGATACTGCTCAACATGACCAGACACAACACCTACAGGGTGAGTAACAACCAGGGACTGGGGGACAGGGGGAGATGGGCCCAATGCCACCCATGCACAATTAAACATATTGCAGTGCACACCCACAATGACTGTGGATCATACCCTGGATACCCTTGGCCCTGGTGGCATAGACACATATCACCCCACTCACCCAATACATTGCAAGACACATATTGGTGGGCTCACAGACCTGGAAATGTGCACATAAAAGTCTAGCAAATATAGTCCAAGTATCATATCAGACCACAAAATAAGGGCTACATGAAAGAGCAAAGGGCCACATTGATTGGAGATGCGGCAGGGTGTCAAAATGGCCCCCTGCCTCAACACCACGCATATGCATGTTCCCGTATGTCTGAGTCATGTACAAGATTGTGCATGTGCACATACACAATCTTGCACACAACTCACACACACGGGCACAATGGTGCATGTGTGCTGACATTGCTGGCGGCATGCCCACCCATGCACATGATCAGTCACATACACACTGCATCCTCATTTTGGCGTCAGAGAGATGCGGGCCGGTGCAGACCAGTCGTATATGCGTGGTGTTGAGGCACGGAGACCATGTAGATATCCTGCCGCATCTCCAGTTAATGTTCCCGCTTGCTCATACAGGAGATGCAGTCCTGTGTACAACAAGTGAGAAAGCATCTAATGATTCTGCATACCATAAGCACATGCATTGTCACAACAAAGTAATCATGTAGCCTACTGGCTAAAAGGTGCATATGCCACAATGCACACAATCAGCAGACTTGATTCAAAATGTGACGTAATACAATGAGCATGGGGGATATGCCTACAACACTACAGTGCATGGACAATGCATTTCAGGAATGTGTCACCCAAATATGTACCACATTACTTGTCTGTGTGCCATACTCACAGAACTACAATGTCTCTGTATAGATGTATGACAATGTAAGTATGACAACAAGCAAGGATAGCAAAGTAGCACCAAATAATGACAAGTAGCTAAATGGCACCATCAGCCCTTAGGCCAAATAGCACTCCTCCACTATCAAGTGTACACATCTGCCATACAGAAAGCTGCCTTCCACATCAGTCCTGCTGTGATTTGCCCATTACACCATTATGTGCTTGTAAACCTATCAGTTTGGTAAGTCAACAGTGTCAGTGAAAAAATATGCACTCATGGTCCTTATCATCCACACGCAAAGCCCGGCATCAAATAATCTGAACCAGGATAGCATGTAACATCCATGTGACCATCTGCGTGGCAATAACACAAACACACATCACCCTGCCACTGGCATCTGTTGGGAGGGGGACAGAGACAGGGACTGAGCACCACTAATACACCTTAGTAAATCCACATCCATCAAATCCAGGTCCACTCATACACCACACGTGGGGTCAACGTTGAGTATAATGGGTGTTGAAACTGTCTGTACAACCAGCATAAACAATGGAAACTCAATCTGCACCATACTCACAACGGGTAAGCCAACAAGAGGGAAGTAAGCAATGCATGCAAGAAAAAACATGACTGACGACATGCACACAAGATAAATCACAATAGCCTAAGCTAGCTGGATGCACATGTGTACCGCATTGTGCAGCACACATAGAAACAGCAAGTAGGCCTTCGTTGAAAATGTGCATAAAGGGGGCCCTCCGCACACATGACTATTCTCGCACCAAACCCATGCGCATGTGCAGTAGCCAGCAAAGCTGGCTGTCTGTGAGCCACACTGACAAAGCAAGTGACAGTGCATGATGAATAGCATGCCTGCCCCCCAAACATATTAACATGGAGCAGGCTTCATCCTTAAAGGAGCATGTCACACTCTGACACTTCTTCATGTACATACAACCACTGATGTAAACAAGACATCAGCTGACAAACAATGCACAAGTGTCCCAACTTTGACCAAGACCCATATTTACCCCACCTTGCAACATCTCACCATTGTAAAGGCACATGAGAGAAAGACCCACTGCCTGAAAGGGATAAGGGGCAGCAATACCAAAGCTGCTGGGGCGACTCTACCAAAATGCAGTGCGCACACACACATAAATCTGAGCTACTCAACATTGACTACAATGTGGGACAAACTGCATCACTTTAACAACTTAACAGAGGACACAACTTGTGCCGCTTGTGTGTAGAAATTAGCCATTCGCATGAATTATAGCTGTAAACTGTGAGATGACAATGTACAACTACAACAATATTCACTATCCGGCAACAAATATGCATCTCCTCCCAAACTGTCACAATGGACATTGTCATGCAGTCTGCTTGTAAACTCAGCCAATGCATGTCCGTACAGTTAAACTGCATCTCCCCTTTACATTGCAGAGGGAGAAACATCACCTCCTGAACAGCAGCCTGTCTCACTCTTCACTGATGAAGAAGAGGAATTCGCCACCATCAACACTGACACCCTCCAACAGCTAGCTAGACTCACTCAGCACCCCATCTCCAGGAGCAGGGCAATCCAGCAGCGTTGTGAAACTCCACCCCTGCACAAACTACAAAGCAGCAAGCACCTACCACCACAGCTGTCTCACAGGACCTTGAGGACCCTCTACTGGCATTTCAACGCTGTGCAGTATAGGTCCAGCAGGAGATGGCTGATCAGGTGCGGGTGGGGTTTGACAGCCTGGCGGCCAAACTTGATGCCATACGTGGGTGTCTGAGTCCCATTCGGGACCACATACAGAACATCACAGACACCCACAGTCCGCTCCATGCCCTCCGACATTCCATGGCTGACATCGCTGGAGTCATGACTCAGAGAGAAGAACAACTGTCCAGTCCGAGTGGCTCCAGTGATGCCAGCCAGGAGTTGGGCCGCATGCGATGAATAATGGAGAACATGGAGCAGATGCAAGCAGAACAAATGGCTGCCACGGCTGCACATCAACGCAATGTAGCTGGAATCTTCCATGCCCTGCAGCTGACCATCACTGCATTGCTGCAGCAAGGTTTGGCACAGATGAATGCTGCTGCAGCTTCTACATCCACATCTCCGCCCCCTGATGTGTCAGTGCCTCACAGTGCTGCAGCCAATCTACCACCAAGCCCATGTGAGGCACATGACACATCCCAGGACGAAGATGTGGATGACCCAGCATTTTTGCAAAGAAGAAAGCGGTAGCACTCATCTATGCCAAATGGCCTGTTTCTCCTTGGTTCTGGGCTCAGCGTCATGGGCCGTAACATCATCTTCCCCTGTCCCCGATACACTCTGTGACACTCACCTTGGACCTCGACATGGACTGCCATATTATGTCTTGTTCCCAATAACACGGCAATCAGCCTGCAGACTGAACTCTGCCTCTTCCTCAGGACATTTTACCCCTAAAGGACTCTGACTGGCTCTCCACTGGGCATTGATGGAATGTGGGGATTGTTTGGAGAAGTACTGGTCTAGTCTTCACCAATGTCAACAGACTTGAAAATAAAAAGATTTAACACACACAGATGTGTGTTGTCCATGATCAAACAAGCATAGGGGTCTCTAAAAATCTAGGGCCAATGAATCCACCAAAAGGTACACCAAGGGAAATAAGGGAAATGTGCATGTTTAACTGTGACCCAGATAGGCAGTGAGATGACCGGGTATGTGTGAACTAGCTGTGCCCTCATTGCTCCAATACAACAATCTAGCAACATCCCAACTTAGCCCCACGTCCATTAAGGAAATAGGCATGTTTGCAAAAATGTCCAAGTCTGTTGCAGTCCACAAGTAGTGTCCCCCTTTACAATTGCTACAAATTATCTCTTGGCAGATCTACTCACACTCTACTGGGTGGACAAAGCCTGTTGTGATTGTGCTCATTGCATGTCACATCCCAAGATGGTGCACACCATATTCACATTGATGAAGATTCGTAAGGCACATGTCTACCAGCCACAATTGGAACCACAATGTCTGCCTCCAGTGAAGTAGAGTTGGCAATAGGGATTCATCCCAAAGTGCAAGGCGTCAGTCAGCCCCTTCCTGGGGACGAACAATGCTTACAAAATTAGGAAACCTCTCATGCTGTGACCACTGTGACCGGATAGGGCAATGTGTCTAGGGATGTGTGGTGCACTGCGCTTAGCATATAGTCAGATGCAGTACCACCATTTCAAGGGTGGCATCACTATGAGCCAATGCCAAAAGTTACAGCTTGGAGAAGTGGCTATGACACTGGCACTGCAGGAAGCAATGCTACATTCCCCCTCTTGTGTGCAGCAGAACAGTGTTCCCGCACAAAAACGGTATCTGGGACGAAATCATGACTTACCAAGTTTAGTGATTTACAAAAGGCATTTAGGAGAAGTGAAGTCAGTATACCTAACTGTACTACTCCTAAATGCCATTTTTGAATAACAGAAATCGTAAAGTCATTACTTACTCTCAGATGACTTTTGTGACTCAGGCCCAGTGTTCCTCCATATGCCGTTCACAATGGACCCACAAAAAGATTACTTCCTGCATGTCCCGGAGGTTGACCCTCCATGCACATGAACATATAATTTGAATGAAGCTGACACACTTGCACTACGCAGCAAGTGTGCCAAGGTCTGTGCATTGTAGATGGACTCTGCGCCAGGAGCATGTGATATGCAGGGGCTTGACGGAATCTGTGGTACTCGGCGCATACATCCATCTCCATGATGGATAACAGTTGCAAATGCAATATCCACTCAAGGCCATGTCCCTACGTTGTGTTGTAAATGGGCAACAATGTACTGTCCACCTCCCTGAGTCACACTTAAGATGTTGAACTTCACAAACGACTGCCCCTAGCCTAGGCCGTAAATCCTACTTGCCACCCTGTTATCCATGCAAGTGTACTGTGCTCACATCTAAGGTATCCTGACACAATCCATCCTGACAAGTAACATGTCATGACCACACATTCAATGGATTGTCCAGTGATGGTATGAGTTGCATACAAGGTAAAAAGCCACACTCCACAACAATGTTCCCTCTAATTTTTTTCCTCTGTGTGCGGCAGAGTAAGGTCTCTGTGCGCTGCAGCCAAGGCTATGTGCGCCAAGAACCCAACCGCACGTGTAGACCAGGGCTTTAAGTGGGATGAAAAAACAAGGGGGTCTCTCAAAGTTGCGTGACCGATGCAATTAAGGGCGTGGCTTTAAAGCAATTAAGCTAAAAATCTGTGCTTAGCATAGTGTGCCACCGACTGATATTTTGCTTCTTCTGCCATTGCATCCAAATACATAATACAAGTAACATTACACCTACAAGAAGCCAGGACTATTGGCTTTGTCAAGGGTTGTTTGTTGCATAAAGTTGTATATAATATTGAAAATGCTTCCGCTCTTGTGGTAGACGTTGTGGCTTAATGCTCGAGGTGCCGACTTAGGAGATGGGTTTTGAGTATCGGGTCAGCTTTACATCCTGTGATTCTGGGCAAATCAATTAATCTCCCCATGCATACCAAAAAAAAAAAATCAGGTAAAGCGCTCCAATACTTTTGGGTTGAGTTAACACTATATAAAAACTTGCAGCATTTCTTTTCTAAATGCGGGGCTGATGGTTTGCCTTTTGAAAGTATTTATGTTAAATACAGCCCTTGACGGGCGCTGTGATTAACATAAATACTTTCAAAAGGCACACAATCAGCCCCACAGCCGCGCTCTAGTTAGAAGAGAAAGGCTCCCCGGATGTGCTGTGTGTGTGCGCTTCACACACAGCACTGCATGCTCGGGAAGACAGAGGTGCGCGCACACCTTACAGTGAACAGTGGTTATAACTATGGCACAGAGTCTCCTGGCCACTAGGAGCAAAAGGCCTGCTGTTTGTAAATGTGACACTTTGAAATGGGAGAGAATTTTAATGAAGAGTTAACCATTAAGGTAACTTTTAATTTTAATTTTCTCCCATCTAAAAGCAGTCAGAAACATCATTTTGTTCACAGCTCCAATATTGAGTTGACAAGGACTTTTATTTAAGACTTAAACACCTCAGTGCTTCCTTTGTTCACCTCTGTGCCCCAGCTGCAGCCTGGGTCATACATCTGACTGAGAACTGCTTGTTATCAGGCCCTGTTATCTGCAGCCTGATGATAATAGTGTAAAATAAGCACAGCCGTACCTTAACTTTAAAAGGAAAATATGACCTTGTGCTTTTTTTAAATATGAACACAAGGCTGTGAGCTACTCTGAAGGTGTCTGGGAGCTATGGGTAGCTCCCAATTTACTTGTATGAGACACATGGTATAGAGACTACAGAATGTAAATGAGCCACTATGAGCCAGTTCACTTTTGCTTCCTGTCATTGCCTTCATAAACCATGGGAGCAGGAGCCACATCATTTCTGGACAAACGTACTCAGGAAATATGGCTACCTCCTCACACCTCACAAGCCAGAACCCTGACTGTGGGCGTTCCACAGGGTTCGGCTCTTAGTCCCACCTTGTTTACTATATATCTGACACCCTTGGCTACTCTTGCTGAGTCCCTGGGTGCAAAAGTCATCTCCTACGCAGATGACATGCAGCTTCTTTTCGCCTGTAAAAAGGGAAATGACCTCGATGGGAAGCTTATCTCTCGGTGTCTCGCCAGGGTGTTCCATTGGCTGGACATGCACCATCTGAGGTGCAACCCGGATAAAAGCGAAATTGTGATTTTCGGAGATGTCCCTCATAATTTAGTGGAAACCTGCTGGCCGAGCGATAAACCCCACCCTGGCTCCCCCCAAAATTGTGTACAGAACTTAGAGATTAAAATTGACCGCTCCTTCTCCTTCCAACCGCAGGTTCAAGCCCTCGCTGGCTCTTACATCATCATGCTCCGCATGCTAAAAAAAAATTCTACCTCTTCTATCAGAGTCTGCTGGGAGAAAGGTAGTGCAGGCCCTGATTACTATGGTAATGCTCCTTATCTTTGTCTCCCTGACTATCTCCTTAACAGACTGCAGGTGATGCAGAACGCAGCGGCGAGACTGCTACTCAGACTCCACTGGCTCCCTATAAAAAAAGAGGGTTGCCTTCAAGGCTATTGTCCCAATGCATAAGGCCTTGCATGACACGGATGCGGTCTATCACAGAGCGAGGATCAGCAAATGTATTCCAGCACGCACCCTGCGCTCTTCCTCTGCGCTGCTTGCAAAGAGTGCTCCTGCATCAACCGCCTTACAATAGGCGGGAGATCTTTTTCTAAATTGGCTCCACTCAACTGGAACAAACTTCCAGTCGACCTTCACTTAGTAGACAACCTGGACATCTTCAAGAGGAAGCTTAAGAACTGTCTCTTTAAATAGTCAATCTGGTGCCCAGTCGAATGCCCACTGCCTAAGCGCCGGGACACTGTGCTGAGTATCTGCACGCTTTACAAACCAGATTAACTTAACTTACTTAACTTAATAGGGACAGTGCTAGAGCATCCATTGAGAAAGCCACTGCGAGCCACTTCTACCCCTGGCTAGCCCCAAATAAAACATTTAACACTCTACTGAAAGATGCAATTGAGACAGAACAACATACATTCTGTTTAATTTTAAGTGATAAATGCTGCTGTACTTATCATTTACTGGCATGATAACGTTTGCTTAAAATGAATCATGCTAATCAGCCAACACACAATTTCCTGGAGGTGATTGAGGTAGTCTTGGGTGCATGGGTGTTTTACTGTTTTTATTGATCGGTTTGTACTGTTGGCATTATGGGCCTTTACATATTAATAACTCTGTCTTGGTAATTATAGGTGGACCCCTAACAAATTGGTGACATGTGATCCTTGCAGCATGGATGACCCTTTCCCAAATTGTTCGCTGCTTGCTACACCTGCTGTTTGTTTCTTCATTGTTGTCATTTTGAAATGTGTGCCTCAAGCGACAACCTTAAAATTTCAATTTTTGCACCATTTTGACATTTCTAGAAGCCAGAAATACAGACACAAATCTGTTTATTTATGTGTGCGGGGGGCAGAACTCAGCATACAAGGGGTTATTGTGTGTGATGGCTTGGCTCACCACGGTTTGTATAAAATAGAACCGGTGAGTGTGGGGGCTCGGTAATTGGCATCCGATCCAACAGTGCTTGAAATGGAAAAATAAAAGTGCAGGTACTCTGTAACAGAGTACCTGCTTGTTTCTGAGAAGTGCCGGTACTCTCCAATTAAAGCCCCCAGACTCACCGGTTCTATTTTATACAATCCGTGGCGAGCCCAGCCATAACACACAAATAACCCCTATAGTACTCCTTTAATCAAGCGTGTTTCATTCCTACCTCCCCCACCCCTCTCTTTTCTCATTGCCTCTTTTTCACAGTCATTGTAGCGCATACCCTAAAAAGTCTGCAGCTTTTAATAAATTCTTTTGCAGATTTTATGGGAAAGAGGAGTATGAACATTATTATTGCTAAAACCTTTACAATGAGTTGTGGTTGAGCAGGAGGGAAACAACACACCTTTTTCATTAAAGGGAGTAAGCTACAAAATACTAACACCTTTAGCTACCTGGGGATCCAGTTTTCATCTAAACTGGACTAGAAGTGCTACAGGGGGATCTGTGTTTCCAACATGATCAGGATTAATGAAAGGTTGATGCGGTTTGCCTCTATGTTAGGAAATAAACCTATTGCCCAGATGCTCACCCTTTACAATGCTAAAGAATTTCAACTGCAGTGTATGTCGCAGGGATCTGGGCTATAGTGGAGAAGAGTGTTTTACAAACAACAGAAAATGCCTCTTTAAGGAGACCCTGTCATTATCTTGCTCTATCCTGGCATTCATTGTGCATTGGGAGTTGGTTGTTGATTTCCTCTTGTATATCCTTGAAACTACACCCCTACTATTGTGACGATCTGTTTGGTCCAAACAAGAAACTTGGTTCACCAAGTTAAGTCTTAAAGACTGTATGGGCCAAGATATGATGAATAGAATCCCGTGGTTATGGAATAATAAACATACACTTTTGGGTTTGGACCAGGCAGAGAAGGACCTGCTGTCTCACCCAGAGGATATCTTAAGGCATTCAAAAAAATAAATCAAAGAGCATGTTCTTGAGGCATGCCGTGGGAAGAGAGAACAAGCAGACCTCCCAAAGGTAACAGTGGGGCGGTACACAGCATAGAATGAGCAGTATGGATGTAAACTGTACCTTAGTATAGTCAATAATGCACAGCACAGGTAGCTTTTGATTTGCTTTTACCTTCTCATCTTTCATTATTTGACTGTATTCCCAAAAAATGAGGGCTGGGGCACAATTACCATAAAATGTCCCAGTGATAACCATTCAGTCCACTGAGCACATAGCATTTTTTTGTAAATTTTATCTGATCCCCAGAAATCTCTTCTTAAACCCCTATTTTCACAAGAGAGAATTATTTACCATCAGGTGGCTTTTAAATTTTTGTATGAACTAGGGAACCCAAATGTATGCTGTAGGGTTGCCCTGTTTTTTTCCAGAGCAATCTGCATTAGAGCTCTTTTAGATGATTTAGGAAACCCGAAAACTTAATAAGGGTTAATGTACAAAAATGTTATTACTGTGACTTGTTTTATTGGTGATAACATTAGGGCTTTATGGTTAAATATAAACAGTGTCAGAAGAACTCAATTTTAACCATATGGCTATCATTTGATTTGGTGCATCCATGCATGATGTTTGTATATTATTCTATTTTATTCATGTTATATGTCTTGGCACAGTGTGAATTTTGGTTTTAGGAGATTTATGTTTTTAACAATACTGTAAATAATTTATTGTAATATTTTGTGCTTTTATGGCTCAGAAAACTTGTGCCAAATAAAGCTTTTCCGACTGACTGAACTGAGTATAACTCTTTCTAATTATCGCTTTGTTTCTTGTCCGACTTGCATCAAAAGGCCTTTTCCCTTCTTTGTTCTCTCCGTGCGCTAGTTGGCCAATAAGGAAAATAATGCAGCCTCCTATGGCGCTATCTGGGGCATCAAATTTAAGGACAAATGTTATCGATAATTAAAGAAAAAAAAAGGAAAAATAAATTTGCTGGCTTCATTTGCACGAGTCTTCAACTTCCCCATTTGCTGTCAGGCTATTTAGGTTCAGCCCTGTCATCTCCCTCCAAAAATAAGAATTTCATCATATTTTAGGATTAAGAGTTACTTTTTTACATTTTGCTAGATGCAGCTTTAGCTTTCTTGCAGTGCTTTCATCATCAATACACAAACAAAGGAGCACTGGGTCAGCCACCTTAGTTATTGACTGTTGTGAGAACAATTTAAATGCTGATCAGCCTAAATAACCTTCTTATGCCCAATGACTAGAAACAAAATAAACCCAGTCAACATACTCACTCTCCTGTTGCAAATGTCCTTCACTATTACTCTTATCAATATGCTTTTCTTCTTCTGCACCATTTAGCACTAAAATATGTGAAGAAAAAAAACAGTGATTTGCAAAAACGCCTGTATGGGTATTTTCTTTCAAGGCGAGCATACAGAGGTCCAAAGGTTCTTCTCAGGCAGGAGAAAAATCTGAATGTAGTATCTCAATCCTCAATAACCTACTTTTCAGGATATAGTACTGTGAGGAAAAAGCTAGTATCTGCCTCTAACTATGTGAAAGAAGGGTCTATTTAAAGAATGACCTCTGTTTGGCTCTCTAAATTCTCAAGTCTCAGTGGGATACCCCAATTAAAAAATGTGTACAGTAAGGAGACAGACAACTTCATTATTTGTATCACATTGCACAAACACACATGATGTCATATATAAGGACACCAGTGCTACCTAAGGGTCGTAATATGAGTTTGGCAGTCCTCCTGCTGCACCACCAAAGCTGGGCTGGCAGGAGGACTGCCAAGCCCATGATGGGCCCACCCACCCACCGGATTCTGAGTTGAATCCAGGGAGGGCAGATTGTGCTGTGGCAGTCTCATGGCGGCAGCTGTGTTAGGCTCATAGCAGAGCCATAACAGCAGACCGCTGCTGGGACAGCCCTGCAGCACATTCCTGCATGGTGTGGCATGCACCATGTCATGCATGCCACACCATGCAGGAACGTGGGTGCAATTCCAAGGGGGCACCACATGTGCCCCCCTTATGCACCCCGAGGCCCAGCAGAGGCCGGAGACCCTGGTAAAGCCGGCTTAGTTGCATCTTTGTCACTCTTTTCATGGTGGGCTACCCGCCTTGAAATGGGCAGTGGAAATGCAACTTGGAATATGCTCGGCAGAGCCGCAGTGGCACAACCAGCATATTCCTCGGCCCTTACCTCTGCGCCATCATTGCGACATCCTTGATCCCAGCAGAGGCGGTAATCCAATCGCCACACTCGAAATACAGCAGTCAAACCTGCAGTGGTGGCAGTGGTCGGACTGACCCTTTTAGTATGGGGGTCCTAGGACTGCCGTACTTGTAGCTATCCCCTTAGATTTAGAATGACTACTTTCAATCTTATTTTAAACCAACAAATCTCTAACTTTCTTTAGAACCAAAAAGAAAATGTGTTGACTTCTGAACACTACTAGGCATCAGACATCTAGTATGCAATCATAAGCATTTATATCATATTTCTGAAGATCTAAGCTCATCTTCACTAAGGACATTAGCGCATTCTTAATTTGTATGGCTACATTCATAAGAAAAAAAACAATCATTCATTAGCAACAGTAAAGATCATCATTGTAACAATACAAGTGTATGTATAGACACAACACCATCCTGCTCTTGCCTTTCACATTTAAAATAACACTGGCCGAAATAAAGACTCAAAACCCCAGCCAGCTCAGCTTTTTTCATAGAATTTCTTTCAAATATTTCCTAGAAAATGGCTTAACCCTGACGAATTTTAATCAGCCCTTTAAGAGTAATGTAGAGGAGACCCATAATGTTTATGTTAGACCTGTCAGCATTAGGGTGGTCTTCCCCCAAACGTGTTGTCAACTTACCTCCAATTTTAGTTGAAATTAGGTTTTTTGGGCCTTAAGAATGTGCACTTTTCAACTGTTAACCAGTGCTTAAGTGCTTCTGCTCACATATACCTAATTGGCACATTCAAGTTACTTATAAATCCCTTGTAGAGTAGTAATCTCTATTCCCAGGCCTGTAAATTAAATGCTACAAGTGGGACTACAGCACATATTGTGCCACCAACTTAAGTAGCACTCTAAAATATGTCCCAGGCCTGCCATTGCAGCCTGAGTGCAGTTTTAAGCTGCCATGCAAACTTGGCATTTAAATCCACTTGCCAAGCCTTAAACTCACCTTATATTACATATAAGACATCCCTAAGGTAGGCCCTCGGTAGCCCACAGGGCAGGATGCTCTGTAATTGCAAGGTTAGGCATGCAGTTTTAATTTTTACATGTCCTGGTAGTGAAAAATCCAACATTTGTTTTTCATTACTGTGAGGCTGGCCTCGTCCAGAGGATAACACTGGGGATTCCTTAATACATGTAATAAGCTGTAATTCCTAATTGGGAGCAGGCAGCTATATCATATTTGGTACATATGAAACTGTAATAATAAACTCTTGTTAAGGGTAAAGTTGGATTTTTCATTACACTTTTAGAAAGCTGGCATTTTCCTGCCCTCACCCATTTGTCTTGGATCACATAACTGGGAGTACCCAGACAGTCATACAATAGAGGTATCAGGTGTGCCTCAAAGTATGGGGAGGAGACCAGGACCAACCTGCTTGTCTGTCCTCCTGAGGAGCATTGCTGGACCGATTGACCTCGCTTCTTCTCCAGCTACACTCTTCTCCACAGCAGCAAATCCATTTCAGCGGTCCTTCATCAATGATGTCTTATGAGGAAACAGTAACCTTTGTCTTAGATTAGCCTTCTTCCTAATCTCAAAGGAGGAGAATTCAATTAGATTCATTGCCATATGATGACATCCATCCACATCTGACTCTGTTCTTAATTAGTAAGTGAGAACCACTCCACTTCATTCATCAGACCGGATCCGCCTGTATGCAATTCATAATTTCTGTGCGAGGAGTAGGAGGGCATTTTTATTCCCCTTCCTAATATGTTGCTCATTCACTGAATCTGTATTACTGTCCATTTAAAAGTTCTCCTTCATGTTGAAATTCCTGGAAATGTGTCAATATTTTAAAGTCAGAACATCTCTTTTATTTCAAGAATCTAGGTATTTTCTTCCATCTGCTCATGCCTAGGCATTGTTTACCACACATGCCTACCTGCATTGGTCAAAAGGAAGATGTTTTTGGAAAGATGGATGACCCTACACAATAGTGTGACATAAAGGTAGAGAGGGAAGGGATTGTTAATTTTAGTATGTACTGATATATCCTGCAAAGTATTTCCACATTTGAAAGCAAGTCGAGGAAGAGGTACTTTTTTGTCCTCTGCATTCAGGTTCCTCAATTGAAGCTTAATATTTTTGACCCTGTCCTAGAGTTGTACGTCAAAACTAAAACTAGACATTCATTATACAGTTTCATTTTTTTGGGCTTTAAAACGTTCATGTGCATTACTTTTCACTCTCTAGTAAGCTCTTTTCACTGCCTTTTTACATTAACACCTCCCCTCTAGTTTGCATTTTTTCACAAGACCAGAGGCTTCTATTTTTCATTGACTTCTTGCCTTTAATCAATGAATTATTAAATCTCCACCGTTTAGGAAGAGTGGAATTTGGAAGGATGTCTAAATGTACAGATACCGGGGCGTGATCGGCGATCAATATGGAACCAATATCCACTATTGGTGGAGGATTGAGTTACTTGGTGTGAAACAAAAACATAGTCAATTCAAGATTGTATATGATGTACTGGGGAAAAAATGTATACTCCCTTAAAGTAGGGTTGCATAGTCGCCAGGCATCATTAAAGTAGCGTCTTTGCAAAGCTTGTGCAAAGGTTTTTTGTTCTTTGTTTGAAATGTCATGGGATGAGGAATGTCTGTCAAAAAATGGCTCAGCAGGTAAGTTGCAATCACCAGCCAGAACTAGATTGTCATCAGGATATTGCCAAAGCTTCTGTGAAATTAGAGACCAAAATTGACAATCAGGTGCATTAGGAATATATATGTTGAAAAGAACAATTGGAATCCTATCAATATACACTTTACGTAATAGCCATCTCCCCTCCTCAACATTTTCCTGAGAAACCAACTGAACTTTTAAAGATTTATGACACAATATTATGACTCCATACTTTTTCCCCATAGCAGACAAAAATAATGATTTCACCCACCCACCCCCTCCGCAACTTCATAGATTCAATATCCTAAAGATGAGATTCCTGCAAAAAAGCTGTGTGTGTGTTAAGCTTTGAGTGAGTGAGAACACGTTGTCTTTCAATTGGAGAATTCAAACCCTTGACATTCCAGGAAACCATTGTCAAAACCAATGAGAGAAGATAAATTAAAGACAACAATCAGACAATAATTGAAAAAGAATATAGCAAAGCCACATAAGTCATAGAGGAAAAAACCATCCTAGAAGAGATAAGAAAAGGTAAAAGACCCATAAAAAGAAAGGAAGAAGGAAAAAGGAAAGAAAGAGAAGAAAAGGAAAAAGAAAGCCAAAGAGAGAAAAAGAAAACACCAAACACTAGTACAGCAAAAACAGGGCAAACAAACAACAAGAAAGGGTGACATGCCTAGCAAAAACTTGATGAAGGTGTGGGGGGGACCACATGGAAAAGACATCATGTCCAATCCACAAGGGGCAACATGGCACAGAAGGGACGGTGCGACAAGCAACGGGGAACAAAGTCAACCATAACATACAAAAAACACCTGTAAGGAAAAAAAAGAACAATATATAATTACCTTCAAGTGTTGTGCTAGAACTACAAAACTCATCAACAGTAATAACATAATATAGTCTTGTAATGGCAAAAAATGAACAAGCAAATTTAACAACAAAATGCAGTCATGTTGTAGAAGTTGAGGGGAACAACATCCATGATGTCCGCTTTGCAATAAGTAAGGAAATCCCTCAAATAAGATGAGTCCTCATAGGTCGTTGTTTTATTGTTATGGGCGACTTTAAAAAGCAGGGATGGAAAAGCCCAAACTGGGCTCCTGTTGAATGGAAGGCAGGTCTAATACACAAAAGTATTTTTTCCTGTCTTCTGTATTCTTGGCATAGTCCTGGGAAATATATATAGCATGCCCTGACCAGGAAATCTGTTTAAGACGTTGAACAGCAAAAATAACTTGCATTAGTTCTATATACTCCAAAAAGTACAGGATGACACCTCTAGGTATTTTAGGAGGCAAAGCAGTCAAAGGAGGGCTACCCAATATGTGCGCTCTCTGAATGTTAAATTGCATACTTTTTGGTAATTGTAAGATCTGAGGCAAAAACGTTTTTAAAAAGAGATGGAGTCTGCCCCTTCTGAGCCCTCGGGAAGACCATAAATGTGCAGGTTATTCCTCCAATTTCGATTTTCAAGGTCTTTGACCTGTCTATGTAAAGAAAAAACCTGTAGCTGTAGGGAGTTCACTTTAAAAGACGTGTTGTGAAACGTGTGTGATTTGTTGCTCTGCCAAAGACAGACGTTCCTCCATGAGTGACCATCTGTCACTGAGAGACTGTAGATTGGCATTAGCGCCCTCCATAAAAGGGCCTAGAGCTCTAATTTCCTCTAATAAAAGGTCTAGAGAAGCGCCAGGTAAAGACTTTAGGGTGATTCTGATCTTGCTAGGAAAACCCTTGATACGACTCGGATCCGGTGGGCTTTCCTAGCGTATTGTGCTGTGAGAGTCCAACCGAACGAGTATGATGCACCCGTATGGTGACGGACTCAGTTCGCTCAGACTCCCATTGAACTCTATGGCAGCCTGTATACCGAACGGGTACACAGGCTCCCATAGCAAAAAGGGCTGGGTGGGGAAAAACGTACACCCTGTGGCGGGCACCCCATGGTGCCCGCCACACTGTGCATGCTTGGATCGGGGACCCCTGGACACCCCCGTGACCGATTAGTTGGGCCCCCAAAGTCCGATTCCCACAGCCATTTCTTCTCACTGAGATCGAGTCGATATGGCTGTCCGAATCGTGCATCGTACTCCCTCGTTCGGAATCAGGCTCCATTGCATGGCACGATTCGTCTGCGAACGAGTCGGATGGACAGGATTGGGTTCCGGAAACAATTTGGTTGACGCAGGCGAGATCTTTGCATCGTACTTGGTCGTTCGGAACGGGGGACGATTCGGTCGGAAACATAGGCTCCGAATCGGATTTGTATGTTCTGGAACCCATCTGGAGGCCTTCCTAACGACATCGGAATCCGGCCCTTTGTAGGCAAAGGTGGGTACTTTATAAGCCTATTAAGTTGTGCCTTACTGACATGGGTTTGAGATGGCAGGGCAGTTGAGATATGAGAAGAAATGGAACCAGACCATTTATTTGAAGCAGGATTCTCCATTGCAATGGGTACTGGTTGTGCCGGCAAGGGACTTTGTGATTTGCCCACTGAAGAATTAAATGTAGGTTGAAAAGTCTTTCACCAGCCTATAAATTAGAGTCACACAAAATGGGAGTAAGAACACACTCAGTGCAAAGCAATTATTCCTCCAGCACAAACACTTCGGAAACGTATGCAGCAAATAGAAATATCAAAGCAAACATGCCACTGAAAAGGAGACCCAGAAGAAATACTGAAATTCCATCAAAAACTTTGTTAAAAAAATAGCTTGAAACCTTTTTTCTACAGGGTCAATGCTCAATTAGTGTATTTAACTGAAGAAAATCGTCCTTAAATGAGAAAAATGTCATTAAAATGAGAACAAAATCAATCATGTGAAGAGAATGCCTTTTAGAGAGAAATAAAATGACTTTAAATGAGGAGGCAACTCAGAAGGAAGAAAATGGCTTTAAGTAAAAGAAATGCCTTTAATGGAGGAGTTTGTCAGTCATTTTCTATGAGAAAGTGACCTCTTATATGTCTCCCCACAGCTTGAAAAACATGTGTGTAGCAACCGCTACACATTACCCGTCATTTTCGGGGCGCATAGGGAAAACAAAGGGCGGAGGCCGCCGTCACACCACCAACATCAGCGCCACTGTCCAGGGCTTCAAGAAGACGCGCCCCTCTTCAGCGTGTGGTAAGCCAAGCCCGTCTATTTAGTAAATTTCTAGTAAATATTTGACACATGGAAATGGTTATGCTGGCCGTGCTGGATGAAATTAGGCTCAGGGCCGATAAGAAAAAACCATGTGCCCTGGTGTTGCTTGACCTATCCGCGGCATTTGACACAGTCAATCACGACCAACTTTTGTCACGGATTTCGGAGTTAGGCATCCAGGACATGGCCCTTAAATGGCTTACGTCCTTCCTCTCTGACCGTTCACAGAGAGTACAACTGGCTGACTATGTGTCTGACTCCGGCAATCTCTTGTGTGGGGTGCCACAGGGTTCAGCGTTGTCTCCTCTTTTATTCAACGCCTACCTCCAACCTCTGATAGCCGCACTGAATCTCATGGAGTGCCAGATCTACAACTATGCGGATGACACTCAAATTATCATCCAGATAGAAAACGCCCGGCTGCCCACTTTCGAATGCAAAACATTCTAAAATATACAGTTAACTGGATGACGGCCAATTCCCTCAAAATTAACCCTGATAAGACTGAGGTACTGGCCATCACCACAGACTCCAGTCCTTGGAGTGACCTTTTCTGGCCACAAGAGTTGGGCGCAAATCCTGAGCCAGCCTCGGCCGTAAAAAGCCTCGGCATTAAAATTGATGCCAAGCTGTCCATGACGCAACAGGTATCTGCCGTAGCAGGTACATGTGTTGGCTTGCTTAGACAGTTACGGAAGCTGGCCCCCCTTCTCACCTTTGCAACTCTTAGAACGGCAGTTTCAGCCTTGATAGTGTCGCGTTTGGATTACGGGAACTCCCTGTATATTGGCCTCCCAGGAAAGTTGCTTGCTAGATTACAGGTCATTATGAATGACGCAGCCAGATTGATTTTCAAACTGCCTAGGAGGGCTCATGCCACCCCCTCCTACTCCAGCTTCACTGGCTTCCGATCAGGCAAAGAATTAGATTTAAGGGGCTTTGCATTGCGCACAAAGCCATTTATGGCCAAGCCCCAACCTACATTAAGGATCGCCTGGCTACCTATACCCCTGGTAGGCCACTCACGATCCTCCGAGGCCGGCCTGCTGGCCTGCCCTCGTTTTAGTATGACCTCAAAAGGTGGCAGAGCCTTTTCAACTTTAATTCCTGTACTATGGAATCAGCTACCGGAGAATCTGCGGAAGGAACAAGCCCTTCTTCCCTTTAGAAAGAAGTTAAAAACGCTCCTCTTTGTGGAAGCTTGGGGCACAACCTAATCATTTACATCTCCTTCACGTGCTAGGGCAGGGCTCTCTCTCATAGCGCTTAGAGACCGGTCGGTGATAACGCGCTTTATAAATGACAATAACATTAACATTAACATTAACATTAACATGTAAGGCAACTACAACAGCGCTTTGCACATCACATGTTCTAAAACATTGCAAAAGAGAAATGCATGTTACTCTTTCTTTTCTTTGATCTTGGTGACAAACTCATGGAAAACGTACAAGGCTGGTCAACCTACTATAGTCTTTTCCTGTCCTATCTCAAGGATGAGGCACTTAGGACTCGTATTAGCTAGGATCTAACTTTAATTTCAAAAGATCAACATATTATGCCTAATCACAGTAACATTTTTATCTGATCTGAGGAATTACTCACATTTGCCAACCAGACTCAAAATATGAACAAGCTAAACAATTTAACAGGGAATATTGATGAAGGCCAGGATAACTACATTGATTAGTAAAGTACTGAGTGACAATATCTGTGTTGCAAGGTAATATCCTATGAATGTGTCAATCTGTGTTAAGGTTACAAGTCTATTCAGAGTGAAAACACTCATTGTCATACAGTGAAACATTTGTTGATATTTGATAATCTAAAATGCTCTATATTTTAGAATTGCTATTTTATTTCTTCTGAAAAATACGAGAAACACTAAACATCCTTCTAACTTTAGTTCAAGTTGATAAACCAGGCAAGTAGTATTAACTCCCATTACAATATCCAGTTTAGACTATTTGCAGTCAGGGGTGTCGAACAATGTAGGTGTTAGTATTTTGTAATATGTCCTTTTGTTGTCGTGCTACTTGCCCAGGTGTATTGCACAGTAGTCCAAGACAAATAAGGGCATATTTATGTAGGTTTTGTGTCACCCTTGCATCATGCAAGGGAGCACAAGGGCGATGCAAAACCCAAGTTGGATTGATCAAGCCACGCAAGAACACCTTGTGTGGCCCTGACTGGCTTGATAAATCCGGAAGTAAAGCAACACAGCACAGATCACTGCTTTGCGTCACTCTGCCCTAGGAAGGCGTTCCATGGGTGGAGCAAGGGTGTTTCCATGCATCCACTCAGGAATTCGGGAGCATTCCCAGATTTAACATTACTGGTAGATCTGGAAATGCGTCAGAATGGTACGCCTTCCCAGGTGACGTGTAATGAGGAGAAATATCTGTATTTCTTCTCATTACTTCCTCTTTCTGTGTGTGTAGCACTCATGAAAGGAGGAACTAAAATGCCTCAGGGGATTGTTTTTGTGTTGGAAGGTGTCCCTTTCTGCACAAAAACAATCCTGCTTACAACGCAGGCAACCATGCACCATGGTGCAAGGGTGAGTAAATTGACGCTAGGCAGCACATTATGCGCCAGTGCTGGGAAATGACAGGTATATTGTTATGTATGGCACATTCTTGCCCTTTTATAACATGCATCGCAGCAAGGTGACTTGATGCGCTGTGTGATATCTTTGTAAATATACCCAATAATTAGTTGCCTAAACAAATAAACTCAAATGGCACATTTTGGTTTTGAATTATATATCCACTTTTGCCACGAGGCATAGTAATTAGTAATCCATTTACATATACATATATTTTTAGAGTAGGCAGATGGTGTTTTTCATCACTTTCCTTTGTCCAGGTTCTTGCTTGGAACTAAAGCTATTCGTTTATTCCTTAAGTAACCAGCAAATATGTATTTTATGCGTGCCTTTACATAGAAAACTTGCATATTTAAGATTATGGCCACCTGCTACATATTCCCAACTAGTCATTTTTCCCAATAGCCGAACATTACCCTACATAACTGAGGGCCATTGAAATATACCCTATAGAAGTTAGAAACCCATAGTATTGGAAGCCATGCTGTCGATTGGATATTGTATTGTATTGTAATTGCATTTATATAGCGCTTACTACCCCTGACGAGGCGTCGAAGCGCTTTTTTCGGCGAGTAGCACGCTACTCCGGGACCCATAGAGGATTAGTGTTGAATTAGTATAGTGAAACATGCAAGTACATTTTAAGTGATGGATAGGTTAGGCAGTTATTTGGATTTGGAATGATAGCAGAAGGATAGAGGAGGAAAAAAAGGTTTGTAGTTATATAGCGCTGGTTACCCCTGATGGGGTGTTGAAGCATGCTACTCTGGAAGCCCATCAAGGATTAGTGGTGAATTAATATGGTGAAAATATGAAAGTAGTTTCAGTGGTGGATATTAGTCAGTTATTTGGAGTGAGAAGGATAGCGGAGGGATAAAAGGGAAGAAAGGTTTGCATTCATATAGCACTTGTTACCCCTGATGAGTGTTGAAGCGCTTTTCTGGCGAATAGCACGCCACTCCGGAACCCATTAAGGATTAGTGTTGAACATTAGTCTAGTAAAAAATGAAGTAACTTTGATTAGTGGACATGTTATTCAGTTATTTGGGTAGAGAAGGGTAGGTGGCGGGATAGAAGAGGGAAAGAGGTTTGTATTTATATAGCGCTTGCTACCCCTGATGGGGTTTTGAAGCGCAAGTAGCACGCTACTCTGGAACCCAGAAGTATTAGTGTTGAATTATTATGGTGAAACATGAAAGTAATTTTAGTGGTGGATATGTTAGTCAGTTATTTGGATTGAGAAGGGTTGGGGAGGGTAGAAAGGGAAAAAGGTTTGCATTTATATAGCGCTTGTAACCCTGATGGGGTGTTGAGACGCTTTATTGGCGAGTAGCACGCTACTCTGGAACCCATAAAGGATTAGTGGTGAATTAGTATAGTTGAAAATTGAATATGTTAGACTGTTAATTCTGATTGAAAAGGATAGTGGAGGGATAAAAGAGTGAAGGATTTTTTAATTTTTTTATAGGTCTTAGCAGTAGGAGGGGAGAAGGGGGTTTGAGGGGAGGAGTCAGGGAAGAGTTTAGAAAGGTTTGTTTTAGGGCATCGGTATAGTAAAAGAGGTGTCCGATGATGCAAGGAGGGTAGAGTAGGCGAGAGTCTAGAAAGGGTTATTTTGGTGGTCATAGTAGTGGTATGGGGTTTGGGATAAATGAGTGTGGATGTAGAGGATATATTGATAGATGTATAGGATGAGAGATAGGGTAGTGCATTGGAAAGAGTAGTAGAAAGAAGTTTGAGATGAGTCAGAAGGTTGGGCTAGAAGATATATTGAGATAAGTATAGGCTGAGAACTAGGGTAGTGCCTTGGAAATGCTAAATTAGAAGAAAGTGATAAATATATAGATCCATAAATACATTGAAAGTATATAGATACATAAAGGAGGTAAGTATATGCAGATTAAAGATATGGATAGAGGCACAGGATGAGAAATAGGGTAGTGCATTGGATATGCTTTTTCAGGAGAAAAGTTACAGAGACACACAGTTCCAAGTACATGGAAGGTACATAGATGCACAATGGAAGTTAGTACATGTAGACCAAAGATGATATTTATTTATTATTATTATTATTTTTTTTTCTCTCAACAACATAATTATTGTACATGTTTATACAAAGCAATACACAAAGATAGGTACATGTCTATAGTGAAAACAAATGCTTATATACAGAGGGATATGCTGTAAATTTCTGTTTGCGTATGGTGCTTATGTGGGGAAAAGCCAATTCTTGAGTAGTTTTCTGAAGATAAGGTGGCTGTCGGTGGATCTTATGTTGGGGGTAAAGAGTTCCATAGTTTGGCTGCTTGAACAGAGAAGGATGTGCCACCCATGGTTTTTTTCTTGTATCTTGGGATTTTGAGGCGAGATGCTCCTTTAGAGCGGAGGTTCCTCTGTTGAATGTGTTTGGTGATTTTATTCCTGATGAAGAGTGGTCCCATTCCATGTATTGCTTTGTGGGTGATACAAAGCAGCTTGAACGTGGATCTTCTGGCAACCGGTAACCAATGCAGGGCTTTCAAGGCAGGGGATATGTGGTCTCGCGGTTTGATATGTAAGAGTAGTCTGGCAGCCGAGTTCTGAATCCGTTGTAGTCTTTTCATGGTCGTCAAAGGTGATCCGTGGTAGAGGCTATTGGCGTAATCGAGTTTGGACAGGACAAGGGAGATGGTAGCTTGGACCTTGTGCGGAAATCCCAAATGAGGGAAAATTCGTCGCAGCGTTTTTATAGTGACAAAGCTTGATCTTGCTAGTTTGTCCACTTGGGCATTCATCGACAGCTTGGAGTCCATGGTCATTCCTAGGTTTCTTACTTCCTTCGATACTTTAGGTGGTGATCCCAGTTCATTAGGCCATGCGGCAAGCGGGTTGTAATGTTTCCAATCGCCACACGTGAGTATTTCCGTTTTTGAAGTATTCAATTTGAGATGGCTCCAAGTCATCCACTGATCCACGGCTCTGAGACAGCTGAAAATTGGTGATTTTCCAATGTCTTTGGGGCATTCCAGTTGAAGGAGTATTTGCGTGTCATCTGCATAGTTATAGCACGTGAGGTGAAATTTATTGATCAGTACTGGTAATGACTTCATGTAGATGTTGAAAAGCATGGGTGAGATGATAGAGCCTTGAGGGACCCCTGCTTTTGTGGAGTACGGTTTGGACGAGAAAGGTGGGGTATGGATGACATTAGTTCTGTTTTGAAGGTAGGACGCGATCCAGTCTAGAGCAGTTCCCTCTATGCCGGATTCATAGAGTCTTTGTTTCAGAGTGTCATGGTCAACCGTGTCAAAGGCAGCTGAGAGGTCCAAGAGGAGTAGCGCAGCAACTCCGTTGCGGTCAACTGTATTTTTAGGTCATCCCAGATGGCAAGGAGGGCAGATTCAGTGCCTCTCCCCGGACGGAATCCTGTTTGGAAGTCTGAGAGTATGTCATTCTCTTCAATGAATTGTGACATCTGGGCGAACGCTGCTCTTTCTACCAGTTTGCCCAGGAAAGGTCCATTTGTAATGGGTCTGTAGTTGTCAGGGTTCAGCGGGTCCAAGTTTGTTTTCTTCAGTAAAGGGCGTATGTGTGATTTTTTAAGTTCTTCTGGAAATATTCCGGTCGTGAAGGAGTTGTTGATGATTCTTCTTACTGGAGTGGCAGCAGAGGTTGTTAAAAGAATTGTCTTGAAAATTTGTGATGGACAGGGGTCAGAAGGGCTGCTGGCAGGCCTGCTTGCTTTGACCAGGTCCATAAATTCATCGTGTGAGATGTGTTGGAAGGAACGGAGAGGCTTGGTTAGAGTATTCTTGGATTGTTGTTTTGTACAAGGGTTAGTGCTGGTGCTTTGTTTCTGTTTTAAGTATGAGTCCAACGTGTTTGCTTTGTCCGTGTAATGATTTGCCAGTTTGTCTGTGAAATCTTGAGTAACAGGATGAGTTCTTTCTAGGGAATTTGGTTTGCGAAATTCATTGAGTATTTTATAGAATTCTTTATTTGCACATTTAGCGTTTTGAATTCTGTCTGAATAGTACCTTTTCTTAGCTTTTTTGATAGCCGACTTGTATAATCTGTTAATTTTTTGTAGGTGAAGTTTGTCTTGTTTGGAGTTTGTTTTGAGCCAGGTACGTTGCAGCTTTCTAATTTGTTGTTTTATGTCTTTTATTTCTATGTTTCTCCAAGGCGCTTTTTTTCTTTTGTTCTGTTGTGTGGTTTTGAGTGGTATCAGGATGTCAAAAGCTTCTTGTAGCCACTCATATAGTTTTTGAACAGAATTTATTGTTTCTAGATTTGTACTTGATGTTAGTTGTGTTTCTAAGTGTTCCAAATTGAGTTTGTTCCACGGCCGATAGGTGGATGGATGTAAAGTAGTTTTAGGTGAGTCGCTTAGTGTTGTTTTATGTTGGAAAGCAAGCAAGTGGTGGTCTGACCATGTGACTGGAGTTATAGTTTGAAAGGTAACTAGTTCAGTATTAGCAAAAATGACATCTAGTATATGTCCAGCGGTGTGTGTCGGTTTGTGGACAATCTGATGGAGGTTCAGTGCGTCTAGGCCAGTGATTATTGTTTTTGGATGGGTCATATTGGGTTTGTCAAACCAAATGTTGAGGTCACCCAGAACGCATAGGTTGGAGTGTATTGTTATCAGGTTTGAAACTGTGTCTAGAAGTGCGTCTGGGAATGTCGCCTTGCTAGGTGGAGGTCTGTAAAGGAGCAGGAAGTTAAAGGAGGAAGACGGTGTAGGATTGCATCTTGTTAGAAGAGCCTCACAATTCTTTATGGAGATGTCGTCAATTTTTGTGATCTGTATTGTTTGCCTGAATACAACAGCTAGACCACCTCCTTTTTTGGCTATACGATTTTGGGTGATTGTTTGATAGCCTAGAGGAATGGCTTCATGCAGGACTGGAGCCATATCATCTCCCAACCATGATTCAGTTATGAATAGTATGTCTGGTTTTGCATCTGTGAGAAGGTCGTAGATGTGATGTTTGTTTTTAGAGAGGGATCGAGCATTTATTAGTAGACAGTTTAGAGAGTGGTCTTTGGTGATTGTGAGACTTTGTTTTGTAGAAGAGTGGTCAGTAATGTGTGGGTTTGTAGCAGGTGTGTTTTTAGAGCTGGTATTAGCTGTATTAGGATAGCAATTGTGTAGCTGTTCTATATCATGTTCCTCATCCAGCATGCTAAGAAGGCATTTTGATGGGTCTGCGTGTGTATGTGGTGGAGATGGTGTTTGAGAGGGAGTAGGAGTACTGTGTTGTTTTTGTGGTGTAACATTGTGAAGTAGACATGGGGAAGCGAAGTTGTGAGGTATGGCATGTTGCTTATATAGTTTGCGTGTGTTTAATGCGGAAGGTGTATGAGTCAGGGTTGGTGGTGCAGCATGTTGGTCATGTAGTGAATATGGCACATGTCAAAAATATTACAATAAAGTGCATCTGTGTAGTACAACCAGAGACACTTAACATCCTATTTATCTCCGTTAGAGCATTGCCTGATATGTTGGAAGCACCATTGTTTGTTTTACAAAAAATCTACAGATAAGCATATTTTAAGTTTAGTAACAGCCTGCCAAATAATGACAAGCTGAATTTTGAGCAGAATGTGAGGGGCACACATCTTGCTTTGATCCATTACAGAAACAAACTCCAGATCTGAACGAAACAAATTATCAACACTCAAAAACCTTTCACGTTTTCACCTGAGTGATATCATTCCTTAAATCAGGCATACGCAGACACACAATAGAGCCTGACGCCCCATAACTCTTTTGTGGATTTGCAGCATACTTTCAGGAGGTGGCAGTGCAGACCACCGAAGACATTATAGCCCAGATTTACCACATTTCTTGCAACTCCATGATGCCCGAAAAATAACTGTGTTGCTCTAAGTGACATTTTTTTGCACAGTGCCAAATGTATCATGTTTCAATAGTGAGGATGAAATGTCTGGCGCACATGCTAACAAATCTGCCCACCAGTTGTATCACACAAATAATAAATAGCACTGTGTAAACCAACTGTGCACCAGAATGTCCACAAAAATGCAAGAAACTACTTGTAGATTTGGAGAACACCAGAGAAGACACCAGGACCACCAAAATTGCTAAATTGTGTAAACAGACCTTACAGGAAAATATTGGGACCAGGAAGCCCAAACCAGTGAAAGCAGGTGGATGATGATGAACATTAGAGTTACGGAGGTGGAATTTCTCTTTAGTGAATCAGTAAACAGCAAGACAAATTGATTACACAATCAAATCTTAACCTTTCAAAAAATGCCCAGAGGGACATCATTCTGAAACAAATTGATGATATAACACCAAGTAGAATGACTTTGACTGTCGATGAGATAAATAAACAATGAACAAAAGCAAGGGGTAATGGTCGCACTCTGTGTTAATCTGTGGGTTATCCGGTTAAATCAATGTAATTGACGGTCATCTGGGTTTGGGTGCTACAGAGGGTCACCTTTGTCCAACAGGTGAAAAATCACAACTAGAAACTGAAAGCTCTTCACTCGAAGAGACAGCTCTGATATGCACTCTAGTGCGCAACAGGATGCGCTTTATAATGTAGAAAATGAGTTTTTTACAACAATGGTACAAGAAGTTTCCAAAACTGAGTTTTATTCACTCATAGTCCAATTATTATCAAATATTTTATCGTATCCTTCTTCAGGAGGGTAGGACCCGAAATGCATCGGGGATAACACGTTTCTGTGACCAGATAATTTTGAAAACAAGGAAAATATGGAAAAACCTACAGTATTACATGTCGTTGCATGTTGACATACGATAAAATATTTGATAATAATTGGACTATGAGTGAATAAAACTCAGTTTTGGAAACTTCTTGTACCATTGTTGTAAAAAACTCATTTTCTACATTATAAAGCGCATCCTGTTTCGCACTAGGAGTGCATAACAGAGCTGTCTCTTCCCGAGTGAAGAGCTTTTCAGTTTCTATAAATAAACAATGAAACAGATCACCAAAATAAGGATTGCCAAAAAAAGGAAGGCAGGAGAGAACAGGTGGGGTATTAGACACCACTGACGATCTCACTGCAGTAGCAGACCTGCTGGCTACTGCCATAGCGCCAGAATTAATAGGCAGACTTTAAGACTAGACACAGCTGACTTTGAGCAACAGGCAACCCCTGGTAAGCAAATCAACACACACATATGTAACTAACGGGCAGATGAAAAAAGGGTTTTAGCCGTTGTAAACCCTCTGATTTGGGTAGTCAGAGGGTTTGCTAATGCTAAAACCCCTTTTTAAATGTGGAAGCCCATTTAATGATTTGGAAAAGGTTTTAAGAATTGTGAGATTAGTTTAGGAAACTACACTGAATCGGTATTTGGAAGGGGAGTATTTAAGGGCTGCCCTTTTAAATACTGATTCCTTATGGTATGTATTAATACGCTGCAACCGAAATGTGGTTGCAAACATTAATATTTTACTGACTACACAAAGGTATTGGTAACCCATTCACAAATGGGAAGCAATACCCACAAGACTCCTTCCCTTTGTGAATGTTGCAAAACATATTTTCTATGATAGACAGTGGTCCATGGAACCACTGTTTACTCTTAAAAAAGTTTGTGATATGATACATTTTTTTTAAACACATCCCAATTTCCTAGCTGCATTTAAAAAAATTATTGCAGTATTTAAAAGCAATCATGAACGCAGTGGTGTGCTGACCCAGCCGGCTACCATCCCTGTGATGTCAACATTTTCATAGTTAGTCAGAATTTGATACTTACCTCATAAATAAATAGATAGGTCGGACTCTGACCCACTGCGATTCAGATTTTTTAGAACCAACCTATCAGTATATAGTTCGGTTCTTAAAAATCTTTACTAGTCGCAACTTGCCACAGATATTTTGTGACCATACATTAATATATATGGCACTCCAGATCCTTTTTGGTCAGATGCAAATACCATACCACAGATCCCATAGTTGAGGACAGCACTCTAGTTAAGAGTTTGGGAACAGGCTCTTGAGTGCCTGGCTCACAGTGCGCTATGCCTCTGTGTGCATTTCCACTTCATCAAATTTGTGTGTCTTTCAAGGCTGCAAGTATAATTAGGAAGCCAGGCAGGTAAAAGAAGGTGTTCTAAAGAGAAGTCTCCATCCTAATAAGTGGATTTTTCACTCATCAGTGCTCGATTCTGCTTGCTTGTTTTATGGCTCGTTCTGTGCCTCATCTCTAATTGGAAAAAGCTATAAGCCCCCATTACTTGTTAGCACATTTGTACTGATGACTCTCAGCTCATAACCTCTGTTGAAAGAAATGTATTATTCTCTGAGTTAGATGCTGTGATGCTTGTGAGTGGCTTGTGAGTTACTCAGCAGAGTCTGCTCTTGCCTGGCCCTTTGTAATATGTTGTGAGTGCCTACAGAGACATTACTATCCTTTCTTGGTTGAATATTAGGTAGAGATGTACTAATGTTCATTTACTTTTTAGAACTGTTCTGCTTACTTATGGAGAAAATTAGTGGATAGGCTTTTTTTAGGGGATTTTTCTCTTGATCTGATATGCAAGTGTTTATTTCTAATAAATCAAGCCAGCCTGCAATTTGTTTCAATATTAATTCAAATCAGGTTAGTCCTAATTTAATATATATGCATTCAGTCAGCATCATAGAGAAATTAGAGCCAGACCCCATTAAAAATAATCATCATAATTACCTTATAAATGTTGTATTCTTAAGGGATAGAATAATGAAAGTGATTACTTACTCAAGTAATTATCTGACATAGGGAAATATCAATTTAAGAGTGACTTCATAACTATCAGTGAGAGGCATACAGCCATATGTGAAAGTAGCGAGGGTGGCTGTTCAGGCCATTAAATTGAGTAGTTATTTTCTGAAGTTAGTGAAGTGTAATCTTCAAAAAGATGTATTCCTTTTTTCTTTGTAGACTTTCCCTTAGACGATGTTGGCCGAGAAATATCAAACACAAGGATTTGGCTGTCTTTCTCTTCCATAAAATCCCACTAAACTTTCCCCTTCACTCACAGGACAATTACTTTTACTAATTACTGTCAGATTTTCAGGCGAGAGGGGAGTGGTGGAGCCAAGCATTTGAGCAAGGTCAACTAACTGAATGTTGGTGCTTAATTTAATTCAGTTTGTGAAAATAAGGCCAGCCCAAGTATTTTGTTCTCACCTGAACGGTATGAATCCACATGGTATTACCTTATCCAATTTACCTAAAATGATTCAAGAGATAGAGAAAGACAATAATGTGTTACAAAGGGAATATGCCTACTCACAAGACACTATTTATTTATTTATTTATTTATATAGCGCCTGAATCGACCCCCGAAGGGGTATCTCTGCGCTTCGGAAGGGCAGCATGAGTGTAGTGCCACCACAGCTGAATCAGAGACAGAAAAGAGTGGTCTTGAGCAGCTTCCTAGATTGTAGGTGGTCAGGACATTGTCTCAAGTACAGGGGGAGCTCGTTCCAGTAGAGGGGGCCAAGATGGGAAAGGGCCTTTCCCCCTAGTCTTGCCCTCCTAACTCGGGGAACCTCAAGGAAGTGTTTGGAGCCCGAGCAGAGAGACCTGGAAGGAAGGTAGGGTGTAAATTTCTCCGAGAGATAGGTGGGACCAAGATTGAATAGCGCCTTATGGATGGCACAGCAAACTTTACATTTTACCCGTTGGCGTATTGGAAGCCAATGAAGCTGCAAGAGAAGAGGGCGGGAGGCAGTCTTAGGGGGTGCGTTAAGGACTAGTCACGCCGCCGTTTTCTGGACTACCTGCAGTCTGCTGAGCGAAGTCTCATTAGCAGAGATCAGCAGACCATTGCAGTAGTCCAGACGGCTTAATATAAGTGCCTGAGTCAGAGTCTTCCGAGTTGAATCGGGAAGCAGAGGAAAGACTCGGCGAAGTAGGCCCAATGTATGGAAACAGGTGCCAGCTGTCTGAGCAGCATGCTCCTTCAACGTAAGGGCTTGATCCAGACGGATGCCTAAGTTCTTAACAGTGGATTTAGGGGCAGGAGGAGCACCAACATCAACCGGCCACCATTCAGGAGACCATAATAAGGGGGCCTCTCCGAAGAGCAGAATCTCAGTTTTCCCAACATTACACTACTAATACACCGACCCAAATAATTGATCAAAATATAGGCATTTGTTACCCCGACAACAGGGTTTAATCTGTGGGCTTTACCTCCTCCCATTGATCCTCAACTCTGCACTATTCTTCAACTTTCTTCATCATCTTTATCTTCTTTGCATTTAAATAATGTGGATCCAACTACAATAAGATTACAGACTGATCCAGTAGTGATATCTCCAGGAACTACACTGGCACCTCCTGAAAGATGTTATTGGTATGTAGATACGCTTACTAATTTGAAAACCATTGTCAGTTAAAAAAAATTGTTGACCCAGTGCCATTTGGAATGAACAATCTAAAGTAGTGTTTGTGTTATCCTGTCTTGGAGGAGTGGCAGCAAAATTGTCAATGTCCTTGTTAAACTGTTAAATAAATATTTAAGAAACTGTTTGCAAAACCTTCTTGTGGTCAATCAGTAGATAATGACCTACTGATATGAATACAAAGGGATCACATTTCTCCATGTCTAATCATCTTGTTGCTGAGGAAAATTTGCCAGAAGAGAAACGAGCCTCCCTCCTTTAAAGGTTAAATATGGATTAAAAGATCTTCTAGCTAAAATATTTGACCTTCCATAATCCTGTTCTGAGATTATAGATTAAGCAATTTAATTGTATCAGCATTTGCAAGAAGGCAAAGTAGAAAAGGGAAAGTTACACATAAAGAGACTAATCTTTAAAGAAACTAAGTCTGAAAGCTGATGGGGGGCTGGGTAATGTTGAACCAATACAGATTGGGAGTGTTCTGGTTCAATTTCAAGTGAAGAAAAAGAGTGGTGAAAAAAATCAAAGTGTCTATAAATTTAATCATGGGAAAATAGACACTTTCTTAAGGATTATTCTACAAAACTTAAGGTGGTGATGAGATCTTCAACATCCTCTCAAAAAGATTTGAGAAATTAGGGAACTTGCTTATGAAAGAGACCCTAATACTGACTTTAGAAGAAAGGGCCTTTCATAATTTTTGGAATCTTCTGGCAACGTTTACACAATCCAGTTATTGATTGGGAAACCAGGGTGTTTCTTTACTCCTCATTATGTTTAGTCCTGGGTGGAGCTCGTGGAATTTCACTCAGCAGAATTCAGCGGAGTCGCCAAAAAACTCAGTTGGATTCCGTGGAGTTCCACAAGCGGGTAGACTTACCCTCTATGTGGGACCATCCCTGTCATTTTGTGAAAGATTCAGGCCTCTTTCTATACATTTCGCTGCCTTGAATGCATTGCATCTCCAGACCCGGCTGTGGAGGGAGCAGGAGTCTCGGGCGCCCCATTCACTTAGGGTCCACCTCATCTATCAAGGGCCTAGACTCTGCCCGTGGACAGCAGCACTCTCTCCTATCGAACTGCTGGGACACAAGACAAGACTCCTCGGACCCAGTGAGTAGTGTACCCAACCCTGCCCTTTCCAACACAAGGTCACAGCTTCACCTCACAGACCTGGAACACTTCTCAGCTACATGCTATACTTTAACCCCTTCCGTGCTCAGGACGGCTCCCGGCCGTCCTAGCACCCACCCACGGGGGAAGTGCTGGTGCTCCCCCCGTGAGCCGCCCATGTACGTGCCCCCACCGGGGATTAGCAGGGGAAGCCCTTCCCCTGCCTCCCCCCGCTCCCCTTCCGCGTCATCAATGACGTCAGCGCGCGAGGCACGTTGACGTCATTGAGGGATTCCCAACGCGCTGGAAGCCATTTGCTTCCAGCGCGTTGGAGAACACGGAGGTAAGTTTCTCCTCGTGGGAGGGGGGCGATTTTTAAAAAGAGGCATCAGGGGAAAGGAAAGGGTTTTCCTTTCCCCTGATGCCTCCTTTGAGCATTCCTGCTGCACGATCGTGCGATCGTGCAGCAGGAATGCCCACTAGACACCAGGGATTTCTTTTTTTAAAAATGGAAACTGATTAACTGTTTGTGGGGAGCGGCCCCTTTGGCAAGGGTCGCTCCCCTGTTTGGTGGCAATTTGTTTTGGCTGTGTCTGCCCCCTAGGGGCAGATCGCAGCATTTTTTTAAAATTAAAGTGGCCCACTAGACCACCAGGGATATATTTATGGGGAGTGGCCCCTTGGGCAAGGGTCGCTCCCCCTGGGGGCATTGTTTTTGGCTGTCTGCCCCCGGGGGGGCAGATCTCTCCTTATTTATTTATTTAGTGGCCCACTAGACCACCAGGGATTATTTTGTGGGGAGTGGCCCCTTGGGCAAGGGTCACTCCCCCTTGGGGGCAATGTTTTTGGCTGTCTGCGTCCCCCTAGGGGGACAGATCTCGCCATTTTTTATGTAGTTGCCCACTAGACCACCAGGGATTAATTTGTGGGGAGGGGCCCCTTGGGCAAGGGTCGCTCCCCCTTGGGGGCAATGTTTTTGGCTGTCTGTTCCCCCCCTAGGGGGGCAGATCTCGCCATTTTTTATTTAGCGGCCCACTAGACCACCAGGGATTAATTTGTGGGGAGTGGCCCCTTGGGCAAGGGTCGCTCTCCTTTGGGGAGCATTAATTTGGCCGTTGGGGGGGGCAGATCGGTGGATTTGTTTTTTATATGGCCACTAGGCCACCAGGGATTGTTTTTTGTTATGTTGGGGAGCGGCCCCTTGGGCCAGGGTTGCTCCCCTTTATGGGAGAATGATTGGGGCCACTTCTGCCCTCTTTGGGTGGCAGATCAGCAGTATGTTTTTATGCCCATCTGCCCCCAAGGGCGGCAGAAGCCACTAGACACTATGGTTTTTTAAATTTTGGTGTTGGGGAGTGGCCTCTTGGGCAAGGGTTGCTCCCGTTTTACGGGGGTGAATATTATATTTATACTGGTAGGCCCACCTACCCCTTAGCTTGGTTGGTGGATTGCGTGTAGACTGGTGCATTATTTGCATATGTGATTGTAATGTTTTTTTCTCCTTTTTATTCTAGTGTTAGGCTTTTGATTCTTGTTTGCGGTTTCGGCAGTGGTTGTTCTGCAGTTTTGCGTAATTGCATTTATTTGGTAAGAAAAACATTTTTGTTGTGTTTACTCCAAATGAGTATTATTGTCATGCATGAATGAATTTTTTTGTAAGTGGTGTCATAATGGCAGCATATTTGTTAGTGTTCTGAGCATGAAATTCTTTGCGATGTGTTTTGCATTGTCTTATGTGTAATTTTTTTTCTTTTTCTTTTTTAGTGGGATATTGTTGATCCTTACTGTGTCTGTGCAGAGTAGGTGGTGGTGAGTCTAGCTGCTTCTGTCAAGTGAGTGGTATAGTGTTGGAGTATATAGGTCTTTGTGATAAAGCTACATTTTGTTTATTTCTTTTTTTACAAAGGGTTTGTTGTTGTTGACTTGTTTGACAAGTTACCTTTATTAGTAAGCATTATGGCTAGCCGTAGAATGACTGCTCAGCAGGTGGTTGGTATGCTTCTTGAATCTTCCTCTGAGCAGGATTATGAGACTGACAGTGCGTCTGAGGGAGAGGAGGGAGGGGAGATTCAGGCAGTGAGTTTCTCTCCACATGGAATCATCGGATGATGAAGCTACTCTCAGTGCGGATGAAGCTACTCTCGGTGTGGATGAAGCTACTCTCAGTGCGGATGAAGTGCCTGTTTTAGAGGAGGACACTGCTGTGCCGATGGTGCAAGAGGCATCTGGATTGCAGCCTGAGGCTGCTAGGCTTCCTACTGGAAGTGCTGGACTCTGGGTTGATCCAAACATGGTGCAGCCGGTGTTGCCTGCCTTTAGTGGTGATGCAGGGTGTAGAGTGGATTGTGAAAATTTTTTGCCTATACAGTTTTTTCAATTGTTTATGGATGATGTATTTTTGGGTGAGATTGTTGAGCAGACAAATTTGTATGCTGAACAGTTTTTGAGGGACAACAGTGCCAGACTTAGGCCCCACTCTAGAGCTACCCGGTGGACTCCCACAAATCTGGAAGAGATGAAGAAGTTTTTGGGTTTGACTTTATTGATGGGTTTGATAAGGAAGCCGTCTATGGCTTCATATAGGTCTACCAGTCCCTTGATGGCAACGGCCATATTTCCTGCAATTATGACTCATGATCGGTATTTACTTTTGCTTCGGATGCTGCATTTTGTTGATAATGCTTTGGCGTTGCCACGAGATCACCCTGACTGTGACCGTCTTTTTAAGATTTGGCCTGTTCTTGATCACTTTGTAGATCGATTTTCAGAGATCTATACTCCAGGGAAAGAAATATCTATTGATGAGTCTTTGGTCCTGTTCAAGGCCATTTGGTTTTTAGGCAGTACATTCCTAGCAAGAGGGCACGTTATGGAATTAAGCTGTATATGTTGTCTGAGAGTAGGACAGGATATGTTTTTAATTTCCGTGTGTACACTGGTAGGGATTCCACTATTGACCCCCCTGGTTGTCCGTCCACTTTTGGAGTTTCAGAGAAAATTGTGTGGGATCTTGCTAGAGGACTGTTTAACAGAGGCCACCATTTCTACCTTGATAACTTCTACACTGCTGTGCAATTGTTTAAGGAATTGTTCAAAGTGGACACTTTTGCTTGTGGCACAATCCGCTCTAACCGTAAAGGTTATCCAAAAGAGCTTGTTTGCAAAAAACTTCAGAGGGGACAGTGCAGTTCCTTGCGTAGTGATGAACTACTAGCTGTGAAATTTGTGGACAGGAGGGATGTGTACATGCTGACTACCATCCATGATGAGAGTACTTCACCTGTGGCTGTTTGGGGTCAGATTGCTGAAGTGCGCAAACCTGTGTGCATTTTAGACTACAATAAGCACATGGGTGGTGTTGATAGAGTAGATCAGAGGTTGGAACCTTACACTGCTATTTGTAAGGCTTAAATTTGGTATAAGAAGTTGGCCATCCATCTCTTCAATTTAGCAACTTTCAATGCTTTTGTTGTGTTCAAGGAGTGTTCTCCTGCATCAAAGTTGACTTTTGTTCAGTTTCAGGAGTCTGTGATAGGCAGCCTTGTTGTTGTGGAACAGGCAAGCGTTCCTAGAGTTGGAGTGGTGGAGGATGTGGCTAGATTGAAAGATTGCCACTTTCCTGATTTAATTCCTCCCACGCCCAAAAACCAATCCCTGTAAGAGATGTAGAGTCTGCTTGCGAAGAGGTGTGCGGAAGGAGAGTCGTATGCACTGTGCCGATTGTCCTTCTAATCCTGGGCTGTGTGTGCCCACATGTTTCAGATTGTATCACACTCAAAAGAGTTTTTGGGAGCAACCATGAGTCTAATAGTGTACTGACTGGTCTGTATGGTTTTATATAGTTGTTCAGTTTAACGTTTGGCAATAGAATGATGTCTTTAGTTACTGCTGTTGTTTTTGTAGTTATAGTTTTGTATTTAGTTGCAATTTGTTTGTGTTTTCTTTCTTGTTTAAAAGAAAATTATGACGGTGTGCATGGACTGGCGCTTGGCTGGCGGTGTGCGTGGACTGGCACTTGGCTGGCGGTGAGTGGACTGGAGCTTGGCTGGCGATGAGTGGACTGGCGCTTGGCTGGCGGTGTGCGTGGATTGGTGCTTGGCTGGCGGTGTGTATGGATTGGCGCTTGGCTGGCGGTGTGCATGCATTGGCGGTGTGCGTGGATTGGCGCTTGGCTGGCGGTGTGCGTGGACGGGCGCTTGGCTGGCAGTGTGTGAGTAGTGACTTGCTGCTGGTCACTACACACACTGCTAGCTAAACACCACTCCATGCAATCCGTGAGCTGGTGTGGTTGCTGTGTCAGGAATGTGGGCGTGTGAAAGTGATGGGCCCTTGAATGGCGCTGTCTGCTGGTGTGAGTGTTGTAATGTGCTGGGCCCGCGGCTGGCGGTGTGAATGGTTTTGTATGTGTCACACGTATGAAAGGTGTATGAATGGCCTGTAAAGCGGTTGGTGCCTTGTCGTGGCTTTACAGCTCTCGAGTTGTGAGTAAATGGTTCAGTTTCTCATCCTTTCAATTATTAACAGTCCATTTCATTTTTGTGAATTCTCTGGTTAATACAACTGTATATACTGAACCATCACTCACCCTCGCGCCAAATCCAACCAGTATGTCTGTGTGCTTGAAGAATAGGTGGTTGTGAGGAAATATTTGTCTTTTCTGTCTTTCTCAAGCAGGGTGTACCTTGTCCCTTTTTGTGAGTGTTGTAATGTGTTGGTTTCGTGCCTGGTGATGTGAATGGTCTTGTGTGTATCACTTATAAAAAAGGTGTGTGAATGGCCTGTAAAGCGGTTGGTGCCTTGGCGTGGCTTTACAGCTCACGAGCTGCGAGTCACTGGTTCAGTTTTTTGTCCTTTTAATTATTGACAGTGCATTTCATTTTTGTGAAATCTCTTGTTAATAACATTTTATATACTGAACCATCACTCGTCCTCATGCCAAATCCAACCAGTATGTGTGTGTGCTTGAGGAACAGATGGCTGTGCAGTATTCTTTGTCTTTTTAGTCTCTCTGCCAAGGTGTACATTGCATCTAAGAATAACCTACCAACTGTAGATATTGTCGTAAACTAAACACCCATGGGAGTACATGGTGATGTATCTCTTGTGGATACCAAAACGTTATCTTACCCACAAGGTCCTGCAAACCTCAAAATGTCTGTCACATTTTCCTTGCATTATTGTGCCAAAATGTTCACGCTGCTGAAAGAAACAACAACTTTCCTACCCCCGCCTTTCTCCAAGTATCCAAATAGAAATGGTACGTCACTCGCGTGGGAGGCCCAAGTACCTGCGACAGGCAAGGGCCCAAAACGTATTGAGGCGACATCAAAATTGCCTATCACAAAACAACCTGGTTTTGCAAGGGGGGTCACCTGGGTTTTTGGCCCCGTGCTCGGTGGCCAGCTAGGGAAACCTACCAAACCCACACATTTCTGAAACCTAGACACCTGGGGGATTCCAGGGAGGTATGGCTTGCGTGGATCCCTCAACGTTTCCTTACCCAGGATTCCCTGCAAACCTCAAATTTTGCTGAAAAAGTAACTTTTTTCACACATTTTTGTGTGGGAAAGTTGTGGCATCACCGGGCTGACACAAATTTCCTACCACCCAGCGTTCCCCAGAGTCTCCCAATAATAATGGTGCCTCACTCATGTGGGAGGCCCAAGTACCCACGACAGGCAAGGGCCCAAAACTTTTGAGGCGACATCAAAATTGCCTATCACAAATGACCTGGTTTTGCAAGGGGTCACCTGGCTTGGCCCGTGCTCGCGGCCATCTAGGAAACCTACCAAACCCACACATTTCTGAAAACTAGACACCTGGGGATTCCAGGGAGGTATGGCTTGCGTGATCCCCCAACGTTTCCTTACCCAGAATCTTGCAAACCTCAAATTTTGCTGAAAAAGTAACTTTTTTCACACATTTTGGTGTGGGAAGTTGTGGCATCACTGGGCTGACACAAATTTCCTACCACCCAGCGTTCCCCAGTGTCTCCCAATCAGAAATGTGTGCCTCACTAGTTTGCGGAGGCCCAAGTACCCAGCGACAGGCAAGGGCCCCCAAAACATTTTGAGGCGAAATCAAAATTACCTATCACAAAATGTTTTGGGCCCTTGCCTGTCGCGGGTACTTGGGCCTCCCACACGAGTGAGGCACCATTTTGATCGGGAGACCCAGGGGAACGCTGGGTGGTAGTAAATTTGTGTCAGCCCGGTGATGCCACAACTTTCCCACACAAAAATGTGGAAAAAAATTATTTTTTCAGCTAAATTTGAGGTTTGCAGGGGATTCTGGGTAAGGAAACGTTGGGGGATCCACACAAGCCATACCTCCCTGGAATCCCCCGGGTGTCTAGTTTTCAGAAATGCATGGGTTTGGTAGGTTTCCATAGATGGCCGCCGAGCACAGGGCCAAAAACAAAGGTGACACCCCTTCCAAAACCAGGTCATTTTGAGATAGGCAATTTTGATGTCGCCTCAATACGTTTTGGGCCCTTGCCTGTCACGGGTACTTGGGCCTCCCACACGAGTGAGGCACCATTTTTATCAGGAGACCCGGGGGAACGCAGGGTGGTAGGAAATTTGTGTCAGCCCAGTGATGCCACAACTTTCCCACACAAAAATGTGCGGAAAAAAGTGATTTCTTTCAGCTAAATTTGAGGTTTGCAGGGGATTCTGGGTAAGGAAACGTTGGGCGATCCACGCAACCCATACCTCCCTGGAATCCCCCGGGTGTCTAGTTTTCAGAAATGTGTGGGTTTGGTAGGTTTCCCTAGATGGCCGGTGAGCACAGGGCCAAAACCCAGGTGACCCCCTTGCTAAACCAGGTCGTTTTGAGATAGGCAATTTTGATGTCGCCTCAATACGTTTTGGGCCCTTGCCTGTCGCGGGTACTTGGACCTCCCACACGAGTGAGGCCCATTTTTATCGGGAGACCCGGGGGAACGCTGGGTGGTAGGAAATTTGTGTCAGCCCGGTGATGCCACAACTTTCCCACACAAAAATGTGCGAAAAAAGTGATTTTTTCAGCTAAATTTGAGGTTTGCAGGGGATTCTGGGTAAGGAAACGTTGAGGGATCCACGCAAGCCATACCTCCCTGGAATCCCACGCATGTCTAGTTTTAAAAAATGTATAGGTTTTCTAGGTTTCCCTAGGTGCCGGCAGAGCTAGGGTTCAAAAACTACAGCTAGGCACTTTGCCAAAAAAGGGTCATTTTTCACTGTGAAATTGTGGTGTGTCCACATTGCGTTTTTTGCCGTTTCCTGTCGCGGGCACTAGGCCTACCCACACAAGTGAGGTACCATTTTTCTCGGAAGACTTTGGGGAAAGCGGGGTGGGTGGAAATTTGTGGATCCACAGAGATTCCAGAACTTTCCACCACAGAAATGTGAGAAAAATTTATTTTTTGACAATTTTTCAGGTTTGCAAGGGATTCTGGGTAACAGAACCTGGTGAGAGGCAGTCAAGTCACCCCATATTGGATTCCTCTGGGTGTCTACATTTAAAAAATCTATAGGTCTGCTAGGTTTCCCTAGGTGCCGGCAGAGCTAGGGTTCAAAAACTACAGCTAGGCACTTTGCCAAAAAAGGGACATTTTTCACTGTGAAATTGTGTTGTGTCCACGTTGCGTTTTGCGCCGTTTCCTGTTGTGGGCACTAGGCCTACCCACACAAGTGAGGAACCATTTTTCTCGGAAGACTTTGGGCAACGCGGGGTGGGTGGAAATTTGTGGATCCATGCAGATTCAAGAACTTTCCACCACAGAAATGTGAGGAAAATGTGTTTTTTTTGACAATTTTTTAGGTTTGCAAGGGATTCTGGGTAACAGAACCTGGTGAGAGCCAGACAAGTCACCCCATCCTGGATTCCCCTGGGTGTCTAGTTTTTAAAAATGTATAGATTTGCTAGGTTTCCCTAGGTGCCGGCAGAGCTAGGGTTCAAAAACTACAGCTAGGCACTTTGCCAAAAAAGGGTAATTTTTCACTGTGAAATTGTGGTGTGTCCAAGTTGCGTTTTGCGCCATTTCCTGTCGCGGGCACTAGGCCTGCCCACACAAGTGAGGTACTATTTTTCTCGGAAGACTTTGGGGAACGCGGGGTGGGTGGAAATTTGTGGCTCCACGCAGATTCCAGAACTTTCCACCACAGAAATGTGAGGAAAATATGTTTTTTTTGACAATTTGTTTGGTTTGCAATGGATTCTGGGTAACAGAACCTGGTGAGAGTCAGTCAAGTCACCCCATCCTGGATTCCCCTGTGTGTCTAGTTTTTAAAAATGTATAGGTTTGCTAGGTTTCCCTTGGTGCCGGCAGAGCTAGGGTTCAGAAACTACAGCTAGGCACTTTGCCAAAAAAGGGTCATTTTTCACTTTGAAATTGAGGTGTGTCCACGTTGCGTTTTGCGCCGTTTCCTGTCGCGGGCACTAGGCCTACCCACACAAGTGAGGTACCTTTTTTTTTCGGAAGACCTTGGGGAACGTGGGGTGGGTGGAAATTTGTGGATCCACGCAGATTCCAGAACTTTCCACCACAGAAATGTGCGGAAAATGTGGGTTTTTTCAAAAAAATTTAGGTTTGCAAGGGATTCTGGGTAACAGAACCTGGTGAGAGGCAGTCAAGTCACCCCATCCTGGATTCCCCTGGGTGTCTAGTTTTCAAAAATGTATAGGTTCGCTAGGTTTCCCTAGGTGCCGGCAGAGCTAGGGTTAAAAAACGACAGCTAGGCACTTTGCCAAAAAAGGGTCATTTTTCACTGTGAAATTGTGGTGTGTCCACGTTGCGTTTTGCGCAGTTTCATGTCGCGGGCACTAGGCCTACCCATGCAAGTGAGGTACCATTTTTCTCGGAAGACTGTGGAGAACGCGGGGTGCATGGAAATTTGTGGATCCACGCAGATTCCAGTACTTTCCACCACAGAAATGTGAGGAAAATGTGTTTTCAAGTTCAAGTTTAAGTTTATTTATGATTTTGGAACTCCAAAGAGATCCACACAAATTAACAGGCCAACAACATATAAATACAAATTTTTTATAAAACAAGGTTTCTACGATCATTATAAAACATCAGATAAAACCAGAATTGATAATTATAGCCTTCATATAAATGTATATTAGTACATATTTAAAAAACACTTTAAAAAGTTAAAAATACTATGACAAAACATTTCATTTGGTGGTTCATAGATAGAATCTATTAGTGCAGAGGCCGAAAGGATAGATAATTGTAGACAAATTGGTCTCATCCATTTACGCCGATACAATAATAGAGTGGGGCAGATAAATAGCACATGATTAACATCCTGGATAGAATTATTACACAGATTACAAATTGGAGAAGAACCATACCATTTAGATAGTACATTGTTTAAAGGGAGCATACCCTGCCTCAATAATAGCCAAAAGCGGCGCACTCCATGGGGCAGGTTCCAAGAGATATAAGCCTGTGCTTTTTTTATCACACAGGAATCTATGGCCGGGTGGGTACCTCTCTTTAAAATACGAGCTTCCTTATCCCTGGTGAAACTTAATTTCCAAGTGGCCTGCTTCAAAATGGCCCGTAATTGATATGACGATAGGGTAAAAGTAGGGATTCGTCCAGTTGTAGCAAATCAACTGCAATTCTAAAATTTTTAACAATTAATGACTGCTCCTTTAAACTTTCTAATATTTCTTTTGGATTAAAAATCTTAGTGTGCCAGGATCACCCTTTACCAGACTTGTAACCCACCGCACTATCCCTGCAAGACCCTGTACCCAACTACTCCTTAAACCAAACTCTAACCTTAGTGCAGCCACGGGGCAAGCAGAGCAGACTGAGGCTAGGCTCCTCAAAATTTTGCCTTCTGTTGTATTTAAAAAAGACCATTTTTCTATATCAAGTAATTCAATACCATACAGGAATTTTTGCACGAAATACCTCTAATAAAAGTGCAAAATGTCTTTTTCCAGTGGATCTATATAGGGAGCCCAAGCTTTTCACCTGTGTAGTAGCTTTATAGATGTTATTTTCTATATGGGCTTTGTCACTTAGGTTACCACACACCGTTTTTCCCAAGAAAATGTAAGATTTTACAAGTTCCAATTTTTGTCCACCTACAGACCAAACAAAATTCCCATACTGGAGCTTTTTTCTTCCATGCATGCACATTATTTTACTTTTAGATACATTAATCTTTAAATAGTGGGCCTCTGCAAATTTATAAAGTGCCTGCAGACGACTATTTAATCCCTTAGGTGTTAAATCCAAGATTAAAATGTCGTCGGCATAAAGTAAACAAGCGATAGGTTTTCCCCTAGTAATGGGGCGATGCCCTCACTTTGCGCCAGAGCGTGAGGAAGGTCAGATATATATAGGGAGAAAAGTAGAGGAGCTAATAAACATCCTTGTTTTAAACCATTTGCAGTAAGGATAGTTTGGGAGAGACCTATTTCCCTCCCATTAAAACTCTACACCAAGTGTCTGTATGAAGTGCACGAACTAGCTCCAAGAGGATGACCGGCATACCCAGATCCGACAGTTTTCTCCACAGCAAGAGCCGATCTACTTTATCGAATGCTGTGGAGAAGTCTATAAAGGCTGTGTACACTCTTCCTCCTCTAACTTTGACATATTTTTCGTTTATTACCTGTAGTGCAGTTAGATTATCAATAGTTCCATGTTTTGTCCTAAACCCGGTTTGTTCAGATGGTAAAAATGTTTCCACATCCACCCAATCATTAATTTGAATCAAGAGGCATTTAGCAAAAACTTTACCAACTGCGTCAAGAAGTGCGATTTGACGGTAATTGTGTGGGGCATCTCGATCTCCTTTCTTAAACAGGGGGACTAATATACTCCCCTTCCAAGAGAGGGGAACCATTTTATTTGCGTAGCAATAATTAAACACCGGATAAAGAATTTTGCTCCACAATGAACTATTTTGTTTTAAAACTGTGATTGGTAATTCATCGGGACCCATCGCTCCGGAGGATCGCATCCCCTTGATCGCCATTTCAATTTTTTTTTCAGATGGCGATCCATACGATGAGGAGTCTTCTTTTAATGCGATATAGTTAATTGCCATTGCATTATCTGCATATAAGTCCCGAATGAAGCCAACCCATTTATGTTCCTCAATGGCAACGGGAGTGGTCGAGATCTGGCTCCACATCCTTCTCCAATAAGAGACCAAAACGTTCTTACTTGGCCTTTATACGCTGCTTCTCTCAGTTTAACCCAGATGTTATCTTCCCTCTCTTTTCTTAACTTAACCCTTACCCTAGTCCTCCTCCTTTTTAATAGCAATATTCTATGATATCTTTCCAAGGAGTAATTCAAGTACTGTTCTCTAATTAATTTATTTATTTCAAGATTTAAAGGCTGGAGGGATCTTGGGACTACTTTAGTACTTTTTCTTTGATTCGACCTCTTCGCAATTTCTATCACTTTGATCATAAATGCATTAAAACTGGCAATTTCTGTTCCATTCCAGCTAGACAAGTTCTCTACAGTGGCCTCTAAAACACTGTCCAGGCCCAAGATGGCTTTGTTATCCCAGTGACATCTCCCTGTTTTCTTAGCGAAACTAACAGATTCGCTGTTTAGTGCCCATGGATCGTTCGAAAATAAATTTAAATTTACGGTAAGAGTTAGTACTTTGTGGTCACTATAGAGAGAGTTACAGACCTTTACATCTTTCAATAAGAAGAAGGAGGTACTTCCCACTACCACATAGTCTAAAATAGATTCTCCACTATAAGTTTTACAAGTAAAGGTAGCCGGTATATCCGAAGGCAATCTTCCATTTACTATAATGCCATCAACCTTCGTTAGTTCATCAATAAGCATTTTCCCTCTCTTATTTGTTCTAATATTTTGTGGAAAAAGCGCTTGTGGGATCTGCAGAGATTCTTCTTTTCTTTATTTCGAAATATATCCAAGGTAGAGTTAGAGATTTTACAATTCAGATCCCCTACCAGGACTATATGAGGGGGAAATTCTACATCATTAACTTTTTTAATGTAGGAAAAAACCGTCTTTAAGAGTACATCGTGAGAGGCATCTGGTGGAATATAAGCATTTATCAGCATCAGCGGTAGAGATTTTACATTATCAGGATTATACAATGTTATTGCTAGAAAAAGATTACTAGGATCTTTATAGTAATCATAATTCCATTTTATCTTATTTGACAGTAAGCAGGCAACCCCTCCCTTTGCATGTCCTCTCCTGGACGGGGTTGCTTTGCAATCTAAAATATAATAATCCTTACATAGCAATTCCTCTGTACTCCAGGTCTCCTGAAGACAAATCACGTTTGCATCTAATGCGCATATATATTGTAACTTCTCCCTAGTATTCTTTATTCCTGCAGCATTCCAAGATATTATTTTTAATTCATTGCTAAAAGGATGGCTGTTGTGGATATTTATTATTTGATCTACTCGATAGAACACCACGTAACCAGTTCCATTTTGGACTCTCTTCTTTAGAATTCCATTTAAAGGAAGAGAAGGTGCAATCTTTGAGTTTCACTTGTCTACCATTTTTTGTAATACAGATTTGTAATCCCTCTGCTTTATACGAACAATCTCTACTGTCCGGAAGTAAGTGAGTTGACAAAGACCTATTGTTGAGGGCTCTATTTCGGGGTTTCTCAAAGAATGGAATAACATCGATCCCCCTACTTTGTAGGCCTTCTGACCATTGTAATATAAGGTTTGCTATAATTTTGGAATTGAACCTTACCCTCGACTTATAACCAACTTCTGTTTTTAAGATGGAGACTAAACTTATATCACTACTTTGTATAAGTTTCAAAGTTTCAATCTCTAAGAGACATTTAAGAAGCGAAGTCCTATTTAATATTAAATCTGTATCAAACAGAGGAATAAAATCTAACTGAAGTATGTCCATACTTTCCCAGATGCATTCAACATCAATTATCTCTGGTTTACCTCTCATTTTTACAATGTCAGAGAAGGGGACAGCCAAGGGATTAAGTACTGATGGAAGAGGGTCAACAGGCCTCGACTGCTCCACTATTATAAGTAATGGGGACCCCTCTGCTACGATATTATTAGAGTCTTTTATGGGATATGCAATATTCATAGGGGAAGCATCATAGGCCATCATTGACTCTGTTATTAGATCTTTTTCTCTGAGTTCACAAGATCAACTTCATCTTTCTGCTTCATATCATGTGATATATTTTGCGGAGTCTGGGAGAAAGTTTCCTTGCTAGCTGAGGTCTCGGAGTTTTCTTTAAAACAAATTCTCCTTTGCTTCTTTTTTGACAATCTTCGTATTGATTTCATCTTTTTCCCTCTATTCTTTTCCTTTTTCCCATTTCTCCCATTTTTTTCCAAGTGTGAGGCTCCTAAGACATTTTCTTTCTCATCACTTAACTGGGTTTTAAAAATAGAGAATACTTCCTTGTCTATTCTTTTCACTGATCCCGCCGAGCCTTTTACTTCTTGAGCTAAATCATAGATAACCTGTATAGGTTCGGGTAAAGGATCAGAGGTCTTCTCTAACGTCACCACTTTATTCATTTTCTTATCGATTTGGGGATTACCATCCTGAACAGTAAGAGTTGGGTGACTACTAACATTTTCAACTATATTCTCTAGAACCTCTTCTACCTTTACTTCCGCTTCTACATGTTTAATATCCAATTTTGAAGTAACCTCCCTCTCCTGATTACTCTTTAACAATACCTTTAATATTTGAGTTAAAGTTTCCAACACACAGTCTGAACCTCCTACAAATGTTTCCAATAGCGTTAGAATAGAGGATAGTAGATGTTCTAAGGATACTAGTGAATCCGAGACTATTATATCCTTCCTTATAACTTGACTGGGTTGGGTATCACTGATATTTAAATCAGGGGTCAGAGAGGGGTGTGAAAGCAAGAGAGACTGATTTGATTTATTGGATGGGGTACTACTAAATAATTTTAGTCCTATAGGAACTGTTATAGCTGGAGTATTTACTAGCTATATAATCTTGCTAGTATCATGAGAAATATACCTCCTGCAGAGCTCTAAATCCAAATCGGGGAGAGTAAAATCTTTATTTTGGACATCCTCTACTGTATAGGGACCAAGGGTCTCTTCTATGATACCGTGAGGTATGTGTGGTATTTTGTGTGTAATTACATCTGCTGTTTTAAGAGATGGTATAATAGGATCAAAAGATACCTGGAGGACTGGAGAACAAGCCAGACCCCCAGGGCACCATACTGGATGCCTCTGGGATTCTGGGGAATCTCCCCCTCCATGCTTACTACCAGCAGAATGTGATTCTACGACCTCAACCATATCAGGGACAATGTTGACAGTATTTACCATCTCACCATCATTCTCATTCCCAATCACATTTTCCCCTCCATTCCCAATAGTTGCGATGTTAGATCCAGCTTGAAGATTTTTTTCCTTTCCCCTTTCCCATAGACTGAATAGTTGACTTTTTCCTTTCGACAACATGCCAGAAACTTCCTTATTACGTAAGGGATTTGATTTAGTTTTTGCACAGGTCCTACCCACCAGCAATCGTCCTGACCTAAGTTTTTTTGCCGTCATTTTATCTAAGGCCTGTACAAAAAGTGCACTGCCTAATCTTATCTATTATTTTGATTTTATATTATATATTATATATTATTGTAAACGTATTCATGTATACTCTTATACTCTTATACTCTTATAGATTTACTACAGACTTAGTTACAGCCCCTCGATTTTTGGCCCAGAACAAAAAATCGCTCGCTCTCTCTACTACAATTGGAGCTGAAACCGTCCTTTCTTTGCTTTTTTTGTTTAACAATAGGGGGGCCAAGGGTAAGAGGACAAAGGTATCAAATGGATCAAGGGACAAGGGACAAAAGATAAGGTGTTACACCATTGGTAACCATAAAATAACTAAAAAAAAAAAAAGAAGCTCCCCGCAGCTCCGCCTTTGCCTCTGCAACCTCAACCTCAACCTCAAGCACCAAAAATAAACCACAGCACAAACCTCTAGGACTGCTGGGACCGAACCCCCCTGAAGCACAGCACGGCCTCAACCTCAGCCTCAGCACAGCACACGGCCCGCACCACGCCCCTCAAACGAGACAGCTGGGCAGGGTAGAAAAAGAAACCCTGTGCCAAGACGGGCTGTATTTTTTGTTGTTGTTGTAGGAAACAGGGGCTAACCCCGACTGCAGTATTCTTGGATGCTGCTGCCACAGCTGCGGCAATAATGTTCTCGGTGTTCCTGGCTGCGGTAATGATGTCCTCCTCCCAGATCCCTGGTCCCGCTCCTCGCTACTGCTTCTCGCACTGGCACTGGCGAAATGAGAACACAACACAACAACAACAAACTGTGACACAGCAATCCAACAATCCAGCAATGTCAACAGTCTCATGCTTGCCTTCCTGCTCCTGCCACTCCAGCTGCTGTCTACAGTCTACTGAACCCGGGATGCAATGCCTCTCAAGGCCTCCCGTATGCGTGGACCGTAGGGAGCCACAGGATCCATGGTACTGCTTCCTCTCGCCTCCTCGCCTCCTCTCGCTGCTGCTTAATGCCGCGCTAATGACGGCGGCAAAATTTCCTTTCTGCTCCCGCCGCCGCTTCTACCTACCTGCCTGCCAAACCAGCTGTTGTTGCTACAGTCCGCAGGCTCCCCGCAGGATACGAGGTCGTTGACGGGGGGCCTCAGGATCCTTGGCACTCGCTTCCTCTTGCAGCGACACAGCGGCAGCACAGCGGCAACACAGCTACAGCTTGGCTTGACTGCTTGGCTCGTTTCGTTTCGCTCGACTACTCGGCTCTCTCTCCACCGGATGCTCTCTCGGCTACTGAGATCTGCGTACTCTTAACATGATCGGAAAATGTGTTTTTTTTGACAATTATTTAGGTTTGCAAGGGATTCTGGGTAACAGAACCTGGTGAGAGGCAGTCAAGTCACCCCATCCTGGATTCCCCTGGGTGTCTAATTTTCAAAAATGTGTAGGTTTGCTAGGTTTTCCTAGGGGCCGGCATCGCTAGGGTTCAAAAACTACAGCTAGGCACTTTGCCAAAAAAAGGGTCATTTTTCACTGTGAAATTGTGGTGTGTCCATGTTGCGTTTTGTGCCGTTTCCTGTCGCGGGCACTAGGCCTACCCATGCAAGTGAGGTAACATTTTTCTCAGACGACTTTGGGGAACGCGGGGTGGGTGGAAATTTGTGGATCCACGCAGATTCCAGAACTTTCCACCACAGAAATGTGAGGAAAATGTGTTTTTTTTGACAATGTTTCAGGTTTGCAAGGGATTCTGGGTAACAGAACCTGGTGAGAGGCAGTCAAGTCACCCCATATTGGATTCCTCTGGGTGTCTACATTTAAAAAATGTATAGGTCTGCTAGGTTTCCCTAGGTGCCGGCAGAGCTAGGGTTCAAAAACTACAGCTAGGCACTTTGCCAAAAAAGGGTCATTTTTCACTGTGAAATTGTGGTGTGTCCATGTTGCGTTTTGCGCCGTTTCCTGTCGCGGGCACTAGGCCTACCCATGCAAGTGAGGTACCATTTTTCTCAGAAGACTTTGGGGAGCACGGGGTGGGTGGAAATTTGTGGATCCACGCAGATTCCAGAACTTTCCACCACAGAAATGTGAGGAAAATGTGTTTTTTTTTGCAATGTTTCAGGTTTGCAAGGGATTCTGGGTAACAGAACCTGGTGAGAGGCAGTCAAGTCACCCCATATTGGATTCCTCTGGGTGTCTAGATTTAAAAAATGTATAGGTCTGCTAGGTTTCCCTAGGTGCCGGCAGAGCTAGGGTTAAAAAACTACAGCTAGGCACTTTGCCAAAAAAGGGTCATTTTTCACGGTGAAATTGGGATGTGTCCACGTTGCGTTTTGCGCCGTTTCCTGTTGCGGGCACTAGGCCTACCCACGCAAGTGAGGTACCATTTTTCTCAGAAGACTTTGAGGAACGCGGGGTAGGTGGAAATTTGTGGATCCACGCAGGTTCCAGAACTTTCCACCATAGAAATGTGAGGAAAATGTGTTTTTTGACAATTGTTTAGGATTGCAAGGGATTCTGGGCAACAGAACCTGGTGAGAGGCAGTCGAGTCACCCCATCCTGGATTCCCCTGTGTGTCTAGTTTTCAAAAATGTATAGGTTTGCTAGGTTTCCCTAGATGACGGCAGAGCTGGGGTTCAAAAACTACAGCTAGGCACTTTGCCAAAAAAGGGACATTTTTCACTGTGAAATTGTGTTTTGTCCACGTTGCATTTTGTGCTGTTTCCTGTTGCGGGCACTAGGCCTACCCACACAAGTGAGGTACCATTTTTCTCGGAAGACTTTGGGGAACGTGGGGTGGGTGGAAATTTGTGGATCCACGCAGATTCCAGAACTTTCCACCACAGAAATGTGAGGAAAATGTGTTTTTTTGGACAATTTTTTAGGTTTACAAGGGATTCTGGGTAACAGAACCTGGTGAGAGCCAGACAAGTCACCCCATCCTAGATTCCCCTCGGTGTCTAGTTTTCAAAAATGTATAGGTTTGCGAGGTTTCCCTAGGTGTTGGCAGAGCTAGGGTTCAAAAACTACAGCTAGGCACTTTGCCACAAAAGGGTCATTTTTCACTGTGAAATTGTGGTGTGTCCACGTTGCATTTTGTGCTGTTTCCTGTCGCGGGCACTAGGCCTGCCCACACAAGTGAGGTACTATTTTTCTCGGAAGACTTTGGGGAATGCGGGGTGGGTGGAAATTTGTGGATCCACGTAGATTCCAGAACTTTACACCACAGAAATGTGTGTAAAATGTGTTTTTTTTGACAATTTGTTTGGTTTGCAATGGATTCTGGGTAACAGAACCTGGTGAGAGGCAGTCAAGTTACCCCATCCTGGATTCCCCTGTGTGTCTAGTTTTTAAAAATGTATAGGTTTGCTAGGTTTCCCTTGGTGCCGGCAGAGCTAGGGTTCAGAAACTACAGCTAGGCACTTTGCCAAAAAAGGGTCATTTTTCACTTTGAAATTGAGGTGTGTCCACGTTGCGTTTTGCGCCGTTTCCTGCCACGGGCAATAGGCCTACCCACACAAGTGAGGTACCATTTTTTTTCAGAAGACTTTGGGTAACGTGGGGTGGGTGGAAGTTTGTGGATCCACGCAGATTCCAGAGCTTTCCACCACAGAAATGTGAGGAAAATTTGTTTTTTTGGACAATTTTTTAGGTTTGCAAGGGATTCTGGGTAACAGAACCTGGTGGGAGCCAGTCAAGTCACCCCATCCTGGATTCCCCTTGGTGTCTAGTTTTAAAAAATGTATAGGTTTGCTAGGTTTCCCTAGGTGCCGGCAGAGCTAGGGTTAAAAAACTACAGCTAGGCACTTAGCCAAAAAAGGGTCATTTTTCACTGTGAAATTGTGGTGTGTCCACGTTGCATTTTGTGCCGTTTCCTGTCACGGGCACTAGGCCTACCCACACAAGTGAGGTACCATTTTTCTAGGAAGACTTAGGGTAATTCATATTTGTAGAGCAACTGTTATTACCTATTGACTTTCGATGCATTTCTGCCTTCCAAATGAAAGACAATGTGTAAAAATAAGTCATTTTGAAAAATGACCGATAATTCTCATGCTAGTATGAGTATTTCCAATTTCGGAAATGTGCAAATATCTACTGTTTCTAAACTCTATATTTTGTTCCCATTTCAGGAATACATAGGTGTCTTTCTATACCGATTTTTCCATGTATACATTTTCCCAGAATAATTGCTATATCCCCGTTACATAATAAAAAAACATTGCAAGTCGCAGCTCAGTTTTTGGCTCTGGGTTCGTCGGGTTCTTGGTGAACCTACAAGTCCTATACATCCCCACAACCAGTACGTTCAAGCGGAGGTAACAGTATAGTGCTTTCAAAGAGCTGTCATAATTAGAAGAAGTTACAGGTGAAAACGTTGACACAAAAGGCTGTTTTTTTCAACTAATTTTCAATTTTTCCTATATTTAACTGTTAGTTTCTATAAAGAAACCTTGAAGGATCTACACAAATGACCCCTTGCTGAATTCAGAATGTTGTCTAATTTATTAAAATGTATAGCTTTCCAGGATACATTATTGCTTTCATACCTATTTCTACCATTAACTGGAAGGGGGTTGAAAGCAGAAAAAATAGCAAAAATAGGCTATGTCCCAGAAAAATGCCAAAACTGTGTAAAAAATGTTGGTTTTCTGACAAAAGTCTGTCATTCCCTAAAAGCTAGGAACATAGTGATTTCAGCCCCATAAACCCTTTTTAGATACCATTAGCAGGGAAAAACCCAGACGCTTTCATTTGCAACACTTTCTTCCAATTTTTCCCCAAAAACCCAAAATTTAGCTGTATTTTGGCTAATTTCTGGGTCCCCTCCAGGGGAATCCACAAACCCTGGGTACCTTTAGAATCCCCATGATGTTGGAAGAAAAGGACGCAAATTTGGCATGGATACCTTATGTGGTCAAAAAGTTACAAGGGCCTAAGCGCGAACTAACCCAAATAGCCAAAAAAAGGCTTAGCACGGGGGGGGGGAAAGGACTAGCAGCGAAGGGGTTAAGGGGAAAGTGAACTGGCTCACGTTACCCAGAGGTACCAAGGCTGTCCCTAGACAGTGGCTGTACTGCTGCCCTAACCCTTGACACCGAAGTTGCATCACTAGCAATAAACTCCTTTTGGCTGTCATCTGAGCCACCTCACTACTTTACCAACACTTTGTGACACCACCATCCTACTGCTAATGCCTTGAGTGTTCTTTTTTCCAAGTCTAGTGACCCTCCAGGCTCATTGATCTATTTAATTTGCACGCCCGCCAACCAATAGTCACAGGTTCGCATGTTTCTTCAACTTCGCGCAGCCTCCTGCTCTTTGTTTGCCTCCACTTCCGATGGAGGCATTCTGATGCAGGGCTCCCCAGCCCCTCCCTCTACAGCCACAATTTTGCCACATTGTCTCTGTGCAGCATTTCTTGAAATTACAGTGCAGTTTGTGGGGCGCCTATGCCGGCTACATGGGCCTGGCAGCCAACCAACACGGTTGGCAGCAACACAGTACATTTATTGCTCAGCTATAAATCTCGATAGCACCTAAACTGCTTCATGGCAATTAAATAGAGGTGAGCGCGTGCCAGTAAACTTCGCTCTAATGGCAATTTGCAGACTTTTTTTCTGAACTCCGTGCTCCAAGTGGAGTACGTAGTGTCGAAAATGCCCTGAACTCCGCCAGCGGAGCGTAGTTCACCACCCAACACTAATTATGTTGTCAATATCTCTGAATGCAAAAGAACAGACTACACAGTTCTATTGTGATTAATAATGCTGAAGATATGCAAGATAAAGACAAATTTATGTCCATTTTGTCCTCTCAGTTCTATAGGTTTTGGGATGTATATGACAAGAAGAAAGTCAGAGCTCTCCCCCCATTAGGAATGTTATATTCAGGTTTATTTGCAACCCAAAGCTAATTATCCATTTACAGAAAGAAAAGTTGGGGCCTGATTGGCGGATGAAATACTTCACAAATTAGATGGAGATTCTGTCTGCCGTATTACGGGCCTGATTCACAGAACTAACTTACGTCAAAAACGTAGTTAGTACTTTTTGTATTCACAGAATACACTTACTCATTTTGGTATTCACAGAATGAACTTACTCATTTCGGTATTCACAGAAGTTAGTAGTCCTAACTTTAGGACTCCTAAATGCCTTCTGTGAATACCGAAAGTCTTAAGTTAGATTTTCTCAGTTTAGAGTAGTAAAGTTAGGAGTCCTAACTTTACTACTCCTAAACTGAGAAAAATCGTGTTCAGCTTTAGTCGGCTGATCTTCATCCAATCGGCGACGGCCTTCATTCCTTCATGGAGATTGGCTTTGGCGGCGAGGGGGTCCTTGGTGAGGGAGAGGATCAGTTGAGTGTCGTCGGCGTAGGAGATAATGTTGAGGTCGTGCTGTCTGGCGATGCGTGCGAGCTGGGCCATGTAGATGTTGAACAGTGTTGGGCTGAGGGACGATCCCTGGGGTACGCTGCAGATGATCTCGGAGGCTTCGGATCGGAAAGGTGGGAGGCGGACTCTCTGGGTTCTGCCGTCGAGGAAGGAGGTGGTCCATTCCAGGGCCTTGTCTCGGATCCCTGCGTCGTGGAGGCGTGCGTGTAGAGTGCGGTGGCAGACAGTGTCGAAGGCGGCGGAGAGGTCCAGCAGGATGAGGGCTGCGGTCTCACCATTGTCCAGCAGGATCCTGATGTCGTCGGTGGCGGCGATGAGGGCAGTCTCAGTGCTGTGGTTGCTGCGGAACCCTGATTGGGATGGGTCCAGGATGCTGTTTTCTTCGAGGTATCGGGTTAGCTGTTTGTTGACGATCTTCTCGATGACCTTGGCTGGGAACGGAAGCAGAGAGATGGGCCGGAAGTTCTTGAGGTCTCTCGGGTCCGCCTTGGGTTTTTTGAGTAGGGCGTTGATCTCTGCGTGTTTCCAGCTCTCTGGGAAGGTCGCGGTCTCGAAGGAGAGATTGATGATGTTGCACAGGTGGGGTGCGATGGAGCTGCTGGCTTTGTTGAAGATGTGGTGCGGGAAAGGGTCTGACGGGGAGCCGGAGTGTATTGTGCTCATGGTCTTGATGGTGTCCTCGATGTTCACGCTGGCCCAGGCTGGCAGGGGGTCGTGGTCGATGGTGTGTGGCGGGTCTGGTGCATCGATCTTAGTTGGGGCTGTCTGGGTGTTGAAGCTGTCGTGGATGTCGGCGATCTTGCGGTGAAAGAAGGTGGCGAGGGAATCGCACAGGGGTTGCGACGGCGGGATGTCGTTGGTGTTGGAGCTGGGATTGGAGAGTTCCTTCACGATGTTGAAAAGCTCCTTGCTGTTGTGTGCGTTGTTGTCGAGGCGGTCTTTGAAGGAGATTCTCTTGGCGGACCTGATGAGGTGGTGGTGGTTACAGATGGCGTCTTTGTGTGCTGTGTGGCTGTCCGGTGCTTTATCACTGTGCCATTACTTCTCTAGTTTCCGGCAGGTACGCTTGGAAGCTAGGAGTTCCGAGGTGAACCAGCTGGCTCTTTTGGTGGTGTCGCTGTAGGTGAGCTTTTTCAGCGGGGCGAGGGTGTTGGCACAGTCGTCCATCCATCGTCTGAGGTTGCAGGCAGCGTCGTCGGTGTTGGATGGGTCGGGGGGAGGGCTGAGAGCGAGGGTTGCCCGGAGTTGGTCTTCGGTGACTTTGCTCCAGCAGCTGCGTGGGATCTGTTGGGTGCGGTGGTGTGTGGTGGGTTTCTGGAAGGTGAAATGGATGCAGCGGTGGTCGGTCCAGAGGAGTTCCGTGGTGTGGCTGAAGGAGACGTGGGAGCTTGAGGAGAAGATGGGGTCAAGCGTGTGGCCGGCGGAGTGGCTCAGGCCGAGGTTGGCGAGGCTGTCGATCAGGGTGGTGGAGTTGCTGTCGTTGTTGTTCTCCAGGTGAAAGTTCAGGTCTCCGAGGAGGATGTAGTCGGTAGAGGTCAGGGCGTGCGTGCTGATGGAGTCGCTGAACTGGGGTCGGGGCCCAGGGGGTCTGTAGACAAGGGTGCCTCTAAGGGTGGTGTTGGGGTCCGTGTGGATCTGGAAGTGCATGTGTTCGGCGGTGCTGAGAGTGTCGTCGGTGCTGGTCGAGACCCTGATGGTGTTCTTGTGGACGATGGCGATTCCTCCTCCTACTGCGTTGATGCGGTCTCTGCGGGTGATCTTATAGCCGTCTGGGATGGCTATGGCGATGTCGGGGGCGGAGGAGTCGTTCATCCAGGTCTCAGTCAGGAAGGCGACGTCTGGTGATGATGTGTCGAGCAGGTCCCAGTGCTCGACGGCGTGTTTGCGTGCGGAGCGGGTGTTCAGTAGGATGCACCGGAGGTGGTTGAGGTCCTTCTTGGCGGGAGCCTCGGTGACTCTGAGGCTGGTGTAGCTGCAGTTCCGGCAGATGAAGGGACCATGGGTGCGTTTTGGGGCGGCCTTGAAGCAGTTGTGCGTCCGTCCGGGGTTGAGAGTGTGGAGTGTGGTGGCATCGTATCGGCGTCGGTCCTCGAGGCTGGAGCGGGGGGCGCGCGGCCCAGGGGTTCTGGCGCTGGGCGCGGTCCAGTCGCGGACGGGCGCAGACGGGCTTGCCAAAGGCGCAGCCGCGCAGCGGCCGCCATATATGGGGAGGTGGGAGGGAGGAGCAGCTGGGAGGCAGGGGCAGCGAATGGGCAGTCAGGGGGGCGGGGCCGCAGGGGACGCAGCGGCGGGAATGGAGAGAGGCAGCGAGGGGCACAGAAGGCAAAATGGACGGCAAAACAGAAGAAATACGGGCACAGTTCAGTGGGGCAGCGGGGCACAGAAGGCAAAATGGACGGCAAAACAGAAGAAATACGGGCACAGTACAGTGGGGCAGCGGGGGCACAGAAGGCAAAATGGACGGCAAAACAGAAGAAAGATGGGCACAGTACGGTGGGGCAGCGGGGGCACAGAAGGCAAAATGGACGGCAAAACAGAAGAAATACGGGCACAGTACAGTGGGGCAGCGGGGGCACAGAAGGCAAAATGGACGGCAAAACAGAAGAAATACGGGCACAGTACAGTGGGGCAGCGGGGGCACAGAAGGCAAAGTGGACGGCAAAACAGAAGAAATACGGGCACAGTACAGTGGGGCAGCGGGGGCACAGAAGGCAAAATGGACGGCAAAACAGAAGAAATACGGGCACAGTACAGTGGGGCAGCGGGGGCACAGAAGGCAAAGTGGACGGCAAAACAGAAGAAATACGGGCACAGTACAGTGGGGCAGCGGGGGCACAGAAGGCAAAATGGACAGCAAAAACAGAGGAAAAAAACACGGGCACCGAGGCCACAAGCGGAGGGGCTGAGCTTACCAGAAGCAGCAGCGGGTGGACAGCACAGGCGGAGCTGTGTGGTGGGGGAGCGACCTACCTGGCAAGGTCAAGGGTCGCTCTCCTCACGCGCTGCGGCCGCCATATATGGGGAGGTGGGAGGGAGGAGCAGCTGGGAGGCAGGGGCAGCGAATGGGCAGTCAGGGGGCGGGGCCACAGGGACGCAGCGGCGGGAATGGAGAGAGGCAGCGAGGGGCACAGAAGGCAAAATGGACGGCAAAACAGAAGAAATACGGGCACAGTACAGTGGGGCAGCGGGGGCACAGAAGGCAAAATGGACGGCAAAACAGAAGAAATACGGGCACAGTACAGTGGGGCAGCAGGGGCACAGAAGGCAAAATGGACGGCAAAACAGAAGAAATACGGGCACAGTACGGTGGGGCAGCGGGGGCACAGAAGGCAAAATGGACTGCAAAACAGAAGAAATACGGGCACAGTACAGTGGGGCAGCGGGGGCACAGAAGGCAAAATGGACGGCAAAACAGAAGAAATACGGGCACAGTACAGTGGGGCAGCGGGGGCACAGAAGGCAAAGTGGACGGCAAAACAGAAGAAATACGGGCACAGTACAGTGGGGCAGCGGGGGCACAGAAGGCAAAATGGACGGCAAAACAGAAGAAATACGGGCACAGTACAGTGGGGCAGCGGGGGCACAGAAGGCAAAGTGGACGGCAAAACAGAAGAAATACGGGCACAGTACAGTGGGGCAGCGGGGGCACAGAAGGCAAAATGGACAGCAAAAACAGAGGAAAAAAACACGGGCACCGAGGCCACAAGCGGAGGGGCGAGCTTACCAGAAGCAGCAGCGGGTGGACAGCACAGGCGGAGCTGTGTGGTGGGGGAGCGACCTACCTGGCAAGGTCAAGGGTCGCTCTCCTCACCGCGCTGCGGCCGCCATATATGGGGAGGTGGGAGGGAGGAGCAGCTGGGAGGCAGGGGCAGCGAATGGGCAGTCAGGGGGGCGGGGCCACAGGGGACGCAGCGGCGGGAATGGAGAGAGGCAGCGAGGGGCACAGAAGGCAAAATGGACGCCAAAACAGAAGAAATACGGGCACAGTACAGTGGGGCAGCGGGGGCACAGAAGGCAAAATGGAAGGCAAAACAGAAGAAATACGGGCACAGTACAGTGGGGCAGCGGGGGCACAGAAGGCAAAATGGACGGCAAAACAGAAGAAATACGGGCACAGTACAGTGGGGCAGCGGGGGCCCAGAAGGCAAAATGGATGGCAAAACAGAAGAAATACGGGCACAGTACAGTGGGGCAGCGGGGGCACAGAAGGCAAAATGGACGGCAAAACAGAAGAAATACGGGCACAGTACAGTGGGGCAGCGGGGGCACAGAAGGCAAAGTGGACGGCAAAACAGAAGAAATACGGGCACAGTACAGTGGGGCAGCGGGGGCACAGAAGGCAAAATGGACGGCAAAACAGAAGAAATACGGGCACAGTACAGTGGGGCAGCGGGGGCACAGAAGGCAAAGTGGACCGCAAAACAGAAGAAATACGGGCACAGTACAGTGGGGCAGCGGGGGCACAGAAGGCAAAATGGACAGCAAAAACAGAGGAAAAAAACACGGGCACCGAGGCCACAAGTGGAGGGGCGAGCTTACCAGAAGCAGCAGCGGGTGGACAGCACAGGCGGAGCTGTGTGGTGGGGGAGCGACCTACCTGGCAAGGTCAAGGGTCGCTCTCCTCACCGCGCAGCGCCCGCCATATATGGGGAGGTGGGAGGGAGGAGCAGCTGGGAGGCAGGGGCAGCGAATGGGCAGTCAGGGGGCGGGGCCGCAGGGACGCAGCGGCGGGAATGGAGAGAGGCAGCGAGGGGCACAGAAGGCAAAATGGACGGCAAAACAGAAGAAATACGGGCACAGTACAGTGGGGCAGCGGGGGCACAGAAGGCAAAATGGACGGCAAAACAGAAGAAATACGGGCACAGTACAGTGGGGCAGCGGGGGCACAGAAGGCAAAATGGACGGCAAAACAGAAGAAATACGGGCACAGTACAGTGGGGCAGCAAGGGTGGGCAATTGGCATGAATTGTGATATGATATTTGCACTCTATAATCAAAACTTGTTTCTCACACTATAAAAGTTGAATTTATGGGATTTATTTTGAATTTATATAGTATCTAAATGAATCAAAAGAAAGTAGAGGCAGTTTTGCAATGGAAAGCTAGAGAAATATCAAAGAATTCCAGAGATTTGTATGATTTGCAATTGTTTTATTTTAGATTCATTACAAAATTGTTTGATAGTGGTCCCACATAAAGGAGTCAACTTTATATGCACCCAAGAGGCAGAATTAGCGCTTCAAGATTTGAAAGAAAAGTTAACAATTGCATCTATTTCACAACACGCTCTTTCATGACCATTTGTTGCAGATGTAGACTGCTCACAAGTAACTATCAATGGAGTACTCTAACAAACAGATATGGCAATGGATAGGCTGCATTCTGTGGCATAGTTTCCAAGGAAATTATCACCTATTCACCAATGAATGACACAATGGCAGATCCAGAACTGTTGGCAGCAAAGCTGTATTTGAGGAATGGCGTCATTACTTATCAGAAGCAAGACATATAGTTCTAGTTGCTACAGATCACAGAAATCTTCAGTTCCTGAAATCCGCTTAAGCTTTGTCTGCAAGACATCTGAGTTGGACTCAGTTTTTTCAGACTACAATTTTCGTATTCAATATCATCCAGCTAAAAAAAATTGAAAAGATGATATCCGATGATACCTTATCATGATTTGGGTTTTTGGAACCAAACAAAATTAGGTTCCTAAATCACCTAATAATAGCTATCAAGAACAGTGAACTTAAACAAATTAAAAAAGTTTATTCCCCAATAAAATTAGGAGACTAGTCTGGTCCCAAAAAAGTATCAAAGATGGGCTGTTGTATGAAAAGGAAAATTGATAATTACCATCTAACTTGTTAGAAGAATAAGCATGACACTGGTGTCATGCAAGTCTGTTAGGAGTGTATCAAGAAGAGATTAACATTATTCAACTGCTTAAAAAAATGTTGGTGGCTATATATGGCTTAAGATGTTCAGAGATGTGTTTCTAATTGTAGAGCCTGTGCTCAAAGTAAAATATAGACAACTCCACCATATGGTGTATGTTAGACTTGGCATTTCTTGGCGTGATTACCCCTGAATTTTGGCCTCTACCTCCTCTATTTTTGATGCTGTGATGGATTTCGTTTGACTGGCTTAGATGCTTTGGGCACTTTGCCACTGCTGATCAGTGTCAAAGTGCAAGTGCTCCCTGTGTAAAGTGTAATGGTAATTGGTTGTCCATGATTGGTATGTTTGCCTTACTAGTAAAGTCCCTAGTAAAGTGCACTATGTGTGCCAGGGCTAGTAATGCAAATGCTACTAGTGGGCCTGCAGCACTAATTGTGCCACCCACACAAGTAGCCTTAAAGAGAGAACTCAGGCCTGCCACTGCAGTGCCTGCGCGCAGTTTGTTAAACTGCCATGTTGTCCTGACAAGTGCACCCACTTGCCAGGCCTTACGCTTTCTATGCACATCCAACACCTCTATGGTAGATCCAGGGTACCCCCCTGGGCAGGGTGCAGTGCATGTGAAAGGTAGGAGATGTACTAATGTGTGTACCATGTCCTAACAGTGAAATACTCTCCATTTCGTTTTTCACTGTTGAAAGGCCATCTTGCCCATAGGACAGAATGGGGAAGGCTGTGTAATATGTTTCCAGCCTACCTTCCCAAAGGCTTAAGATGGAGAGGTGAAGTTTAGTGTGCCTGAACTCACAATTTAGTAACACATCTTTTTGTGAAGGTGGTTTTTGAATTGCGTGTTTAGAAACCACTCTTTTAGAAGTGGCTGGGTTTTTGGGCTCTAACATTTCTGTGTGTCTCTGCCTGGTTGTGGATTGACTGTCTGGATTTAAATGTGATAGGCTCTGGGTAATGTCTTGACCCAGGGGAGGAGGTGAGACAGCAACATGCTGACCTGCATCTGGAGTGTAGGGGGGAGGAGGAGCCCCTGGAGGTGAAGAGTCCTGGGTTCCTGCCATAAAACAATGGCTCCATCTCCTGCTGAGTGATTAAGGATCCAGACCCCTAATATCAAAGGCAGAAGGGGTCACTGGCAGGAAGACACCCAGAACTGGTTTGTACAGGGGTCAGTGCCCCCCTGAACACAAAGACTTCAAAGACATTTAGGGGTATAACTATGAGAGCTGAAACCCCTGGACTTTGGAATGGAACTGTTCAAGACTGTAAAGGATTGAACCTACTTCGTGGTCAAGAGGAACCTCTGCCAAGCAAGAAACAGCTGAATAGACTAAAGGAAAGGACTGACCATTGCTGTGTGTTCTGGGGCGGGCCTGCAGTGTGCTTCTTTAACCAAGGAGAGGCTAAAGGGACTTTGCTGTGTGCTGTGTCCCCCTGCTTGAAAGGACTTTGCTGTGCTGTGTCCTGAAGTAACTTAACCCCAAGGGCCAGAGGAGAGCTGGCTCCCAGTTGTGGAAACTCAGGAACACAAAAGTTTCCAGAAGTGTCTCAGCGACGCTGTGTGGGTGTGCTTTTTGCATCCTGAGCCCTTCGTAAGAATTGCCCTGTGATCGTGGGCACCTGGAGTCCCAGCGAGTCTCAGCGACGATGTGTGCTTTTTGCAGCCTGAGCACTTCGTGAGGATTGTCCTGTGATCGTGTGCACCTGGAGTCCAAGTGAGTCTCAGCGACGCTGTGTGCATGTGCTTTGTGCAGCCTGAGACCTTCATGAGGATTACCCTGTGATTGTGCACACCTGAAGTTCAAGTGTGTCTCAGTGACCCTGTGTGCGTGTGCTTTTTGCAGCCTGAGACCCTCGTAAGAAGTGCCCTGTGATCATGGGCACCAGGAGTCCAAGTGAGTCTCAGCGACGCTGTGTACGTGTGCTTCAAGCAGCCTGAGACCTTCGTGAGGATTGCCCTGTGACCGTGCACACCCGAAGCTCAAGTGAGTCTCAGCGACGCTGTGTGCGTGTGCCCTGTTGCAGCCTGAGATCTTCGATATCGCCATCGGCCCGGAATCAACCAAGTCGCATCGGAGGCCCAAGTCGCGAGACGAGGAGAGGAGAGCGAGGTCGCACCCCCAGGTAACGTGTGTCACCGCCTGGGGCGGGGTGCGGGCTCAGAGAGGGACGCTCTCGGCCTCTCCCCTTCTTGCAGCACGAGCCTCTGCTCAAGCTCGTATCGCGGCCTGTACGTGCCAAGGAGTGGCAGTACAGGGGCCGGAGTGTGGAGCTGTACTTTGGTTTACACCATACCCGTGTTGGGGGTATATGTTGGTGGAAGCTGACCGCGAGTCAGTACGAGAGGCAGAGAGACCGTCTAAAGCACCGTGATCGGTGCCGAACTGCCTTGCGCATTGCATTGTTTCTGCATTACGAACTACCTGATTGTTACATTGCGCATTGCATTGTGTTTGCATAAGGAACTGCCTGATTGTTGCATTACACATCGCATTAGTATGCATTACGAACTGCCTGATCGTTACATTGCGCATTGCATTGTGGTTGCATAACGAACTGCCTGATTGTTGTATTATGCCTTGCATTAGTTTTGCATAACAAACTGCCTGATTGTTGCATTACACATCGCATTAGTTTGCATTACGAACTGCCTGATCGTTACATTGCGCATTGCATTAGTTTTGCATAACAAACTGCCTGATTGTTGCATTACGCATCACATTAGTTTGCATTACGAACTGCCTGATTGTTGCATTCCGCATTGCAGCATTTTGGCATTACGAACTGCTGGATTGTTGCATAACGAACTGCATTATTTTTACATTGCAAAGTGCATGATTCTTGCTTTACGAACTGCATAGCATTGCAATAGGATTGCATTGGATCACCTAGAATTGCTCATTAATACCGCCAGACCCTACAAGGGCTGGCTGGCCTAATAACCGGCCAGGAGGAATATTAGAAATACGCATATGTTGGATTTTTATCGTGTGGTCTCATCGTATATCTTTTTATATAAACATATACTTGTTTTTCTATGAAACTCGTGTGGAGTCCTTTTGTGGTGTCATCATTGGGTCACTGAGAGCGTGGTTGCAAATACTTTATACATTAGCCTTGAAGATAAGCCTGGCTGCTTGTGCCAAGCTACCAAGGGGGTGAGCAGGGGCTATCTGAGAAGGTGTCCTTCCTTTCCCTGACGTGGAAGCAAGGGTCCCTACTTGGCCTAAGGTACCTACCTCAGCCAACTAGGGAATCCCGGTTCTAACATTGTAGGCAGCAGTTGGGATCTACCGTTGATGTTCAGCGGTTTTGGAATTTGAACGTGTATTTGCAAATTCACTCACAGTGATTGGTGTACATCACAAGTTTAGAGCAGACCACGACGTAACCACATATTGTGTGTTTTGATTTTTTTTGGTTCTATTTTTGAGCGACCTTTAAGCCACACATCATGTCTCAGAGGAGTCAAGTAGCCAGTGAGGCTGCAGAATTAGAGTTTGACATTGAGGCATTGCCTACCTACAAAGTTGATCAATTGAGGCAATTCTGCAGAGCTTTGGGATGTCCCATGAAAAGTAGCGCCAAGAACGAGGAGCTGCAAATGTCCTTGAGGGCCTGGTGGGAAGTCAAAGGGGCTCAGGAGACAGGTGATGTTGAGGTGGATGAGGATGACCCAGGGAATAGATTTGGTCCACAGGATTTGCCAGTGGAAGGACCAGCCTCAGGGGCTGGTAGTAACCATTCAGGGAGGAGTTTTTCCCCAGAGGAGCTGGAAGAAAACCAAAGGGTCAGAGAGCATGAGTTGAAGGTTTTAAAACTTAAAACTCAAGCAGAGGAGAAGAAGCTGCTCATTGAAAGTGAAAAGCGAGCAGAGGAGAGCAGGAACATTCGCGCCTTGGAAGAGAAAAAGATTCTCTTAGCTCATGAGTTAAGCATGAGGGAACTGGACATGAAGGTTAAACAGGCGGAGTCCAGTTCAAATGGTGGCAGCACACAACCAGTGCCAGTGGGTAAGGTGTACATTCCCAAAGACTTAGTGAAGATTACCAGTGGGGTGATAATATTTATGCGTGGTTCACGGTATATGAGATCGCACTGAGGATGAATGAGGTGCCTGAGAAGCATTGGGGGGGGGCTATGGAGACACTTTGAGGCTTCTGGGAGGGATGTTTTACCCCCTTTAGAAAGGGCGGGAACCCTGGCCTACGCCAATATGAAGGAGGCTTTATGCCTCAGGTATGGGCTCACTCCTGAACAGTACAGGCAGAAATTCAGGAACTTCAAGAAACTGGAATCCAGTACTTGGGTTGAGTGTGTGAATGCATACACGCGTGCACTGGATGGTTGGATGAAGGGCAGCAAGGTAACTGATTTTAAGGGCTTATGCGATTTAATTAGTTGGGAGCACTTGAGTAGTCTGTGTGTTCCAGAGCTGCGCCAGCATCTTTTGGACAGTAATCTGACTGATCCCGGTAAGCTTGCTGAAGAGGCGGACCGCTGGACCAGCACCAGGGTCCACAAGGGGATTGGAGCTACCACTACCAAAGGTGTACAGGGTCCCACGCAGAAGGTGGGGGAGGACAAGGGTAACCACAAGGGGTTCTCTAAAGGGCCCCAAAGTAGTTCCCAGGTAAAAGGGTCCCAGTCCCCCAAGGCTAAGAGGTCCTGGCCCCATAAGGGCAAGCAGGACAACAGAGGTCCTCCTACTTGTTATTTCTGTAAAGAAGTGGGTCATATTGCCCCTAAATGCCCCAAGAAGTCACCTGCACCCACTGGTGCTCCAACACCGGGTTTAGTGACTGTAGCGTTGGGGGAGGAATTGAGTCCTTGGAATGGGGAGGAGCAAGCAGTTATGACCCTGGTTTTGTTAGGAGATCGAGAGATGGTCCAGGAAGTCTCTCTGCCTGAGAATACTAAGAAGTACAGGCAGTGTGTGACCATCAATGGAAGGAGGGTGGAGGCTCTGAGAGACACAGGAGCCAGTTTGACATCTGTCAGGTGTCAGTGGGTGTCTGAGGAGCAGGTAATTCCCAATGTACTTAACCCTGTAGTTGCAGCAGACAACTCTGTGCGCCTCTGCAAGGGGGCGCTAGTTCCCTTTGAGTGGGGGGTCTCAGGTTCTTTGAAGGTCGTTGTAAGCCCGTCCATGCCTGTAGACTGTCTGCTGGGGAATGACCTGGAGAGTTCCCCCTGGAAAGAGGTGGAGCGCCAGGTGCTTTTGGAGATGTTGGGTCTGCCTGAGTGGGCTTGTATGACCACTCGGTCTATGGCAGCCAGTAAAGGTGTTCAAGAGGACCTGGAGCCTAAAACAGTGGCCCATTTGCCTGCCTTAAAGAGAAGAGGCAGGGGGCGCGGGAAACCGGCCCCCAAAGTTCCCATGGTCCAGGAGGAGGAAAACCATGAGGGGGATGCCCTGGAGTCTACGGGGAGGAAGTAGCTGAACTGGGGGACCTACCTGAGCTGACCGACTGGCAGCAGGAGCGAGGGCCCTCCAGGGAGGAATTCTGTGAGGAGCAGAAGAAGTGCCCTTCTCTTGTAGGTTTGCGGCAACAGGCAGCAAACCAGGCAGCAGGTGATCTGTCTGGGTCCCACTTGATTTACTGGGAGAATGATCTCCTATATAGTGAGCCTAAGGTTGCTGAGCCTGGGTCAGCCCGTGAGCTGGTGGTACCCCAGCGCTCCAGAGCCTTCCTACTGGGGTTGGCTCATGATGTACCTTTAGCAGGACATTTGGGGCAGGACAAGACCTTTGAGATGCTTGACACCCACTTCTACTGGCCTCAAATGCGCAAGAGTTCTGATCCTCATTGTAGGACCTGTCAGACTTGCCAGGCAAGTGGTAACAGTGGAAGGAAGAGCAAGGCTCCCCTCCAACCTTTCCCTGTAGTCAGCACCCCCTTTGAAAGGGTGGGCGTTGACATCGTGGGGCCTCTGGATCCCAAGACAGCCATGAGCAACAGTTTCATCCTGGTCCTGGTGGACCATGTCACCCGGTACCCGGAAGCCATCCCTCTCCGGACGGTGACAGCCCCCGTGGTGGGCCGTGCACTGATGGGGATTTTCTCCCACGTGGGGTTCCCCAGAGAGGTGGTGTTCGACAGGGGTACTAATTTCATATCTAGGTATATGAAATCTCTGTGGAAGGAGTGCGGTGTAACCTACAAGTTCACCATGCCTTACCACCCCTAGGGTAACGGCTGGTTGAGAGATTTAACCGGACCCTGAAGGGCATGATTATTGGTCTTGAGGAACCCATGAGGCGAAAGTGGGACGTCCTCTTACCATGCCTGCTGTTTTCTTACAGGAAGGTGCCACAGAAGTCCCTAGGGTTCAGCCCCTTTGAGCTCCTGCATGGGCACCCTGTAAGAGGACCCTTGAGTTTGATGAAGGAGGGCTGGGAGAAGGCTCCTTGTAATCCCCCCAGGATGTACATAGCTACATGCTGGCCTTCAGGAACCAAACTAGGCGTTTACGGCAACTCGCTCAGGCGAATCTGGAAGCCAGCCAGGAAGAAATTAAGCGGTGGTACGACCAGAATGCCACTCTGGTCGAGTTTCAACCTGGGCAAAAAGTGTGGGTGATGGCGCCAGTGGAGCCTTGCGTGCTCTAGGACAAGTGGACTGGGCCTTATGAGGTGGTGGAGCGCAGGAGCGTAGTGACCTACCTGGTTGACTTACGTCTCCTAGGAACCCTTTGAGGGTCCTCCATGTAAACCGCCTCAAACCCCACTTTGAGAGGTCTGATGTGACCATGCTCTTGGCTTCAGACGATGGGGCAGAAGAGGAGAGTGAACCTCTTCCTGACCTCCTGTCAGCCAAGGAGAAGGATGGTCAGTGAATGGGGTGAACCTCTCGCCTACCCTGACCCCGGAACAGCAGAGGGACTGTTGCCAGGTATTGGGTCAGTTCGCCTCCCTGTTCTCCCTGACCCCAGGAGTCACCCATTGGTGTGTCCATGATGTGGACACTGGAGACAGTCTGCCTGTAAAACAAAAATTTTACAGAGTAGCTGATAAGGTCAGGGCCAGCATCAAGGAGGAGGTTTCCAAGATGTTGGTGCTAGGGGTGATTGAGCCATCCAGCAGCCCCTGGGCTAGCCCAGTGGTCCTGGTGCCAAAAGCTGCTGCACCCAGTGACACCCTAGAACTCCAGTTCTGTGTGGATTACCATGGGCTCAATGCGGTCACCAAGACCGATGCTCACCCCATCCCCAGAGCTGATGAGCTCGTGGATCGGCTGGGAGCTTCCCGGTACCTCAGTATATTTGATTTGACATCTGGGTTTTGGCAGATTGCCTTGACCGAGGGGGCCAAGGAGAGGTCCGCGTTCTCAACGCCCGAGGGGCACTACCAGTTCAGGGTTATGCCCTTTGGGTTGAAGAACGCCCCTGCCACCTTCCAGAGACTGGTTAACCAGGTGCTGAGTGGGCTGGAGGAATTCAGCGCCGCCTACCTGAACGACATTGCTGTGTTTAGCTCCAGTTGGGAGGAACATTTGCGATACCTCTGTGAAATGTTGAAGGCCTTGCAGAGGGCAGGCCTGACTATCAAGGCAAGTAAGTGTCAGAAAGGGCTGGGTTCTGTGGTGTACTTAGGACACCAGGTAGGGAGCGGCCAGGTGGCACCCCTACAGGCAAAAATGTATAAAATCCTGGCTTGGGAACCCCCCAAGACCCAGACAGGAGTAAGACCTTTTTAGGACTCACTGGGTATTACAGATGGTTTGTGAAGGGGTATGGCACAATTGTTGACCCCCTGACAGAACTGACATCAAAGAAACAGCCCAAGAAGGTGATCTGGACTGTTGCCTGCCAGACCGCTTTTGATGCCCTGAAAACTGCCATGTGCACGGCGCCCGTGCTGAAGGTGCCTTATTTCTCCAAAGAATTTGTAGTGCAGACAGATGCTTCAGAGCATGGTGTGGGAGCAGTACTCTCACAATTGAACAACGAGGGCTGGGACCAACCCGTAGCTTTCATTAGCAGGAGGCTACTCCCCAGGGAACAGAGGTGGAGTGCAATTGAAAGGGACGCTTTTGCTGTGGACTGGGCGCTGAAGAAGCTGAGGCCCTACTTGTTTGGGACTCACTTCCTGGTTCAGACCGACCACAGGCCCCTCAGATGGTTGATGCAGATGAGGGGTGAGAACCCAAAACTGTTGAGGTGGTCCATCTCCCTACAGGGAATGGACTTCACGGTGGAGCACCAACCTGGAACAGAACACGCCAATGCTGATGGTCTGTCCAGATTTTTCCGCCTTAGTGATGAGAACTCCCATGAGGGTGGGTAGTTCCCCCCACTTTTTGGCTGGAGGGGACACGTGTTAGACCTAGCATTTCTTGGCATGATTACCCCTGACGTTTTGCCTCTACCTCCTCTATTTTTGATGCTGTGATGAATTTCGTTTGACTGGCTTAGATGCTTTGGGCACTTTGCCACTGCTGATCAGTGTCAAAGTGCAAGTGCTCCCTGTGTAAAGTGTAATGGTAATTGTTTGTCCATGATTGGTATGTTTGCCTTACTAGTAATGTCCCTAGTAAAGTGCACTATGTGTGCCAGGGCTAGTAATGCAAATGCTACTAGTGGGCCTGCAGCACTAATTGTGCCACCCACACAAGTAGCCTTAAAGAGAGAACTCAGGCCTGCCACTGCAGTGCCTGCGCACAGTTTGTTAAACTGCCATGTTGTCCTGACAAGTGCACCCACTTGCCAGGCCTTACGCTTTCTATGCACATCCAACACCCCTATGGTAGGTCCAGGGTACCCCCCTGGGCAGGGTGCAGTGCATGTGAAAGGTAGGACATGTACTAAGGTGTGTACCATATCCTAACAGTGAAATACTCTCCATTCATTTTTCACTGTTGAAAGGCCATCTTGCCCATAGGACAGAATGGGGAAGGCTGTGTAATATGTTTCCAGCCTATCTTACCAAAGGCTTAAGATGGAGAGGCGAGGTTTAGTGTGCCTGAACTCACAATTTAGTAACACATCTTTTTGTGAAGGTGGTTTTTGTATTGCATGTTTAGAAACCACTCTTTTAGAAGTGGCTGGGTTTTTGTGCTCTAACATTTCTGTGTGTCTCTGCCTGGTTGTGGATTGACTGTCTGGATTTAAATGTGATAGGCTCTGGGGAATGTCTTGACCCAGGGGAGGAGGTGAGACAGCAACAGGTTGACCTGCATCTGGAGTGTAGGGGGGAGGAGTAGCCCCTGGAGGTGAAGAGGCCTGGGTTGCTGCCATAAAACATTGGCTCCATCTCCTGCTGAGTGATTAAGGATCCAGACCCCTACTATCAAAGGCAGAAGGGGTCACTGGCAGGGAGACACCCAGAACTGGTTTGGACAGGGGTCAGTCCCCCTGAACACAAAGACTTCAAAGACATTTTGGGGTATAACTATGAGAGCTGAAACCCCTGGACTTTGGAATGGAACTGTTCAAGACTGTAAAGGATTGAACCTACTTCATGGTCAAGAGGAACCTCTGCCAAGGAAGAAACAGCTGAATAGACTGAAGGAAAGGACTGACCCTTGCTGTGTGCTCTGGGGCGGGCCCGCAGTTTGCTGCTTTAACCAAGGAGAGGCTAAAGGGACTTTGCTGTGTGCTGTGTCCCCCTGCTTGAAAGGACTTTGCTGTACTGTGTCCTGAAGTAACTTAACCCCAAGGGCCCGAGGAGAGCTGGCTCCCTGTTGTGGAAACTCAGGAACACAAAAGTTTCCAGAAGTGTCTCAGCGACGCTGTGTGCATGTGCTTTTTGCAGCCTAAGCCCTTCATAAGAATTGCCCTGTGATCGTGGGCACCTGGAGTCCCAGCGAGTCTCAGCGTCGCTGTGTGCGTGTGCTTTTTGCAGCCTGAGCCCTTCGTGAGTATTGCCCTGTGATCGTGCACACCCGAAGTTCAAGTGTGTCTCAGCGACGCTGTGTGCATGTGCTTTTTGCAGCCTGTGACCCTCGTAAGAAGTGCCCTGTGATCATGGGCACCAGGAGTCCAATTGAGTCTCAGCGACACTGTGTGCGTGTGCAGCCTGAGACCTTCGTGAGGATTGCCCTGTGATCGTGTGCGCCCGGAGCTCGAGGGAGTCTCAGCGACGCTGTGCGTGTGCTTCGTGCAGCCTGAGACCTTCTTGAGGATTGCCCTGTGACCGTGCACACCCGAAGCTCAAGTGAGTCTCAGCGACGCTGTGTGTTTGTGCCCTGTTGCAGCCTGAGATCTTCGTTATCGCCATCAGCCCGGAATCAACCAAGTCGCATCGAAGGCCCAAGTCTTGAGAGGAGGAGAGGAGAGCGAGGTCGCACCCCCCCCCGGTAGCGTGTGTCGCAGCCTGGGGCGGGGTGCGGGCTCGTAGAGGGGCGCTCTCAGCCTCTCCCCTTCTTGCAGCACGAGCCTCTGCTCAGGCTCGTATCACGGCCTGTACGTGCCAAGGAGTGGCAGTACCGGGGCCGGAGTGTGGAGCTGTACTTTGGCTTACACCATACCCATGTTGGGGCCATATGTTGGTGGAAGCTGACCGCGAGTCAAAACGAGAGGCAGAGAGACCGTCTAAAGCACCGTGATCGGGGCCGAAGTGCCTTGCGCATCGCATTGTTTCTGCATTACGAACTGCCTGATCGTTACATTGCGCATTGCATTGTGTTTGCATAACGAACTGCCTGATTGTTGTATTACGCCTTGCATTAGTTTTGCATAACGAACTGCCTGATTGTTGCATTACGCATCGCATTAGTTTGCATTACGACGTGCCTGATCATTACATTGCGCATTGCATTAGTTTTGCATAACGAACTGCCTGATTGTTGCATTACGCATCGCATTAGTTTGCATTACGAACTGCCTGATTGTTGCATTACGCATTGCAGTATTTTGGCATTACGAACTGCTGGATTGTTGCATAACGAACTGCATTATTTTTACATTGCAAAGTGCCTGATTCTTGCTTTACGAACTGCATAGCATTTAGGCCTGGGCGGTGAACTTCGCTCCGTTCGCGGAGTTTGCGGAGTTTTCTGCACTGCGCACTCCGCGGAGTTCGCGGAGTGCAGAAAACTCTGCTTCGCGATGTGCAGCGGAGTTTTTTCCCTGCTAACGATCGCTAACGGTAAGTTTGCAAGCGCGTGCTGCCGCTCGGGTAGAATTTCTACCCGAGCGGCAGGAATACCAGCACAAACTGCAGTTCGCACTGCACTCCACCACTCGCGGAACTTCGCGGAGTTTGTTTGTAACTTCGCGGAGTTCCGCGTAGCAAAACTCTGCGAACTACGCCCTAGCATTGCAATAGGATTGCATTGATTAACCTAGAATTGCTCATTAATACCGCCAGACCCTACAAGGGCTGGCTGGCCTAATAACCGGCCAGGAGAAATATTACAAATACGCATATGTTGGATTTTTATCGTGTGGCCTCATCGTATATCTTTTTATATAAACATATACTTGTTTTTCTATGAAAATCGTGTGGAGTCCTTTTGTGGTGTCATCATTGGGTCACTGAGAGCGTGTTTGCAAATACTTTACACATTAGCCTTGAAGATAAGCCTGGCTGCTCGTGCCAAGCTACCAAGGGGGTGAGCAGGGGCGATCAGAGAAGGTGTCCTTCCTTTCCCTGACGTGGAAGCGAGGGTCCCTACTTGGCCTAAGGTACCTACTTCAGCCAACTAGGGAATCCCGGTTCTAACAGTCTATTATGTGCTGTTCCAGTTCCACCCAGAATTTGGCACACTGTTTCCAATCAATGTATTGTGAAGTTACCAACATTTAAGATGGGCTATAATACTGTGCTAGTGGTGGTTGACTATTTCACTAAGATGGCTCATTTTAGTCCCTTAGAAAATCTGCCTAAAGCCTCCACATTGGCTACAATTTTTTTTAAACATTTAGTATGAGTACATGGAAAATATTCAGTGGTTATTACATATCAAGGCACCCAATTTACAACCACATTTTGGCAGAATCTGTGTCAAGTAATTGATATAGATGTTGAAGTGTCCAATTACCACCCTTAAATAGATGGAAAAGGAATGCGTTGACTGCAGCCAATCAAGATGGCTGCCTGAACTCGATCCCCATTCACCAGCTACAATATCCCAGGGTATCGATTCATCAACAACCCTGATTGCCATTCTTTGTACCCCAAGGGCATTGGCAAAGCAATTCTCCATTTGATGATACCACTATTGTGGCTGTACGACATCTGATGGTGGCGGCAAGGCAGGGACTACTGCTGTGCCTCCATGGACTGGGATTTGCTCCTCTGCCGCACGCGCCGGTGGGGTTGGGTCTGTGGCGTGGGCTCGCCTGCCTGTCTGGTGGGCCACCGTGGTTTCGGCTCCTTGGGGGCACTCTCCCTTGAGCGTTGTCCATCTCTGCTGGACTTGGGGGACAGCTCGACTGTGCCCTTCCTCACCCTGGGACCCAGGGTACCTGTGGTTGGAGCCTGGGGTCCCGCTGGGGTGAAGTCGTGGGGCCTAGTGTCTGATCCGGCCATGGCTGCACCAGGTGGGCTGGACCGGTCCTGGGCAGTTACTAATGTGTGGGGCTACAGTGGGCCTGGGGGGGCTTCAAGGCCTGTGGCATTGGGGAGTCCCCTCTCACTTCAATGACAAGCATATGGCCCCCTTATACCTTTGCTGTAGGGAGGCTATTCCTGTTGATCACGCCAATGGTACCTGGTGCTCACGCTGTTACAAGGGGTAGTGGAGCTGGGGGTTCTGTCCCTCAGACCCCCTCAAGGGGCTTGGCTACAATTGGATGGTGCTGCCTGATAAGACCCTATTTTGATATGCCTGCTGGAGGGACCTTATTGGAGAAGCCATTTCCATCAGATCAAGACTGCTGTGCTGTTCTAAAGACTCTCGAGACAGTGCGTCTCTGCGGCCTGTCGCTACCTTAGCGGAGACGGCCAGGGAGAGGGGAAGACTGGCAAGTGAGGGTGATTGTGGCCCCCTAGTTTCCTGCAAATATTAGAATTTCTCATTTATTATGGACACCAGTTTTCCTAGAACAGTAGCAGCTGCTCCCTGTGTGTTTGTACTGAGAGTTTCTGCGATTACCTCCACTTGCTACAACTGCGCAACAGCACCACTCACTCTCAGGAGATTCTGCATCTAGCCAGGGACATACTAACCTGCCTGTTCTCCACTTTGCTGACATGGGCAAATCTGATCCTAAGCAGTCTAAACTGGGCCTTGAGGCCTGCAAAGACTTTACTTGTAAAGTTGAAGAAGCCACTACTATAGCAGCAAAGCAGAAACACACGCTCTCTGCTGAAGCTGAACCGCACACTCTGTTGATACAGATGAATACCAGCCTCCAATGTATAGACTCCAAAATAGATCACCTGGTGTGCCGACCGACCGACTGCAGTATCGTCTTGTCAAACAAGAGACAACGGTTACTGATGCTGAGCAGCGCTCACTTCATTAGAGCTGGAACAAACCACCTTGACCACTGAATTTGAGAAGCTGTGGACTGAACTCTTAAATGTAGCTTCCAAAAATGAAGACTTGAAGGCGCACTCCTGGCACAACAATCTACGCCTAGTGGACATCCTGGAATCCACTACACGGGCGGATGGAAATGTTCATCGAGTATTTGTTAGGACTGTCCGGGACTATGGGGTCTATTATGATGGCGGTTGGATGTCCACCACCGGGCCGGCGGTGGCGCCTGCCGTACCGGCGGTGGACATCTGCCCGCCATCGCAACCAGGAAAACCGCTGGTCATATTAGGATGGCGGTGGTGACCGCAGCAGTGGGAAATTCCGACCGCCGCTTTACCGCTGGTTGCCATCCGCACTCCTGCCTGGCGGACGGAGCAGGACCGGGATAATGGTGGCGGTGCAGAGCAGGCTCCGCCGGCAGGATTATGATGCCGGCGGTAGCCAGCCTTTCTTCAGCGGTCAGACCGCCATTGAAAGGCATGCGGTGATTGTCTTCCGGGGGCCTGTTGCGGGCCCCCAATGTGTTGGGGGGGGTGTGGGTGCACTGGGGGGTACCCATGGTCCCCCCCTACATTTCCCTGTACCAGGTGGCAGGCACTGTGCAGTGCCTGCCACGCAGTACAGGGAAATGCAGGACATGCTCCTTTCGGCATCGCGGCAATGCTGCGGGCAGCATCAACCGCCGCAATGTTAATGCCCGCGATCCGACCACCGCAGTCAGATTTCGACAGCAGGTCATCGTAATTCTACCGGCGGTGATGTCGCGATACATGCGGGCGGTCTTTTCCTGCTACCATTGCGGTTGGGGAGGTTTCCCGACCGCCATCGTAATAGGCCCCTATGTCTGGAACACAGTCAGGGACTTGGGTAAGGACTGCTGGCAGGGCAGAAAAAGTAAGCAGAAAGAGGAGTACAGCAGTGCCCAGGATCACACAGAGAGTCAGAGATAAAAAGGGATTCAAAGGTGAAGCCCGCACGAGGGAACAAGATGGTTAAGACTCAGAAAGGATAGGCACTCATGACGCGATTTAGCATTCAGTCTAACTATGCTCAGGATGGAAGTGCAAGACATATATGTATATGTAACAACATTAACAATGGAGGCAATGTGGAGTAAAGCACTCGGGAGCTCCACACTTTAAGACTGAAGCTCAGTAAGTTCCTCACCCACAATTGCTGTTACAGATACCGACTGCAAATACCCACATATAGGATATACATGTAGAGGCAGGGTCTGTGGAGCTAATACCTATGGTAATGTTATAAATGTAACTCGAGACAATACTCACAGTGGACAAGAAACACCACCAATGTTTTCAGCTGTGCCCACAGATCCTGGCGATCAAACAGGAATATGCAAGGCGTTAACAGCAAGGGTGTAGAACTAAATACACAGCCACAATAGACAAGTAGCTAGCAAGGAGGAGTGCTTAACAGCAAAGAAGAGAAAACAAAAGGCACACCAGGCAGAAGGTAAGAAAAAAAAACACAAGGATACTGGAAGCTAAGATAGATTTTGATAGATTTTTATTTAATTTGATTTAGACCTTTACTGAGGTCAACAAATACGAAATAAAATTATTAAAAAACAGTTGTAATATTTCAGCTCTAAAACAACTTTGCAAATTTTTTTTAAAATGTATACAAATTATAACAGACAAATTCATCAGAAGGCGATTTACAAAACATGAATAAAACTTTGAGCACAGGAGATATTATATCTGAAACAGATGGGCTTTATATTCCAGCGCCGAGCCTCAACCAGGATCGAATTTGGACAAACTAGCAATACATGAAATAAATCTTGCACTCCTCCGTAACACAAATCACGAATCCCTGTTGTATTTTCACAATTATTCCATTTAGAAGTATATACTTTTAACGGGACAGTCCCTAACCACAAAAAAAGAATACAGCGCCGGATACTATATTCTAGTGAAAAGCGTATATATCGATGTGGAGATTTATATTCTATACTTTCTACAAATTGTGTAAAATGTTTTAATTGAGAGCAGTATTCCACATCCAAGTCGAAGCTTATTCTTGGAGACAAGTTCTTTAAAAAAAGCTTCAAATGTGCTGGTGTCCAAGATTTTAAATGTGCGACCATGCAATGGGACAGATTTAGGGTAATACTAAGGTTCCTATTAAAAGTATATTTCGACAACTCATTTCTAAAAGTCTCCAACTTGAAAATATTGCTTAAGGATCCTGAGTCCACATGTAAGAGATTATATGCCCATCTAATTATGTTAGAAATGGCTCAGGTGTAAGAGCTAACTAAAGATAACTCTAAGCGTAATGCTTGGACTGGAACTGCTTGGTTAACTTTTACTAATTTGCGTAATAGGTTCCATTCTCTTACTATTAATGGTTGCCAAGTATTAATCAATATATATTCTTGGGCGTAAGATAAAAAAGGAGGTATTTTCATGCAATAAACCTCAAGTAAAGACTAAAAATGTCTATTCCCAGAGGAAGAATACAACCACTGTAGTGTGCCAATGTGGGCATCTGCCTTAAGCCCTCTATGCTGAAAATGGGAGGAGTTCTGCAAAGTTTGTGAAAAAATTCACCCCAAGTAAGTATATTCTTTAATGACCTCCCAAGATTTTCCACCTAATGTCCAATTAAAATGGAAACATTGCTTTTTTCCTCTAAAAGGAACACATTTTGTTTTAGAGGTATTTGTAACCAAGAAATGTTCTTCTGCATAGCAGTTTAGTACATTTAAATTTCATTGTAAGCCTATTGGTGTGAGATCTAAAATTACAACATCATCGGCATATATTAAAATATGAATATTACTAAATGCTATTTTTGGCAGAAAATTATTAATTTGTAAAAAAAATGCTCTGGAAGATCACTTATATAGAGAGAAAATAAAATGGGGGCCAAAAGACAACCTTGCTTTAATCCATTCAATGTGGGTATTGATCTAGTTAATCCCTTTTCTTCCCCCATGTGGACTCTCAACATGTTGATGTATGTAATGATATAATTATTGCGAGTAGGTCATTGGGTATTCCTAACCTCTCTAACTTCTTCCAGAGTGTTGGTCTATCTACACTGTCGATAGCAGTAGTGAAATCGACAAAAACACAGTAGACAACCTGCAATTTCAATACCACATATTTGTGTATGATCGTCTGTAGAGCCGCAATATTGTCTATTACAGCGTTTTTGGGCGAAAGCCGGCCTGAGTCATAGGGATCACTCCTCTAGAAAATGCCCAATCTTTCAGATGGTCCAGGACACAGGCTGTAAAGATCTTCCCGGTGGCATCGAACAGGGCAATTTGTCGATAATTGTTGGGGATTGACCTGGAGTCTTTTTTTAAGATTGGAACCACAATGCTTTTGATTTTGGAATTTTCCGGTAGAAAAACAACGGGAATATAGGGGAGCTAAAAATGTGCTCCACTCTTCAGGGTTACTTCAGAGAACTTTAATCAGGATTTTATCTGGTCCTATTGCTGCAGAAGATCTTGGGGCCTTTATAAAATGGGCTATTTGCATAGCTGTTAGCGCTAAACGTCTTGATTATTTATTCCCTTGCTGTAGATAAGTTGTCTTGATTTTTCCGAAATTCTGTGGAATTGGTTTGTATAACTCATATATATATTTTTCCCAGTCGGATGATGATACTGGAGATGCTTGTAGGGGTTTCCTGGTCCCCATTTCTTTAGCTACTATACTCCAAAATACTTTGCTATTTTTGCATTTTACCGCGATTTGGATATCAACCCAGTTTTAATCTTTTTGATCTTGACGTTTTTTCTCCTTTTCTGTTGTCGCACTTTTTTCAGCTTTGCAATTTCTTTCTGTCTTATCCCAGAGTAATATTGAAATTGCAATCTGATCAGTCTATTTAATTTTGATGTTTCGTAATCTGAACTTTATACTTTTGGATATCTCTTGCGCTTATCTTGCCCGATTGATAATTACGGAAGGGTAGCCATGACCATGGAAACAGTATCTTCATAGCTTATTATAGGATCCACTATGTTTCTACAAGAATCTAATTGCAAAGAAATGATTGCAGTATTTATTTTGTTAATTGCATTAGAATTCCAGTATATCCGCCCGTTGTTTAATTCTACTTCAGCAGTACCATTCGCTTGGGTTAAGGACCATGGAAGAGTAGATTGCATTAAAACTTCTATTCCCAAATACTAGATTGCATGATCACTTTCTTGTGTACTTTTGATATTCAATGATTGCACTTTTCCGAATAGAAGTACCTTTTCTCGTAGAGGCAGCAGGGATATCACCTTCTATTCTTCCATTTAGTATGACTCCATTCATTGTGGTCACTGAATTAAGAAGTAATTTCCCCCATTTATCAGCTTTTACCTTTGTTGGAAATAAAGGTAATGGGATAGACAAAGCTTCTTCTTGTGCATGAATCCCCCATTTGGCCAGCAGTGCATTTGAGATGTTTCCGTTAAAGTCCCCTAATATCATTACCGAGGTATACCCTTTAGATTCTATGACTAGTTCTATTTTCTCAAATGTTTTTATCATTAAGGAATCATATGAGGGTCCTGGGGGGATGTAAATGTTAAAAATTAGCAGATCATGTTTGGTATCCGGACCTTCTTTCCAATGCTTGATCTACTTCTAAGTCCCAATGAATTTTTTCCCTTAAGAGAATTGCAAGCCCTCCTTTTGCATGGCCCCTTCTCTTGGCCTATGCCGGAATATCGTACACAAAGTAATCTTTTTGGTCGAAGGTTTTTAAAGCCCATGTTTCTTGTAGGGTCACTACCGCCGGAGAGTTTTCCAGGATTAGGGCTAACTTTTCCGGTTCTTTCCCGGCAATGTTCCAAGATACAATTTTCAGAATTCTGCTAAAAAGGGAGTTTATTTGCCTTACCCTGTTTGTTGCGATTCAGATAGCTGGAAATCCAAGACCAAGAGTCTTCCTCTGATTGTGTCACTGCTTTTTTTGAGTTGTAATTCCAAATTCGTCACACTCCATCTTTAATCGAGATTGTTAAAGTTCCTTCAGGTACATTTGTTAGAGCTCCGGGACCAGGAAATATTTGTTTATGATGCGAGATCTTGCTGTCGTTCTTCTCTTACGGGTTTTTGTGCTGCATTACATATTCTTTAACTTCAACTACATCAAATCCATTTTCATGGAGGATGTCACACTCTTTTAAGATAATGGAAGGGATCACGTTCGACCAGAACTCTACAGTTGCCAGCGTAGGCTGGAATTTATTCGGGAAGGCTACCAATTTTATTTCTGATGTTGTGAGTGAGTGAAGTGAATTGATCTTATGCAATAGATTTACTATTCTCCCACAGTTCAGAGGATCTTTTCCAACAGGGAATACATCTGTTATATCTAAAATACAAGATTCAGTCTTCTCCCCCTTTTCTTTTGAATTCCCCCCAAAAAGTTGAATTTCTTTTTCTGGATTAATCATTAATTGATCATCTTTTACAAGCTTTATGGAAAAATTTTGCACCAAAGGATTTAGTTGGTTCTGATCTTCTTTGATTTTGTGTAATGGTAAATGCTGGCCTATAATTTGAATAGATTCTGGGGACGTCAAGAATTGTGCTTTTGCCCAGGCTTCCTCTTCCTGTTCTAAAAACAGGGACTGTGGAAATTTTAGATTCCTTGTCGTCCCATCGATAATCTACGTTTTGCTCTTTTCTTGTTTCTTTTCCCCTTTATTTGTTTCTCTTTTCCTTTCGCTTTGGCGTAGGCTTTGACTCCCTTAAAATCAAAGTTCCAGGGATAACCATTTCTTAATTTGTTGCTAATTGGTTTCATGGTTCTTGGATTCTTTTCTGATCAAAGATTGGAAAAAATGAAATAACATCTTGTGTAGTACTTTTCCTTATGGGATCCTTAAATAATTTACGAAGGGAATACATTTATCATCATTAGAACCCTTATTTTCTCTTTCTTTGATGAGGCTCTACCTGTTTTGGTCGCCATTTGTATCTTAATTGGAGGATAATTTTCAAATAACGATGAAAGTTTTAAAATTCTGTTCTTTTTGTCCCTTGATTTTTTCAGATTGGCTTATTGGGGTTTGAAGATTTTGCTTGAGTTTTTTTTCTCTTTTTGTCCACTAAATGTTGGAGTATTCCTGTTTGCGTTTCCAGAATCGGATCAGAATTTTCCATGTAATTTTCTAAAAGAGCCAGTAGTGATTCCTAAATCCTCTGTAATGTAGATAAAGCACTAGGTACTGGATCTTGCCTATTGGGGGATTGCAGAGTGTTGAATAATGGAAATTCTGGAGACTGCGAGAAGTTTTCCACTAATTCAGAAATATTACTTGGTGTACTATTAAATAATTGAAGTGTCTCCTTTCTTGTTTTAGGTACCTCTGAAGGAAGGCCAGGATTATAGTTTATATCTGGTAAAGTAAAATCATTATCTGATATTAAAAGTAATGTCTCTTCTGCTATTTGAAGCTTTGGTTCCAGATGCTCCCAATGCTCTACAGCTTTTATATATTCAATTGTTTTCTTTCTAGTTCTTCATCAAGATGTAAATTATTATTGTCCTTTAATTTTTCAGGTTCTATATTCATGTCATTTTTTTGTTCCTGTGATTTTCCACATTCAGCTGTTGTTGTTGTGTCGCTTGTTTTTGGAAGATTGGGAAGATTTTTGCTATTTCTATACGTCCCGACACTGCTCCAATATGGGGTGTTTTGCATTTACTCTTTCTTGAGGATTGATCCGTACCCAATCTTTTCATATAGATTGTTCGGGTTCTGAGTTTCTTGTACGCCATAATGTACAGGTGGTAAAAGAGCCCGGAGTTATTATTGTTGCAGGTCGCAATGGATAACGTTATTAGCCCTCCAACAGCTGCAGAATTGCTCTGTTCTTCTACTTAAAAATGACAGGCAGGTCCTCAGGTGGCCCCCAGCTCTAGCAGGGCCGCCTCCTCGGGTGCCCGGGTCTCTGGAACTGCAGCTGCCTGCTACAGCGACCGCAAAAAACACTTCCCGTAATACACAAAACTCCCTTCATTCTTACTGGTGAGTCTTGCCTGCCTGCTCTAAATGAGCTGAAGGAGGAGGTCGACCTACCTTCCTTCTAAGTTCTTTAGGCTCTTAAACTACTCAAATCCAGTCGGAGATGACCAGGCTATTCAAAAAAAGCTGGACAGGGAGATTGAGTAAACTGATTCCGGGCTGGTGCAATCCTAAATGCCTTGGATGCCATACCCCTTACTCCTTACCCTGTTCTTTTGAAGTTTCTCCACCTCTACCCCTTAAATTCTGACACAGGTGGCAGAGTAACCAATGCTGCAGAGTGGTAGCAAAACGGAAGCGGAACGGGAGCAGGGAATGGGAGCAGGGTAGTATCAGGTTAAGGACAGCAGTAGAGCCACAGTAGGGCTGAACAATAGAGCAAAACAAAGGTGAGAGGGACCCAACCGATGGCGGTCCCCTCAGAGTGCAAGCCGCACTGGCTTAATGCCGTCCGCTTCCGCACTACCACGAGGAGCCGCGGCTATGGCTTTACCCACTCGTTAGGTTCCTCAATACTCGTCCCATGTATCCCGACTCACCAGCGTGAAAAAATGCTTTCCGGATTTCTTTCTTCCGGGTTTCTCTCTTCCCGAGTTCTCCCCTGGGGCCGACCGCGCCAACCGTACAAGCAGCGCTTCACCCCCGTGCCTGGCTCTCGGAGACCGCATGGGCACTTTAGGTACACTGCTGCACAACCGCGCGTCCACCGCGCTCCACTAACTTGTCACTTCCTGTTCCCAGTAAACCCCAAACACAGGCACTGCAGTGGAAGCTAAGACGACTGGAACAGGAAGACAGCAAGGTAGAAACTTGAACAAAAGGTAAATGGAAAAAAGGCAGGGACTGGGAAAAGGTAAATACAGAAGGAGAGAGGCTACAAGGGTGTACTAACATAGTACTGGTTCAGGAATCAAGTAAATATGGAATAGCTAAGACTCAGGAGTCAAGGTCCCTCTGAAGGCAGTGCTGGTTCAGGAACAATGATAGCAATAGCTCTGGAACCAAGGAATCTAGGAAGCATTGCAAGCAGTGCTAATTCAGGAACAAGGAAAAGCTATAGCACTAGAATCTAAGTAGCACTGGCAGGCAGTGCTAGTTCTGGAAACAGGAAACAGCTACAGCTCAGCAAACAAGGAGTCAAGAGAGCACTGCAAGCAGTGCAAATCAGGAACAAGACATAGCTGCAGCTCAGGAACAGGAACAAGGGATAACTATAGCTTAGAAACTCAGGAAACAAGGTAGCACTAGAGGCAGTGCTGATTCAAGCACAAGGAATAGCTATAGCTCAGGAATCAAGGAATATTAAAAGCTCATGGAACAAGGATATCAAAAGCTCAGGAAACAAGGATCAGTCTCACCGGAACACAGCTACAATGACCAACACTGGACTGAAAGGAGCTGGGGCATAAAAGAGCTCACAGTAATCACATGCATCAGGTGTCAGCAGGCTAACAGCAGCCAGCCACAGGTGAGCTGAATTCCTCCAACCATCCTTGGCCTGCAGGGGCTGAGACGAAGCAGTGAGCAGATAACTCTAGGAAATCGAGTTTCATACATGAGCAGGCTGGCTTCAAGCATGAGGAGGCTGGCTTCCACAAAACCTGGCATTGATTGGGAATGGATGGCAATTTCCAAGTAGCGTCCAAATGGCTGGAAGTAAGTATATGTATGAAGAGGACGATACGGAAGCTTATTAGCACACTGGAAAGTCCCACAATTCAGCCCCCTGGTGGTGGGCACAATAGTACGGGGAACGAATTGTGACAGTATTACTCTGCAACTTATTTGGCATAGACTCCTTATACAAATGTTTATTGTGGAACACACCCATCGCTATTTAGGACCTCGTCTGGTCCCTGGCATATCTCCACAATTGGTACAATCAAGAGGGACTGGGGGCTTTTTTATATGAGGTCCAACATAATTGCCCCGGTTGATACTAAGCACAAAAGAATACGAGGTTCCTCAATCAAAAACAAAAAGGATCTAAATAGATTCTGTTGGATTTGTAGGAGTGGAGTGACAAGTGCAGGTGGAGTACCAAAGGGGGGATTCCTCCTTTTGGAACTAGGGCCCTCACACACCCAGCAAGCTAGGTGTCATGCTTCATCATTTGGGCCTGCTCCTCGTCGGGTCGGCGCTGCAATACCCGACGGGCTCCCGTGACAGGGCTCTTTAACGGAGTTCTTTTGTTCCGTCCGTATGGGTATTGTGCAAGTGAGGGGCCAGGTGGGTGTAGATGTGAAAGGAATTTAAAACAGATACAGGAATCCTTTGAACAATTTTATTCTGGTAGGTTCCCTGTTCTGGTTAAAATTATAGGAGTGGGCGATAAGTAAGCTTAAAATGAAGCTGAGAGCGCTCACCTCCTAGGTGGTCGACATGTTTCACGCCTAATCAGTCAAAGGGATCTGCCGGCGATTCATCAGGACCTAAATATGCAAGCTATCTACACATGTGGTGTGGTGTAACCTACCTACCACTTGGTGATGTAGTACCGATTGAGTTCGTGTACTAGATGAAACAACCTATCTAGTATAGTATATGGCTTCATCAGCAGCAGTAGACTAAAGGCATCAAAACTGCGATGTCAGCTTCTCATAGAAGCGCCGCGTAGCACCTACCCCGTTCCGCTGCTGCCCAAAAGGAGGAATCCCCCCTTTGGTACTCCACCTGCACTTGTCACTCCATATCTCCACAATTACCACGATCATGATACTGTACTCCGGTTGGGCTGAGATATGGGTGAGCTTTTCCATGAGGATTTCCTGACTTTACTCTTCGACTGGAAGAAGACCAGCATGCCTACCGGGACATCAAGACTCTCCTCCGAGAGCATAATGAGCCCTATGCCATGTTGCATCCAGTCAGACTTTGCTGAAGATTGAAAAGGAAGACAACTATCTTTACCTGGCCAGCAGAAGCTCTTCGCAGCACCAAGTGTGCTCTTGGGCCACAGACCTTGAACCAACGCAACGCCCAGTCCTCCACATCTGGCAGTGATAGTTGGCTTTCAGATCTTACAGGCCTGTATCCTTGAGCAGTGAGGGACTCTTCTCTGCTTACCTGCCCCGATGATGCATGACTAATCTTGCCAAGCCTCTTTGTATATAGATTTCACCAGCTGACCCTTCCTGTATGATATTCATATCTTCCTTGATTGGATCTGTGTAGTTAATTACTTCTGAGACTTCTAATCAGTAGCTGACTGCCAGCTCAGCTATGTGCATCTCTGTGACCTCCTATTCTCTCCTTGAAGTGACAGAGGGACTAGGGTGGTGATTATTAGGCAATCATATCTCTCGCTTTTTGCTTCAGTAGGTGGTGTGGTTGACTGCAGTGAGCTCACCCCGGTGCATTGTATGTTGATAATCTTAATTTTTCTCCCTTTGTTCTAGTTTCTATTTGGGTATTCATTAATGTCAGGGGTGATCAGTGTGGGCAACAGGAGGGTGAGGGTGGACTGTTGCTTGCTGTTCTGCTTATTTTCTGTTCTTCTGCATTGGCTGCTAACTTGCTGCTCTCGCATACAAGTTCGAGTGTGGGTCTGGGTGGGAGCAGAGGCACTCTATGACAACAATTTGACCCTGCTGGTCCCTTGGGCTGATCTGTGTATCACATTTTATGCCCTCTCTATGACTTCACCTGTCCCTAAGACCGTAGAGGTCAACCTTATTACATGGAACGTGTGTGGTTTCAGCGATCTGTGCAAAAAGAGAAGTGTATTACCATATTTAACATGACACAATATTCATATTCCTTTGCTGCAGGAGACCCACCTAAAGCTGCAGGCACAAAATAATGTTTCCTTTAACTTGGCTGCTCATGGGTTTTATGTGAGTTACTTCACCTCTGCTTGGGGAGTGGTCCTCTTGGTGAGGAGAGGCCTTCTAGTCCACTTACTAAAGGAGGTCTCTGATTTGCAGGGGAGATACGTTATCCTAGAACTGGTCCTGCACCAGAAACACATCACAATTATCAGCACCTACGGGCCCAATGCAGATGACCCAGTATTTCTTTGGACTGTTTGGAAGCACTGTTTAACCTTATCCCCTGGCAGTACTCTCTGAGGCATAGACATTAATCTAGTCCTTGATCACACCTTAGACAGCTCCAATCCCACCACCAGGATACACTGAGCTGCAACCAGCATGCTGCGTGATCTTATGCAAGACAATGATTTACTAGACTTTGAGAGAGTCCATCAGCCCGTGCTCAGGGAAATCACACGTCTCTACAGTTCATGAATTCTGGGCTTGACTAGATTACTCATTAGGTACCCCTGACATTTATGGCTGGATCTCACATATTGAACATTTGCATAGAATCTTATCAGATCATTTCCCAGTTCTCCTAACCCTATATCCCGGCCTTCCAACATACAGCCTTTGCGTCAACCCTCTCCGCCCAGGCACTACTGAACCCTGTGTTCCATTCAGATATCCAACAAGACATAATTGATTTTTTTAAAATAATTAGGGTTTGAAAGATTTGGTGGGAATGGTCTGGGAGGCATTTAAAGTGTACATAAGAGGAATGTGCATGTCCAAGCAGTTCTCGATCTGGAAAGATCTTCAGTGCCAGCTGGAAACACTCAAGCTCCGCCTTCAACAGCTTGAACGCAACCTTAAGACTTACTATCAACCGGGTGTTGTGGCAGAAAATCCAGGAGACACTGGTGAAACTCAGTTCAAACATTCATATAAATATGATACTGCACGACATATGGTGAAGGTGATAGGCCTGACCACATGCTTGCTCATGTACTGCGGCGACATAGTGGCCCTCCCATTGTGATTCAGCTAAACTGTGATGATGGTACAGTGGTCCTTGACACTGAGAATATCATGCAGGAATATTCAGCGTACTAAACGCAGCTATATTTCTCCCGCCACTCGCATTCCCAGAGGGCTTTACCGCTTACTTGAGGTGCCTTATACTGGCTTGGCTCAAGGGATATTGTTGAACGTTTCTGGCTGAGCCCACAACTCTTGATGGGTTGACTTCATTGGTGGACTACACACATGCAAATCCCCAGGAAGTGATGGCCTTCCTTCTGAGCTTTATTAGGCTTTTTTGGCCCTTCTTGCTCCTCGCCTTCTGCAAGAATACAACAAAGCCTTGAGTACTGGTGTCCTGCCTCCTTCTCTGTGTAAAAGCATCCTAATCACACTCCTGAAACCTGACAAGATCCCCCAAGTTTCCAGAATGTTATCGCCCCCTCTTCCTGATCAATATAGATGCAAAATTATTAGCAAAAGTGCTGGCTAATAGACTGCTTCTTCTGCTCCCATCCCTCATTCTGCTGGACCAGGCTGGATTAATCCCTAATTGCTCTACCTCCCATATTCTCCAGACACTTTTTGTCCTTTTGCACTAATTACGTCCAGATGAGGAGACGGTGGTGGTCTTGCTTGACACCCCTTAAGCTTTTGATTCTTTGGAATGGCCCTTCATCCTGGATCTGGGTCAATAGTTTAATGTCCGATCATGTCACCATCGGTAGAGGCACCCGGCAGGGTTGTCCTTAACCCCCCCTAATATAGAGTGGTGACTGAGCCTTTAGCCGTGGCTGTTTGCCAGCTCCACGGACATGGATGCTTGGCATTCATGCTTCACAAGATCATCATATCACTCTATGCGGATGACATCGCTCTCTACTTGAGCAACCTGGGTGAGAACATAGACCCTGTCATTCATGAATTCTCCTTGTTCAGAGTGGTGTTGGGCATAGTCATAAACTGGACTAAGTCCTTTATCTTCCCTCTTCCCCTAGTCAGTCTTTACCATCTGCCCTTTATCTGTGCCTTAAATACTTAGGAATCTGAGTCAGCGTAATAAAATTGACAGTCATGCAAGGCTCAGAGTTGGATAAATCTGCCTGTTTCTCTAATGGGGCGCGTTGACATAATGAAAATGATTTTCTTTCAAAGCTGCTTTACCTGTTCATGAACATCCCTATTCTTCCACCCCATCACTTTTTACACATCCTTCGCTCTCTCATGATACGTCTTGCCTGGTTGGGTGGGCAGCCTCGTTTTAGCTTGGAAAAGCTAGCAATACTGTACAAATGGGGAGGTCTTGTAGCTCCAGATTTTGAGCTTTACTATCTATGCATGCAAGACTCTTTCGTGCAATTCTGGCTACAGACACCCCTCTCTGTCGCACCTCGCCCCTGAACATGATCAGGCACATCCCACTCCTCTCCCATCTCTGCTTGGGCAAGCTCTGCAACAGTCTCAGGGTGAGGTAGACACAATTGCATGTACACAGCAGACATGGGTTTGGCTGCAGCCTTGCCTAGTTTATCAAATGCTGTACTCTCCCAAACAGCTGATTGCCAATTCCTCAGTGCACTCTATGTTGTGGGAGTGGGCAGCCGAGCACCGAGTATCACGCTGGAGCATAGCAGAAATTGGCCATCTTTTCACTGAGGGGCGCTTCTGTGATATATTGACTGACAGCACAAATTCAACTCGTTAGACCTATTGACCATTTTACACATGCAAGGGAAACTCTGAGACTTTTATCCAGACTTCCCAAATGCACCGGCCTTTAACACCTTTACCCTCCTACTCATTGCCTCCTCTCCCCGTCACCTCCTATCTTATCTCTATGCCTCTGCACAAGCTGAGATGCCCCTGAATGCCCAGCATGCTAGGGTTCACTGGGAGATGGCCCTGGGTAAATACATATCAGATAAAGATTGGACAGGTGCATGCGGCCTCAGGTGGTCTCTGTCCCCCTAACGGCAAACTCTGCCTTAGACACGCTCACTTTCTGCATCAGACATATGACACACCACTTAAATCATGTCACTGTAGGTAGAGAGCCCATGAAGAATGCACCTGATACCAAGTAGAGGGAGCAGACTTTGTACATCTTGCCTACTTTTGTCCCCCAGTTTGGTGCTTTGGCAAGTTGTCTTCACCACCCTGCCGCACATCTTGCACATCACACTGCATCATTCGCCCAAGCTGGTGCAGCTATCTCTCCCAGCAAAAATGCCTGATGAACATAAAAGCTTTCTTGCCCAGGCACGCCTACTTGCGAAGCGAAGGGTGGCCTGTACATGGGATCATAGACGTGCGCCCACTATTCATGACTGGTTATTGGATATGGCCTACTGCCAAGAGCAGTTAACACTCTATTACTCCATGCTGCTGCTCCTAATAAACCCAGAGAAATTTGGGCACCGTTTCAGGACTACATGCTGACGCATCCAAAGCCTCTGCCCACTGACACTCGAAACAGCCCTATAACCACTTTTGTATGTGACCATACCCTTAACATCAGTGTCATCTGATCTGTTGTTGTGATTTTGATCTACAGAATGAATTACTGACAATGGTTTAACTGCTATTTGTATGGTGCTATATAAACTGTAATGTGAGTGCCTCTTGTGCTTTCTCCCTGCCTCACCAATGAACTTTTCCATTGATGATTGTACTATATGCAGTAAGGCAGCCACTTCATGCTGTTGATGTGGTTTTAACTTTGAAATTATAAATAAAGAAATTAAAAAAACAATGGAGAAACAGAACTGTGGAGCAATATCTCAACTGACAATTATTGAAGGATTCAACAGATTGGGTTTTATCATTTTGTATGAGGGACATTGGCTTACAAAACTCATTTATCACCTAAGGGGCTCATTTATGAGCTTTGTGACGCAGTGCGCTGCAGCAAGTCACCTTGCTGCACTGCTTGATAGTGAAAGGGCAGGAATGCAATCTATTTAAATGAATACAGTGCATTCCTGCCCTTTCCCATGCGCTGGAGAACAATGGGCTGCCCAGCACCAAAGCCGGCACCCTTGCACCATGGTTGACTGCAGGAAGGTTTTTGTACAGGAAGGGGCATTAATCCTGGTAAGCATATTCATCTTTCTATGTGTGCGACAGAATGAAGCACACATAGAAAGAGGAAGAAATGAGGAGAAATAGAGATATTTCCTCTCAATACACCTGCCCGGGAAAGGCATACATTTTGTCGTATTACTAGTGTTGCAAGGTCTTGTAAATCTGGGGATGTGTCGCAATCCATGGGAGCTGCATGGGAACACCCAAACAACGCCCATGAAACATCTCCCCAGGGCAGAGAAATGCAATGTAGCGATTTGCACTGCGCTGTGTTACTCCATATTTTATAAGCCACTCAGAGCCATGCAAAGTGGCTTTACGTTGCTTCAGAAATCTGACAAAATGTTTGAGTCACTCTTCCACTATGTTGAGGCACAGGGTCAAGACTGATTTGAATATGGCTGGGTCTGAACTGGGGTGGCGAAGTGAGCTAAAGAATGATGATGGATTAAACCCAGATCTGTGACTGGGGGTGAGTGTCTGAAACGTTTCAGCGCTCCGTCCATCATCTCCTTGTGTTTGCTTTGTTCGCCCTAAGTTGGCAGGGCATGCCCAGACGGTCGTCCCTTGCTCACTTTGCCACTGGATTCAAGCTAGCTTGACTGATGAGGGCTGTTATCCCGAAACCGGTCCCAGGATGCTTGTTTTCGGTCCAGGGAAGACCTGGCCTGGCAGTTCGGTCTGGACTATTCCCATGAGGCACAGAGTCAAGACTGATTTGCATATGGCTGGGTCTGAACTGGGGTGGCGAAGTGAGCTAAAGAATGATGATGTATTAAACCCAGATCTGTGACTGGGGGTGAGTGTCTGAAAAGTTTCAGCGCTCCGTCCATCATCTCCTTGTGTTTGCTTTGTTCGCCCTAAGTTGTCAGGGTATGCCCAGACGTGGGTCCCTTGCTCACTTTGCCACTGGATTCAAGCTAGCCTGGATGATGAGGGCTGTTAGCCCGAAACCGGTCCCAGGATGCTTGTTTCCGGTCCAGGGAAGACCTGGCCTGGCAGTTCGGTCTGTACTGTTCCCATGAGGCACAGGGTCAAGACTGATTTGCATATGGCTGGGTCTGAACTGGGGTGGCGAAGTGAGCTAAAGAATGATGATGGATTAAACCCAGATCTGTGACTGGGGGTGAGTGTCTGAAAAGTCTCAGGGTTCCGTCCATCATCTCTTTGTGTTTGCTTTGTTCGCCCTAAGTTGACAGGGTATGCCCAGACGTGGGTCCCTTGCTCACTTTGCCACTGGATTCAAGCTAGCCTGGCTGATGAGGGCTGTTAGCCCGAAACTGGTCCCAGGATGCTTGTTTCCGGTCCAGGGAAGACCTGGCCTGGCAGTTCGGTCTGTACTGTTCCCATGAGGCACAGGGTCAAGACTGATTTGCATATGACTGGGTCTGAACAGGAGTGGCGAAGTGAGCTAAAGAATGATGATGGATTAAACCCAGATCTGTGACTGGGGGTGAGTGTCTGAAAAGTTTCAGTGCTCCGTCCACCATCTCCTTGTGTTTGCTTTGTTCGCCCTAAGTTGGCAGGGTATGCCCAGACGTGGGTCCCTTGCTCACTTTGCCACTGGATTCAAGCTAGCCTGGCTGATGAGGGCTGTTAGCCCGAAACTGGTCCCAGAATGCTTGTTTCCGGTCCAGGGAAGACCTGGGCTGGCAGTTCGGTCTGGACTGTTCCCATGAGGCACAGGGTCAAGACTGATTTGCATATGGCTGGGTCTGAACTGGGGTGGCGAAGTGAGCTAAAGAATGATGATGGATTAAACCCAGATCTGTGACTGGGGGTGAGTGTCTGAAAAGTTTCAGCGCTCCGTCCATCATCTCCTTGTGTTTGGTTTGTTCGCCCTAAGTTGGCAGGGTATGCCCAGACGTGGGTCCCCTGCTCACTTTGCCCCTGGATTCAAGCTAGCCTGGCTGATGAGGGCTGTTAGCCCGAAACCGGTCCCAGAATGCTTGTTTCCGGTCCGGGGAAGACCTGGGCTGGCAGTTCGGTCTGGACTGTTCCCATGAGGCACAGGGTCAAGACTGATTTGCATATGGCTGGGTCTGAACTGGGGTGGCAAAGTGAGCTAAAGAATGATGATGGATTAAACCCAGATCTGTGACTGGGGGTGAGTGTCTGAAAAGTTTCAGCGCTCCGTCCATCATCTCCTTGTGTTTGCTTTGTTCGCCCTAAGTTGGCAGGGTATGCCCAGACGTGGGTCCCTTGCTCACTTTGCCAATGGATTCAAGCTAGCCTGGCTGATGAGGGCTGTTAGCCCGAAACCGGTCCCAGGATGCTTGTTTCCGGTCCAGGGAAGACCTGACCTGGCAGTTCGGACTGGACTGTTCCCATGAGGCACAGGGTCAAGACTGATTTGCATATGGCTGGGTCTGAACTGGGGTGGCGAAGTGAGCTAAATAATGATGATGGATTAAACCCAGATCTGTGACTGGGGGTGAGTGTCTGAAAAGTTTCAGCGCTCCGTCCATCATTTTCTTGTGTTTGCTTTGTTCGCCCTAAGTTGGCAGGGTATGCCCAGACGTGGGTCCCTTGCTCACTTTGCCACTGGATTCAAGCTAGCCTGGCTGATGAGGGCTGTTAGCCCGAAACCGGTCCCAGTATGCTTTTTCCAGTCCAGGGAAGACCTGGCCTGGCAGTTCGGTCTGGACTGTTCCCATGAGGCACAGGGTCAAGACTGATTGCATATGGCTGGGTCTGAACTGGGGTGGCGAAGTGAGCTAAAGAATGATGATGGATTAAACCCAGATCTGTGACTGGGGGTGAGTGTCTGAAAAGTTTCAGCGCTCCGTCCATCATCTCCTTGTGTTTGCAAGGGAGATGCAAACCTGGTCATAAATTAGCCCCTAAGCTTTTAACTTCTTTTGTAATTATGGTTTCCATCCTTGTTGTTAAACCGGACAGCCTTTGGTGTAGACTTTCCCCAAACAATTTGCCTTATCACCACCTGGTTGCTGATTTTTTTTTATGTTGGCTTTAAGACTCTGTGCATTTTACCACTGCTAACCAGTGCTAATGTGCTTGTGCTCACTCCTTTAGACATGGTAACATTGGCTTCCTCCCAATTTGCACATTTAATTTACTTATAAGTCCCTAGTAAAGTGGTACAACATGTACCCTGGGCCTGTCAATTAAATGCTACTAGTTGGTCTGCAGCACTGATTGTACCACCCACTGAAAAGCCTTTTAAAGCACACCCCAGGCCTGCCATTGGTGCCTGTGTGCAGATTAACATGCCAATTCGACCTTACAACATATCCTCCTTTTTCATTACATATATGTCACCCTAGGAAAGGCCCTGAACAGCCTCTAGGAGAGGGTGCAATGTATTTAAAATGTTGGGCATACACTTTTAAGTTTTACATGTCCTCGTAGTGAAAAACCTCCATATTTGTTTTTCAGTACTGTGAGGCCTACCTCTCCCATAGAATAACATCATGTTACCTTATTACATTTAGTATGTGTTGACCTTTGCTTTGCAATAGGTAGAAAAGGCATGTTTTGTCTCAAAAGAATTGCAATATAAAAACCTCTTTAATGGTAAAGTCCGATTTTAAATCACAATTCTAAAAATTCCATTTTCAGAAATTTGGCATTTTACTGTCCTAACTCTTGGGTGCCTGCAGCCTTTGTCCTGGGTCACATGACTGTGAAAGGTTGGCAGTTGGCCTTTGTGTATTACTCCTAGACAGTGAGACAAAGGGGCACTAGTGGTTGGCAGAATGGGCCATCCTGCCACATCCAGAGGGGGGAGCTGTTCCCTGCCCCATTTACATTTCAAAGAGGCTGCCACAGCACACTTGCACAGGGCTTCTCACCTGAAACCTAAGCCTGGGCAGTGGAGGAAGGAAAATTCCAGAACCAGATGTGAAGTCTAGAATTGTCTCCCACGTCAAAGGCTGGTACTAGATATAAATAGTGGGCCTTAAGCCCAGTTCTTCAGTTCACTCGTGGATCCCCCAGAAGGACTGCCTTGTACGTCAAAGTACTACCCTGCTGCTTGAGGCCTGCTTGCACCTCAGTGAACTGCCCTGCTGCTACCAGAGGACTGCCCTGCTACTTGAAATCTGCTATGTACCCTCAGAGGACTGCCCTTTTGCTTGAGGCCTGCCTTGCTGCTTGATCCCAGGACTACCAGAGTGACTCCAAGGGCTAGTTGTCTTGCATCCTCTCCTGAGCTACAGGAATACAAAAAGCTCCAACAGCCTTGAACCTGCACCTGCCCCTGCCTGAAGTGAGTCTGCCCTCCAAGCAGTTCCCCACCAGTCCTGTAACCCTAAAGTGGTGCTAAAGGTGCCCAAACAAACAAAAAACAAAACTTTGGAAGTATTCCACCAAAAAGTGGCCTGAGAACTGACAGAAGACTGGGACCTACCTGCTCGCTGATCCGCTCAATGTGCATCGTATGTCTGCTTGACTTTGCGGTAGCTCCCACCATGTTCCTCTCCTCCACATCAAATCCCTTTTGGAAGGGATATCTGGTCTCATGGAGCCCCTGTCAGAAATAGCCTGCAGCTTTGTCTCGCTGGAGTTTTTCGACTTCCAAAAAAAGTGACTATGTCTGAAAGTAGAAGTCTTCAGCATGGCTTTGTCCAGCGGCTCTCCGACAATGACACCTTCTCCTCAGACATGACTGGATGCCTTCTCCCGCTGAACTTTACCTTCTCAGACATTTTTCTTCAAAAATTGTTCTAAGTTTGAAGGTAAGCTGAGACTGGGCCTAATCCACTTTGTGTATCAGAACTGCACTCCATTGTGGTCTGCCATAATTTTCGACTTCGTCCCAGTTTCGCGCAACCAGATGCACAGGGTTGGTGCTTCAATCTTTTAGGGGCCTTCTTTCACTAAAGCACCTCCTGATCTACTAATTTGATTTAATTTGTTTTGATGTAATGTCTTTTATGAAAATGTTCTCTATTTTTCTAAATTGGTGTGGCATTTTGTCTTGTGTTGTGTTTTCACTTTATTACTGTTTAAGTGCTGCATAACTATTTAAAACATTGCCTCTAAGTTAAGCCTAGCTGCTTTGTGCCAAGCAACCAGTGCGTTAATCACAGGCTAATTTAGTGACTATTGTCTACTAGGAAGTAAATTAAATGTTTCAATCAGGTGTAGGCACATTTTACTATGTGTTAGGGAGAGAGCACATGCACTTTAGCACAGATTAACTGTGGTAAAGTGCACAGAAGCCTAAAGTCAACAAAAAGGAATTTAGCAGAACAAAAGGGTTGAAGGCAAAATGTTTGGGGCGACCCTGCAGAGAGGGCCAGGTCCAACATATGGTATATGAAGCAGCGACAAAAAGTTCATTATTCTACTGGTCCTCACCTTTGGCTAAAGATTCATCATCAATTTATTCATGAATGGTAATCAAACTTTAACATTTTAATTGCAAAACAGATTTTTTTACATACCTACCCCATGGTTCTATATTGCCATCTATGGGTTCTGGTGACTTTCACCTCATGGTTTATTATGTCACTAGAACCTTGAGATGACTAAATTGGATATATATCAAACAGGTACTGATTATATGTTCACACATATCCACTCTGTAGTTCAGGTGCACTTTCTATTGAAAAATCATAAAGTCATTTATTGGTTTGCCTATCGCCTTTGACCCAATGGATGGATATGTACCAAATTTGCCAATGTGTGGTATGCCAATTTTTGTGCAGTAGAACTGAAATGAAAAAGCGTTCTTTTGTTGGTTTGGGGTAAAGCTGCTTAATAGTTTTTGAGACGTAAGCATTTTAAAAAGTTGCCAAGTGGGCTTTAATCCCTTCACATTTGAGGCTTTTTACCTCTAGCGCTGAGAATTGTTTTCGGGAGGCTTGGGGTACCTCGCACTTAATAGCATTTTTTTGTTGCACAAATGGCCTCATCTGCATCCCTTTTTCCCACATAATGGCCATTCTAAAGATACCAAGGTTTTGTGAATTCCCATAGAGAGAACTCACAGAATAGAAAAAAGATATCAAAATGTTAGGGTTTTTATAAAAAATGGAGAAAGTGCTGTGCAAGAAAGCATACGTATTTTTTGTAGATAGAATCGATAATAAGTCTGCTGTGATAATATCAAAATGTTCTCAACTTTCAGGAACAAGCAGGTTTGTGAAAAGGAAAACATTTTTTTACTACAGTTATTGCCTTTTTAGAAAGTGGTAGTTTTTTCCCCTTTTTTGGTGGTTTGACTCTACTTGCAGGGCCTGATTCACAGAACTAACTTACGTCAAAACGTAAACGTAAACGTAAAGTTAGTACTTTTTAGGTATTCACAGAATACACTTACTCATTTTGGTATTCACAGAATGAACTTACTCATTTCGGTATTCACAGAAGTTAGTAGTTCTAACTTTAGGACTCCTAAATGCCTTCTGTGAATACCGAAAGTCTTAAAGTTAGGATTTTTCTCAGTTTAGGAGTAGTAAAGTTAAGTAAAATCCTAACTTTAAGACTTTCGGTATTCACAGAAGGCATTTAGGAGTCCTAAAGTTAGGACTACTAACTTCTGTGAATACCGAAATGAGTAAGTTCATTCTGTGAATACCAAATGAGTAAGTGTATTCTGTGAATACCTAAAAAGTACTAACTTTACGTTTACGTTTACGTTTTTGACGTAAGTTAGTTCTGTGAATCAGGCCCGCAGTTTGTTAAACACATGGGTGAACCTATAAAACAATACAAAATTACAATTTCTGCAAGGAGTCACTTGTGTAGATGATTCAAGTTTTCCCAAATAAATTAATCATTGAAATCAGAAATAATGTACATAAATTCGAAAAAAATCAACAGCAGACAACATTTTCATTTGCAATTTTTTGCGCAGATTGCCAGTTTACATAAGCAGTAAACCATTACATCCATCAAACCCTTCTGGTCAATGGGATATATAGTGTTGCTGGTTGTCCATAAACATGCGCTATTCAAAGCCAATAACTGACCGGCAGCTTTCAATTATTTTTTTATTGTATAGCAACAATGCATCGTCCATATAAATGACCAATATTTGTAAAGCACGAACATATCAACCCTTAAGGTTTCAAGGCTCTGGGGCCATTGAATAGATTAAGTGAGCTATTGCCCAGAGTCACAGGGTACTGAGCTGAGCTGCCACCAGCACCGGGGACTGAACCGTGAGCCCCGTGCTCTAGAGTCAGCCACTCTGTAGGCTGCGCCACACCCCCAGAAATATCTAGTAAATACAAAATGGGTATTAAGTAAACCTATGCAGAATTTGGAAATAGTGGCATTTGTACATCTCTGAATTTGGGTTTATCCATACTATCATGGGAATCAGGAATCAATTTTTCAAAATAAGTTTTCATTGCACACTGGCTTATATTTGGAAGCTAAAAATGGAGAGAAATGCAATCAATAATAACAAATGTTCTACAGTTCTGTTTTCCCACACTTCTCCTGACAAAATCGTGGTCTAGCGTCCACAAAAGCGATTACCCCAAAACACAATATGGAGACATCAAAATGTTGCCTTGAACATTGACAATTTTTTGGTAATATGGGTAACTGCTGTATTGGGCTCGGGCTCAGCTACGACCCAGTCAAATCTACATAATCAAGACATTTCTAAAAACTAAACATCATGGTGAGTCCAGGATGATGTAATTTTCATGGATCTTTCCATTTCTTCTTACCCAGAAACCTCAACCACATACATTTCCCATATTGTTGTGAGGAAAACCTCTAGAAGCAGCCAGGAACCACAAAATTCTTATCACCCAGAGTTTCCACCCTTCTCATGATAAAAACGGTACTTCACTTGAGTGGCTGGGCCCAGCGGCCGTGCCACATACAGATCAAACCAAGGACCATGCTAAGTCAATATGGTATTTGCATGCTCCCTGGTTTGACCCATTTGTGTTTTGGGCTCTAGGCCTAGCCACACAAGTTGGGTACCATTGTCATCTGAAGTGTGGCAACTCAGGATGGTGTACCTCATTGACATGTGACAATAATCTGTGATGTAAGCCAAAGCTTACCATTTACAGAGTAGTGTAGGTAAGAAAAGGTAGTGGGATCTACACAAGCCACATCACCCTGGACTCCTCTGGGTGTTACATTTTCAAAGATGGTAGAGGTTGCTATTAGATATGGCTGACACAGGGACAAAATACCATAGCCAACACCAGAGTACAATTTGGTACAGGATTTTACAGGTATTTTAGGAGATGTTGAACTTATATTGCCCTGTAGTTATCTCTAGCCGAGCTTCAGCACAGTCTTCATTGTTGAAACTGGCATTAATGTGGAATTTGTGTTGTATTGTAACCCAAAGTAATACAATGCAGAGCAATGCAGCGCAAGGTGCTACCTTGCATTACTTTGCATCAAAGGGGTGTTATACGGGTAAAGAATGGGCTTTCACATGTAACCACCCATGGGTTTAGACACAAATCCCTATATACAAAAAATTGTAGACAGGGATTTGGGCCAAAATCTAATACCTCCCTAATGCAGCTGCAACAAGGAGAAATGTTTTAATTTCTCCTAATTTTGTCTTCCTTTTTACATGTGTTCTGCATTCTACAGCACACATACAAAGAGGAAAATGACTTAAAGCATAGTATTTGTCCAGGGGAAAATCTCTGCACTATGGGACAATGAGGCCTGCATTGGCCCATTGCTGCCAAAAGTGAACCACCCCAGGGAGAGAGCAGAATTGTGCCTCTGCTTATTAGATATGGCGCATTGCAGCTCTGTCCTGTTCATGCAGCACAGAAACTATGCTTGCTATGGTGCATTGCATGAAATCCTTGTAATGCTGGCTCCAGGCACCAAGATTTAGGATTTAGGATTTGATACACAGGACACGCCATCAGTACAAAGTGCATGTCCCTTACACTGGTATTCACTGCAATACACTTGAAAATATGGCAGGTGGAATATCTGCCATGTTTCTGTGCAGGATGGAGATGGCACGCAGGCCAAAAACAATACCAATATGTACCTATTTACTGTAGACAGTATAGACAAATTGAATCAAATCTACTTTAGGAAGAAAAAGTCTTGGAATATGTTACTTCTTTAGCTGAGAACTAATAGAAATGTTGTCCAAAATAGACTGCATAGCTAGTGAAGTAGTGGGCCATGCAAATTATGTATTTAATTAAACTAATATGCTCACTATTAATCTGACTCTTCCACTTCAGCCGATTTCCAAGAACTTCATTTTTGTGGTACAAAATAAGGAAGTTGGAAATTACAGACCTTGCTGATATGGGCACTGGGGACAGTTCTATTGACTCTTTTTTCCTTGTAGAGCACAAATGTTGCATTAGCGATATCAGTGATTCTTTTGGTCTGTTGCGGGAATGCTATTGGCAAAATGCAGATCCTGTGTCCTTGCAGTGTCCTTCACAACTGATGAAGTAAAGGCTACTGTTTCTACATCAGTAAGGCATTCAGCAATGCCTAACTCAAAGTCAAGGAAGGACATCAATTTTTCCATGGTGGTCTGATGATAGACAACATATGCATTGTATGATGACAAGAAGAATAGGCGGGTAGCTAATTTCTCATACAATGTGTGAGTTTTTATGACTCACACTCTATGATTAAAATACCTGGTCATATCAATGCACTCAACCCATATACTTAATGTTATGAAGTATACAGTTAGGCTTTTGCACTTCTGCTAACTCACTTCAAACTGTGAGGGGAGAAGTGCTCTCATCAGGGATTGTAATGAGCACATATAGTTCCTGCCTAGGTAAGAAGTTGGCCGCAAGCAGTTTTTTCAAATGTAATACACTGCTCTAGGCCTTTTTGAACTGCTTCCAAGTAAGCTTCTGCAAGAACCCTTTGCAGTGCCTTACAGTTTTACTGCAAGCCACTATGCCAGATTTTGTACACGTTGTGTACATAAAGATTTGGGGAGAGGATGTGGCCTAACAGCTAGGGCGCTCAATCACTTAATCTCCCAGTGCCTAACAAAAATGAATGTGTCCTTGTGTAGCGCAACTGGTGCTCATGTAAAGCGCTCCGATACCTTCGGGTCAAGTTTGCGCTATATAAAACTCAGAAAAAAAAAAAGGTTCTAGCCTTTATGAAGGGCTGATTGCACAAGCTCCAATAAATTCTTCTGGTTCATTTGTAGCATAGAAGGGTGCCCCGCAGGAATGACCGTGGAGCCCTTCTCTGTATATACTCTCAGGCTGTATATATAACCAGTGGGGATCTCACACAAAATGTATATTTAATGCTATATTTTTTTTTTAAAGTATTTCTTGGAAACTTGGCATGCAAATGTTTCATGACAGGTCTCATTCTGTACAATCTATCATCATCTAGTTTGTCCCGAGAGCAATGTTGCAGAATTATCATTGAAATGCAGCATATGCTGTAGAATCAAATACTTATCACTTGTCATGACTGTTATAAAGCTGGATGTTGTCCTAACAGTATAAGTCAAACAGTAAGGTTATACAGTTGGTTTGTGTGTTATTTCCTTGACATTTTTTCAACTACCCATATGAAGTCGGAGTCCTCAGGTGTGATGTAGAATGTTGTGGCAGATGTCCTCCCTGCTCCCTCAGAAACAGATTGGCACTTAAATGTGTTTGTTGCATAATTTCCTCAAGGAATTTGCCATACAGAAAAATATTGAAGTAGACAATAAGCATTAACTTACATCAAACATACGTGGTAAATAGGGGAGTTTGCTGCCAAATGTGTACTCTCTATGTGCTCATTGAAGTAGCTGCCTACACCTATGACTCGGCCGCTCTGCCACTGCCTCTCAACAGCACCTTTGGTACCCCTGTTCCCCCACTTATTGATGACATACATTGATAACCTTCACACAGTGGTGTGAAGGATATCAACAGGTCATAACTTGCATTCAACAGGTTAAAGGGTTAAGACTGTTGTATATCTTTAATCAAAGAAAAGAAATCTGATCGGATGAAGGGCCCTTTTGTCCCATCATCCCTTTCGGATCTGCATGCTCTGATTGGCTGGCTGCAAGAGAAATATTTCTCTTGTTCCTGCCATTTCAGGGAGTAGTGCAAAGTCCCTGCATGCTAAAAGACGTAACCTGCCACTTATAATGGCGGCCAGGGTGCACTACTCCTGTCTTGGTATCACAGAATTGTGCATCCCGAAAATTATTTGCAGACTGGGCAAGCTTCATGCCTGAGTATTGGGAATACAGGGCAACCTTCATTAACCCATGCCTCACCAGCCAGGGATTCATGGTCATGGACTTAGAGCCACAGACTCCTGGAAGGAGAGGCATGGGTGAGGGAAGGTTACAGTGGGTTTGTGAATCCCAGGCATGACACTTGCCCGGGGTTTGCAGTACCAAACCAAGGTCAGCAATACCAAAGAAAATGTTAAAAAAAAAAAAAAATAGGTCTTGGCCAAAGACCAAGCTCTCTGGGCAAACCCTTATGTTGTGGTATTTTATGTTATGTTATTGGCATTTTTATAGTGTGCTAATCACCTAGACACTCTGTAACAGGAGTGTGAGGCCAGTCCCGGCGGCTTACTCAAAAAGCCAGGACTTCAGCCTCTTGTGAAATTGAAGAAGAGAGATGGAGGCTCTGATGTGTTGTGTGAGGTTACTCCAGGCTTTAGGGTCCAGGTACAAGAAGAAGAAGCCCCCTCCTCTGATTTGTATATAAACTGAGGGGCCTATTCTCAAGAACGTGTGATAACCACTGCAAGTTTAGCTTAACGCAACTTTGCATATCGCAGTCTACCGCGGGAAAACAACGCTGTGTTAAAGTAGTATTCCCAACCTGGCGGCACCATGCGATAGCCCCACAATAACGCGTCAAATGACCGCGTTAAAATTAACGTGACGCCGCAAAAATGCGGAACACGAACGCGAATAAAGTTGCGATGAGGCCAACTGCGATACAAAAATCAGCGATAACCAGCGACAGGCCTGCAATCCCCACGCGTCATGCGGGAAAATGCACTATAAAAGCTGAACAAGAAAAACACACCATAAACAAAAAATACTGCGTAGCAACATGGAGGCACCCGGAACGAGTGCCCAGGTCAACGCGAACCCCACAAGCCCCACAGACCACCAGCAAGGAACCTCGGGGTTGGGGAAGGCCAAGGAGAAGAGGAAGAGGAAGACGGGGTACAGTCCGCATGACAACTGGATCGTCGTCACGGAGGTGATAGAGCACCAACAACAACTGTCCGTCACCTCCACCGTGTCATTGGCAACACAGACAGAAAAATGGCATTCCATCGTGAATGCAGCCGGAGTGTCGAGGAGGCCAAGATGTGCTGGCACGATGTGAAAAGCCAAACCAAGCAGAAACCCGCTGCCAACAGGAAGGCAGCAATGGCGAATGGAGGTGGGAGTCCTGCGCCACAGGAGGAGCTGGAGCAAATGGCGGCCACAGTCATGAGTGTGGAGACAGTGCAAGGAGTCGGGAGTCTGGACACTGTTCGACATGACCTGACACAACAGCAACAGGGTGAGTAACGAACAGGGACTGTGGGGACGGGGTGGACGGGCACAATGGCACACATGCACAACGACGTGTAGCACACTGCACACCCACAATGACCCTGGGTCATGTCCCTGATCCCCATGGCACACTGCAGCACACATACAAACATCAAGTAGGCCCCCGTCCACCATGTGCCCAAAGGGGTCCCACCCCACACATCACCAATTACACAACACACACATGCACCCGTGCGAAACACAGCAAAGATGCGTATGTGAGAGCCACACTGACAATGCAAGTAACACCACATGACCAGCAGCATGGCTGGAGTACAATCACCATGACACTGTGCACGCCACGAGAATGAGGTGGCTGAGTGTGGACCACATCCGGAAAGGAGCAGGTCACACTCTGACACATTCACCTGCACAAACAACCACTGACGTCAACAGCACATCTGCAGACAAACAATGCACAAGAGTACAAAAACCGTCCAAGAGCACAAATGACCCAAGTTGCCAACATCACAGCACCTCAAAAGCACAAAATCCAAAGGCACACCGCCTCCAAGGGATAAGGGGCAGCAAAATCAAAGCAAGGTGCGACTCCCACACAATGAAGCACACACACAGAGCAATGACAGCACATCCACATTGACGACAATGTGGTACACAGTCCAACACCTACACTGCAGAACAGAGGACACAACTTGGTCCGCCTGTGCGTAGAAAATGGCCAATCACATCTGACATAGCAGGAAACTGTGAGATGAAAATGTACGTGTACAACCTCACCTACGTCATGTAGTCCAAATGTCCACTGTCCCACATCAAATAGTCCGCCCCTCCCAAACAGTCACAATGTACATTGTCATGCAGTCTGTATGTAAACTTGAACAATGCGGCAACATACATGCCAACACAATGTCAACAAGCATCTCCCCTTCACATTGCAGAGGGACAAACAACACCTCCAGCAGAGCAGACCAGACAACTCTACAGTGATGCTGAAGAGGACCTCCACACTTCCAACACCGACGCCCCACAACAGTCCATGGACATCTTAGGCAATCGACCTCCAGGAGCAGGGCAGCACCGCTGCATCGAGGATACCCCACCCCCTGCACAGACAACACAGCTGGACGCACCCACCACCCCGGCTGGCTCCCAGCAGCTCACCGAAGCACACATCGCATTCCAAGGCCAGGTGTCAGACTGCCAGAAGGGGGTGGCCGAACATGTGCAGGAGGGGTACTACCTCATGGAAGCCGAACTAGATCACATACGTGGGTGTCTAAGTCCCATCAGGGACCACCTACACTCCCCAATGGAGACCCAAACTGCGACAGAGACACATGACTTTGCACATGTCCAGTACTGAACCACACCCAGAGCCACGGGATAATCATCCACACCCCCATGCTGGACTGGCGTACGCCGGCCCAGTTCACTCCGCACACGCTTACAGGGGGGGACGTCACAAGCTACATTTCCGTGGGCTTCCCCACTGGCTGGGGTGACATGGTTGCGTCCACTGTCCACTCCAGACACCAGCAGTGCATGTAGACATGGATATGTCTGTGGTCTGCATACTGCAGTCTGTCCAGCACATCTCTGCCACACTTGGCAGTGTGTACATTCTCATTCATGGGTCACTTGCCTCCTTCGCACATGCCTGGTTCCCACCTCTCCCCACAATCCGGTATTGTGTGGCTGAGGTGCCATGCCGTTGATGGCTCATGTACATGGCTAACCAAGGTTGCCACCGTATGTTGTGCTGTCGTGTCTGGTGGGTGGGCATGTTTTTGGCATGTTGTATGTGATTTTGTGACGTGTGCAGTGCCAGAGTTGTGAGTTGCATGATTGTGGAGTTGAGGGGTGTGGTGTGTTCATTTGGTACTTGCCAACGTGCAGTGCATTTCCATAGGTGCCATCCTGGAAGCGCTGGTTGATGTTGGACTGTCGGAAGATGAAGGGATCATGCACACTGCCTGAGTAGTTGGCTACGACATTGGTGCAGAGTCCCCTGTGGTCCACTATTGCCTGCACATTGATGGGATGCGTGTGCTTTCTGTTGCGGTACTTGTGTGCGGTGTCAGCAGGGGGCACAAGTAGGACATTTGTGCAGTCTATTGCCCCAAACACGTGCGGGAATCCAGCTATTTTGTATAGTCCTTGCTTGGTCTCCAGCTGTTCCTGCGCATTGTGGGGGACTTATAGGTACTGGGGTACCTAGCTAATGATGGCATCCAGGACAGGTGTGAGGAACTTGGATGGGGCTGGCTGTGCGACTCTTCCGACTCTGGCGGTTGTTGGTTGGGAGGTACCAGAGGCCAACAGGTGCAGCACAGCCAGCAGCTTTGTCTGCGGAGGGATGTTGGTTGTCCGCTGTGTTGGTACCGTCAGCCTGTGGGCAATGATGTTCAGGATGCGGGGGATGGTTGTCCTTTTGAGCCTGTAGTGGACATTGACATTGTCTGGTGTTAGGTCTGTGAGGCTGGTGCATTTCCTGAAGGTCCGCTGTCTTTGTGTGCGCTGCCTCTGTGGTGGTCCGGGGGGAGCCAGGGGGGGGTGGGGTGGCGGTCCTGGGGGGGGCGGCGGTGGGTTTTGTTGCCCTCTCGGGGCTCCGGGGTGCATGGTTAGTGGCTCCATGGCATCTGTTGCTCTTCATGTGTGGCTCTGGGCTGGGCTCCCTTTGAGGGTGCAGGTTGTCGTCCGACTTTACACCAGGTCAGAGCAGGTGTTAATTTCCTGCTGCTAACGCACCTTATCACCTGTTTTGTGGTCTTACCACCGATGTGGCTGGTCGTTGAGAATGTTGAGGTGTGGTGTTGTCGCAGATTTTTGATCGGGAACGCCTACTCTGTATCTCATTAGCGATAGTTGCCGGGGTCATCTGTGGCGATGTTTTTTGCGGATGCTTTCGCACGTTAACTGGTGGTATCGGCTGTTAGCACCAGCTTGTGAATGGGGCGATAAATTTATCACAAATTTGGCTGTGATAAAGTGCCGATAACTCGGCGATACCTCCTTGAGAATATGCCCCTGAGTGTAAGCCAGTGAAAGACAAGTCGATCATAGGTGTCTGGATGGTGGGGTTGAGGAGTTTTAAGTGTGTGCCGCTTGTGTATGGGGGGCCAGTGGAATTCATTAAGGTGTGGTATAATGTGGGTTCAGAGTGGGAGGTTAAGGACTGGTCTGGCTGCTTAGTTTTGGATCGTCTGCAGTATTCTTCTGAGCTCATTGGTAAGCAAAAAGGTTGTGTGCTGCTCTGCGTAGGATCTAAGTGACAAATATGCCCATGTAATTCACTGAAAAACACCTGAGTTAAAAACTGAGTTATGTTTCTAGCACAAATTAGCAAAACCATTGAAAGTTCCCAGTTATGGTTTGCAGTGCACACATTGGACGCCATAGCTCATGTTGCCCGCTCTGCAGAAAATACAACATTAAACATTAAACACTCATTTTAAAATAGCACAGGAATAAGACTGACTACAAAGACCAAATCCTAGTGGGTGATATCAGTTACAGCTTCTGTTGTGTGCATTGTATGACATAAGTGGGAATGCTGCTGATGGGGCTGAATCAAGAATTTGGTTATTTTGTCATGAAGGCAGATAACGACTTATCATCTTCTCTATAATTTTGTAAAGGAATAGTAGGAGTTCAATAGGATGACAATTACTTAGCAATGCTTGAAGCACTGATTTTTGGTGGAAAGGGAGGCGATGAAAACATTTTACTATGTCTAAGGAATGAAGACAGTTGGTTTGAACTATTGCAGAGTTCAGTCAACATTGGGGGCAACATAAGTCATTTCATAAATGGGACTAACTAGTAGGGAGCATTATTTAATAATATAAATAATATGTTGGAGTGGTGTCAATGAAAATGGCAAAATTGCTCATATGTCAGACTGTTCTTAGCTAAGAGGAACTTAGAAAGAGGAAGGCAGGAGCAGAAGTATTAAAAGTAAAGCAGATGTTCACAATTGTTTCTGAAAAATGTTGGAAAGAGATTTACAATATTTGAATGAAGAAGAAATGATTGTTAGTTTACTAATTTGAACACTTCGCTCAAAGAGCTGCAAGCTGATTCATTTCTAAAAACATAGAAGTCAATTCACAAAGGTAAATTTACATGTATAGATCTACTCATGCATAAATCTACTGTAATACCTTGGTGCCCATCTTTTTGCTATTCATCATTTCCAAGTGGAGATTTACACCTAAATGTAGACTTATATGTCTACCACTATAGCGGACATCTATACCAATGAGGTGGAGACTGCTGCTACCTAAGAGGAGACCTCTGAATAGAAAGGAATAGGCAAATGTTATACACATGACCAAAATCACACACACCTGATGCCCATTATCTTAAAAACACATAAATACAGCACAAATGCTAGGCTACGGCCTCTTTCCCTGACCCTGCAGCCACTAGAAAACACATCAGGCTCCACGATGAAAACTAAAATACTCAACATGCAGAGGAATTTCATTGAGGAAGAGGCAGACCATATAAGTAAGTTTGTTGTAAAATGCAGTGGAAGCCAGCTTTGTTGCAGGGGATCACATACTCTGTAAATGCAGTGACATTGGAGGCAGGCATATTGGTGGACATTAAGAAGAAATGGCAGGAAGAGAATGTGAATGAAGGGGAAGTTCTTCAGGACTCAAGTGACATAAGCTATTCCTGGAGGTGCACATGTCTCCTGTCTCATCCCCCTTGAGGAGTCTGCCCTCTGCAAAGTGCACCCTCACCTCTCATATGGCCTGCCTGTTGCAGACAACCATAACATAAGGACCGGTAAGAGCTACATTCCATTTAAGTACCTAAATGTTATGCAACCACCACCAAGTTTGTCCTTCACTACCCTATACTGCCGTCCAGACATCACACACATATAACCCTTATACATTGCTTCTGACACAAACACAATTTAAATAAATATTGTGTACTTAATTACTATTACTCTTCCTTCCTCTCCCATACAATCCACTTTACAAGCAATTTGGCTTCAGCTAGGGCAGGAGTCAATCCTAATGCAACAGGATAACACATCAGGCATGTCTCCAAAAGCAACCCTGAAAAACACACACATATGTTACTATGCTATCAATGTCACTAACACAGTATAGAGGCTTTATAAACTTTTGTTTGTTGCACCCTAACAGTTTTATTTATTGGTGTTTCATTTTGTTGAATTATTTTAATTAACTGTAACTTATATTGTCATATTTATTAGCACTAATATGGCAAGTGTGTTCGTGTGAATTTCATATAATTTACTTTTGCATTATTACACAAAAGTTCAGCAAAATGACATTATTACAAGAAATGCAAATCTCTCATTTAGCACTGCATTTAGGATGAAATGCATTCTCATGTCAATTTATGACATGAGTACACATTTTGTGCTAAAAAAGTGCAAAACAACATGAGCTCCGCATGCAACAGACACTTGCATTCAGTTGTTCCAGTGTGTTCCCAGTAAATGTATACCATAAATGTTGCATTTGTGGGAATATTTTGTACCTCCAATGGCACATAATTAACAATGAAACATAATGGTGCAATATCAAGACTTTTGGAAATTGCCTTGGCATAATTTTAATTTCTCCCAAGCCTACTAGTTAGTTAAGGCAGAATTTATGTTATTTGCAAAGAATTACAAACAAGAAACAGTAAAAACCTGGTTCAAAGACATAGGGCCCGATTCACAGCACTAATCTGAGACAAAATCCTAAACTTACTACTTTTGGTATTCACAGAAGGCATTTAGTAGTAGTAAAGTTAGGATTTTGTCTTAAGTTTGTCTTAAGTTTGTCTTAAGTCTGTCTTAAGTCTGCCTTAAGTCTGTCTTGAGTCTGTCTTAAGTCTGTCTTAATTTTGTCTTAAGTCTGTCTTAAGTTTGTCTTAAGTCAAACTTAAGACAAAATCCTAACTTTACTACTACTAAATGCCGTCTGTAAATACCAAAAGTAGTAAGTTTAGGATTTTGTCTCAGATTAGTTCTGTGAATCGGCCCATAAACTTTGACAGCCTCGAACCTCAGCTTTCACCAAATGCCAAGTTAATTATCCTCAAGGAAAGCATTGCCAAAACCTAGTACCAGCTCTCTCTTTCTTCAGAAAGTGACTTCAGAACTGCTATGCAAGCCCTCGTTCTTTTGCATTTGAATGGTGGTAACCCTCTAGTCCATGGCCTATCAAGCTCCACACTTGTGCTGCTTAAGGGTATCCTACACTCTGCAGCACATCTCATTCTGAACAAAAATTATCACATCACCCCCATCATGATAGAAGTCCATTGCCTCCCACTGGCATCTCGCACAATCTTCCAACCCAGCTGCATCATTTACAAAGCCATTATGACCAGCAAACCTGCGTATCTTGTCGCCATATCTGGTGGTCCCACAAAACAGTATAGCCATCAGCCTTTGGAACAACATTCCCATACCCATCAGAACATGTAGGAAAGCATTTTAAAGAATCTTTGAGGAACACTACATCACAATGAATTAACCAGTCACAATCCAGTGGCCTCTCCTATAACTCAATGGCTTTATTTTTGTCTTCTCCATGGCCTTTTGGCTAGGTTTGTGCAACAGAAATACTATATATATATATATATATATATATATATATATATATATATATATATATATATATAGGCTCTCCAGTCTCTCTCTGATGTGGTTGGCTGGCTCTGTGCACGCTTGAAGTCCCACCTCGCTCAGATGCCAGAAGAGGCTGAAGGTCAATTCTCCATTTCCTGGCCTGGAACCATTCAGCTCATCCCATAATGTGTGCTCCCGCAAGTTAGCAGACATTTTACCATTTCCCTAGAGCACTGCTCTCATCTGGCAAGAAAAGAACAAAATAGTAGTCTTGGCATTCTGCTAGGCTTAACTGGTTGCATCTCTCCTCAGGTGTGACCACATTCTGCATATACCCTCTACTTCACTGTGGCCCCCAGACGAAGGCTGACAGGTAAGCAGGTGGCGCTGCTCTCCTCACTCCTTGGCTCACCTGTCACAAGAAACTTTTCTCAGGTTGAGGTTTTCCTGTATCTATATCTATATTATGTCATCCATTCATTCCATCCATCGCTCTTATAAACTTGTTAGCTCACTCTATTCCCACGCACTAAATTGGTAATTGTGCATGGAGTGCTTTAAAATGTAGTTCACTGCCACAAGCACCATGTATGTCTGCAAGAGGCAGCTGCTTCTTCATCTAGTGGGTGACTGAATCTTGAAGACATCCAGTACACTCAAAGAGGTAGGCCCTCTATACACCTGCACCATGGGCATTGTAAACCTAAATAACTGTTTCGCATCACTAGCAAACCCAAGATTGTGAACGTCAAGCTAAACAAGGAGTGGAAGAATCCATAGATAACTAAACAGCACCTGCATGCTTCAGAATGAAACCAAAGAGATTTGTGCCAAGTTAATGCAATGCTGCGCCACAGCTAAACTACATGAACTCATCATACAAGAGCGCAGGATATTGCGGCCTGACATCATATTGTGGAATAATCCTTTAAGCTCATCAACACAAGAGTATGCCACATGGAGGCAGTGTATTTACCACTATCAAGAGTAAACCAGTCAACCAAATAAGAAAATTGTCAATGAAAGGAAAAAAAACATCAGAGCTGCCCAAATACTAAGGGGCCTATTTACAAGACCATTGTGCCGCCATTGCGTCACTTTTTTTGGCACAACAGCAATGCTTCATTTGCTCCATTTTTGCATGGATGCAGAGGCATCACTTTTTTCAAATGGCGTCTGTTTTTACCTGAGTTGGAATTGCCTGAGCCAAGGTAGATTTTAATTTCTGCAAGTTAGGCATTCCGTTGGAAACACCTACCATAAAACTGCCGTAGTGGTATTTACTACTTTTTTTTTCCGCTTTGGGCCGCTGTGCTGCCAATGCATCACAACTCATATGCCTGCTAAACCCAAGCGTAGGGGTGACGCATTGCCTGTTCCCAAGGGACCAACCAGCTGTAGTGACTTGATTGCAAGATGCAATCAAGCCACGAGGTAAGTGGCCACTGAAGGTAGGTATGTGCAATTATTGTCAAAATTTGTGACACTACGTGTTATGCCCACTTGTATGTGTCACATACAAGACCAATATGTTTGAGGTCAGGGTGACTCTGCCAACTTTTCACACGCTAACACATTGGTCCTCATTCAATAGGTGATGTGTCAGTGTAAACTTCTCTGTATTGTGTTGGTTTTCCCACCAACTCCAGCAATGCGCCAAAAAACCCTGAGCCATGGTGCGCCGTATTGTACATATGGTGTATCTATGGTGGTGCAAGGGTTTCTGCTGCAGGCGCAAGTAAACTGGTGCATGGCAATGCATCAGTTTCTTGGAAATGAGGCCCTAACATTGCAGGCAATGTGGAGAATCCCACACCCAGGAGGTTGGCCACCCAGGGGAAGAGGCATTTTGACAACAAAATAGTGGAATTTAATCTGATGAGAGATCATCATTTGGGTAGCGGGTGCTGCCTATATTTGAAAGTCCCCTCTGCAATATAACCAAAGCACAGGAGACTCCTGTAGCGGCTGAGTGGAATGGGAGACCATTGCTAGAAATGTGTCATTTTTGAAGATGTTCCAAACTTCACACCCGTGGTATTACTGGAGCTAAGACCACAAGTTAATTCCACTACTCAACACGACTTTCCCAGGCACATCTCTGCTCGCGTGCCTGCCATGGCAACATGCAAGAGGATTTTGACATTCCATTTTAAGACATATTATTACTTCCTACCAGTGTCCAGCATCTGAATGCCACGTTCACCACTCCCATATATATGTCTGGTTCCAACATCCTGGCACTTTCGCTTGGAAATACAAAAACCTGAAGCGATCAAAGAATTTCCTTGTTTTATTTGTGCCTGCGCAGGACTCTGCAGTTCTTCCATGCAGTTCTCCCCCAAGTAAGTGGATCCCTTTGTTTTTTCGAAGACATCAACTGAAAGCATGAATAAATGTACTACGTGTGCCGAGGCACGTTACCATCAGAACCCATAAAACATATATGTGTCACCCTGGTGTCCAGCGCTGTCTGCAAGCAACAACGATTAAAGTACCAATTTTAGAGCACTGTGAAACAACAATGTTTATTAGTTTGATATAGTTACAGTATGTTGACACTTGACAGCTTAGGAGTGGATTTGCAATGAACAATTTCCTCAAGATTAACTAATTAGGCAAATGTATTGGCCTTTTGAAGATTTTTTCTTGCATTTGTACAGAAAGTATAATCATCAAATATTCTCGACCCTGGACATTTTTCACTAATTAATAGTGCATTGTTTTTGGTCCAAAAATGTTTATAGCAGATAAATGGTTGTTTTGCATTGTGGCTGCATACAGATCCTCTTCCCCAAGATGTGAGAAAAATAATTAGATAAAAGATTCAGGGTCATATTTACAACGAAGCGACGTAATGCGGCGTTAGCCTTCCTGGCTTAACGCCGCACTCCGACACTTCAGAAACGCAGGGCTGCACCATATTTACAACAATATGATGAAGCACTGCGTTTCCCCCTGCGCTGGCGCTAAACTTAGCAGCCTAGCGCCAATGGAGGCACTGTTGCACCGTAGTGCAAGGATGTCTGCGTTGAGTGGAAGTTTGTTTATGTGCAGGAAGGTTTTCCTTCCTGCACATAATCTTTAGATGGCGCTTTGTAACTTTTATGTGTGCTGCCTAATGCAGCACACAAAGAAGTTGCAAAACGTCTTCTTTTTTTATTGTTTATGTGCAGGAAGGGTCACCTTCCTGCATATATACAATCAATTGCAATCTGTTGTTTCTATGTGTGCTGCACAGCACACATGGAAACAGCAAAGTTTAAGGTTTTCCCTGGTCTTAATTTTGGCGCTGCCTCCTATTTACGCTGCCCTTGTAAATAGGGGCAGCGTCAAAATCAATGGGTGTTGTGGTGGAATGCCCACTGCAACACTCATTGCCCTCCTCTTTCACGCGAAGTACAGCATGAAAGGGTGCCCTATTTACAAGGCAGCGTTAAGCCACGTTAAGTTAACGTTGTGGTGGCAACAGGGGCTTCTACATATGCCCCTCAATGTTTTCCCAAAGCTTTTATTTGTAAGAATCTTCAAATATAGCAGGCTGGTCCCCAAAAACTAATGTTAGAACTACAAATTATAAAATTGCTCTTTCGCTTTTGGTAAGCTCAATTGGAGATTTCATTCTTTGACATTAAACTGTAGGGTAAGACAACATCTACCACTTTTCACGGTAGCAGCTTTTTTTGAAGTATAACTGTCTTTTGTTGCTAAGAGGATCTTTTCAGGGAACCTGCCTCCATTAGCCTATCCTCAGGAGTGGATGATCCCTGTCTCCAAGACTCTTTTGCTTAAGCTCCTGCTGCTTGCTGCTTTTCTAATCACAATACTCATCTTTGTTGGTATTCTCCGACTTATCTAGAAAGGATACGTTCTGCATCTGCCTTTCTTTCACTGAGTATTCATGACAATGAAAAAAAGAATAGGAAAGAGATCAGAATCTCCTGATGTATGACAGATCTTTTAGGCTGTCACCCCAACCACCTACCCCATGGATCTCCTATGAAGCGACACCTTCCTTATTAATCGTGGCAAAAAGAATAGAACATTTAAAATTTTGAATTCAAACACACGGAAATATATTACATTAAATCGTATTTAGACAGTCTTCCTTCATATATAGTTGAAAAACTAAACTTTTATACTATTCAAATCATTACCTGTAACCGGAAATATTATCTCCACTAACTGACAGAATATGTACCAATTCTTAAACCAAATGTTTTGGCAGTTGTGGTCGCAAAACACTTGCAAATTACCACCTACTTCGAGTAGGTGGTAATGCATTCGCAAATGGGAAGGGGTCCCCAGGGGACCCCTTCCCCTTTGCAAATGCATGCAATATTGTTTTTTAAGGGCAGGCAGTGGTCCCAGGGACCACTGCCTGCCCTTAAAAAATGAAACGAAAACGTTTAATTTTTATTTTTTTAAATGCATCCCGTTTTCCTTTAAGGAACACGGGCTGCATTGGAAAAAAAAAGCTGCTTTATTTAAAAGCAGTCCCAGACATGGTGGTCTGCTGAGTCCAGCAGGCCACCATCCCTGGGAGGGCCTGTCATTCCCAATGGGCTCGCAAATTGCAAGAGGCTCATTAATATTCATGAGCCTCGCAATTTGCGACCCCATTGGGAATCGCAAACAGTGTTAAACACACTGTTGTACATGCCAAATAGCGCCTCGCAAATTGCGAGTCGCAAATGCGAAGCAATTTGCGAAGCGCTATTTGGCAGGTCATACATCTGGCCCTATGGCCCTTATTGCAAATTTGGTGGTCCATGAACTGCCATACCAGAGGTCGCAGTCCAGCCACCAGGAGCTTGGCGACCTGACCAGTCGTATTACAAGATGGGCGGAGTATTATTGCAAAGACTGAGGATGAACCACTGACACCGCCAGCACACCACAAACCGCTGGGGTTGCAGTCGGGGAAAAGCAGCTGCCAAAGGGTGGTACAGAGGAGTTTCACTGTGGTCTGTATTACAAGTTGGCTCTCGCACGAGCTGACCGCGGCAGTGGGACCGCTGGCCTCGAGTCGGCGGAAAACGAAGGACTTAGGGTGCAATCTCACCTCTCTCCTGTTCTACCCATCAGAGTCTGATGTGGATCTCTTTCACTAGGTCCCCCCTTCACAGCAGCATCTTCACCCTCAAGAATACAACTCTATTTGTGGCAAAATACAGGTAAGCAATTTTGTACAATATACCCACTGCCTGGACTGGCCACATATGGGCCAGACTCAGGCAATGGGTAAGTGGTATTTTTCCACATTTATCATGCATTTGTGTACATTCAACAGATGTGCAGTTGAAATGGACACACAGCCATCAATAGATATTGAAAACCATTGCCCACTGCCGCAAGACTGCCTCAGCCACACCGCAAACCCTGCGGTCAACTTGTAATATGGTGATCGGAAGATCCTCGATGCTGCAATCTTCAAGCGGCCGTGGTTTTCGGGCATTCGGACTGCCAAACTCGCAATCAGGCTCTATGTTTTGACATTATCATCTACTTATAACATCCCTTTAATCTTTGTTTTTTTCAGAGAATGTCTAAGGTTTTTAAAAAATGTAAAGTAGCATATGATTACAATTCCTAACTATAATGTCACTTTAACTTTTGTTTTGTTCAATGCTCCCTTTGGCTTTGCATAGGGTGTGGTTGAGCACACAGGCCCTACGCCCAACCCCTCAAAGGCACTCAACCCCACTGCACATGGCCTTCGTCAGTGCGTGGCATGAGTTTGAATGGAGGGCCTGGTATGTGGCCAAGCCCTGCACCCCATCACTACAAGTACGCTACCCCCACACAGTGCATGGCCTTTAATCATATGCAGCCTGCAATTGAGCACAGAGTTTGTGGCCAGGCCCTGTATCCAACTCCTTGCTGGCACCCAACACTGCATTGTGCATGGCCTTTTGCCATACGTGGAGTGGGGTAGGACACAGGGCCCGGCCTGCGGCAAGGTCCTAATGCCCAACCCCCACAGGCTGACTATGTGATGTTGAAATATATAGGGCGATATTTTAAGTAGGGCAGACTTACTGTTTTTGTCAAAGGGTAAGAACGCCAAAATATAAACAATTTGGCTATTGAATTTAATAGGAGGTCAACATATCAACATATATAATGCAGATATATTGCCTTTGCCAAAAATCACCAAGAACTATAATCAAATGTACATTTCATTAATATTTAATAAACAGGACTGTTATAAAAAATGTTATAAAATAAATTACAGTGTCTTTGAGTCTTTCTTTTAACATTTTGCAGCTATAAAAACAGACCCTGCATCTCCCCACAACATTAAAAAAGTGCTTGGAGATGCACCTGCCCCTTCTAGAGGAACCAACAGCATCTAAAAAATGTAAATAAAAAGCAGTAAGTTATAAAATGAGCAGCTCCTGGTACTCATTTAAAAAAAGAGTTTTGGGTGCCCCCATCCCACACAGGGCATCCACATCTTTATTTTCTGTTGGGTGCTGCGGGGAAGACCCTTGGCCCCTGCACTCCTGTTGTAAGAGCCAGCAACATGTTTTCTCACCTGGGACACCCCACAGCCTTTCTTACATTAAGGGTTGTGGAGGGAGCCCTAAGGATCCACTGCCCCACCGCCTCCCCTGCCAGCACCCATCCTGGTGGGAACAGCTTTTCATTTGCTCCCACAGGGAGGGAGCAATTCTATATTTCACAACCCACGTCATCATGAGGATAGGCATGGAGAAACATATGCTCTCTCTTTCAATGGGAGCAGAAAGCTGTTCCTGCAGGGTTGGAGGACATTAGAGTTCAATTCATGTGCTCTTGTGGGCAGAGAAACCACGTTGTCCTGGGTGTTGGGGACCCCAGAACACCATAAATGAGCCTTGCCTCATAAGATGGGGTACCCAGCACCATTGTACGGCTCAGTGAGGGGGGCCACATGACCCCCTCTTCTCCATTTTCTACACAGCTCCTGGGATGGGACCCCAAGGGTCTCTTATAAGCTCAGGAGGCAGCATGCCAGCCCCCCCTTCCCTATAAATATGGCCCAAGGATGGGGACCCTGAGACTTCTCTAAGACTCGGGGAGGGGGATTGCACCTACCCCACTGGTTCTGGCCCACCCTTGGGTGTTACATTATAAAAGATGGAAGACCACCATTTTTTTTATTAGAACCGCAAATCCTCTGTGGAGCCATGGCACTGATAAAAAGGCTGGTCTTGGCTGCATCAGGCAAAGGGGACATGGTGTCTCTAGCCTGCACCTTATTTGTTTTCTTACTGTTTTAGATAACAGGCCACTAAGTACCCAGGTCCTAACACTAGATCTAGGCCTGGTGGGGGTGCCCTAGAGGGACCCCAATGCCCCCGGGCCAAAAAACGGCACTGTAGATCCACAGAGGATTCACAGAGGTGATTAAAAATAAGATGGCGGTCTATAGTTTTATTATCTCAAACTCCCCCCAGGGTGGTCTAGGGCCCGAGGGGGCAGGGAAATTATATTTGTGGGTGAGAAAGGCGCCCTTCCCAGAGTCACGAACAGGCCCGGGGGACCCCATCACCTGGGACCGGATTTACTTAACAATGGGGGGGCAAGCAGCTCCCCTTCTTTACGGCTCTAACAGGCCCCAAGGATTCCATCTCCTGGAGCCAATGAACTGTACTGTGGGAAGTGGGCATGAGAACCCCTCCCCGATCCTCCTTGACACCTAGGGACACCATCCCATGGGGCCATGTAGAAAAGTGGGAGAAGGGACATGAACCCCCCTTGACCACATCCCCCGGGCCAGGGACATCCACAGTATACGTAGAACCCCAACCCCCAGGACAGTATGGTTTTGCCATGCTCTCAAGGGCAGTGAAACACAAAATTGCTCCTGTCTGGCAGGAACACAAAAAGAGCTGCTCCCGCTGGGTGGGAAAAATATTGGCTCCCACCATGCCCAGGATGGGTGCTGACAGAGGAGCTGGCAGGGCTGCAGGGCCCTGGGGCTCGCCGCTGTGGTCCCCAATGTAAAAAGATTTTGTGGGGTGCACCAGGTGGCCCCCAACAAAACTAAACACATGGGTGCCCCAGAGCACCCAAAAATGAAAAAAATAAAAAAGGTTAATAAATAAGCAGCAGGAGCTGCTTAATTAAATATTCACTGCTCTGCCATGAAGCACCCCATAATGCTCTTCAAGGGCTTCTTATTCTTCTTTTTAAGATCTTGATGGCGCCCTTAAAAGGGGCAGGGGCACCACTCAGCATTTTTCTAATGCTGTGGGGGGCTTCAGGGAGTGCAGCAGCCCCTAGCAACATTTATAAATAAACAGTAAGTCTCCAGGGTCATTAAATGTGACCCCCAGGAGAGCTTGCCATATTTTTGTAAAGCACTCCCGGCTGGAGCTCTATGTGGCTGTTTTCATGGATGTATTTTGTGGGCTGAAAAATGTTAGAAAAAATACTCCAAGATGCAGTAATTGTTTTTTAAGAACTTTTTTTATAACAATCCCTTTCCATATTCTTGTAAATCACTCTGAACTGGTGTTCTATGCTCTTCAGCTGTAGTGCATGGTCCCCTGTCGTTGTTTTTATGGCTGTATTTTATGGGGTTATTCCTTTTTTTGCTCAATTACAGTGTCTGAGCGATGCCTAAATCAACATTCAGAATCTCAAGATTGTGTTTAATTGATTCTTGAAGATGTTATTTAAGTGGAGGGGTCGCTGGCCCTGGACACATGTAGGATCCCAATAACAGGCTTGAACATCCACTTAAATGCAACCTGAAGATATGATTGATTGCATCCCTCAAGTGAAACTATACACACCAAGCTGCCATAGGCTTTACCTACAAAATATTTCCGATCTCTTCAGTTGCCCATACTTTAAGTGAGTTTGACTGACTATAGAAACTGCTGTCTATACCAGTCTGCTGATAATACTGATCCAGTCTGTATGCCCCTCATCTGAGTTTGCAGTCATCTATTTCTGTCCATGCAAATTTCGCTCCATTTGGGCCCCTACAGTTATCTGCACCACAAACTGGTCGATCCAGCAAGAGCACCTTCATTGATTTACACCATATTGTCATGCTCCAGAAAAAATGGGAGACATAGGTCTGGTTTCTTGACTTTTAGTACTGAAGTACTGAAGCAATTCCATTTAAAGCAGGTCACCTATCTGGTGCACACTTAATTGGGGTAAAAATATCTCTACATATTTTAAAAAAAAATATGGACTCTCCTGACACTATTGGTTTAAACGTCCAAGGAAATAATGGCTCTACAGTGACTCTATATAATATCTAGAACTGTACTACACCTGGGAATAAAGAGACCTCTATCCTTCTTATCGTAAATCATCATTTATCGAAGCCAGACTACCTATTACACTTCCTGGAGAGTTTAATGTCACCTATGAACCATGGGATTGCATTGATATTGTCACTAAATCAGAGGACGAAGCTCGGAGCATCCAATAGTTGGAAGCCAATCCCATTACATCCTGGCCACTAGCAGCTGTTCAGATCGCTTCCATGACCCCTTCATATAGTCTACACGCTTGCAATGGTTGTTCTATTTCCCACAAAAATAGGTCATCCATGTATTCAAGAGGAAGCTCAACCAGCAAAATAGAATATGTTATTTTGGATATTGAATTGTGGCACAAATTTGTCGATTTTAAGGTCACTAGAGCGGACAGCGACCACCATTTACTTTACTAAACAGTAGATGAGGGTATGTTTTCAGACTACTCATCTTAAACTGAGTCATCCAACTCATGTCTATTATTAGGGAACAAAAGAAGGTCTGTTAAATGGCGCAGACTGAAAACCAATCCTGATGTTCTGAAGCAAATAGTTTGTTTTATATCATTTTAGCCCCTTACAAGACTAGTCTGGGCAGGATATCCCTATTTCTCATTTACACTTCTCATTGATTAAGATATTGAAAGAGATCTGTATGATGGTTGCTAAACCATCTCACCTAATATCAACTACAGCAATACTATGGTACACAGGGAATGCTGTAAGGTAAAATCCCTGTTGGTCACAGCTATCAAATCTTGTAACCCACTCAAAATCAGAGGAGCCAGAGAAAATACAAATGTATTTTGGACAGTTGCAAGCACAATTGAAATTATGCTAATTGGCTGGATCTTCTCGCAGCTTCTAAGAAAAGAGACAATACAGCATTTTGGCACATTATAGCACAATAGCCTTGGAAACAACAGAGCCACTGAACTCTTTATACAATTCCACACTTGGGTAAATCATTTTGCAGATTTATATACCAATTAAAAAATTCTGGCACTTTCTCATTCTTCATTGACTCTCAATCCAGATTAGCTAATCCAGTTTCAGTGTCTAATACTCTCATCTTTTCCAGGCCAGGTACTCTTGATGCAATTGAGTCAATGCTTCCAGGGATAGCCCCAAGACTTTTTCCAATCCAAGATCTCTGACTCATGGCATGGTACTGAAATAATACCAATTTATAAAAAAGGAGGCAGGAGCATCCCAGGGAACTATAGACCCAGCAGCCTGATTGACTATTTACAAAAAGTATTCTATTGTCAGTTATTAGAATAGGATGGATGGCTGAGTCCAAGGTACTATCTCCTCTGCAATCAGGCTTTAGAGCAAAAGTAAGCAAAATGTATCAAATATTCTGATTTATTTGCTCTAATAACATGGAAATAGCTAAAGTTAAACTAGGAGCACTTCAATGTGACATTTGTTGACTTGAGGGCAGCATTCTACCTCGCCCCCATATGTCTTCAGTGTCAAGTCAATGAGGGTACCACCTCACATATTGAACATCGTAATAAAGCAGTATCAAAGCAATGGAAATGTGAGTTTTTTTTAGCATCCCAGCATATATTCTCCCAGATCTGAAACAATAGCCATTAGATATGCTGTTCCGTGAGTCCTACTTAACCAGATTTTGGTAAGTGGACATATTGAGAAGACTAGAAATATTTTCAGGGTTCATTAGCCTTGATCCACCAAGCTGGAATGCTTCATCATTGGGCTCTGCTCGTCATTAGGTGGGGACTGCAATTCCTAATGAGATCCACAGGGAGACTCTGTGCCGGAGATATTTTTATCTCAGTGCTTGAAAGTATTGTGACAAAAAGATAGAAGCCCTTCTCTAATATTTGTAGGAGGGTATGCAGTAGCTTGGAATAATGAGTTTATTACAATTAACTATGGACCACCAGAAACAATTTTAAATGGTAGTCCATGTTAAGGTTAAATATAAACAAAGTGACAATGATCCCATGGTTCTACAGTGTAGTCAACATGTTTCTCACCTCTTGGTGCTCAGGAGGGGTCAGTGATGATTCACCAGGATCCTCTCTTTGAAGCCAATTTGAAGAACTCTACACAAAGATTAACATGTGTAACTACTTTTACATCAATCTCTAATGAGAACAAGAAGACCATAAATAACACATGGAATATTCTGAACAGAAGAAATCTTGTATTATCAAAAGTTTTGTTTGCATTGAAATGATCAAGTAACCTGAGACCCCAGTTGGCCCAGACCATAGACTCTATCACTACCAGCTGATTATAGGCCTGATTTTGAGTCTGGAGGTCCATTTAGTATACGGATAAAAAAAATCTTAAAAAATAACATTATTGAATTATATGAGATACCAATACCCAATATAACTCTGTAAAATTGTAAATATTCCTGGAACAATATAATGGCCTATTTTACATGTATTAAACAATTTTAAATATTTTTTTAAAACATGCAATTTAAAAAACTATTTTAAAATAATACAAAACATAAATAAAAAATAATAAAAAAATAGAACACATTAGAATTATAATTATAAGACATAAGGATAATTTTAAAAATGTATTCACTTTTTACTTATATGTGCTTAAAAATCTTTTAAAATCATTAAAAAATAAACGAACTAAACAACAATTCAAATGTATTAATCTAACTACAGTCCTGCAAACATTAGGGAAAATGCATACATTATGGGAGTGTGTGCGTGTGTGTGTGAGATAGATAGATAGATAGACATATAATTTTCCAACTAAACAAATAATTATATATTTCAATAAATAAAAAAGTCAGTTAAAACATATAAATCATTGTAAAGTTAGAAAATATGTAAACAAATAAATATGAATGTCAAACATCATAAAATATGTAACAATTACCAATAATTAGTATACCATTTAAAAATAACATTATCCACCTAAAACTCAATTCACCGCACAACTATAAAAAATTTGTAAAACAATTTTCTTAAAAAATACACATATGATTTTATATTCTAAAGTTAATTACACATATTCAAAATAATGTTCTACTAAAATGTGCATTATGAACACATTAAACATGGAAACAAGTACATAACAATTAAAACATTTTAAAAAGTCAGTCAATTGACAATAATTAATATATTAGTCACAAAAAACTACCCACCCATTACCTTAATAAACCCAACAACCCAAAAAATGTACGTTACAATAACGTGTTTAAAAAAAATATCACACACCTGCTCATGTTTCTATAGATGAGCAGGGTGGGTATTGAGTTATTGAGCTTTATATGCTTTCCCTGTCACAGTGTAACCCAAGGCTTCTCCATCTGTGATTACGCGGGCCTGAAGGAAGATGCCTTCCTCCTCATCTCTAACCAGCTGTAACTTAGAAATGCAGCACGTTGCTCAGAAATTGTAGAGACATGAAAAGTGCACAAAGTAATCTTTCTTTCCCACCACTGTGACAGGCCTGAAAGTGTAATATTTTGCTACCAAATTTCCAATGACCAAACACTTTTTCAATAATTAGCAGCCAGTCTCAGGTCATCCCACACTTGTTTACAAGTTGCCATCTTACCTTCTATACTAGTTAGTTATGGGCCAGATTTAGAGCAGCAACACATTTACAAAACAACACATGCAGATTTTTACTTTTCCTGAAAATTCACCACATTAAATGTTATACACCAATATCATGCTTTGGACAAAAATCTGGGGTGCGGAGAACGTGGTCGCTGAAAATCATAATGTTAATCTTGATTTCATTCAACTCCAAAAGGTTGGCATGCATCCATAAAGCTATTACCGCAGGCAAAACTTCAAAATGTTTGATCCATTTGGATTGGAAGAGGTAATCCACATACTAGTCAGTTGTGTACGATTTGTGTAGGTTTAAACATGAAACGCATGATCAAAATAATCCCCACATCACAAAGTGAGGGATGAAACTGAAAGTGCCCATGATTTAAGTCCTAGTGCTCACTTGACTCCTCTGCAACATGGATCTAAAAGTCATTCTGCGCAGGACTGTGACCAAACAGGTCCTTAAGTGGTCTATTATGTCTACAAGGGAAGGATTGTTTTTGAGATTTGGGACACAGCACTGTGTCCCAAGAAAGTATTTAATTTCTGTCTACGGAAGGTGTTTTCCTTTCTCAAAACTCCAGTTGGTAGTGATGAAGTTTTTCATAGGCCCCAGGAAAAAGAAATACTTAGGCCCAGAATTATCAAGACACCTTGATGCGATGTGTGAAAGGGAGAGGACAGGAATGCACCATATTTAACATATGGCACATTCCTGTCCTCTTCTTGCACAAGGGCACAATCTGCTGCCTTGTGCCAAAACAGGCACCCTTGCACCATGGTGCAAGTGTGCCTGCATTGTAGGCAGGATTGCTTTCGTGTGAGAAGGGATACCTTCCTGCACAAAAACAATCCTTAGAAGCCGCAGTACATGTAAAAAGAGGCAAGAATGAGGAGAAATAAGCATATTTCTTCTCATTATGCCTCCCTTGGGAAGGCATAGCATTTTCAGGCATTTCCAGGTCTTCCACTTATGGTAAAGCTGCGAAAGTGCCAAAAGTCAAGTGTGGATGCTTAGAAACACCCACCTCCAGAAGTGTAACTCAAGGCAGCAATTTGCGCTTCCTTGTGTCACTCCAAATTTACAAAGCGCAGCAGTGCCATGCAAGGTCGACTTTAGTGTTGCGTTGCCTAAGCGTGACCGTGTGTGACACAAGGGGAATGCAACACTTTGATAAATCTGGCCCTCAGTGTCCAGAGGTAGGTGATCATAGTGAAATCTCTGGACAAACCTAAAGTCACATGAAGGGTGTCACTTGCAGCAGAAATCCGCTGATCAGGGATGGACAAGTGTCTTCAATTAGTTGTCACCACTGGCCAACACTGGTGGGATATGCCACTCTGAGCTATTCTTGAACTTTAAATGGAGTAAGGAAGGAATGCGGCTTAGTTAAGTCATGTAGCTAATAAAGCTTCTGGCTGAGGTTACATCCTCCAAAAGTGGATGAAAGGAGAAGAGAACATCATAACATAATGGAATAAAGATTATCCAAGCCCTGCAGCTCTCTGTCTAAACATAGAAATATATTGTAGACCACAAACAAATGCAAGGGGACACATATTTAATACACAATTTTTGGGAAAGCGTGTCCATCATGTCCTACATGGATCAAAACAACACAAAACATATTATTTTAGAAGTGCAACATGAGCTAATTAATTATATAAAATTCATAATGAAGGTATGTTTCATAAAAATTATGTTTTGTGTTCCCTCATTTCTTATATAGATGCCAATGGCATTTGGTAACTGAAAAAATTTAAGATTTGGGTATCTCATTACATAAACAAAGAAACAGTTAAATATTTGAGCATGCTCCCTGCTGTGATCAATAGGACTTTTAGTTCTGACTTACTACTTTAATCAGGACAGTTCTCCATTTCTTCCAAATCATATACCCTCTCTCCTGATGGATCTCCTATTGGTTTCTTTATCCCTGGTTTAAATCAAGTTGAAGAGCAGTAAAGTGGTTGGTTTCCCAAAGTTCGATCATCTCATCTATGGTGTTCATTTTACTTAATACATTCTCTTGTTTTTCAGCTGCACACGTCTGAATTATGATTACAGATTTCGCTCACCTTGCCTTCCTTTCAAGAAACAAAAAATGTAATCCCAACTTGACAAATGCTTGGTACTTTTGGATGGTGGATATTGAATAACGTTCTGAAATTAAATCACCCTACAAAATCAGAGACTTTTGACTTCAACTGTGGAATCCCTATTTCTGACCTCAATAGATTTACCAATAGCATGGTCCTGAAACAGTGGGGAAAATCGAAAACAGCTCAGTGCAACATGCATAGGCACATGAATTTTCACATGCTTTTGGAAAGGAAGCCAATAAGAGAGCACTGGCCAGGTGAACTATGTTCATGATTTTTGCTTTTTATTAGGACCTGGCTTTTGTGTGTGAGCAGAAAGACAAAACAGCTTTTTTTCAGTAATTGATCAAAATAGGCCTTTCGCCAATGTGGCTGAAGAGAGAGTAATTAGTAAATCAGGATGCTCCAGATTCTGGTCCATCTTAATGAGAGTTGCAAGAATTTGAGTTACTGGTTGAGGGGGGTGAAACTCTACTCCAGCAGCAACCACAATTTTTGTCAGAGTGAAGACACAAGCAGACCCTAAATTAACTTGTGTTCAACCTTTTGGTAGGTTGACATGAAATCAGTCAGGTTTAAATTAGAGATGAGTAAACGTGAAATAATTTCGGAGCAAAATGACAAAAATCCAATCAGTAGAACCGGAGATATGCAATTCAAAAAATGTAAGTGAAAATAGCACTCAAAAGCACAAAGTGCCTACTGTGGTTATCAGGTTGCGCAGGACTGAGACAAAGTCACAAGTTCAAGCCAACCTCGATGAAGCAGGGGGAGATTACAGGAACCTAGTCCGCTGGACAAGAGTACCTTAAATCCTGGTTGCGGAGCATTGGGAGGTCCTGCGTCGAGGATGCATAGGGCAGCCAAGGTAATGCAAGGTCCTGGGGTGGAGATGCATCACGCAGCTGCAGTTCTGGGAAGCTGCGAGTCTGCAGTTCAAGTGATCCCATTGATGAGGGGCTTGCAATGCGAAGTCCTGTGCCGAAGATGGGTTGCGCACTGGCTGGTTCCAAAGAAGCTGTGAGGATCGCAATACAGAGTCTGTCATCGTTGTTGAGGCTGCTGTCCAAGAGGGGCTTGCGATGCAAAGGCCTGACTCAAGAATCCATTGCTCCTTGAGAGTTGTGATAAGGCTGCAGGCTGCAATGTGAAGTCCAGCTGTTCCAATGCAGAGTTTTCAAGAGGCAATGTGTCACATAGTGGATCTGATGTGCAGTTTTCAGGGAGGCTGTGCTTTGTGGCTCTTCGGTTCTGCTGGTACCACAGTTGCAAAACCAAAGGGGATGATGGACGGAGTGTTGAACATTGCAAGCACTCACCCCCAGTCAACTGATCTGGGTTTAATCCATCATCATTCTTTAGCTCACTCCGCCACCCCAGTTCAGGCATGGCCATATGCAAATCAGTCTGACCCTGTGCCTCATGGGAACAGTACAGCCCGAACTGCCAAGCCATGTCTTCCCTGGACCGGAAACAAGCATTCTGGGACCGGTTTCTGGCTTACAGCCGTCATCAGCCAGGCTATCTTGAATCCAGTGGCAAAGTGAGCAAGGGACCCACGTCTGGGCATACCCTGCCAACTTAGGGCGAACATAGCAAAACCAAAGGGGATGATGGACGGAGTGTTGAACATTGCAAGCACTCACCCCCAGTCAACTGATCTGGGTTTAATCCATCATCATTCTTTAGCTCACTCCGCCACCCCAGTTCAGACATGGCCATATGCAAATCAGTCTGACCCTGTGCCTCATGGGAACAGTCCAGCCCGAACTGCCAAGCCATGTCAAGCCAGAACATCTTCAGGGACTCTTCCAAGGATCCAGGGCTGGGATGGCAACACTTGGGAGGGCAAGACTCACAGCTGGCAGAGTAAAGATGGAGGAAGTCTATTCGGTTCCTGAGGCGTCTGATCAGGAGGCCAGCCAACTAGCCCTTGGGGTCACTCGGGTGGTCCTCGGTTCAAGATGCAGGTCCAGTCCTTCTCACTCAAACAGGAGAGTAGCAGGGCAGCACAGCAGAACAGCAGAGTGGCAGTTCTACTTGCTGCAAGCAGCACCGACTCTGTGGGCTCTTCTGAGTTTCCAGGTTCAGTTGTGTACAGCAGAGATGGGGTCTGATGTCTAATATTTATACCTGGTGCCTACTTTGAAGTCTGAGAAGTTTCTAGAACTTTTCAACCCCCTGAGGTGTCAAGTATCCTATTTTTCCCTGCCCTGGTCCCAGCTAGTCTGGGTACACAAATGACTAGTGACAAACCCTTTGTGAGAGTGTTCAGGCAGACCCTCTGTGATATGCAAGTGTGGTAGTTGACAGCTCCTCCCTCTCTTTAAGTCAGTGACCCAGCCTGCCAGCACCTAGCTTCCTTTTGTCTCACTGTCTGTGAGCAATACACAAAGACCAACTGCCAACTACACCTAGATATGTGACCCAGGATACAGGCAGCAGACACCAAATGGTTGAGACAAAAAAATGGCAACTTTCTAAAAGTGCCATTTTCAAATTTGTGGCAAACAAATCCAACTTCACAGATAAAGAGGGCTTTAAATCACAATTCCATTGATGCAAACAGGATCGGTCTACCTGCTCCCTATTGAAAGTTAAAGGTAATAAGTTAATCCAATGATGTCCTATGGGAGGGGTGAGCCTCACAATAGTGAAAAACGAATTTAGGACTTTTTCACTACCAGGACATGTAAAACTTAGAAGTACATGTCCAACTTTTTAAATACACTGCAACCTGCCCTTTGGGCTGTGTATTACCTACCCTAGGGGTGACTTATATGTATTAAAAAGGGAGGTTTAGCTCTGGAATAAGAATTGGGGAGTTTGTCCCCCTATTAGTAATAATCACATATGGTTCCAAGTGGGGGTTTTGGGCCTGCTTCTGTGCCCCATCAATCCTCTCCTCCTCATGTTCAAAATCAGAGGCAATTACCATCATTACAGTGTATAAATAATTAATGATGGATGATTTTTTGGGGGGTGACCCCTTTCCTTGCTATTCGAGTGGGCAGCTTTTCTTTTCCCCATGTTATTATGACAATGTCCAAGCCAGCTTATCCCAAAATAGCGGGCTAAGAGGGATGGCCCATCCTGGCCTCTTCTGTCTAATGATGTGCCCAGGTGTATACCAGGGCAGCGGGAGCCCAGCAGTGTTTAATCCCTCTTCCTGGGCTCACAGAGGAGCTGGGGACGGTAGTCCCTGGTGTGGCCTCAGAAAGCAGTCAGCGCAGCTGAAGTGGCATCCTGTGCCATCGGGGGTCTGGCACGCTAAAATGTGGTTGCCCAACTTTGGAGCCCTCCTCCTGGGCTCAAAGAGGCAGCTGGGGGATGAAGTCCCTTGTGTGGCACCTAAACTCTGAAAGGGGTTCCAATGGCAGGCATGGGAATTCAGGGCAGCATTGAGCTCCGTCCCTGCCTTCCCACTGGCCTGGCAGATGAGACAAGTCCTACAGAAAGCATCTGAGCCTGTCCTCACCAGTGGCCAATAGAAATGGGGGACAAGCCTGTCAAAGAGCTTGTCTTGCCCCAGAAGAACTGCCAGCATTGTATCTCATGTAACCCAGTAGGAAAGCCCTATAATACTTGAGGACCAGCAGCACATGTGTTACCCCCTTTCATAGGTGCCTTAGGTTCACTGTAAAGGTGGTTGTTCTCGCAGTAAATAGGGTGATCTCCAGAGGTGTAACCAATGCTTGGGCTTTGGCGTGTGACCTCAGCCCCTCTAGGGTTGGGCACTCTCTCTCTGCGCCGTGCAGAACCCCTCCCTGGTGAGGCCACCCTCAATTTGCCACCCAGCAAGCTCAAGCAGGTCTGCTAGAGTGGGAAAGTCCTCCCCGGTCAGCTCTGGGGCCACCTCCTCCGGTGTCCCACCCACCAGTACCCCAGAAGCTTCAGAGGCTGGTTTCCCACACTTCCTGCCTTTTATCTTCTTTGTAGCTGCCTGGGCCATTCTTCCAGGCTCCAGGCTCTCTTGATTCTCCTCTTGGGCAGCCATGGACTGAGTGATCAGACAGACCAACTCAGGCAACACCAACATCTCCAGTTGCGACCTGAGATACAGTTCCTTCTAGGCAGTGTGCTGCAAGTCATTCCCTAGCAAACAATCAACAGGCATGGTAAGGCTCACAGCAACTTTAAGAGAACCTGGGACCCCCCCCCCCCTCCACTGGAAAGGAACCAGAGCTACCGGTAGTTTCTTTCACTGTTGTCTGCTATTACAACCTGGTAAAATGTATCGGGTATCACCTGCCCTGAGGACAGCAGATGACACAGACAGTAGTCATACTGACGCCTGTGTCTCTCAGAGCCCCCAAACTCCGCAAATTGATGGTGACCCACTGCCTATACCTTTTGGCAGGCATGTGGGCCTTAGGTACCATCTCTCATTCACCCAGGGACACATTAGTAACCTCAGCTGCCCCCCACACTGACTGGGGCCATCTCACCCCAAGCACTATGCTGGCCAGCCCCGGGGAGTGCCCACCAATGGGGGTCTGTGCCCTCCTAGAGTGCTTAGGATCTCCCTTGACGTGCCCATACTGGTAGCACTCATGGCACTTAGGGACAAATTTATAAGTATTTTTGTCAACAAAACCTTTCATTTTGTATTCAGATTGGTAATGGTACCCTTTCCCCTGTGAATTATTTTTGAGGGCCTTGTGAGAACTCGTACTTGTTTTTATCGCCCACCTTCTTCTTCTGGTTGAAACCTGAGCACCCTTTTGGGATTCCCCTCCAGAAACATTCTTGGACACTCTGGTAGTGACTTAGAGGTCCACCTCCTCAGCAAGCTTCCTGGGATCAGTCAGCTTGCTATCTGCTAGGTGCTGGCGGAGTTTTGTAAAACAAATATTAAGCCATGTGCTTCCTCAAAATCAGGTTGTACAGACCATCATAATCATTCATTTTGCTTCCCCTCACCCAACCATTCAGTGCCTCGCTGGAATAATTCAAGAAATACACACTTTGAAAGTTTGAACCTCTGACGATAATTCTCAGTGGTCAGCCCAAATTTGCACAAGTTTCGCTTTCTTGGGGTATACCTTGCCTGAGAGAACACAAGGAGATGATGGACGGAGCGCTGAAACTTTTCAGACACTCACCCCCAGTCACAGGTCTGGGTTGAATCCATCATCGTTACCCAGCTATATGCAAATCAGTCTTGACCCTGTGCCTCATGGGAACAGTCCAGCGTGAACTGCCAAGCCAGGTCTTCCCTGAACCGGAAACAAGCATCCTGGGACCGGTTTCGGGGTAACACCCCTCATCAGCCAGGCTAGCTTGAATCCAGTGAATCTGAAATCGTTCCCAGGATGCTTGTTTCCGGTCCGGGAAGACCTGGCTTGGCAGTTCGGGCTGGCCATCCTCTTCACCTCCAGTTTGAGGGGGGTGAAACTCTACTCAGCCAGCAACCAAAATTCTTGTCAGGGTCACAACCAAACCCTAAATTAACCTGTGTTCATCCCTCTGGTAGCTCGGCAGAAAAGCTGTCAGTCTTGACGTAAAGGCGATGTGTAAAGTAGTTGTGAGCACTTTAAATAGTTAAACAGTGAAACAGAGCATAAGAAAAGTCACACACCAATGTAGAAACATAGAGTAAAATTTAATAAATAATTTAAGACCAGTTTTAAAGAGTTGATGGAAAATAGCACCAAAAAGTACAAAAAGCCAGACTGGGACAAAGTCACAAGTTTAGGTCGACCGTGATGGAGTGTGGTTACGAGGTACCGCGTTGAGGATTTGCCCCCGGGTAACACTTCATTTCCAGCCCCTGCAGGCCCTGGGTAGATGTAGTACCACTTTACTTGTGACTTGCAAGTAAATTAAATGTGCCAAATGGGTATAAGTCAATTCTACCATGTTTAGGCGGAAAGAGCACATGAAACGTAGGACTGATTAGCAGTGGTAAAGTGCACAGAGTCCTAAGGCCAGTAAAAATGAGATCAGGAAAAATAAGAGGGGGGCAGACAAAAAGTTATGGGGAAGACCAACCAAAGACTGACAGATCTAACAAGAGATTATAGAGTTGGAGGACTGTTAGATGCCCTCATATTTTGTTTAACAAGATTAGATAGTAGACCTTCCGAATACAGACATCATCTCTTCGGAATCCTCTGACCTCAAGTATTTATTTAGAAGCATACCATTTTGAGGGTATTAAGCTTTAGAACCTAGCGTTTTTAGAAATATATGCTTTTCTACTAAGCCTGGACAAGGCTCTGTTAATACCACTGGATAGGATGGAAGAGCGTTCAAAATAAGGCAATTAACAAAACTTTCCAAGCACTGAAAAGCCAGGAATCACCGCAGACTACCCCAAAGTCTGTTGCAATCTTTAGTGCATGTCCCTCTCAAAAGAGCGCTAGGCAGCCCTCTCAAAGTTTAAGAGCCAACTTGGAGACACACAATTTCAGTAAGGTTCCCAGCTAAAACCTTTAAGGGACTTGATCCCAAGGTCTCACTTTACTGCTGATGGAGTTCCTAGCCTTACCAAACCTTCCTGAATACATACAGGTCCGTAGGGACCATTCGCTGCCCTAAAGTAGTACTGTCTGAAATAAGCACCTCCTTTTGAGTGCCTATCTTTTCTTTGTATAATTCTTGAAAGATCATGTTTAGCTTCTCAGACCGCAGATCATACGTTTTGCACTTGGTCGAATCCAAACAAAACAGACCAACCACCATGCTCCAAGAACAATACCAAACTGCAAAGTACAACAGGTCTGGAGTACAAACAGGTCTGTTGTCCCCATAACACAATTTATACAATGGGGCCTGCATTAGTGCTAACACTTATTGCTCCAAAACTTCAATTGTAATGACAATGACCGTTAGCTATCGAGAGCCCAAAATATCAGTTTGCTTTTGAGCACTAGTGTATGTGTTGCCAATTTCTTCTGACGTCATTTCCAAGATTGTATACAGTCCTATATCTTTAGGATGCTGCCTTTTGTTTTTTACTAAATCACTATCTTAGGATAAATGTAGAGAAACAAAACCAGAAATACATAACCTTAATTTAGTTGTCTGGGGAATTGATTGTAAGGATGTGTTGCTTATAAGTCCATGTAGGCAAGCAAAAACTTTAAACACAAACCTTCTAGACGGCACAAATAAGTTTATTGTAACTTAGTTTTTCACCCTCAGTGATTTATTTTGAAGGTAGATTAGTGCTGCCAGGTTTCCAAGGAGGGAAAGGAATAGCATATATTTAAAATGCATATGCTGATGAGCCTAGTACTATCACATTTGATTAATTTTCAAAAGGTTTAGCAGTCACAGACGGAATGGTTCAATTCTGTTCTTTTTATGATTCTTGCATATGTTATGTCTGCTGAGTTATTTCTAAATTCTAATGCATTTTTATTTCATCCTTTTGTTTCCAAATTTGAGACATAATGCTAACTACAGCACCCTCAAAGTGGTGCTGACACTTGAATGTTTATTCCTTCCATGTACAAAGATATTTCACGCCATCTGGGAACTGGTTTTTAAACTTTATCAATATGCTGAAATGCACTGAAATTGCAAAGGTTATCCTTAACAAAAAAGCAACAGCTCGAGCAGGTTTGGATTTAAATACTAATATAATGAGCACGGAAATGCTCTCTCGATAACAAGGTCTTTGTAAACAGCTGGGCATTATTTTAGTCTTCAAACATATGGCTCTCATTTGCATATGGGGCATCTTGCAGACAAATTCTAACAAACAAACCTTGACATGTAATTCATGCAAGCAATGTGCCCCGCAAAATGATTAATAACAATGCTTAGAATTGTGATTGATGGCATAGTCTCTGTAGCTCAGCGAAGTTTCCTAATGCGAAGGAAGGCATACAAACCATTTCCTTCAATTTACATAAGAAAAGCTTACCAGTGTCCTTTTTTAAACTTAAATCCTTGATTAAAATAACATAAAAATGTTTGGGATGACAACACTGTTCAATTGTACTAAAACAAATGAAGTAGAGACAAGTGTTCTGTGGGCACCTATACATTGATGCACACATTTACTGAATTCTTTTGTAGTAGATTTAACCCAGGAGATAGGTCATACGATAATAAATTTTAAAAATCCCTAGAAATTCAATGAAAAAGTTAATTGAAGTAAGGTCAAAATGCACAACCAAATGTCAAATTCCAAGACAGCACATGTCAAGGACTGGAATTGCCGTATTTAATTTCAAATACAATATCACTAGAAGGATCAGTTTTGAAAAACAATTTATAATGTTTCAGTAACCGCATTTCAATTATTATAAAAGTATAGAATCTCATCTCCTGAGTAGGGGGAATGGGAATTTACTATGAGGTGTGTGCCTTATTCTTTTACTTTCACAAAGAGTTACCTATCACTATATTAACTTAGGAGAGCGCAATTATTACATAATGCCCATCGACTGAATCTATTTTAAAGCTAACCCTTATTAGTTTGCCAGGGATCATTCAATATTTTCATCCATTTTCACATTGCTGTTACAAATGCCTCATTTTCTGAAGGAACATCGGGTCGTACTACAGAAGTGCTAAGGCATTTGTGCTTGTTTTGAGTGCCTTTTTTTCAGTCCCCTGGTACCAGGGCCGGACTGGCTACCGGGCGTTTTGGCATGCTGCCGAGCTGGGGGCTGATGTCACTGCAGTGGGGGCTAATTTCGTTGATGGAGACCTGCGTGTGCTTCAAAATAAACATTGCAAAACAATTTTGTTCAGCACACGCAGGTCCCCATAAACGAAATCAGCCCCCAGCTCGGCAGCATGCCAAAACGCCCGGTAGCCAGTCCGGCCCTGCCTGGTACCTCCCATGATATAGAAGTGGTTTCAAATGCTTGCACCATTTTTTCTCTGATATGTATTGCGTGAGTGCACAGTTCGTGCAAAATCAGTGTTCATGGGGAATACGCTCATTTGCCTGGGTCAATAAACACAGAGCAAAAGTTTGTCAATAAAGGGGAAATAGAAGAACACAAAGTATGTGCTTTGCCTAAATAGAAAGAAAACAAACTTGCAAGGTCATCCCGTGCGCCGGGCAACCCCATTTTTTGCTGACTGGTACTGATGGTAACTGACTCTGCCGGTCCCTGGGCTCTACCTGATCAGGCCTAAGGCTAGTGCTATAGTGAAAACACAGTGAGAACACACACATACAAGAGGGTACACTATATATGTTTGGGTGCACTTATAATTGGCATGACCTACCCTATAAGTCTCTAGTACATAATAGGGCAGGAGGAGTAAAACTACCTTTAAGTCCCTAGTATATGGTAGGGCATGGCAGTTTAGAGGCCAGCAGACCTTTCTGCACTTGTATGTGTGCACTGCTGAGAGCCTGATTTCATTTTAAAAGCAGCCCTGTGTTGCAACACTGCTTTTAAATGTAAATTGTGCCCAAACTCGACTTTGGTGGTAGGGACACTTACAAATTGACAAACTACAATATGTTGGCAAATTAGGTACCACCAGGATCTCCCCATGGTGTCCCAGGAGTGGGGGGTGTTCATGTAATTATAAGGAGGACCCTTATAAAAGAGGTTTTATAAGCCCTGGAGATAGAGAAATTGCACATTTCACTTCCCTCACTGAGGTAAAGTGCTTCCCAAAATTGACGTTTGTGCTAGGAGCACTGTGGAGTGATGATCTACACTATTTGTGCATATTCAGGACCCCAAAGTCTTGCCTACGTGGGGGTCATGTTGCTATAAGCTGTGCTTTTTAAAAATATGTTTTATATGCCCTGGTGGTGGAGAAATTGCACATTTCATTTTCCTCATTGTAGATCCCCAGCCACATAGGTTAACATGGCAATCATTTATTAATTAATCAGTATCGCTAGGAATTCATGAAATGAATATCATTCAAGGACTTAGGAGAATGGTATTGATAAATCCAACAATATGCTACTGTTGAATTTATCCTAAAATATACAGGAAAGAAGTTATAAGACTTTTTGTCGGCAAGTCAAAATTCAGCCTTCCTATGGCCCCCCTGATTGGTCAGAGTTAAGAGGATTAGCCGGACTGCTTTGATGAAGTGATAAGTGGCTCCCCCAGGGAGAGGCCAGCTCTTGGAAGAGAGTTCTGCTGCACAGGAATGCCAGAGGAGGGGTAGAGCAGTCATAAACCATGGAGCTCCAAAGGGGAATAGGACAGGCAGAGAATACAAGGTCCATCGACTCCCCCAGTCCTCTGACCCAGCCAGATGTCAGGCTTAAGGCAGGAATTTGCAGATGGTAGGGGGAGGAGAGCTATGGAAATGAGCCGTACTGGAGGTTGGCTTAACTAGTTCTTGCTCCTCTGCTGCAAGTTCAGCCATATTGAAGTTTGGAGAAATAGTGCTTTCTGGGAGAAATCAGGCCATACTTTTGAGGAAGTGGTCCTGCTCTGGGGTGTTGTCCTGCAACTCATTGGACAGGAGTGCTCTCCTGCTTGACCTCAGAGACCACTGAATAAATATGTGAGAGGTGCAGAGCATCTCAGATCTGCTGCTTGAAAGTAAAAGAAGAAGAGGCTTGCCAAGCTGATAACTTGATTTGCACCATCAGGCCTGCATTCTGACTGACTGTGCCTGCTGCATTATCTGGAACTACAGCCCTTTGGATATACCTTGCTTCTAGAGGAAAAATAAGTGGACTTCCTGCAAACTACAGGTTAACAGAGCTCTCCTGGACCATCACCACCAAAAATCCCTAGCCTGGAGTGCGTCCAGTGGATTTGTAAGGGTTTTGTCCAAGTGGATTGTGGGAACTGAAGTCCTACACTTTCAAGGACCATCTTGGAGATTCCAGACCCTTGGATTGTGTTTTGGACACTTTGGTCCCCCAATAGGAACTTCAGGAAGAAGTTCCAGTAGTTTGGAGAAGTTTGTAACAAGTTTTGAAAAAAAGCTCCAGAGGGGTACCGACTCAACCGCAAAAGCCAAGTCTGCGACCTTCAACCGCGAGCCAGCCTGCCCTGCTGGTACATCCTGCTGAAAAGCTCCGGAGGTCTGACTTCCAGAGTTTGACCAGGAGCTTCCTGGAAAGTAAGCTGGTGAACCCTCACCAAACCCGGATTGGTTAAGAGCATTGAGGGACCCCGGTAGAAAGAGCTCCATAAAAGTTTCTAAGTAAGAAGGTAAAATCTTGACCGAGGCTTACCGCATGGGGTATTCGAGCAGGGCTCCATCACGGTTGGCCTGAAACTTTGACCGGTCAAGCGCGACCAGATATCCCAAGATGGCACTATAGGATTCTAAGTACCATGTAGTGCTAAATCTTTAAAAAATCATATCTCTGGGTCCCTACATTGGATTTTTGTCATTTTAGTATCATTTTAAAGATACAAATATTCCCTATTTTTATAACTTCATGTGGGATTTTTTCTGTGTTGTGTCTTAAATATGTACTGAATTGGTGTTTTTAAATACTTTACATATCTGTCTTGTAAGTTAAGTCTGCCTGCTCGCAGCCAAACTACCAAGTTTTGAGCATGGGAATCTTTTTCTGAGACCTATTCTGAGCCCTAGTCTGTGTTAGTGGCCTAATTGGCAGTGGAAGATTCATATTTACCACTAGGAATAACCCACTTTCCAACACAGACACTCTTAGACATGTAAACTGTTTCAGCATTGCCAAGGAGATGATAAAAATCCATTAATATAGAGACTAAAATGAGTATCATCATTAACATTTGTAAGTAGAATGTGTACAATTGATTGAGCAACAATTGGTGAGATGAATGGTTGGCATCAGACACCGTTCCCCTGTGTTCCTTTTGTACCACAGTTCTTAAGTTAAAGCACTGGAATGTGTTTCTGGTGCTTCTTGTGCTTAATCATTCTGTGGGAGTGTGAGGCAGCGTCAGTTCATTTCATCAGGAGCCGGACATCTGCAGGCCAGGTTCTCTGGCTGACCAAGAGCATAAGTCGGAGAGAACGGGTATTCCCTCCTTTCTGTGCATGGCACATCTTCTTGAGCCATTTCCTGCTATAACTTGTGAAATTCTCTGTGGCTTTAGCTGCTCTGGGGCTTGAGGTCTTATGTATGAAGGCATTTTGCACTTCCTAATGGTGCGAATCGCAATTTCAGGCCATTAGGAAATGCAAATTCCTATCGCAGTATGTACGAAAGGCATTTACCGTGGTGCAAAATGTGATTTCTACCTAGTAGAAATCGCATTTTTGAAATCTCAATATAGGAAATCACAAGTAGGGATTACCAAATTGCGAATCGCTAACCGTATGGACAAAGGATTCCCCAATTGTGACTAGTCTCTAAATGGCCATTTAGGAAATGCAAGTACCATCGATTCAGATAAGGTGGTAGACAGGTGCAAACTATAAGAAGGCACCCAAAATGCATCAAGCTCTTTCACAATGGCAGATTTGTATGCTCTGGGGGAGGTATGAGGATTTTGGCTTGTTAGACCTGGCACCATTGGCGTGGGTCTCCCTTCCATTGTTCGCTGTTGTCTCCTCTGTTTTTGCTGGTGTTAGATGCTCTGGGCGCTGTGCCACTGCCATTCAGTGCCACAGCGCGAATGCTCCCTTTGTAAATATGACTATGTGAATTGATACATCCATGATTGGCTTATTTGGCTTATCTGTTAGCCCCTAGTAGAGTGGCCTGTGTGTGCCCAGGGCTGGTAACCCAAATGCTGCTGGTGGGCATGCAGCGCTGGTTTGCGCCACCCACAGAAGCAGCTTGTAAAGTGTGTCTCAGACCTGCCACTGCAGAGTCTGTGTGCAGTCCAGGACTGCCATCTTGGCTGTGAAGTGCACCCACTTCCCAGCCCCTGAACCTTCCCTTGGCATCATGTAAGTCACCCCTATGGTAGGGTGCATTGTATGTGTAAGGTAGGACATGCCTTGGTGTGTGTAGCATGTCCTGGTAGTGAATTACACCCAATTTCGTTTTTCACTACTGTAAGGCTACCTGTTCCTCATAGGCCAGAGTGGACAGTTTGACTATTACATGCTATAGTCCTAACTGATCCCAGGAACATGGTAGAAAAACGAATTTAATATGCCTGAGCTCAGAATATTAAAATACATCTTTTAGTGAAGTTTATTTTTATATTCTGTGTTTGAAAATACCACTTTTAGAAAGTAGGTATTTTCTTGCCTAAGCCTTCCAGTGTGCTCTGCTATTATGTGTATTGACTGTCTGGTTTTGGAGGGACAGGGCAGGCTGAGTCAGACCTGGGTTGAATAGAGAGATCTGCATTTAGAGTATGGGGAGGGGAGGTTCCTTGACCTGAATAGGGCTGTGCCTGGCAAGGTGAATGCTGGCTCCACCTCCCACTGTGCGTCTGATGACAGACCCCCTCTTTCTGAAAGGAAGGATGCAGCCTGAAAAACAAAGTGCTCCAGGACTGAGCAGAACTGGTTCTGGCTGGGTTCAGTGACATGTGGCTCCTAAGAACAAAGACTTTTGGGGTATAAATATCTGTGCCCAAACCCCTACAATTTGTATTGCTCCTGGTTCTGAAGGGGAACCTCTGTCCGTGTAACTGCAGTGGAACCTGCAGGAGGTGACTGTCTTTGTGCTTGTATGCTGTTTCTTGGACTGGCCTGCAGTAGTTACCATTGGACTGGAAGAAGAGGGAAAAGGACTTTTTGATAGAACTTTTATTTTTGTAGCAGCAATTACCCAAGGGCTAGGAAGAGAGCTAGCCTCCTGCTGGAGTCTCAGGCACATCAGACTCCACCACCAACCTCCTGCTTCCTCCCTGCGAGGACTGCTATCTGCTGAGGAGGTTCCTGTGAGTTCCAGGGCCTCTAGGTTGCTTCAGAGAAAAGAGTGCTGGAAATCGTCGCTAACGCACGTTTGCGAGCCGCTGCAGCCGAGAGCGCTGGAAAAATCCTCGCGCTGCTGCCGCTGGGTGCTCGCAACACGGAATCATCGCTAACGCCCCTTTGCGAGCCGCTGCAGCTGAGACGCGCTGGAAAGATCATCGCGCTGCTGTCGCCGAGCGCTCGCAACCCCTAAAGAAATCATCGCTTCAAGTCATCGCTTCGCGGACACCGTGCGTCCGCCATTTTGATCGCATCACACCGGATTCCGTCGCTCCTCGCGGAGCGCCGTTCTTCGCATCGCAACACCATTGCACAGCGCAACAGGATCGTCGCATCGACTTCTCCCTCGCGGCAAGAAAGTCATCGCATCGGCGGCCTAGCGTGCAGAAGTCTGTCGCATCATCTTCGCACACGCAACAGGATCATCGCAGCGTCTTCGCCCTCGCGGCAAGGCCTCAGCGCATCGGCGGCCTAGCGTGCAGAAGTTTGTCGCATCACCTCCGCACGCATCAGCAGATCGGCGCATCATCCTCCCTTGCGGCAAGGATTCAACGCATCGCCGGCCTCGCGTGAGGAAAATCCTCGCTACAGCTTCTTTGCGACCTTTTGTTGGTTTTGCTACGAAATCCAGGTACTTTGTGAGAGAAAGGGTCGCAGAGACCCCTGCTTTGAATTTGAACCTTATTTCTGCAACCTTTGAACTATTCTTTGACAGCCTTTCAACAGTATCCTATTTTTGACAGTATTGTGGCTTTTACAGTTATTGGTCTTGCGATAAGTCTGCATATATATATATATATAAAGATACCTATTTTTTATAACTACTTGTGTGGTGTCCCTTTGTAGTGTTCCTCACTGTATTACTGTGTATGGTCATAAATGCTTCACACACTGCCTCTGAGATAAGCCTACCTGCTCGTGCTACGTTACCACAGGGTTGAGCGGGGGTATCAAAGAGGGTAGCCCTCTCACTCTGACTTAGGAAGAAGGGTCCCTACTTGGACAGTGGCCAGCCATTGCCAACTAGAGACCCCCATTTCTAACATTGGTGGTCAGCGGTGAGGATCTGGACTTGCATTTATGATCGCATACAATAATTATAGTGTACACTACTAGTGAGTGCAGACCATAACGTACCACATACATTTTTGAGAAGTTTTTTCTATTTTTGATTGATATTGCCAGTTATTACTACAATGGGCAAGCCCAGATCCAATGCCTCGGAGCTCTCCTGGGAAGAAGAGAAATTAGAAACCTACACTGCCAAGCAGCTCAAATATTTTTGCAAGCAATTCACAGTCCCTATCACAGGTCTCACTAGAAGGGAGGAGTATTTTAAGGCGCTGAAGGCCTGGCTAGAAGCCAGGGAGGCCCCTAAGAATATGGGAGACCCTGTGGAGGAGGGAGAGAATGTGGAAGGGCAGCAGGATGAAGTGGTAGATTTGGTAGGAGATAAGGCAATTTCCAGCCCGGGCACTAGTGTGTCCGCTAAGGGTCTGTCCCCAGAGGAGATGGAGGACAGGGAGAGAGATAGGCGGCATAATATGGAGATGGCAAAGCTTAAAATGGATGGTCACAGGGACCTAGAGAACAAGAAGTTAGAATTTGAGATTATGAAGATGAAACTTGAGCATGAGAGGGTATTGAGGGAGTTGGAGATTAAAGCTAAGAGTCTGGAGATCTCCCCTCTGGTGGCAGCATACCTGTAGTGCATACTGAGAGTAGAGTGTATATACCCAAGGAGGTTATTAAGGAATTCCACAAAAGTGAAGATATTGGGCAATGGTTTGCCGCTTATGAATTAGCCATGGTGTCCCACCGGGTCCCTGAGAAGGATTGGGGAGCGGGGTTGTGGGGACGCTTTGTGAGTGAGGGGAGGGATACCTTGTTGGACCTGCCCCCAGAAAGTAGAATGGTTTATGCCCACATGAGGGAAGCATTGATGACCCGCTATGGTTTGACCCCTGAGATGTATAGGCAGAGGTTTAGGACCTGCAAGAAGTTAGAGGGTACCACGTGGGTTGAATATGTGTCTTTTTTTGCAGAGCAATGGAACGCTGGGTAAAAGGTAGCAAAGTAGAAACCTTTGAGCAGCTTTATGATTTGATTGCATGGGAGCATTTATCTAGTAACTGTTTTCCTGAGCTACGCCAGCACCTGATTGATTGCAAGCTGACTAACCCTAGAAAGCTTGCTGAGGAGGCGGACCGCTGGGTGAGCACCCGGGTTCGCAAGGGTCCAGTGGGAGACTTCGCCAAAGGTGGGCAGGGTCCCCAGCAGAGAAGTGGGGGGACAGGGGTAAACCAAGGGAGTTCCAAAGAGGGCCCCAAAGTAATTCCCAAGGGAACCAAGCAGTGGTGTCCCAGCCTCCCCAAGAGAAGAAGCCAGTGCCCCCGACAGGTCGGCCTGTTCAGAGGGGCCCCTTACTTGTTTTAAGTGTGGTCAAGTGGGCCACCGGTTTTATGATCCCCAGTGTCCTCAGAGGGATACCAATGCACCACCCCGTGCACCACCCCGCCAGCTTGCTAGTGTAGCCCTGGGAGGGGAGGAGATGGGTGCCCAAGATGGGTGGGATCCCGTAGAGTTGACCCTTGTCTCATTAGGAGACTTTGAGATGGTCCCTAAGCCTGCACTGCCTGATAACACTAAAAAGTACAGGCAGTGGGTGACCATCAATGGCCATATAGTGGAGGCTCTTAGGGACACAGGAGCCAGTGTAACTGCTGTCAGCTCCCGGTTGGTGTCCAAAGAGCAGGTTGTCCCCCATGCATTCTACCCAGTGGTGTCCGCAGACAACTCAGAGAGCCAATGTGAGGTGGCTCAGGTTCCCTTTGAGTGGGGGGGGTCTCAGGAACTCTTCAGGTGGCTGTGAGGCCCGCCATGCCTGTAGACTGTCTGCTGGGCAATGATTTAGAGAACTCCCCGTGGGCCACGGTGGAGAGGAGAGCTCACTTGGAAATGTTGGGCCTGCCTGAGTGGGCGTGTGCTACCACTCGGTCCATGGCAGCCAGAGAGGGTGTTGAAAAAGATCTGGAGCCTGAGAGTATGGCCCAGATCCCTGCCTTAGAGAGAAGGGGCAGGGGGCGCGGGAAGCCGGCCCCCTTGGTTCCCATGGTCCAGGAGGAGGCAGACCCGGAAGGGGATGCCCTGGAGCCTAGCGGGGAGCAGATCACTGAACTGGGGGACCTACCTGAGCTGACCCATTGGCAGCAAGAGGGGGGGCCCACCAGGGAGGAATTCTGTGAGCAGCAGAGAGAGTGCCCCTCTCTAGAGGGTCTGCGGCGCCAGGCTGCAGCCCAGGCCGCAGGTGACATGTCTGGTTCACATCTGATTTATTGGGAGAACAGTCTCCTGTATAGTGAGCCTAAGGCTGCTGAGCCGGGGTCAGCCCGTGTGCTGGTGGTACCCGAGTGCTTCAGGGCCTTCCTACTGGGGTTGGCTCATGACATTCCATTAGCAGGACATCTGGGGTAGACCAAGACCCTTGACCGGCTGGTCACCCACTTTTATTGGCCCCAGATGCGTAAGAGCACTGACACTTACTGCAGAACATGTGAAACTTGCCAGGCAAGTGGGAAGAGTGGGGGGAAGATCAAGGCCCCACTCCAGCCCTTTCCAGTTGTTAGTACCCCATTCGAGCGAGTGGGCATTGACATTGTGGGGCCTCTGGACCCCAAGACAGCCATGGGCAACAGGTTCATCCTGGTCTTGGTGGACCATGCCACCCGGTACCCTGAAGCCATCCCGCTCAGGACAGTGACGGCCCCCGTGGTGGGACGTGCACTGATGGGGATTTTCTCCCGTGTGGGGTTCCCCAGAGAGGTGGTGTCTGACAGGGGGACCAACTTCATCTCCCAGTACATGAAGTCTCTGTGGAAGGAGTGTGGGGTAACTTATAAGTTCACCACTCCTTACCACCCCCAAGGTAATGGTCTGGTTGAAAGGTTCAACCGGACCTTGAAGGGCATGATCATGGGCCTAGAAGAGCCCCTGAGGCGTAAGTGGGACGTCCTCTTGCCATGCCTATTGTTTGCCTACCGTGAGGTGCCACAGAAGTCCTTAGGGTTCAGTCCCTTTGAACTGCTCTATGGCCATCCGGTTAGAGGACCTCTGAGTATGGTCAAGGAAGGCTGGGAGCAATCTCCCAGGAAACCTCCCCAAGATGTATTTAGCTACATGTTGGCCTTCAGGAACCAGACTCGGCGTTTCAGAAAGATTGCTGAGGCAAATCTGGAAGCCAGCCAGGAGGATATGAAACGTTGGCATGACCAGAATGCCACTCTGGTCGAATTTCAACCTGGTCAGAAGGTTTGGGTACTGGCCCCAGTGGAGCCTTGTGCGCTCCAAGATAAGTGGACCGGTCCATTTGAGGTGGTGGAGCGCAAAAGTCCAGTTACCTACTTGGTGGACTTTCAGTCTCCCAGGAACCCCTTGCGGGTCCTGCATGTGAACCGCCTGAAGCCCCACTTTGAGAGGTCTGAAGTGGGCATGCTTCTTGCCACAGATGATGGGATGGAGGAGGAGAGTGAGCCTCTTCCTGACCTCCTGTGTGCAGGAGAGAAGGATGGGTCAGTGGAGGGTGTGATCCTCTCCACCACACTGACCCCTGAGCAGCAGAGAGATTGCCACCAACTGTTGGGGCAATTTTCTGATTTGTTCTCTCTGGTGCCTGGTGTCACTGATTGGTGCGTCCATGAGGTGGATACCGGGGACAGTCCTCCTGTCAAGCACAAGGCTTACAGAGTGACTGACAGGGTCAGGGCTTGCATTAAGGAGGAGGTCTCCAAAATGTTTGCCCTAGGGGTGGTTGAGTCCTCTAGCAGCCCCTGGTCCAGCCCCGTGGTCTTGGTTCCAAAAGCTGCGACGCCTGGTGCCACTCCTGAACTTAGGTTCTGTGTGGACTACCGAGGTCTCAATTCGGTCACGAAGACTGACGCGCACCCCATCCCCAGAGCTGATGAGCTCATAGATCGGTTAGGGGCTGCCCGGTACCTCAGCACGTTTGATCTGACGTCTGGGTACTGGCAGATCGCCTTGACTGATGGGGCAAAGGAGAGGTCAGCATTCTCCACACCAGATGGGCACTACCAGTTCCGTGTGATGCCCTTTGGGATGAAGAATGCCCCTGCCACCTTCCAGAGGTTGGTCAACCGGGTGTTGGTTGGGCTGGAAGATTTCAGTGCCGCCTACCTGGATGACATTGCAGTGTTTAGTTCCTCCTGGGAGGACCACTTGCGCCACCTCTGGGAAGCGTTGATGGCACTGCGCAGAGCAGGCCTCACAATCAAGGCCAGTAAGTGCCAGATTGGGCAGGGTTCTGTGGTGTACTTGGGACACCAGGTGGGGAGTGGCCAAGTGGCACCCCTGCAGCCCAACATTGAAACCATCCTGGCTTGGGAGCCCCCAAGGACCCAGACCCAGGTGAGGGCCTTCTTAGGCCTCACGGGTTACTACTGGAGGTTTGTCAAGGGGTATGGCAACATTGTTGCACCCTTGACTGAGCTGACTTCCAAGAAGCGGCCAAGGATTGTGAACTGGACTGACACCTGTCAGAAAGCCTTTGATGCCCTCAAAACTGCTATGTGTACAGCACCCGTACTCCAGGCACCCAATTTTGCTAAGGAATTTGTTGTCCAGACAGATGCTTCAGAGCATGGGGTGGGGGCCGTTCTGTCACAGATAAATGAGGAGGGACTAGACCAACCTGTAGCCTTCATCAGTAGGAGGTTACTTCCACGGGAACAGAGGTGGAGTGCAATTGAGCGTGAGGCCTTTGCTGTGGTCTGGGCGCTGAAGAAGCTGAGACCATACCTGTTTGGGACTCACTTCCGGGTTCAGACAGACCACAGGCCCCTCAGATGGTTGATGCAGATGAGGGGTGAGAATCCCAAGTTGTTGAGGTGGTCCATTTCCCTACAGGGTATGGACTTCACGGTGGAACACCGCCCTGGTACAGAACACGCCAATGCTGATGGTCTGTCCAGATTTTTCCGCCTTAGTGATGAGAACTTCCAAGGGGATGGGTAGTTCTCCCCACATTTCAGCTGGAGGGGACGCGTGTTAGACCTGGCACCATTGGCGTGGGTCTCCCTTCCATTTTTCGCTGTTGTCTCCTCTGTTTTTGCTGGTGTTAGATGCTCTGGGCGCTGTGCCACTGCCATTCAGTGCCACAGTGCGAATGCTCCCTTTGTAAATATGACTATGTGAATTGATACATCCATGATTGGCTTATTTGGCTTATCTGTTAGCCCCTAGTAGAGTGGCCTGTGTGTGCCCAGGGCTGGTAACCCAAATGCTGCTGGTGGGCATGCAGCGCTGGTTTGCGCCACCCACAGAAGCAGATTGTAAAGTGTGTCTCAGACCTGCCACTGCAGAGTCTGTGTGCAGTCCAGGACTGCCATCTTGGCTGTGAAGTGCACCCACTTCCCAGCCCCTGAACCTTCCCTTGGCATCATGTAAGTCACCCCTATGGTAGGGTGCATTGTATGTGTAAGGTAGGACATGCCTTGGTGTGTGTAGCATGTCCTGGTAGTGAATTACACCCAATTTCGTTTTTCACTACTGTAAGGCTACCTGTTCCTCATAGGCCAGAGTGGACAGTTTGACTATTACATGCTATAGTCCTAACTGATCCCAGGAACATGGTAGAAAAACGAATTTAATATGCCTGAGCTCAGAATATTAAAATACATCTTTTAGTGAAGTTTATTTTTATATTCTGTGTTTGAAAATACCACTTTTAGAAAGTAGGTATTTTCTTGCCTAAGCCTTCCAGTGTGCTCTGCTATTATGTGTATTGACTGTCTGGTTTTGGAGGGACAGGGCAGGCTGAGTCAGACCTGGGTTGAATAGAGAGATCTGCATTTAGAGTATGGGGAGGGGAGGTTCCTTGACCTGAATAGGGCTGTGCCTGGCAAGGTGAATGCTGGCTCCACCTCCCACTGTGCGTCTGATGACAGACCCCCTCTTTCTGAAAGGAAGGATGCAGCCTGAAAAACAAAGTGCTCCAGGACTGAGCAGAACTGGTTCTGGCTGGGTTCAGTGACATGTGGCTCCTAAGAACAAAGACTTTTGGGGTATAAATATCTGTGCCCAAACCCCTACAATTTGTATTGCTCCTGGATCTGAAGGGGAACCTCTGTCCGTGTAACTGAAGGAACCTGCAGGAGGTGACTGTCCTTGTGCTTGTATGCTGTTTCTTGGACTGGCCTGCAGTAGTTACCATTGGACTGGAAGAAGAGGGAAAAGGACTTTTTGATAGAACTTTTATTTTTGTAGCAGCAATTACCCAAGGGCTAGGAAGAGAGCTAGCCTCCTGCTGGAGTCTCAGGCACATCAGACTCCACCACCAACCTCCTGCTTCCTCCCTGCGAGGACTGCTATCTGCTGAGGAGGTTCCTGTGAGTTCCAGGGCCTCTAGGTTGCTTCAGAGAAAAGAGTGCTGGAAATCGTCGCTAACGCACGTTTGCGAGCCGCTGCAGCCGAGAGCGCTGGAAAAATCCTCGCGCTGCTGCCGCTGGGTGCTCGCAACACGGAATCATCGCTAACGCCCCTTTGCGAGCCGCTGCAGCTGAGACGCGCTGGAAAGATCATCGCGCTGCTGTCGCCGAGCGCTCGCAACCCCTAAAGAAATCATCGCTTCAAGTCATCGCTTCGCGGACACCGTGCGTCCGCCATTTTGATCGCATCACACCGGATTCCGTCGCTCCTCGCGGAGCGCCGTTCTTCGCATCGCAACACCATCGCACAGCGCAACAGGATCGTCGCATCGACTTCTCCCTCGCGGCAAGAAAGTCATCGCATCGGCGGCCTAGCGTGCAGAAGTCTGTCGCATCATCTTCGCACACGCAACAGGATCGTCGCATCGTCTTCGCCCTCGCGGCAAGGCCTCAGCGCATCGGCGGCCTAGCGTGCAGAAGTTTGTCGCATCACCTCCGCACGCATCAGCAGATCGGCGCATCATCCTCCCTTGCGGCAAGGATTCAACGCATCGCCGGCCTCGCGTGAGGAAAATCCTCGCTACAGCTTCTTTGCGACCTTTTGTTGGTTTTGCTACGAAATCCAGGTACTTTGTGAGAGAAAGGGTCGCAGAGACCCCTGCTTTGAATTTGAACCTTATTTCTGCAACCTTTGAACTATTCTTTGACAGCCTTTCAACAGTATCCTATTTTTTACAGTATTGTGGCTTTTACAGTTATTGGTCTTGTGATAAGTCTGCATATATATATATATATAAAGATACCTATTTTTTATAACTACTTGTGTGGTGTCCCTTTGTAGTGTTCCTCACTGTATTACTGTGTATGGTCATAAATGCTTCACACACTGCCTCTGAGATAAGCCTACCTGCTCGTGCTACGTTACCACAGGGTTGAGCGGGGGTATCAAAGATGGTAGCCCTCTCACTCTGACTTAGGAAGAAGGGTCCCTACTTGGACAGTGGCCAGCCATTGCCAACTAGAGACCCCCATTTCTAACATGGCTGTTTTGCAGAGAAGGAGGAGGAGGCAGGAGAGGATATTTAGGGTGAGGGTCACCCATTTTGAAAAGACTGGGGAGGAGATTTATGAGAGGTACAGACTCCATTTTCAGGTAATTCTTGATTTAATTGCTAAGTTGCAATCTCAGCTACAGACCCCAACACTCAGCAGCAATGTGTTGCCTACACCTCTTGGCTTCTGGCAGTTACCAGGTGGTCTTTGCAGTGGCAGGAGGGGTGTCACAAAGTGCCTTTTACAGGTTCTTTCACAGTTTCTCGGACATCATGGTTAGTAATTTCCTCAATAACCTGCAATTATCGCAATAAACCAAATTAATTTTCTACCTGGTAGCACAGTTCCCCAATGTCACTGGCTGTGTTATGGCACACATATTGCCACATGTCTCCCCTCAGCAACTGAATTGATAGACAAGAAAACTCACACTCACTCAATGTGCAGGTAGTGAGTGATGCCTCCTGTATCATAACAGACCTTGTGGCCAGATTCCCAGGGGGCACCCAAGACTCATTCATGTTCCGCCACAGTTGTATACTAAACCGACTGTCACAGGATGGATTTGGCGATGGTTCTTTACTAGGTATGAGAATTGCAGACTCAATTAATATAGTGCCCAGGAAGGTTTGTGTAATGTGACCTAATGGTTTTCCTTCTCATGCTCTTAAGGTGACAGTGCATATGACTTACATCCCTGGATACTCACACGATAACTGACTTTAAGGACAAGACGTGAAAGACAGTACAACAGGACACACAGGACAACACATTCAATCATAGAGAGGACCTTTGGGATCCTGAAGCCCCAGTTTATTTGTCTCCACAAGACTGGCGGAGCACTACTGTACAGACTTGACAAGTGCTGCAAGATCATTGCCACATGTTCCATACTGCACAATATTGCAATGACAAAGGGTCTACACAACATCCCCATGGAGCCTGAATTAAAATCTGATGATGATTTACCACCACTTCACGTGTAGCAGAAGGGTACACATGTAGCAGAGGGATGAGCACAACACACAGAGATCACCAGCAACTATTTCTGAGGTAAGTGTAATTAAAACAACTAATAAATAGACAATACACATGATGTTAATGCATGGTGCATAACTAAGAGACCTTTTATTCAGGTAGTGAAAACATTGTTTCTCTCAAGAATCTACTGTATCCATTGTGGATGTAACATTGTTTCAAATAAGCAACAAAGTATGTAATGACAAACAAAGCAATATAAACTCATGACTCTGAGTGTTCAGTGGTTCAATTCTTCCAACCTCTAGGATTGGGTGCCTTTTCAGCCACATTGGGCTGTGGAACAGTTGAAATGTCAGTTCCAGAAGTGTTTTGCCATGAACGCCCGGAACTGCAGTCCTCCTGAATAAAAGTGCCACTGAGGCTACAGCCCTTTTCGCTCTCAGGTGGGGGGCAGGATGTTGGGGATACAGAGGTTATGGGTCTGAATATTCTAAATGGCTGTGATCACTTGCGCTAGGCCAAGTGCAACATCCTGACAGCAGTGCCCCATGTCAGTTTGTATGTTGACAGTTCACCTTGCTAGTGTTGTGGCTACTGCCAATCGGTTGATGGAACATGTAAAGGGATCAAAGCATTCCTGGTACTGCCTGTACCTCTGTCTCTGTACATGGTGCTCCTTCTCCATGGCAGCAATCCACTGGTCCTTCCTGTTCTCCAATTCCTGCATCGACCTAGAAATTCGTAGCAGATGCCTATTGACAGTCCTTATTTGTTTTGTTTGCAGGCACTGTACAGAGATGATTGACTTCTCCAAGCCACCAAACATAAGAGAACTCTCTGACATGTCACCTGCCACACTATCATTGTGGACTGTTGATAGTTGGCCTTTACGCTGTCTGTATGTTCTACCCAAAGATGTTGTGGTATCCCTGCTCTGCGATTGTCCATCATCATTATCCACAAATTTCTAGAAGCTGTGAGATGGTTTCTGTCCTAGCAGTTGGAGTTGTTGAAGTTGGGGTGATGTGCTGAATAGATGGCAATGTTGTGTCCTCAATTTCCACATGTGTGTCAGTAGCCCCTTCAGCATGTATTGTTTCTGGCACATCCTGGGAGTAATCTGTGGAAATGCATGTATATTGTTAGTGTAAATAAATAGTTCATGTTTGTTCACAATATTGTTGTAACTGTGCTTCATGTGTTTGTGACATGCCTATGATGTACAGATATGTTTGGTGTAGTCATCAGCACACAGTACAGCACACAACTTATGTGTACTGTAACTCCCATGATGCAGTGAGCAGGGTAGGGCAAGCATCGCAATGTAATTATTTATGCTGTGAACCATGATTTTTGGATTTGCTAATAATATGCTATGTTAAGTAAGTAAAGCAAAGATGAAATACCCTGGCTGGTGCCTGCAAGATTGTAGGTGTCAATGTCAGACACCCCCACAACACTTTATGGTTCCTTGGTTCCCTCTATGGGTGTCTCCATGGAAGTAGAAGGGGGTGTTTTGAGGGTCCACCACCTGTTCCATGACCCTTAGTGCTCCTGCTGGCCACCTTATCCCTTATGCAAAACCTCAGGTCATGCCAGCGTTTGCGTATTTTTGGGATGGTCCTCTGGGTGACACCTAGGGAGTTCACTTTCTCCAAGATGCTGGTCTAGATCTTTGTTTTTTGGCTCTCTGGTACTGTGAAGGAGGCCTCACCAAACAATTGGTTCACAGGAGAGACACATTCTTTTGTCTGGCGCTCCAACTCCTTTTCTAAAAATGTCACCTTCCTCTTCCTGCTCCCTGAATCCTTTTCTCCCTCTTCTTTGGACATGGTTCTCTCCAGGTACGGTGCAATACACTAGCAGTAGTGATGCAGGAGCACTCCTTACTTCCAGCAACTTCCTAGGCTTCTGGGTTGTGGCCACACAGTGTATTTGTAAACTTCCCGATCTGACATCATCATTCTGCATCTAGAATGCAACTTTTACGATTTCCAAAATTGCGATTTCCCAATTGCGAATGTGAATCCATAGGAATCGCTATTAGTGGAATCAGCAGTTACATACAGACCGTTTTGCGATTCCCACATAAGGATTTCTATGGATTTGCAATTTGGAAATCGTATTGAAATTTAATACATATGACCCTTGGAGAGTAATGTACTGGTGCAAGCGCCATCTAGTGGCTCATTCTGCTCCTGGGGTGCAAGGTACAATGTATGGGTACACTCCAGATGTATATGATTAGCTTGGAGTTATTATGTGTCACAACATGTGACCATTGCATGCTTACGCAGTACAGTAATTTTACTTTAGAATGTTTCAGATGCAAGCGTTGTTGGTGATAGGCATACCTTGGTCTGTAAATCCAAAGCCTGTCATCTGGTCCAGAAGTATTTGGTGACAGACACACCTTTTATCACCATTTAAATATTTGAAGTGGATTTTGGAATTTAAAAATGTTTATTCAAATAAAGACATTGAGATAAATAAGGTATTGGTAGAATGCCTCAGACTACTACTGCCATCCTCAGTTGGACCTCGGTGACAACTTTTCTTTTTTTCATTTTTTATGCTTAGTCCCCACTAAAATTCTTAAATTTCCTAATGGACAGTGTGCAATTGCTATTTGTGTATCTTAGCTTTCACATTTGTCTTGAATTTACTGCAATTTTCTACTTGTTTTAAACATTGCTTAGTGGGACACAGGGTGCAATAAGTCAAAATACTTCCCGTTCTGGTGTAAGAAATTGGATAAGTATATATATATATATATATATATATATATATATGACTGAAAAAACCATAGGTTTCAGGGACGCTATAGTTAGAAATTAGCATTTAAAAAACCTTTGAAATTCACTGAAAAAACCATAGGTTTCAGGGACGTTATAGTTAGCTGGACATTTCACTCATACCAAACCATAGAAATTCCACTGTTATAGTTAGTTCAGCTAACTATAACTCGCGCCCCGCAATGCACTGCTGATGACATCACATATTACATCATTCATGACATGGTCAGTGACATCACTGATGACATCACTGATGACATCTCAAATGACATCACTGATGAGATCACTGATGACATCATCCAGTGAATGTGTTTTTCTTTAAAGTTTAAATATGTATTATATATATACCAAGGTGTATTGAAGAATGAGTGGGTGTATAAGTGTCTGGATGGAGGATTTAGTAGGTGTGTGACTAACTGTTTAACTGAGTTATTACATGTGTCTTACTGAATGCATGTGTTAGTGACTAAACTGTGTGAATGTCTATATCAGTCTGTTTGCTGTTGTATAAGCTGCTGTATGGGTTGGTCAGTAGTTACATGAGTGTCTATATGGGTTATTAATTGGTTGCCAGAGTATTTGTATGGGTGCCTGAGTGTGTGTGTGGGTGCGTGGGAGGTGTGTGACTCTGTGCATACATGTTTGTGTGGTTGATTCACTGGGTGTATGGGTTCAAGAGTGCATGTGGAAACAGCTGTATGCGTGGGTGAGTGTGTGTATGGGTGTGTTAGTGAGTGAATGGATGTCTCAGTGGTACATGTCCAACTAACTACATATGTAAAAGACAGTGTATGTGAGAGTTGGAGTATATAAATGACTATACGTGAGAGTTAGTGATTGTGAGAGTGGCTGTATGGATGAGTGTGTACTTGTATCAGTGATTGTGTAAGAGAGTAATTATGCGTTTCTTTCTGTTTGAATAAGTGATGTGTTGTGTGTATAACTGTATAGGTCAGTAAATGGAAGTGTGATTGATTATTTGCATGACTGACTAGGTGTGTGAGTAACTCTGGATGAGTGCTGCTGTGTGAGTGTCTGTGTAGGTGTATGAGTACATATGATAGTGTTGTATTGATGAGTGACTGCATGTATGAGTGATTGTATGGGTGAATGAGTGGATGGGTGTGTAGACCTAAGAACCAGTGATTAGATATGTAGTAACTGGTATTGGTGTGTCTATGGTTTCAAAAATGGTATTCTGTTTTTTGGAGTGGGTGTATCAAAGGTTATATTAGGGTGTGAGAAGGTGCATCAGATTGTCACATGGATGATGTCATCAGTGATGTCATCAGTGATGTCATTTGAGATGTCATCAGTGATGTCATCAGTGATGTCACTGACCATGTCATGAATGATGTAATATGTGATGTCATCAGCAGTGCATTGCGGGGGCACGAGTTATAGTTAGCTGAACTAACTATAACAGTGGAATTTCTATGGTTTTGTACGAGTGAAATGTCCAGCTAACTATAACGTCCCTGAAACCTATGGTTTTTTCAGTGAATTTCAAAGGTTTTTTAAATGCTAATTTCTAACTATAACGTCCCTGAAACCTATGGTTTTTTCAGTGAATTTCTAAGGTTTTTTAAATGCTAATTTCTAATTATAATGTTAATTAAACCTATGGTTTTTTCAGTGATTTTAAATTATCATTCCATTCTCAACCTAGTGAAAACAGCCAATATCGCCAGTTTTCCAACAATAGCTTCCGCAAAAAGATTTGCCACAAATGAGAGCGACAACTAACGCTAATAATATGCAGAGTAGGCGTTCCCGTGCAAAAATAACACGAAAATACCACTTCCCGATATTTTCAACGAGCAGCCAAATCTGGGGTGCGATCCAGAAACAGGCGATAAGCTGCGTTAGCAGTAGGAATTTAACATCTGCCTTTTACTGGTGTAAAGCAGGACGACTACCTACAGTGTGAAAGGGAGCCCAGCCCAGAACCACATCTGAAGACCAACACATGTCATAGAGCTACTGACCATGCAGCTCCGACACCCAAGAAGGCCACAACACCCACTGCCATCACCCTCAGGACCTCCCCCCCGGATCACCCCCCTCCCTACTACCACCGAGGCAGCGCAGAACAGGACAGCGGACCTTCCAAAAACGGCATGGTCCCTCAGCCACACAATAGCTGAATCTTGGGAGATATGGCAACCAACTATGTGTGAAGGACGCAAGTCACCCATCAATAAAAATGCACACAATACCAAGTGTAGCGGTGATGTGGTGGACAGACCTCACTATGCAGAGCACAAACCTCTCCATGTGGACATATACTGCTGGTGCTTGCAGTGTTGTGGACAATAGACGCAACCATGTTACCTCAGGCAGTGGGGAAGATCTCGGTCATGTAGCTGTGTTGTCCCCCCCTGGAAGCGGAAGCAGAGTGTGCTGGTCCAAGGTACGCCACTCCAGCGTAGGAGTATGAATAAATAGGCTGGGGCTCTGGGCGTGGTTTACTTGTGGGAAGGCCAAAGCATCTGCCAGGGCGGCAGCCCTCACCCTGCCACGAGGCCTCCACTGTGACTGCCGGCCTCCTCGACACAGGCCCCCTGCGAACCCAGCAGCAGAGCACCACAGACTTATGTCTGTACAGACTACTGCCTTCGATCTACACTGTGGACAGCAGGGCTCACAATTCAGATTGAGTCGCGATTGCAGATGACACACTCCAGTAGGGAAGAGACATTGATCCCAGTGTGGCCCTCCCGGACCACGCATCATTGCAGACTTCGCACACACTGAGTGCTTCAGGTGCCACTAACTCAGTGCACCACAAGTCAATGCCACGTGGACTTATTAAGACAGAATTAATTAGGCAAAAGACATTTCTACCAGTGCGGCCCGCCCGGACCACGCATCATTGCAGGCTCTACACATGCTGGTTGCTTCAGGTGACACTAACTGTACAGCTCAACCCTACGCCACGTGGCTGTGGGCCCTTGCTGACCGCTGCCTCCGGCCTAAACTGCGGTCATCAGGGCTCACTTTTAAAATTGACTCTTAATTCATTAATTGCAGAGTCCAGTAGGAAACTAAGTATTACGTCCCTAAAACCTACATAATATCCTTTTAGTATCCTTGCTTCAAGAACTTGTTTTATATCAGTTATAGCTTTAGTACAATGACCAAATTCATCTTGCATGTCCAAAGGAACACTGAATGGCAGTCTACACTGCGGACAGCAGAGCTCACAATTTGAATTCAGTCTTGATTTATTAATTGCAGACAGAATTGTACTCTATGTCCTCAAATTTTGTCAAGAGGAAGTGGCAAAAAGCATTCCTTGATGTCTGTGCTGACTACTGCCTTCGATCTACACTGCGGTCAGCAGGGCTCACAATTCAGATCGAGTCGCGATTGCAGATGACGCAGTCCAGTAGGCAAGAGACATTGCATCATCGCTGGCTGCGCACATGCTCAGTGCCACACCTACCACTAACTCTATGCAGCTCAAGTCAACGCCACGTGGCTGTGGACTCTCCTGACCACTGCCTCTGGCCTACACTGCGGTCAGCAGGGCTCACAATTCAGATCAAGTCGCGATTGCAGATGACGCAGTCCAGTAGGCAACAGACATTGCATGATCGCTGGCTGCGCACACGCTGAGCGCCACACCTACCACTAACTCTATGCAGCTGAAGTCAACGCCACGTGGCTCTGGGCTCTTCCTGACCACTGCCTCCGGCCTACACTGTGGTCACCAGGGCTCACAATCCAGATCGAGTCGCAATTGCAGATGACGCAGTCCAGTAGGCAATAGACATTGCATCATCGCTGGCTGCGCACACGCTGAGCGCCACACCTACCACTAACTGTATGCAGCTCAAGTCAACGCCACGTGGCTGTAGGCCCTTCCTGACCGCTGCCTCCGGCCTACACTGTGCTCAGCAGGGCTAACAACTCAAATTCAGTCTTCATTCATTAATTTCAGAGTCCAGTAGGCAACTAACTATAATGTCCCTGAAACCTACATATTTCGACAGTGTATTCCATAAATGTTTCATCTTTTGTTCCATACACCTACACTGCGGTTAGCAGAGCTCACAATTTAAATTGAGACATGATTTATTTATTGCAGAGAGAATTGTACTCTATGTCCTCGAATTTTGTAAACAGGAAGTGACTAAAAGCATTCTTTGATGTCTGTGCTGACTACTGCCTTCGATCTACACTGCGAATAGCAGGGCTCACAATTCACATCGAGTCGCGATTGCAGATGACTCAGTCCAGTAGGCAACAGACATTGCTCCCAGTGCGGCTCGCCCGCACCATGCATTGTCGCTGACTGCGCACACGCTGAATGCTTCTGATGCCCCTATCTCAGTGCAGCACAAATCATGGACCCTTTATGATACAATGTTTTGTGTATAATTTCACATCTTCTGCCCCTACCTCAGTGTACCACAAGTCATGAACCCTTTACGATACAATCTTGTGTGTATTATTTCACATCTGTTGCCCCTACCTTAGTGCAGCACAAATCATTGACCCTTTATGATTGAATCTGTGTGTCTGATCCAATGATTACTGTTGTACTTGTTGCCAACACGAACCATTCCCGGACGGCTGGCTTACACTCACCCCACACGCATCCAACACAGACGTCACTGGACATGTGACCCTGGTAATAAAAATGAGTCGAGCGCACGTGCCCGTACCCAGTTCCACTATCTATCTGTGTCCGTGTGTTCATTATGTATGCAAGATGCCGCCCCTGGGCCCTACCACATTACATTGTGCTGTGGACAGCGAATGCAACCATGTTACCTCTGGCAGTGGGGAAAACTTCCGTTATGTAACTTTCTCTCGGTCATTGTACAAGTACGTACGTAGAGACTGGATCATTAGAGTACTGCAAGGAGAGTGTATAGTGAATTTATAAGTGCTTGGGGATTGGCGGAATAATTGTATAAGTACATATGTTGGCGCAGCCTAACCCCGAACACAAGCTTGGCTCTAATTGGCTGCCCTCCATGTGCCAAAAACTGAAACTTGAACTTTGCATGGCCCTGTATTGCTACAGCTGCAACACTCCACTGAATGTGCAATAAACATTCATATCCACACAGATGTGTCATGTCCACCATCTTTCATGTGTGGAACTATGGATGAATGTAGGGTCAGTGATTCCCCATACCTTCCATGTTGGCCATGTTGTGGGACTTGGCTCACAGAGTGAAACATTGGCGCTTGCGACCCGGGTGGCGTCAGCACTACAACAGGGACAACTGCATCAGTTGATTCCTCATACAGCCCAGGACGGAGCCACGCCCATAGCTCCGCAGTATTCTTCACAGCCTCACGCAGGACTGGCATATGCCAGGCCAGCCCACTCCGCTTACGCTTACAGGCAAGGACAACAACGCTACATGGCCCAGATTTTCATTGCAGTGATCTGCTGGTCACAACCTAGTTGTCAGTACGCCACAGCCACTCCCTCACGGCTAGTATACACCCAACCCACACCCATCCAGCACAGGCGTCACAGGACACGTGACCCTGCCAATAAAAAAGACCGGGCGCACGTGCTCGACGCCATTTCAGAGTTGCTCGCACCGGATGCACTGCGGCCGGCACAGGCACACCGGCATGGGACGGTGACTTTCGGTCCACTGAGGTACAGGTACCATAACTGCTGAGCGGGTGTACAGCCTGCGGGGATGGCCCGTCCCGGCGGTCTGCACAGCTCAGGTTTTGTGTGCCCTGCTGGACCGCAGTGTAGGCCTGAGCCATCAGACAGCGCAGGCCTACCGCCACGTGGCGTCGCCTCGCTTGTCACAGAGTTAGTGGCACCGCAAAGGCTGAGTGGGTGTGCAGCCTGTGATGAAAAGCCTGGTGCACTGGTATGTCCTCTGCCATGGCGAAATCAAGACCCAGCACCAAATGTGAGACCTGGTGGCCTGAGGAGCGGGGCTGCATGATATGCAGGGCGCCGTGCCCGCGGGCCCCTTGCTTGGGGCTTGCAGCGGCACGTGGTAGGCCCTCTTTTCTACACGCAGGTTGTGAAAGGTGAGCAGAGAGGCTTGTTAGCGCAGCGGCGGGCAGTCACATCTGGGCAGTGGGAGTAATGGGGTGCAGCAGCCTGTGTGCGCAGCAGCGGGCAGACACCTCTGGGCGGCGGGAGTCGGTGGGGTGCAGCAGCCTGGGTGCGCAGGGGCGAAACAGAGAATTAGGCGTGTGCAGTTGTATGTACTCTGCCATTACTGATTCTATACTATGTTTCAGATGACTAAACTTGAAGACTGCACTATGTCCCGGCACGTGGTTGGAGACACACCGGTGGCAGAAAGGTGAGCTGTGAGGATTTTCTCCACAGTGTCAACACTCACTCTCCTTCTCCATCTCTTCCTTTCTGTCACTCACACTCTTTCTCTCTCTCTCACTCTGTCTCTTCCTTTCTCTCTCTCACACTCTTTCTCTCTTTCTATGTCTTTTCCTCTCTCTCTCCTTCTTTCTTTCTCTCTCTCTTCCTCTCTGTCTCACTCTTTCTCTCTCTCTACCTCTCTCTCACACTGTTTCTCTCTTTCTCTCTCTCTTCCTTGTATCTCACTCTTTCTCTCTTTCTCTCTCTCTTCCTCTCTCTCTCTCTCACTCTTTCTTTCTTTCTCTGTCTTCCTCTCTGTCTCACTCTTTCTTTCTCTGTCTCTTCCTCTCTCTCACTCTTTCTCTCTTTCTCTTCCTCTCTCTCTCGTTTCATGGATGCATGACGCACAATCTTATCTTTATTTTTGTCTTGCAGGCTGTGATTCACAAATTGTTGAGGGATGACACGCCATACCTCTACCTACTTTTATTTTGTTGTTTTGTTTAAATAAATTGTTTTATATGTAAATCCATAGATGACTGAGATTCTTATTTGTCCAACCTCACATCTTCTTTACTATAATTGTGCGACATCAGCCAATTTGTTACGTTCCAGATTTCCTAAGGTTGCTGTCACATTTGTTTGTGTGGGGGGGAGGTGAGGGGGGATGGCGGACAAGGGGCTGGTGGCAGGGGGTGGCAGAGCAGTGTTGGGTGTCCGAGCTGCATGATCGTTGGCTCCATTGCATCTGTTGTCATTCACTTTGAAAGTTAAAAATATTGTCTCAAATACTTAACCACTACTACAAAACACATAACACACCTTCTTAATTTCTAATTTACCTTCGTAGTTGGTATGCAGATTTCAAATGTCACAAACGCATGCAATTCTTTTCTTGTCTCACAGTACTTGTAATGCATCGCTTTCATCAAGAATGGAACCAGTAATGGCACAATTTCCCTGTTGCTCCACACATAAATACATGTAAAGAACAAATCAGAATAGATACTTATTTTTTTTAGATTGCAAAACCTCTCTTTATTGGTTATTTTTTAACTTTCCATATAAACAGTTTTTTTAAGAACACATACAGGTGAAAAGTTCAAGGTATTGTATCAACACTTTCTAGAACATTCTACGACATGTGCATGTTAAAAGTTCATCATTTTTTTAAACCTACCGATATTTTTTTTTGCAACATTTTCTCCAACATTTAACGGCACGTGGAGGTCAAAAGTTCACCATTCTTTCAAGTTTGAACTGCACCTTCCAAATACAATTAGCAGGTGTGGTTGAGCTGAGCAAATTTCATCCTATAATATGTACTCCACGTATAAACTGCTTTTTTATTAACCAATCACAAAGATGCTTTTCATTAAAACTAATATACACCCTACTTTTTGGGACACAATACATTTCATCTCCCAATCGGTTAATGTTTTGTATGTAAAAAAGAAGTAGTTCCCCATGTTTAAACATATCTCTTATTCTATGAACGGACTGCATGAGCTACAGACATTTATCCATATCTTCTAGCCATACCTTCAAAATGCTAGTGTGGATTGTAGGACATAACTATGTTTTCTGGTGCAAGAGGTATGCAGAACAGAGACGTATTGACTTAGACCTAGGTTTACAAAATGTGCACATTAAATGGTTTGCACAGAGAAGTGGCACCAATTGCTCCCTTTGGTTAAAACCTGTTTGCATCTCCAACACCCTGATCTCATGATTGTGCACTGTGGTGGTAACGACCTAGGCACATTGACTGGGGTAGGTTTGGAAATGCTTATGAAGGACACCTTTGGACAATTGATGTTACTTTTGCCTCAAACTGTCTTTGTATATTCCAATATATGCCAAAGACAGAAGTGGAAATGGTCAAACCAATTTTGTCATAAGATTGAAAAATCTAGGAAGAATGTCAACAAAGCTGTGTCTGCATACCTCAGAGACCATAGAATGGGGTCGATTTACAACAACAACATACATTTTGATATGGCTGATATCTACAGAAGTGATTTAGTACACTTCACAGATGAGGGAAACCGAGTTTTCCTGATTAACTTGAAGCTGTGCATTCGCACTTACATGTAGCTCCAACTAATAAACACAAGGGCTCTTTTTAGAGCCGCCTTATATTCCCAATTTCGGCTCCCCGAGTGTCAGCTGCGGTTCGGCTAGCAGAAGGACACCTGCGGGCTGTCTGGCAGGCTCTCAGAGGAACAGCTGCGGCCCGTGGGCTCAGCTCGCAGAAGGAGACCTATGAGCCGTTGGCTCGCAAAAGCACAGCACTGTAATGGCTCGCAGAGGGAGAGCTGTGGCCGGACTCGCACAGGGAGACCAACGGGCCAACAGGCCTGCTAGCAGACACACAGCTATCAGTTAATGGGCTGGCTCGCAGAGATACAGCTGGGAGTCCTTCGAGCTGCAACCCGACGGGCTAACTCGCAGAGGGAGAGTAACGGGCCGACGGGCCTGCTAGCACAGACAGAGCTACGAGCTAACGAGGTGGCTCACAGAGTTAGAGCTGTGGGCCCGACGGCTCGCAGACACAGAGCTGCGAGCCGACGGACTGCCTTCTAAAGGCATAGCCGCGAGCTGATGATGTGGGGAGAGGGAGCGTAAAAGGAGTATCTCGCACAGACAGACCTGCGGGATATTTTCAGTATTGCCTCGCAGAGGTAGAATTACGGATGCGATGCCTTTTAGAGGGAGAGATGCGAGCTGACGGACTGAGTCACAAAATGGCTCACAGCTCACAGTCGCAGAGCTGCGAGCCAACGGACTGGCTTCTAAAGGCATAGCCGCAAGCTGGTGATGTGGGGAGAGGGACCATGAAAGGGGTATCTCGCACAGACAGAGCTGCGGTATATTTTTAGTGTTGCCTCGCAGAGGTAGAACTACGGACCTCATGCCTTGTAAAGGGAGAGTTGTGAGCTGACGGACTGAATCACAAAATGGCTGCCAACACTTCCTAGTTTCAACAGTTTGCAGCCAATGAGCCGCAAGCTCGTGCTTGTAACGCTTCAGCCAATCAGATGTCAGAATTCATAAATATCGATATCTGGAAAATTTGATATTTCTCTAAAACTATGGAACGGATATACCCGATTTAAACAAAAGCGTGCTTTCTGGACTAAGACCTTTCTCTGTGCTAAATTTGGCATAATTCCGTTCAGCAGTTTGACCTGTAGCCTTGTCTAAAGTTTCCTATGGAAATTGCATGGAGAAAACACGTTTTGGGACACCCCTTTTTTCTTAGCCCCCCCATGATGAATCCCCCCCAAACTTCTAGGATAGGAGCTGACCTGAAAAGAGGAACTGTTTGGAAAATTTCGTAAAGATTCGTCAAATGACGCCAAAGTTATAAGCACATCAAAAAATGCTTTTCCTATGGAAACGTGGTCCTAACTATAACTACCTACTGGCGACCGCCAGTAGGTAATATATATATATATATATATATATATATATATATATATATATATATATATATATATATATATATATATATATATATATATATATATATATATATATATATATATATATATATATATATGCAACCCATGAGCAACCAAATGTTCAAAGCTGGAAGATATGAGTACAGAAATATTTCTTTGATTTTTACGTTTTTTATTTTCTTTCTTCTTCACATTTCATTAGTTGTTCTTAATACACTTCGTAGTCACTCTGGTAACTCCAGTAGCCAACACGTGTTTTGTTATTAGGTACATAAACCTCTGACTTCATCAGGGCTACAAGATAAATATAAACCATAAGCTGATCATTAAATACATGGAGGTGTGACCCCAATACCTAAAAAACCCAAGTGCTTGTTATAATGGTCTCTGCGTGAAAAAACGCAATGGTTCATTGTATGACACGTTTGCAAATGAGACCTCTAGTATATTTAGTCTGTTAGATAGTGTGCCCATATATATATATTTATTTCTCTTTCAGGACCTATGCACTCACAGAAGTAAGTAAAAATCATAAATACATGTTTAGGTCCCAAAACACACTCAATGATGGTCGACATTCCAACATTGATTGGTGCGTTGGAATGTCATGCGACCAAAAGCAATACGTATTAATTTGCTAAAACGAGGTAGGCAGTCCCTATTTTATTGCTTCTCCTTAGTGCTACCTTATAACCCGTAGATCAGACCTAGTGCCAGGAAGTCATCACACCTGCTAACCCGTTCTCAAAATATCATAATCTAACACCATATCGTTGTAAATTAATAATCAATCTCAAGTTCTTCAGTGGATCTGTTTATGAAGAATACATAAATAAATAAATCAATCCGTAGCAAAACATCACTCTGATGAATCCAAATACACAGCGTAAAAACATGTTGAAATTCTCACCAATATTGTATATGTAAAGGTCTCCTCTTGAGTATAGTAAACTCCAAATGCCAGGATGACTGTAGCCTAAAACAGAAACGGATAGGCGGTGAAAATCTGCCTATAAACGTTATTTATTTTAACCAGTTGATCGACTAATTGTATACATGAGTTTGAACTTATCAATCGCCCCGAATCAGGGAATAGAACAGCGTGCTCAATCTGTAACCTTACACAACACTATTCATAGTACATGAGCATGGTTATATCTGAGTTTCAAACCTGCATCAAACAGAACAGCATGTTCAGACAGTAACCTACATGAAACAATGTACAGTACATGATCTCATTCATACCTGTGTTTCAAACTCACATCAGACAGTAGAGTACTCCAATTGTGCGTGTGTACCAGCGTGGTAACCCGGCGCCATGGTGTGTTGGGTTTAAATACTCAAACATGTCCCTGATAGTCAACTACCAATCACTAAAAAAACATATACAAACTGACCGTGAATCAAAACAACGAAACTTGTGTTGTCTATTACCGCATCTGTACCCCAAAAATGTATCAAAGTAATAAATGCTGCCTAATCAATGTGTCTAAGTGTATCCCGTTTACCCAACAGAGTTGCATAAGCTGCTTAATGTGGGAATTCAAAATGGCAGCCATCTTACTATATCCAAATTCTACTATCAGTCACTAAAAAACCGCATGTGAAGTAAATGTCAGACAAATCACAGAATCATGTGTTGTCTATTACCGAATCTGTACCCCCTAAATGTGCAACAGAGTGATATATAATGCCTAATCGAGGTGTCTAGGTGTATTCTGTTTGTCCAACATGGCGATCAAAAACCCTCGCATGAACAGCTCAATAAGGAAATTCTTAAACAGCAGCCATTTTACCAAGTCTAAATTCTACTATCGCAACCTGTGAAAATCACGTAATCTCCATAAACGCCTGGGATATTAGTATTTTGGCAAGCCTAAAATAACACAAATAACAGGGAATGCATTTTTTGTGTTGCTAATAACTTTGGCAACGTTTGGCGAATCTCCACAAGACTTTCAAAATAGTGTTCTTTTTTGCCTAGTTTGCACATGGAAAGTTTCATGGCGATCTGTTAAGTGGGGGCTGAGAAAAAAGGGGGGTCTCAAAACACGAAATCCCATGCATTTTCCATAGACTTCTTTAAGAAGTGCTACAACAAAACCTGCTGAACAAAATTACACCAAATTTGGCAGAATTTTGGATCTTGGTCTACAGACTGTGCTTTTTGTCATTTGGTGTAAATCTGTACAGACGTTTGTGAGAAATGAAGGTTTAAACATATTTGTATATCTGGGCGGTTGGGTCTGTGAGAGGCATGTGAGAGTCGTGCTGGCGCACCAGTTTAAAAATAGAGCATTCTGATTGTGTCATGGGCACTCCAATGCAAGCTGGGCACCTTCAGACCAAGAAACAAGTTACCCTATACAGAGCACTCTCCTGGACAGACTGCGCTTATGGCTAGCGCAGTTTACACCACAGCTGGGCCATGAGAGACGGATCATAGGGGAGATTGACATAGAAGATGAGTATGGGAAGACCACATAAACTAGGAAGCACAATATGAGCATAACTGTGTACGAAATTATGCATAACTCAAAGTCCAGGAAGTGCCAGAAACATACCCAGCGAGTGCTCTGATGGAAAACAGCACATGAATGTATGAGCATAAAAGAAGCACTATGCTGTGATAATATCGCGTGTATGCGCATCCATGTTTGCAGCACTTGGTATGCCAGTGATAGAAGTGCTATTATGTAATAATAGCACGTGAAAGCACATCTATGTTTTGCATCACTTGGTATGCTGGGAATTCTATTGTCCACAGTGCCTCAGGAAAAGTACCTTGGGCATGTAACCATGCTCAATCACAAAATCACAGTGGCTTTGTTTTAAGTGGAGGGTATTTAAACCACACCCATTGACCGCGCCCTTGCTTGGCATTCAAGCCTGTCAAGGAAGATGGTCCCATGCAGTCCTGACCTTGTAATGCGGACCGCCTGCTACAAATTTGGCAAAATGGGGATGGGGGCTGTGTGGCTCCCTCCCAGAGCCTCTAAATGCCCCAGGGTGCCCACCCTTGGGGACAAAATGTTCAAAATTGAGAGGGGGGCCACATGGCCCCCTGCAACCCGCTAACAAGCCTCTAAATGCCCTAGGGAGCCCACCCCTAGGGCTGATTCCTTTAAGGAAGGGATGGCCACGCAGCCCACCTTCCTGAGACATTATTGGCACCGGGGACCCCATCCACGGGGCTGGTTTAGATGCTATGCTCCGGGGAGCCAACCCGCAGGACATAGTATTTATTTAGTGTTTTATATAGCGCAAACAAGACCCAGAAGTGGGTATCAGAGCGCTTCACATATAGATAGCATTGTAGCTTTAAACAGTACCAGAGCGTATCATATATATATATATATAGCATTGTGGTTTTAAACATTGCAATAGAAACCTATAAATGGTTGTAGTTGTCTCAATAAACATGTAAGGCGTGGAGAAAAAGAGAAAAACATTTGTACAATCACTAATACAATTAGAAAAAGCCTAGGTTATAGCTTATAATACATTTGGGCTTGTTCTGGGTATTCTCAGTGGTGGCAGTAGGGATAGCAGTCTTCAAGCAGAAGTCTCAGTGTGAGTAAGGACCAGCGGGATGCACCTAGTAACAGAGTGAGGAGCTCCATCTAGAGTCTGGTAACTGATAAGCTTACAGAGAGAGATACTCTGCGGGCTAGGGTGGGTAGAGTGATTGTCTGAATGGGGCTTCTAGAACATGTAATGAACGTGCTACTGCAGATTGAGGGAGGAATTTGCTCATTAGGAAGGACTTAGCCTCTGTTTTGAATGTAGAAGTAGATGAGATTTTCCTGATGCCTGGTGGGAGCGAGTTCCATATTCTTGGTGCAGCTCCGGAGAAGGCTCTGTTGTATGTTTTTTTCTTACGGAAGCGTGGAGGTTTTAGAAGAAGAGATCCGGCACTCCATGAGAGTCTGCTTCCTCCAGAAATTGAAATGTTCTTTGCTAGGTACAGAGGGGTTTTGTGATAAATTGCCTTGTGAGTTATGCAGGCCATCTTTAGTTGGATCCACCTGCAGTGGTGTGGGCAGGGAAACCTGTGTTTGCTCTCACTTGGCGGGAGCATTTTCAAAACTCCCACCAAGCAGGAGCAAACAGAAGTCTGCTCCCAGCGGCCGGAGCTTCAAAAAATGCTTCCACCTTCTGGGAGCAGACTTTTGATCTGTTTTCCTTCCAACTGTGTTGGAGGCAGGGAAACAGATCAAAATATTGCTCCCGCCCACAGAGAGCAGCATTAGTAGCTGCTCCCTGCAGGCGGGAGCAATGCCGGCTCCCGCTGTATGTGGTGACCTGGTTGGGGCCAGGGGGACTTGGGTCTCCCCCCACACCCCTCAACGTGACAATGGGAGGTGTCCTGGGTGGGCACCTGGTTACCCACCTTTTATTGTGCAGGGCCCCAGGGCCTGGGGTCCCCGGGGCCAAAGTCAGCCCGGGGGGGTGGCCCTATGCCCCACCCCATCAAAATTACCCTGGGGGATGGTGTCCTGGGCGGTCAAATAGGCCTGGAGAGTGAGGCTGCATGCTCCCCTCCCCCTGAAAATAATGCTGGGCCCCAAGTGATGAGAGTAATTGAAGTAAGTTAGGCAATTTTGGGCTACTCTTTTAACACAAAATTACTAAAAATTACATGATTCTGCCCATTCATGTCATTAAGAATGATTTGGCAAAAAAATCCTACCCTATTAGAACAGTAGCAACAAAATTAGCGAACGTGAGCATCTGCTGGCTGTTGCTGTTCATGTTGTAGTGCATTAAGCACTATTTTATTAGTGCACAATGCAGCCTCAAGTGCATTATGGATGCACAGTTGAATTGTGTGCTAAGAAAATGAAGTAAAATGCTGGGTTACGCTCCTTGGGTAATTCAGTGGAATCTTGCATAATTTTGCTGTTATTCATAATAATTAATTGACAGCAAATTATGCAAGTTACACCCACCCCTATTTATGGAGAGATTTAAGTTTTACTCTTGGAAAGAAGGAGAGGGAGAAAAGTAAAGAGGAATATGCAGCTGGTCTAGGGTCATAAGCTAGAACCAGAGTCACAGTAATTGTACGGCGGGGAGGGCCAAATCATGCGGCAGGTTTGAGTAACTTATGCAAAATGAAAAGGCAAATTATTCAGCGTGATGCTGCACATTTTGTGATAGTATTACTTCATTATTTTGTCTAACTAACACTGCCTGGCCATTGTTTTAACACACAAATATCACAATAAGCAACAGAAAGGTGATCAGTCAGCCTTTGCAAAGGGCCTTCCACTAAGCTGCAATACATGTCACTGCGTTTTTAGTAACTTTTGAATTGTTTGTGCTAGAAACAAATTTAGTTTTTGTTAAAATCAGCAGATTATGCAGCAGGTGATGGATTATGTAGCAAATGCGGCAAATCTATAATTATGGGAAAATTGCAGCTTCCGCATGATCGCATAATTCCAGTGGCCTTGGCTCTAACCTATGACTTTGCAAGTAAAATTATGATATGGTTCAAATTCTCATGAAAACAGATAGTAACAAATGCAGGAAATGTTATGGGTAAGCACTGAGCTCAAACTAAATGCTGTTATTGATTTAGGCAACGATGTGGATCAATTTGAATGGTTTGCCCAAAAATTAGAGTAGCAATGCAATAAACAAAAAAATGGCAAATACAAGAAAAACATGGACAGTGAGACAAAGAAGTGGATAAAAATAAATCTAGGAGTCTATTTATGAAGCTGTTTGCATTGCTCTTGCATGACGCATCGTGGTGCAAGAGCAATGCACACCTTAAGACAGATTATTGAACCCAAGCAAAGCTACTTTGTGTGGCTCTGAGTGGCTTCATAAATTTAGAGCAAAGAAGCATAAATCACTGCGTTGCATTACTCTGCCCTAGGAAGGCATTCCATGTGCATTGCGTGGCTGTTCCCATGCAACCCCCATGGATTTTGATGCATCCCCAGATTTGTAAGAACTTGTAAACCTGGGGATGTGCCAAAATCTTACACTCCCCAAGGAAGGAGTAACAAACAGAAATATCTCTATTTTTCCTTGTTTCTTCCTCTGTCTATGTGTGCTGCATTCTGCAGCACACATAGAAAGAGCAAAACACCTCCAAGATTGGTTTTGTGCAGGAAGGTGCCCATTCCTACACAAAAACAATGCTGCATGGTGCAAGGGTGCCTGCGTTGGCACTACGCAGCCATTGTGTGCCAGCACATGGGAAAGGACAGGAATGTGCTGTATTCCACTAAATATGGCACATTCCTTCCCTATCCCTGTTACACAGTGCAGCGCAGGAAGGTGACTTTCTGCGCTTTGCTGCATTACAAAGCTCATAAATGAGCCACCTAATTTCAAGAGGTTTTGTTGTGGTAGTTTGACATATTTAGGTAATTCCAAGGGTTTTCTAGCTTGGGAGAAATACAGTGTAAAGTGCAGAAGTAAAGGTAATCTTGCAAAAGTCTGAACAAATTGCAAGGAAGTCACTTTAGTGTTGGAGGTGAGCAAGGATCAATGACAATTGTTGAATACTAGCATGGTCTTAATGGTGACAGAGTGTCACAATAAGTGAAAGCATTTTCTCAATGGTATATTGCCAATAATTTCACAAAGGATGTCACATGGGACAGCCAGTTGCAGGGTAAAAGAAGTACGTCTGATAGGTTGCGGGATTATATTTTGAATTAATATTTACGTTGTGAGGGTTTATCCTGTATTAGATACTTTTTTTGTTTTCTCCTTTGTTTTAGTGCTCCTTTTTGGGCTCTTTCAGTGTTTGTTGTGTCTTAGGATTAACTTTAGGTCTTTGTCCTAATGGGGGTAAGCTGTGTGGTATCTGATGTGGTGGAATTAGGGTGCATGTGCGTTCCTAGGGCATGTGTAGAATGTAGAATATGAGTGAAGGCATGTGGATTGTGAGTGTAGAATAGAATGTGTATAATTGATTGTGTGCTATTGGTTGGATTCATGGTCAGCATCAGGGAGTCTTCTCCACTTCTGTTGTAACCTACTTCTTCAAATAAAGGTGTGGAATCAACCATTTTTACCACTTCATCTATCATCCATTACTCCACAAATTCCAAAGCCTTATTACATAGCTCATGAGGTAAAGAGGATAGAACCTGGTCAATATTCCATAAGGAAGAGCAATATGCAGCCAAGATCTTTGAAGATTAAGGGAACCATTTAGATCATTGCAGCATAGAAGCACCATAAATCAATGGTTCTCCTTTCATGCAACATTCACAATTGCTCCACTTCATTTTGAGGTGGGGAACTGCTGACTGACTGCCAGTGCAGCCTCCGCCAGCTCTGCCAGCAATCAATCATAGGTAACAACTCATCTACCACAGGATCCCATTTCATACATCCTGATGTACAGCCTATGAAGGATATTCTTCCAGATTTCAAGGCAGAGATTCTCACAGTCAGGCAAACTGTGAACAAATGAGACATCAGGCCGGATTACGATGGGGGTCAGATCGCAGCGGGATTGGGACCGACCACAATGCCTCAATTGAAAATGGGATGTTTGGAAACATCCATGCCCCGTGTGCCAGGCACCATTTGGTGCCTGGCACACGGGGCATGGATGTTTGGGAGGCACCACAGGTGCCCCTTAGGCCTCATAGCGTAAGCCCACGGGGCCCTGCTAGGGGCCTCCAAAGTCTCTTTCTGAGAGCCTTTCCATGGTGGTCGGACCGCCATGAAAAGGCTGCCAGAAAGGAACATCTTAATCCCTATGGCAGAGCAGGCACCACCCCTATTGTAGGGTATACAATCTGACCGCTGGGCCGACAGGCTCCATGAGCCTGCCAGAAGCATCGGTCTGTCCCTCCGACTGATGTAGTCTGACTGACTACATCATAATGACGAAGTCAGATTGCTCTGCTAGAAGTCAGTCAGAACGCCACCAACGGCATGCCGACAAACATCCTAATGAGGCCCTTATTGATTAGGAAGTTTGTGCTGTGGCAGGTCATTCTAGAAGGTGGAGTGGTTGTGGTAGGAACATTTTCTGCTGTTAATTTTCTGTTGCCAGACAAGAAATTGTTCCATAGTTTGGACACTTGGAGGAGAATCACTTCTTGCCCTTCTGGTGATTGTGGAGTATGATGTAGTACAGTAACCTGAGAATTGTGGGGCTGCTACTAATTTAGGATTTTTCACAGTGGAGGGGCATAGGTTGTGAAATAGATTTTCAAGGGAATTCCTTCTCTGACAGTAAATCAATGGTGCTTGCCCCAGGGGTGGGATGCCTTAGTTTAAATAATGTGACAGCAATAGAAGCTGGAACGTGATGAGATGTGAGAGGTTTCAGACATAGTCTACTTTTTAGATCAAGGAGACAGTTTTGGGTGCTAGAAGAGACAGAAAGCATGCTTAAGCATTCTCACTATTTAGCTGCACATGCCATGATGATTGCACAGATGAAAAACTAGATTTTTGATGCCATTGAGATTGTAGCTCCTTTAGTCAATGATAGTTCAAACAGTGTTGAATCCCTTGGAGATGTCTGGGAGATCAGCATGGAGAGGGAATTAGTGTCTATCATCTTGAGGATCCTATCCCACACAACAATAAGCATGATTTCAGGACTGTGCATCGAGTACTATCCAGAGTGACAAAAATCAAGGATTTCCTGGACATTGAAAAAGAATTGTATTGTAGAAGCAATTGACTACTTAGAGATGTTACAGTTCAATGGCAGTTCTGAAATGAGTGGGAGGTGGCAATAGAGGGGCATTTAAAGAATGGCTTCATGGAGAACAGCAGAAGGGATGAACTTTCTAAATACTCCTGAATAACTCCTACGGAGAGCAAAATATTTATGAGGTCCTTTAGTAGTCATGTGTGGTTTGTCACATCACCTTTAGGCAAAGAGACTGGTATTACAGGGTGGCATGTGATAAGAAGCATTTTGGCCTAAATGCTCACAGTAATGTCCATAAATTGCTAAAGTTGCTGTAGAGGTCTTTGAATGGCAGGATAGACAATTTGATGGAGATCATTTCTAGAAATAGCTGAAAAGTCATCCTTAGTTGCTTCAATGTATTTGAAATTTCTCAATTATAATTGCTGATTTAGTATATAAAACTGTTTGTGGTTGCTACAATCTTTTTTCACTTATGAATTTCTGTTCCAGATTGGGCACTTTTTGTTTTATAATTATGCATCATTGCCAGTTGTGATCAGTCACCACTTTGTCTAGTTCTTCTCCAATGAGTATAAATGTTAGTTGGCCATAGACGGGCTCGCGTTTGGTTCTTAACTCTGGAGACAATTAGGCCTGGTCAATGTGGTGAACAGGGTGCAAGATTTAAGTGGATGTCTTCTTGACAGCTTGAGTCAGTTGATGCATGACACCACAAAGGGCAAGGCTACTTTTTGTCACCCCTGCCTTGCTTCTTGTTTTGTCCCACAGGCTCTAAAGTCAGTCACTGAAAATAGTCTAATGCTAAATATTTGATAGCTATTTTAAAATGTCAGTACTTTTTATTTTTTGTGAAATGGTGACACTAAACATTTTCTCATTGAAAATTAGCAGCAAAATCTATATAAATGTTATTAATATTTTGGTTTAAATATTGTAACAAATATGAAAAGTGCATCTCACGCTAAAGTCATGGGGGCCGATTCACAGAACTAATCTGAGATAAAATCCTAAACGTACTACTTTTGGTATTCACAGAAGGCATTTAGTAGTAGTAAAGTTAGGACTCCTAACTTTACTACTACTAAACTGAGACAAAGTCCTAACTTTACGACTTTCGGTATTCACAAAAGGCATTTAGTAGTAGTAAAGTTAGGAGTCCTAACTTTACTACAACTAAATGCCTTCTGTGAATACCAAAAGTAGTAAGTTTAGGATTGTATCTCAGTTTAGTAGTAGTAAAGTTAGGAGTCCTAACTTTACTACTACTAAATGCCTTCTGTGAATACCAAAAGTAGTAAGTTTAGGATTCTATCTCAGTTTAGTTCTGTGAATCGGCCCCTCATTTCATACATCATCCACATGTAAAAGTAAGAATATCAGGATCCACTAATGGATTGCAATGTAAAATCAATAATTCCATCTCACTCCTATCAACAAATTGGACACTACTCAGACTTCTTGGGAGAGTCATGATTAAGTCTTGTCCTTGCAATACATAATATTGCAGTAACCACTATGAAACATGCAATACCAGTGTATTTTTGAGGAATTTCTGTAGATCATCATAGCAATAGCAACTTGTAAGAAGGACGGATGGAAATAAAATGCAAATTGCTAAAATCGTGTAGCCAATATGCCTGCATCTTAGTGCAACTAACAAATAGTTGAGTGGTATTGGAATCTTGGGATCCTCATCAAAAACATTGTGATTTCTCCCACATTCCCCAAGCATATATGGACTTATTTAGAGTTTGGCAGACAGGATACACCATCGAAATGTGCAAGAAATTCATCCCACTGCATTACAAGTGTAATAGCTCTTAATGTATGTGTAATATGGGATCCACCACGTTTGTGATGAAGTATCACATCTGTCAAACTCAAATAAGGCCCTTAGCCTTTTAAGAATATACTAAAGGTGGTGTAGATCTGGAATTTCGAGGATGGACTATTCAGTAGCCATGATAACACCACCATAATTTTTAGGAGCAAAATATCGATGGTTAAGCATATGCAGATTTTCTCCACCTAACTCCGCATATATGTACCATGACAGTATATATCATCAAGGTATGTAGTTGTGGAGTTAAGAATAGTAATCGATGCTTAACAATATGACCTTATCGCCTCAATATTTTGTTTTTCAATATTTTGGTCACAATATTGTGGCCACTTGTTATTCCAGCCTTGATATGCTGGGATGCAAGCAGTAAACAGTTTGATTGGTTTAAACTGATGGTCCTTAAGCCTAGAGTCTTTCAGTATTTTGTGGGAAAAGACAATACTCGTGTCTCCTCTTTACTCGTCGATTTGCTAAGTTGATTAGACCATCTGTCTGCCAAGTACTGAAAATTGTTTTGCTGTCATTCTAGCAGTCAACATTACCATTACCAATAATTCTCCTACAAGGGGAAAAAGAAAGCATATCAAGAAGTGTGAAAGAGGATAAATCAATATCAGCAGAAGATATATGCATTCAGTATTCTCGCATCTGTAGATATTTGAAGAAAATGTTGATTGGAATGTAGTGCATTACATCCAGCTTTTTGAATGACTGAAACACAGAACCTTCAAATAATTACTTAACATACAATAGCATCTATTTTGGCCAAAGGGGGATAAGTGCACCACAAGAGAAATTAGAGAGACATAAGTTATACTAGTGGGAAGTCTACTTAGATAACCATAGTATTTTGCATTTTTCACAAGTTTCAAAGATGACCATAACAAAATGAGCCTATTTCACAAAGGAAACGTATGCTTCTAGTGAGTTTAACACTTTTGAGTAAGTTTAGTACTTTTCGGTATTCACAAACTGCACTTTTGTAGTAACTTATACTTTTGTAGTAAGTCCAGCACTACACATGGCCAACCAGTGGTACTGCAACACACTCCTATAGAAAACAGTGGTACTAGAAGCTTAAAATATACCCCATTGGAAATAATGATAAATAAAGTAATTTATTTAAAATACTTGTAAATTCATGTTAAAAAAATATACAAAAAGTACATATTTATTAACTATAAAATATATTGAATACCCTATTTTTAATTTAAAAAATAATGTAACATTAATTTTTAATCACATATATAATTAAATAATAAATATGTAGTATATATTTTGTAACATTAATTTGCACGTTGTGTCACCTAAGTAGGGAAGTCCATCAAGGTATTGATTAGTCCAAGCCACTTTTTGGCTTCGGAGAGATGTGTTGTAAATTTGCCAATTGATGGCTATAGAACTCTGAACGCCGGACCACGGCTTGTAATCCCACTTTCAAAATGATGAAATTGGCATACCCCTAATTCACATATTTAACTTACCTATAAGTCCCTAGTATAAGGTACCCACAGGGTGCCTAGGGCCTGAAAGTTAAATGTGACCAGTGGGCTGCAGCACTCATTTTGCCACCAGTAAATTGACAATGCAAACATGACTGCAGGCCTGCCAACAGTGGCCTGGCTGTGCAAGTTTAAACTGCACATTCGATCTTTCAAAATAACCCCTTTTGACAGGCCTAACCCCTCCTTTTAAATGTCAATATGTCATTGTTAAGTACAACTTACTTCCTATTAAGGCAGGGTGCATAGTATTTAAGAGTAGAACATTTAAATGTTTAATGTTAAATGTGTCTGAACAGTGAAAAGGGCCAAAAAGCTATTTTCACTGTAGCAGAGTTAGCTGTTCTATAGGAAAGCTCTGGGATATAATATTAAGTTAAACAAATGTTATATCTGCCTAGGAAACAGCTAGAGAAATATTTTAAGGTTTCTTTATTAATGTTAAACACAATCCAATTTCATGGTTAAGTTGAATTTTGTCTAACTGTTACAGAAAAGGTACTTTAAAAATTTAACTTTTGCTTGCCTAAAGCTTCTAAGACCTTTCAGTGCCTTCCGACTATCACATGGCAGCTGATGGCTCCCATGTGGTGATGTGTGAACTACTCCTAGGAGCAAATAATAGACTGATCTGGATGTGCAGAGATGACCTATCTCAACCTGATAAAATACACAGGGGATACTGGGAGAATCCTTTTTGACATTAAAGTGTGAAGGAAGTCCTGCTTGAATGTCACATCCTGCTTGACATGTCTGCTGCAATTTTTTATATAACGCTCATTTCAAAGAGGCCTTTCCTGTCACAGGCAAATGTTAGCTGAGACTTGGGCAAGGTCCTCCTATTGTTCTGCCAGCCAGTCAGGCCCCAATTACAATGGGTTTCTCTTTCACCTTATAGTGTTACATCACTGTATGCCAAGTCTTCTAGGGTTACATAAAACATTTGGGACTGTCTCAAACTGTATGCTAGTGTTAGATGTGGGAGGACACCAGAATTACCATACTGCAATTACCACATAAACCCCCAGCCCTCAGAGCCCAAGTTTACTGTGTCCAAAGCCTTTGGTCATCTTGAAAATGCCCAAAGTGCAGAGGGTTAGCCTCAGAAAATCTTCACTCTATTGGTTAGTGTCTCCACAGGGGTCATTCCTATTCACTAGCTCATGCCAGGCACAAATGTGACACCTCCATGCACCCACTTCAGATCATTTCCGGACTTGTAGAACAAACAAAGAGGACTGGACCTGCTGTCTGTGACCTGAGAAGAGCCCTGAAGACTGGACCTGCTCTCCTTTGTGTACCCAAGATAAAAAAGTGGACTTGAAGGGTCATAAGGCAGTCCTCCCTTTGAAGCTACAGGGACAGAACAAGCTACAATAGACCTTTTTCTGCAACTGTCTAGCTGACCACTGGCAATTGGACTTGGACTAGACCCTGCTGTGGCCTCTGCCTGGGGCCCTTTAGGCCTCTATGTCCCTCCATTGAGGTCCTAGGAGGCTTTAAATGTGTAGTCTTGATGTGGATTAGGACTAAAGGACTAATGTTAAAAGGTAAATTATTTTGTGGTTCGTGTATATGACCCATGTTCCACTGTGGTCATCATCAAATTGCTCCTAGTTCCTGTTCTACTGCAAACATTTACTATCATGGTCACTTTGCCCTTCATATTTGCCATTTTGGCGTCATTTTATTTATTACATAATACTCTATGTGTTTAATTTGTTTTGGGATTTTATATTGTTTTACAGTCCAACATTACTGTTTTAGTACTGCATAAACACTTTACTCATTGCCTTTAAATTAGGCCTGCCTGTTCTGTGTCATAGCTACTAGGCAGTTAAGCTCATGTTCATTTAGTGACTTTAAGGCTTCATCCTTATTAGGATTGCGGTTATTATTTGAGGAGGGTGGCTACCCACCTCAAGTAATACCACAATTTCTCATAATATCTATGGCTAGATAATTCTTTCCTTCAGTGCTTCAGCATCAAATCCTAGCACTTCTCTGCACAGCTGTGGCACAGTGACTGTATATAAACAGTTCTGGCTTGGGCTTGGAACCATCTACTTGGTAAAAAATGGTTACCAATAATTATAGAATCTCCTCTACTCCCATCAAAATAAGAACAGCAGAATTCAGATGTCAACATTATGACTTGTTTGCCATTGTATAATTTGACCAGGTTTTGGTTTAATTTATATGGTGCTGCCTGGCTGAACACTGATATGAGTGTGTTTTATACTTTCTGATAGCACCATTTGAAGTCACTTCTTTGGTTGTACATTTCTTGGATGTTTTGAGATGACTGTGACATTCCCGTTTTCCTGGTGTCAGACAGGTTTTAGTTCTGGTGCTGAATAAACACTCTGGGGTCGATTCCGATCTCGGCCGGAAGCGCACCTAACAGTATTCGTCCGGAAAAAATACAAGCCGAACGCGTGTTTCCCGACCGATTCGAACACTCATCCGAACGAACAAGTACGATGCGCATAACAGCCCAGATTCCGAGCGAGCCGTACTCACCCATTTCAGCTCCTGTTCCCCGCCCGAGCCGGATCCGTAAACGCCGATTCGAGTCGCACGGAAGCAAATACACAGCACCTTCCGGCTGGACGAGTACGATGCGCCTTCCGTACGCGCCGAACCCGTCGCTACGTCCGGCACGTTTGAGCATCCGGGAGAGCCGTACATAAGCTCCGATTCGCGCCACAAGAAGATCCACGGCTACGAGACGAACAAGCCAGCGACGAGTACGAGTCAAAGACACGCGAAACCCGAACGAGACGACCCAAGCATGAATGCCATCGCGCAGGTCCTACCTATACTCTACATCTATTACCGGGACCGGCACGGACGCGTATGGCGCAGACGGTAAGTCAAACACCAACAACACAAACAAACGACACGTACCCGAAATATGTCACACACACATAGGGATGCACAAATGACGTACACTAGCAACAGCATAACCATAGGGGTGGGATGGCCATCACCAATGCCATACACACCCATAGGGGGATGGATGCCTACCACTACCACCACCCCTACTCAGGGGGGCCTTGATGCCTGTCACTACTACCATCCCCACTCATAGGGGGATGGATGCCTACCACTAACACCACCCCTACTCATGGGGGGCTAGATGCCTGCCACTACCACCATCCCTACTCAGGGGGGGGCTGGATTCCTGTCACTACTACCATCCCCACTCATAGGGGGATGGATGCCTACCACCACCACCATCCCTACTCATGGGGGGATGGATGCCTGCCACTACCACCACCCCTACTCAGGGGGGGCTGGATGCCTGTCACTACTACCATCCCCACCCTTAGGGGGATGGATGCCTACCACTACCACCACCCCTACTCAGGGGGGCTGGATGCCTGTCACTATTACCATCCCCACCCTTAGGGGGATGGATGCCTGCCACTACCACCACCCCTACTCAGGGGGGCCTGGATGCCTGTCACTACTACCATCCCCACCCTTAGGGGGATGGATGCCTACCACTAACACCACCCCTACTCAGGGGGGGCTGGATGCTTGTCACTACTACCATCCCCACCCTTAGGGGGATGGATGCCTGCCACTACCACCACCCCTACTCAGGGGGGCCTGGATGCCTGTCACTACTACCATCCCCACTCATGGGGGGATGGATGCCTACCACTACCACCAACCCTACTCAGGGGGGGCTGGATGCCTGTCACTACTACCATCCCCACCCTTAGGGGGATGGATGCCTACCACTACCACCACCCCTACTCAGGGGGGCCTGGATGCCTGTCACTACTACCATCCCCACTCATAGGGGGATGGATGCCTACCACTAACACCACCCCTACTCAGGGGGCCTGGATGCCTATCACTACCACCACCCCTACTCAGGGGCCCTGGATGCCTGTCACTACTACCATCCCCACCCTTAGGGGGATGGATGCCTGCCACTACCACCACCCCTACTCAGGGGGCCTGGATGCCTGTCACTACTACCATCCCCACTCATGGGGGGATGGATGCCTACCACTACCACCACCCCTCCTCAGGGGGCCTGGATGCCTACCACTACCACCACCCCTACTCAGGGGGCCTGGATGCCTGTCACTACTACCATCCACTCATAGGGGGATGGATGCCTACCACTAACACCACCCCTACTCATGGGGGGCTAGATGCCTGCCACTACCACCACCCCTACTCATGGGGGGCTGGATGCCTGTCACTACCACCACCCCTACTCATGGGGGGATGGATGCCTACCACTAACACCACCGTACTACCACCCCTACTCATGGGGGCTGGATGCCTGCCACTACCACCACCCCTACTCATGGGGGCCTGGATGCCTGTCACTACTACCATCCCCACCCTTAGGGGATGGATGCCTGCCACTACCACCACCCCTACTCATGGGTGGCTGGATGCCTGTCACTACTACCATCCCCACCCTTAGGGGGATGGATGCCTACCACTGACACCACCCCTACTCATAGGGGGCTGGATGCCTGCCACTACCACCACCCCTACTCATAGGACGGGTAATGCATGACACAACCAGCATACTCCCACATAAGGAATGTCTGAAAATTACATCCCCCCCAACACCATGACAAGCATGTGTAGTCTGTGTCAAATGCCTACAACACTGAACATGACATTGAACATACAATGTGACCCCCATCACATGTGTCACACATAAATGTGTGTGGCCTCCACAATGCAAGCCGACCATGACCACTGTGGCAATGGGTTCGAACACTCCATCACCACAGTGACCAAAAGGTAAGTGTGGGGACATAGCTGAAGCACATTCTGAACAGTGTGGCAATGGGGCCTAAAGCCCCATCATCACAGTGACCAAAAGGTAAGTGTGGGGTCCATAGCTGAAGCACATTCTCAACAGTGTGGCAAAGGGGCCTAAAGCCCCATCATCACAGTGACCAAAAGGTAAGTGTGGGGTCCATAGCTGATGCACATTTTGAACAGTGTGGCAATGGGGCCTAAAGCCCCATCACCACAGTGACCAAAAGGTAAGTGTGGGGTCCATAGCTGAAGCACATTTTGAACAGTGTGGCAATGGGGCCTAAAGCCCCATCACCACAGTGACCAAAAGGTAAGTGTGGGGTCCATAGCTGAAGCACATTTTGAACAGTGTGGCAATGGGGCCTAAAGCCCCATCACCACAGTGACCAAAAGGTAAGTGTGGGGTCCATAGCTGATGCACATTTTGAACAGTGTGGCAATGGGGCCCAAAGCCCCATCACCACAGTGACCAAAAGGTAAGTGTGGGGTCCATAGCTGAAGTACATTTTGAACAGTGTGGCAATGGGGCCCAAAGCCCCATCACCACAGTGACCAAAAGGTAAGTGTGGGGTCCATAGCTGAAGCACATTTTGAACAGTGTGGCAATGGGGCCCAAAGCCCCATCACCACAGTGACCAAAAGGTAAGTGTAGTCATGGTAAAAGCTGCCAAAGCCAAACTGCATGGATGATTCCTGGTCACACAACAACAAACACATCAGTGGCATAGTAGTGCTTGTGTCCCATAGCAACATAGATTGGGTGAGGCAAACAGTGCAGTGGCAATGAAACATCGTTTTGGCCATGTGCATACAAACATCACCCATGGGGGCTCACATTGTCAACATTCACAAATAACACAATGACATAAGTGACCATCATAATGCAGACCCATATATCTGCACCAATGGACACACAAATGTAGATATCCTGTGGAGACTGTAGATGTCAGGTGAACAAACACCATACCATGGCAGCAATGGGACATACACACCATGATTATTGTGCTCACTGATGACCTAGGAGTCCCAGGGACAGCAGGGGAAAGCCACCAAACAACAGACAGCCAATGGCACACTCAAGATATGCCAATGCAGTGGTGCAAATGCACAAACACAAACAGGCAGACTCACACTGCATATCAAACACAACAGGTGATGGGGGTGTGTGCCAGTGTCCCCAGGCAACCACACAACACATGAGGAGGCCTGAATTCCAATTACACAGATGTGTATACAGTGCCATACAAAAGTAACTCATGGATCGGATTCCCCTATGTGGGCAAACAGGCATTGTTAGATGAGAGGGAGCCCAAATTACACATGTCACACAAGCTTGTAGGAACAGCAACTAACACAGCAAGAGACAGACCCACCACAGCACTACCCCCAGGGACCCCACATTGTGGTGACACTAGCCTGCATGATAATCCCACTGGATGACAAAGGTAGATGTCATTCACACTGTGAACCACAGCCATATGTCCTGAGCAACAAACTACCATCACACCTACACAAGCACAAATCAATCAAAACGGCCTGCCAGCCAAGGCCAATATGGATGTAGGGGTCTAGCCGTGCAACAACTCACATTTGCACACACTCAACACCACACACCTTGATCTCCACCAATGTGCAGCAGTGAAGCTCACATGGACTGGTGACATTGCACATGCACCCATGACAATCCCAGGGGTGGTGGTGGGAACTAAGGTGCAGAAACCCATCACACATGGCCAGTCAACAAGACTCGTGAATGTCTGACACACTGCACAGTACGCGGTACATGGGCATGACGTGAAATCCACCCCAATCAATGGGATCCAGGCCATAGTCACACACCAATGAAGAAGCCAAGGTGACCCACAAAGAACACACGTAGACAACTTCCAACATTGCAGCTCTGACCCTGAGGAGTGGCAGCAGTCACACACACAACATGTCACAATCACTGAAAGCTACCACAAACTGTAAATTACATGACTTGTGTAACCAACAAGGGCCAAGGGGAATCCTGACTGTGTCCCATCTGCGTTTGCCCACATCCCCAGCCCTGACAACAAAGACAACTAGGGATGACAACCTGATGAACATTAGTTTGCCATGCACCCACATCCCGGAGAAACCAGGTCCAAGATGCTGGATGAACACAGAACAACTCAGCAAGCATCACAAACAGGAACATCCGTAGGGACACAGCCTGTGTAGGAAAAGGGAAGGGAACACGCACAGACATGCTTACACAACACACAACATGGGCTCAGGCAATGTCACGGGATTACACACTGCCATGAGGGCACTCCACTCCTGTGGAAGGTCCGCTGTGCCAAACCTTGTCTGTGCATGACTCAAACATGTCAGCAGAACACTCGGTCAGTGAGTCAACAACTACAACACACTGAAGGCTCTGCTCACATCAGCCTGGGTACGGGAGTGTCACGTCAGTCATCTGCATACACCCAAAACACGTGTCAAGCAAGTTGCACTGTATACACAGATGAGTCCTTCAACATTGATGTGCTAAACTGCATGTCCAGTGGAGATGGGCACACAGTCAGGGAAATAGAAACATTGAACAGTGGTAAGCCCACCAGATGTGCATCAGTGTAAGACAAAGATGTTAATTTACAAATGCAAAACGTACATCCCTGTGTCAAATGCTGAACATTACACCCTCAGACTGCAGCAAAGGATGCTATAGATCCAGACTACATCAGGACACATATCCCATGGACCACATGGAGTCCATCACAGCAACACTTCATTTTCCTGATCTGAACACTATTACAACTGCAAATGCATGATGATACTCATCTACATCATGTACATCAAAAGAAAAACCACAAGTAAACAAAAAGAGGCTTTATTCAGCAAATGTCAAACTAAAATGTTAAGTCCAAAAGAAACTAAGGCCAATGGCCAGTCCAAATACACAGTCCCAAGAGGGTGATATGTGACAACTTGTCACCCATTGCTTGCCTGCACCCGTACGGACAGGGGACATCCCCCTTGGAGGGGCATACAAGGGGCAGGCCAGGCACCGCAGGGACAGGATCAGGGGATGCCAGAGTGAGGCAGTGAAGGGGTGGTGGGTGCAGGAGTATCACCGGCAACTGCAGTGGAGGTGTCTGACTCAGGGGGGGCACCACTGTAGGGCACAAGTCAGATGGTGTGGGTGCTGCAACCACTGCAGTAGGCCGGTCAGATGGAGTGGACTGGGTCCCCACTGCAGTGCCCGAGTCAGACGGGGTGGTTGTGGACTCCACTGCAGTGCATGACTCCAAGGGAGTGGAAGGGGGGGCAGATGAGGTGGGCAGGACAGAGGGGGGGACCCGGTCTCCACACCAGTGGCACAAACAGGCAGAGCGTCTGATTTGGGGGTGGAAGAGCAAGTGGCAGGGGGGGAGGGCCTAAGCAGTTTGGGGATGCGGTATCGGTGTGTGGGGGAACCTGGGGCAGGGTGTGGCAGTGGAACCTGTGGAGTGGTGGCCTGGGGGATGGAGGAGAGAGACTGGGTGGTGGAGCTGCGTGGTGGTGGTGGTGGGGTCTTGCCCTTCCTGGTCCGGGGGGACTTCCAAATGGGGTCCTCAGTCTGCCTGCGCCTGGGGGAGGGTGTCCAGGGGTGAGGGGCACTCCCCTCTGTGTGGGTGGACTTCCTCTTCCCCCGGTATGCTGGATCAGCAGGATCGGAGGGGAAGAGGCCGAGGTCACAGAGGAAGAGCTGCTGTGTAGGTGGGGTTGCAGGTGAGGCAAGGGAAGGGGTCTTGGAGGGAGAGGATTTGGAGGACTGCGGAGTGACTGTGGATGCCTGTGTGTGTGTCTGTTCCCCATCCCCTGTGTGTGTGGTATCAGTCCCCTGAGGATGCTTGTGTGCACGTCTTGCCTTTATTTTGGGTGTGTCTGTGCTGCTCGTGTCTGTGTGTTTGGGTGATTGTGCAGGTGTGCATGTGCTTTGGACAGGTAGGGTGCCAGGAAGTGTGGATGGGGCAGAGGAAGGAGGGGTGAGGGACTGTTGGAGGAGGGACACTGCTGCCGTCAGGGAGGAGTCCATGGACTTATTGCTCCTCTGTAGGGCAGACATACCCGTCGAGATGCCCTCCATGAACGACACCAGCTGTGTCAACAGAGTGGTGTGTGCATGGAGGACACTCAGCATTGTTGTCTGCCCTACATGGAGCTGCCGAAGTAGGTACACAGACTCCTCACTCAGGGCAGCAGGGGACACAGGGGCAGGGGGTGCGGTGCCTGGCACGAAGGAGACACGCTCCCGAACACGGGAGCCTCCACGGACCTCTGGAATCGGAGCCAATGGGAGGGCGGTGGTGGTGGTGGTGGTGGCGGGGCCAGACAGACTAGCTGGGGTGTGGTGGATGCTGACACCCGCCTCCACAAGGGAGTCATCCTCCGAGCTGCTGTGGTCCTCAGCTGAGGTGGATGGTGCTGAGGACACCTCGGTGTGGCTCCCCTCGCCCTCCGTGCCATTGGGTCCCTCTGACCACTCGTCGGCTGCTGACCCAGTCTGGCTCTGCAGCTCCTCCTGGTCCGTGGAGCTGTCCCCTCCTGTGGCCATGGATGTATCTGCAAACAATTAGGGAAACAGACAAACATCAGTCACCTGCACTGACCGCACACACCACAGTAAGTACTGCACATTACAGAGCAAGCCCTGGCATCCTTAGTTGAACATTGCCAAAAGTCCTCACACAGATTCGGAGAAGCCAATTGTCAGTCTGATGGTCAACCATGGAACTCACACCCCTCCTGCCCTTGCACCCATCTGTCTGGTGCCTGTCTGATGGTAATACCCCAGTGTGGACACATGCACCACCTACACAGTTGTTGGACATTGCAGAGAACACAGTGAAGTATGTGAACATGCACACATCACATCTCTTGCCACTGAGTCAGTGCAGGTGTCCGGATAAAGGGATGGCCAGAGTCTAAATAGAAATGCATGTGATGCATACCAGCACCAGACACCATGATGCACCCATGTCCGGATAGTCAATGCCACAATGGGGTGCATGTTGCACATGTCACTCCCCTGCAGGATCACTCTTAGGAAGTTTAATGCCATGACACAGGCATGCGTGCAAAGTCATACATCACTGTCCCCAGTCACATGGCTATGGCAGCCAGCCAACAACAGTCTGCACTGTGTCACAATCCTAGGACATGGGGAATGCAAGTTATGTAACTGACAAGTGCACATGTCCATCCCCCACAAACCACATCATCTGAACTCGTATTTGTCCACGTCATACCAATTGGACATATGGGAGACATGAAACACAACTCTCAGAACCTGAGCACCTCACAGTGTGCTGTGAATGAAAAACAGCTGCCTGAAAGTCACAGTCGCATACACCTGTGTGCACAGTCAAGTGATCAAACACCTATAAGTCACAGAAGTATCGTCTCTCATGGTCACATCTCAGATGGCATGCTGAGCCCTAACCGATAAACATACCAGTAGTCCTGACAACGAAGCCACAGCACAATGACACAGAGGCAGACACCTGAGGGAACATTTCACTGATCACAACATGTCAGCTGATACACGGGAGTGGGAGTACAGAGTGTATTGTATGCCCTGGAGTAGGCATGACTGTCCAGCTCCACCTGTAAGAGGGATGAGCCCTGGACAGTAGGCAGGTGGCTAAGCATGTGTGACACACTTGACATACATACTCCTGAGGCCCAAACATTGTTCCCACCCGCAGCATGGGGGTGTGCCAAATACCCCAGGGACATGTGGTGATTCAGATCAGCAAGTGGACCACATATCAAAGTTACACCCAGATTACATTTCACGACTTAGGCATTGTGTGAGCAATCGACCCACCCATGAAGCCCACCACAAAGTCACGGGAACAAAAGCTGTCCCCCACCTTGAGCAAAGCAAAATGCAAGGACCCTGTACCCAAGTGACACAATTTCCTGACCGTAAGGACCACACCTGCGTATCAGATGAGGAGTGGGCATGTCACAATTGAGGGACATGGGTCCTGGACCACAAGACTGATGTACTGTGGAAGTTTAACTAGGCCAGAGGAGGGCACATAGCATGTCAGACAGAGTTCACAGTGCAGTCATGGACTCACCCCTTCCTTGCTGCTGTCTGTCCTTCAGCTGCCCATCCAGGTCAGGGAAGACCACCGCCAGAATCCGGAGCATGTGGGGGGTCAGGGTCCGGTGTCAGCCCCTCCTGCAAGGAGGCGACAGCTTCAGCTGGACCCTTGCGATCCTCCGGGTCCAGCCACGAAGGTCCTGCCACCTCTTCTGGCAGTTGCGGATCCAGCGCTTGTAGACCCCCACGGATCTTACTGCCCAGGAGATGGTCAGCCAGATTTCCTGCTTACGGTGGGCATCAACCTGTGAGGATGACAAAGTGAAAAGGCCATTACTACACATGCAACATATCCGTGCATTACACAGTCGGATATACATGTCTCAATCACAGGGGCATATGATGTACACAGGCAGTGCAACGATGGCTATGAACAGTTTGCCAGCAGTTACTACATGGTATCATTGCATGGGAAGTAAACCTTGTTGGAATGCACTGTTACTGCACTGTACCTGTTCAGTGCATGTGACTACACACTTTGGGGGTGAGAACTACTCAGTGAGCATGCTAGCCAGTGGTGTGCACACTGGAAGTCTTGCTAGTCAGACAACATGCACAATTAGTAAGGCAGTGGACAGCACACTCACCTGCTCCCCTGGTGTCCCATACAGCTTGCTGTACTGTGGAAGGAGGTTGTTCAGCAGGGCCTGGTTCTCCTCAAGGCTGAAGGCTGGGGCTCTCTCCACAGTACGTGCCATTGCAGTAGCCAGAGGATGCAGAGACAGCAGCAGTGTTGGTGGCAGATGTCGTCCTGGAGCATGCAGTGCAGGCAAGTGAGCCCTCAGGGGAACAGCCAGCATTATATGTGTGCTGCAGAGGCAGATACTGTCCCATGTGTCCAAAGTGATAGGTCCAAGTCGTTTGCATCTTCTGAATCTGACCAATCCATGGAATAGCAGCACTAATACACGCCCACAGGATCCTTCAAAACTTCAACTTCATGACACCCATGAATTTGCAACATTGTTGTGGCTGGCCAACTGAATTCACTGCATCAGACTTGTTGAAGATTCGAAAACGCGTCCGTTGCCATGCCAGGCCCCAGCCAATGCGTGCGCACCGTTCGGTCCATTGCTGTACAACGCGTATTCCGGGATACAACGCGTACCCGCTCACAACAGATGCAATGGGCCGTGCGGGCACACCACTCGGTCCATTGCTGTACAACGCGTACCCGCTCACAACAGATGCAATGGGCCGTGCGGGCACACCGATCGGTCCATTGCTGTACAACGCGTACCCGTTCACAACAGATGCAATGGGCCGTGCGGGCACACCGATCGGTCCATTGCTGTACAACGCGTACCCGCTCACAACAGATGCAATGGGCCGTGCGGGCACACCGCTCGGTCCATTGCTGTACAACGCGTACCCGCTCACAACAGATGCAATGGGCCGTGCGGGCACACCGCTCGGTCCATTGCTGTACAACGCGTACCCGCTCACAACAGATGCAATGGGCCGTGCGGGCACACCGATCGGTCCATTGCTGTACAACGCGTACCCGCTCACAACAGATGCAATGAGCCTTGCGGGCACACCGATCGGTCCATTGCTGTACAACGCGTATTCCGGGATACAATGCGTACCCGCTCACAACAGATGCAATGGGCCGTGCGGGCACACCGATCGGTCCATTGCTGTACAACGCGTCCCTGTACAGGTCACATGCATATGTCACCATGCTTGTCACTGGTGAACGTATGCCAGCCACATATACTTTCCAGGGACTCAGGGGCACACCTATAACACCACACCCAGTCCACACTGTATCTAAGGCATGTAAGGCTGCATTACCTTTTCTGTGTATGGGGGTAAACATGTGGTTTTTGGGGTGGCACTTGGGAGCAGCCAAACCCAGGCTGTGCATGTGTTCATGGGGACAGGATCCTTTGTGTGTTGTGCACCTGACCACTGTGATGTGCAACTGTTCATTTTGGAGCATGTGGCATGGTCACATTTCCAGGTTGTGTATGTGTATGACATGTCACATACCCCCAGGCTCACATGTGGGAAGGCATGTACGTCACAGGGTGACCCATTGCCACAATAGTGATGGCCCTCCACAGTCTGTGTGCATGTTGTGTTTCCGATGTCTCTGACTCCATGTGCACAATGGGAGTCAGTCTCCACATCCACGTTGTTTGTGCATGGACTTTGATGGTGTGTGTGTGTGTGTCACAGACGTCCATGTCTGTCCTGCAGAGGCAACAGGGGCCACTACCTGTGGGAGTCATGTTTGTTTTTCTAACGTGTACATGATACGCCATGTCATGCCAGTGTCCATGTGGCAAGACAGGGTCCCTGGGAATCTACCTGTCAATGAGCTGTGATGCCTGTGGCGCATCTGTCCAGACATGTCACTGTGGTGTGTGTGTGGAACATGACAGCAGTAAATGGGTACTGTGACACAGCCTAATGGTTTCCCATAGCACACCCTGGAACCTGTTGTCAACACATGTTGAACTGAGATGTTAGATGATGTCCATGTAGGTGCCATATATGTCCAAACAGAACGGCACACACATCAAGTACTTGTGTCTCATAATGATGTATCATGTGAAATTGAGTATGGTGAATGGCACATATGTGGGGTGACTGACAATCTTTCTTTCTTCACATATGCACTGCAGTGCTCCAGCTGTCCATAGACCATTCCCTGACCTGGCAACGATGGTGGAACGTGTCAGCATCTGACGGTACCGCTTCACCAGGCAGCTGATTGAGGATTTGGCAGTGCGCTTGGCCCCACATTTGCAACCTGGCCGGCCGTACCCTACATCGCTGACCCCCAAGGTGAAGGTGATGGCAGCCCTACACTTCTTTGCCACCGGTACCTTTCAACACACTGTGGCGACTGCTGGTGGGATGTCACAGACTATGTTCAGCCGTGTGCTACGCGATGTTTTGGAGGCAATGTTGAGATGCCTGAACCAGAACATCTATTTCCCAACACGTCAACAACTCACTGACGTAAAGAGTGACTTCTATGCCCTGGGGAGGATGCCACATGTCATTGGCTCCATTGATGGGACACATGTGGCTTTGGTACCACCACAGGCACATGAGTAGGCATACCGGAACCGTAAACATTACCATTCGATCAATGCTCTGGTGGTATGTCTTGCAGATATGACCATCACACATGTGTGTGCCCGTTTCCCCGGTTCTGCACACGTTGCCTACGTGATGAGGAGGAGTCGCATCCCGAGGATGATGTCACAGATGCAGAACCAGCGTGCCTGGCTTGTCGGTGTGTACTGACTTTGTACCATTGTGTGTGTTCTGCTATGTTGTATTCCGCCCACTTTTCCAACTCAGCTAATGTGCAATTGTCTGTCTGTAGGTGACTCCGGATACCCCAACATGCCGTGGTTGCTGACACCCCTCAGGAACCCTGTGACACCAGCCTAGATGCGCTACAATGAGGCACATGGTCGGACCAGGAGAGTGATCGAGCGGACCTTTGGTCTCCTGAAGAGCCGCTTCCGCTGCCTGGACAAGACACGAGGGGCCCTCCCATATGCCCCAGCAAAGGTGTGCAAGATTGTCATCGTCTGCTGCATGTTACACAACCTGGCAGTGCGGAAGGAGTTGCCTCTCATCCTGGATGACGATGACCAACGTCCGCCACCTGTGGAGGATCCTGGCCTGGGCCACGATGCCAGTGATGATGATGATGATGAGGGTGATGTCCGCACACAGCTCATCACCAACTTCTTCAGCTGAATGTGAGTATCCAGAGATGTCATGTCAATGATGTGAGTTTGCATGATATGTGTGGGTGGTGCTCTGGTGCTGTTTGAGTGTGGCCATGTGCTACTTGACTGGATGCGTGCAGCGATGTGTTCTTGCAGGTAGTCTGTACTGCCCAACAGTGTTGACATGCTAACTTGGTTTTGTGTAGTTATCTTGTGACATGTATTGGGCATGAGTATTGCAGTTCTGTGCTGTTCTTCAGTATTTTTGACTGTGTGTCATGTCTGACCTTCACAGGGTGCTTACAGAGTTGTTTGGTCAACTTGGATCCCCCGACTCCATGATTCCGCTTTCAGGGTGGCAGCAGTCGTTTCCCTACAGGTGATGTGCCACACACCCCTGGACTTTCTATCTTCTGCACTTTTTGAGTTTGTGGCCACAGCCACGTGGGATTACCTTGCATTTGTAGTGGAAACAACATGTTGCAAATGTGTAATAAACCTGTGCTTCACTTTGGGATGTGCGTTGTCTGTGGTCACACATCTGACTGACATTTGCTTGCTGCACCTGTGGGCTAGTTGACACAGACTGTGAATAGGTGTGGTGTCTGTGCATTCCACAGTATTTCCTGGCAACATCAGTGTAGGCGAAGAGTCCGATGGCCCTGGTGTCTCTGTGTTGTGTAGCCCTAGTGGTGTGTCTCCCTCATATGTGTCACGTCACCATGACTCACATGACGGTGTTGTACTTGATGTAGCAGTTAGCATACACAGTGTAATTTAGCAGATCATCATCCCCATGACAGTAACTATGTTGGAATCACAACAGAGGCAAGTATGGTGTAGTAGTGATTTTATTTACAGACATGTGTGAGTATTGTGCACACGATGGTGGGTGCTGTACATTGGGATTGTGATCCGAAGTTCCCAGATGAGTTGGAAGTCTTGGTAGCAGAAATGTCCTGAGTGAAGTCCACAGTCATCTGATACATTAGTCCAACTTAGACTCCCCATGTCATGTGGGAGAGTTGTGTTGCATTCTACAGGGTGAACAGTTTGCACACAAAGGAGACTTTCCAGAACAGGTGTTGGCTTCCTGGGGGATGTACATGGCCATCAACCTCTCAGTTTTCCTTCCTCGGACGACCCCTCTTCTTTGGGGGGGGACCCTCATGTGCAGGCTGCTGCGGTGCAGGGGACTCTCCGCCAGAGTCCTCCTCCCTCCCTGTGGCAGTTGCAGTTGTTGCAGCACCAGATGTTGTGGGCACACAGGGAGGTGTGGCCATGTTGGTGCTAATCTGGCGGAGGCATGTCAATATGTCCCTATGCACCGCTGTCAGTTCTTGCCATGTGTCCCACTTGGACTCCATGCGAGACATGTGAGTCTCCACATGGGACATGTGTGAGTCCAAGCGGGCATGATGGGCAGCCTGCTGCTGTTGGATGTCCTTGAGGATCCCCACTACCTGGCTGACCTCTCCGGTGCTATTCTGGTACACATCAGCAATGGGTGCCAGTTGTGGGTCATCATGCAGTCCAGACCCCTCTGCAAACAGCGACCTCTGCCTACCACCCCTCCCACCACCCCTGGCGACACGTGCGGGACCTACGGTGGCACGCCCAGGTGACCCTAGGCCCCCTTGGGGGTTGTTACTGGGGTCGTTGTCCGTAGCTCGACGTTGGGCCAGGGTCCCTGTGCTGTTGTCATTGGTGGTCCTTGGTCTGTCCGTGTCGGCGGGGGTGGTCTGTGTGTTGGCAGTTGTTGGAGGGGTGGGTGCAGGGGGTGCAGATGTTGGTCCTGCTGGTGCTGCATGATGACTCGCACCGGAGGGGCCAGGTAGGTCTTCGCCATCCGAGGAGTGCAGAGGCTGTTCCACACCAGTGAGCTCAGTGTCCCCCGGAGCCTGGGACAGGGACTCCTCCTCGCCTGCTGCTGTGTCCCCATCATCACCTGTTTTTGGAAGAGACACACAATGTATGTTATATTTCTACAGGCATCAATGGTTCACACACCTGACAGTTGTGACTGTACCTCTGGATGCGGGCCTGTACATTGCATTGTCCTAAGTTGTAACAGTAAGAGGTTGATATTGGTGTAGCACATTGTCCTGCAAACCTGAGGCTTTTCAATGTGAATGTTGAGGTGTGTGCATGGCCAGTATTGGTTGTATTTGGTGGACATCCGGCCCTCCTTCTCCCCCAGCCCAGTTATCCCACCATGAAGCATGCCACCCTTACAGTGTGTTCAGGTTGACTCTCAGGATGTCCTTCAGTGGTGTCCTGCTGTTGGTTGGTGCACAGGTCCCAGCAGGGCCTGGTACTCCCCACAACAGAGCACCATTGTCAGACATCTTTGATATGGCTTTTCACTCCCTGTGAGGTGTGCATGCTTCAGTGCTAGCTTGCTGGGCCATGTGGGTGGGGGATGTTGAGCTGTGACTACCACTCCCATCATGCTATTGCCTACACCCCCTTCCCAGCATGCCCATACTTCCTTCCTTTTGACTCTGCTTCCCTGTGGGGTAGTGTGCCTGTGCTGACAGGATGGCTGACTGTGTTGTCCTGGCAGTTGTTTGTCTACAAGTCCCAAGAGTGTCCCTGTGCTTCACACAGCATAACCCAGGGTGGTGGTTCTTTGTGGGATCTTCAATTAGAGTGTGAGGCATTGCATTCTCCCAGGTGGGTTATGTGGAGTTAGTGTTGAGGGGGTGTGTGAGGAGAACTGCTTGTAACTATAGTCAGTGCTGTGAGTCCTCCTTCCCACCCAGCCAGATATCCCACCATGGAACGTGCTTCCATTGCAGGGAGTGCAAGTTGGCTTTCAGGATGTCAGTCAGTGGTGGCCTGCTGTTGGTTGGTGCACAGTTCCCAGCAGGGCCTTGTGCTCCCTACAGCAGTACCCAGTGTCAGCCATCTTGTCAGTCCTTTTCCACTCCCTGTGATGTGAGCATGGTTCAGAGTGGTGTTGATGGGCCAATTGTGAGGGTGACCAATATCTGTGACTCCAACTCCCATCATGCTATTGCCTACACCCCCCTTCCCAGCATGCCCATACTTCCTTCCTTTTGAGTGGACTTCGCTGTGTGTGAGTGTGACAGCAATGGCAAGATGGCTGACAATGTGGTCCTGTTGTTTGTTGGTGCCCAGTTCCCAGCAGGGCCTTGTGCTCCCCACAGCTAAGGCCAGTGTCAGACATCTTTACAAGTGGCTTTTCACTCCCTGTGAGGTGTGCATGCTTCAGTGCTAGCTTGCTGGGCCATGTGGGTGGGGGATGTTGAGCTGTGACTACCACTCCCATCATGCTATTGCCTACACCCCCCTTCCCAGCATGCCCATACTTCCTTCCTTTTGACTCTGCTTCCCTGTGGGGTAGTGTGCCTGTGCTGACAGGATGGCTGACAGTGTTGTCCTGGCGTTTGTTTGGCTACAAGTCCCAAGAGTGTCCCTGTGCTTCACACAGCATAACCCAGGGTGGTGGTTCTTTGTGGGATATTTAATTAGAGTATGAGGCATTGCATTCTCCCAGGTGAGTTGTGTGGAGTTTGTGTTGAGGGGGGTGTGAGAAAAGCTGCTTGTAACTATGGTCAGAGCTGTCAGTCCTCCTTCCCACCCAGCCAGATATCCCACCATGGAACGTGCTTCCATTGCAGGAGTGCAAGTTGGCTTTCAGGATGTCAGTCAGTGGTGTCCTGCTGTTGGTTGGTGCACAGTTCCCAGCAGGGCATTGTGCTCCCCACAGCAGTACCCAGTGTCAGCCATCTTGTCAGTTCTTTTCCACTCCCTGTGATGGGAGCATGGTTCAGAGTGGTGTTGATGGGCCAATTGTGAGGGTGACCAATATCTGTGACTACAACTCCCATCATGCTATTGGCTACACTGACTTCACCAGCATACACAGAATTCCTTCCTTTGAGTGAGCTTCCCTGTGAGGTGGTGTTCTAGTGGTGGCAAAATATCTGACTGTGTTTGTTGGTTATATTTGTGCCACTGCCTTGCTGTATTTGTTGTTAGGTTTGTACATGTCATGACACAGTTACATATCACTATGAGATGGCAGGTATTGTGTTTGTCTGACTAGCATTCACATCTTGGGATGATTATCTTTTGGTTGCTGTGGATTTGCTAAGGGTGCATGGTTTGACTATCCCCTTGACAGTGATGTGTGTGTATTGTCACACCATATTGTGTATATTAGTTGTGTACTCACCAGGCTCTGGGATGTTTGTTAGTCCATATACGCTCACTGGTGGTAGGATGGCCCGCACCTTCTCCTCCCAGGGCCTGAGGTATACTGGTTTGGCAAGAGGGCCACTGCCGGTGTGCTGACTCAGGAGGTAATCCTTCTTCAGTAGGTCCCTGACCCTCCTGCGCACATCATACCACCGGTTCTGGATGTCTTCCTTTGTGCGCAAACATGGTGATTGTGCGTTCACCCTGTCGACGATCCTCTCCCACATCTTGGTTTTCTGCGCCATGGGGGTCTGTTGGACCAATGTGCCAAACAACTGTGGCTCTACCCTGATGATCTCGTCTACCAGGACTTCCAATTCACTATCTAGGAACTTTGGATTCTTCTTTGGGGGCATGGTGATGGGTGGTGGTGGGGATTGATGTGTGTGTGAGTGTGCAAGTGAGGGTGGGTGAGTGTAGGTTTTGCTGGGTGTGTGTGAGGGTGCTATTTGTTGAGGTGCTAATGGTGTGTGGCTTGTGTGATGGATGAGCTGTGAGTGTGTCTGTGGTTGCTGTCTGATGGTGTTCTGTGCTGGCAGGTCAGTGGAATTTGCAAAGGATCATGGTAGGGATTTGTGGCCTTTATATAGGTGGAGTTGGGGGTCTGTCCTTGTTCCATTTTTTTCCCCCCCTGTATTTATTGGCTTTGTGATTGCTTGTTTGGGCCTTTTTTTTGTATTTTTTCCTTTGTATTTTTTGTGCATGTAGGAGACGTTCTTCTGACCGAGTAGGATGCTGCAGTTGTCTCGTGCGATCTTCTCCGACTCGTTCCCGAGGTGTTTCAGCTAGGTTTCATGTGCGGCGTATGAGTCGGTCGCGGAGTTTTGTGTTGTTTTGGCTGGCTTTTGTATGCGTGTCGGTCGTACGGCTTGAGCTCCGTGCGAGTCGGTCTGGTTTTGCACGCATTGCATCGTACTGCGTGGGTCGGAGTTCGCGGGTACGTTTTGTTTGGGTTGATTCCTGGTGCGTGTCGGTCGGTTCGATTCGCGTGGTTTCCCGGCCGGATAGCTTGTTTCCGTCCGGGTCGGTCGTTTGTTTTGTGTTCCGTACGAGTCGGTCGTGATTCACATGCATTTCATCGTACTACGCGGGTCGGACGGCGCCGGTACGTGTCGGTCGGACTAAATTCCCGTACCGAGTCGGTCGGTACGTTTTCTGGCCCGAATCGGAATCGGCCCCTCTGAGTGGGAGAGATTGTATTCCTGATGAGCATAACTTTATGAGCATCATTTTCTATCACTCTGAATTCTTCTGGATCTGTACCGGCAGTATCTAACTTTCCAAGGTGCTGTTGTTATTTGACTGCGTTTGTGGTTCTTACATTGGCCAGTGGAACCAGTGTATCCAGACAGCCACCTGGCTTCTCTCAAAGCACTGCTTTGTGGCAAATTGAGCACAAAATCCCAAACAAGAAGGGGCAGCATGGGTTGACATCTGCATTACAGTGTCAAATTCATAAAATGTGGATCCAGACTGAGTTGGCTTAGGCTGGATTCTTATTATGGTTGGGCTTGTTGCTGTTGTTTTTGGGATTTAGAAAAGATGAAAGCTGCAGATGATTGAGCAGCAGCTTGAATAGAGGTTTGTTTGCACTTCTCAGTGCCACATTTGACATAAACAATGACAAGATCATGTTGCTCACAAACAACCATGCTTTCATGTCTAATTTCCCTGACATGCTTAGGAGGTCCAGACCTTGTCACCCAGCCCTGAAGAGAGGCCTGCAGAAGCTGGAGGAGCTTGCCTTCTTTTCTTTCAAGGAGGAGATTGTGAAGATGATGGCATAGATAACAAAATAGTAATGAAAATATCTTTTAATGTAGGGAATTCAACTTCCTTCTCTGTATATACTTCAGGAGGCTCTTGCATAACAGAATCGTGTTTGTGTTCCTGTTCTTTTTGAGGGAAGACTCTCTTTTGCTGTGACAAGTCAATTTCTTACTCGACTCTATTCTTAGCCAGAACTCATGTCACTGGTGCATGGAATGGACTGAATAAATTAGCTTAGGTTTTGTTTGTGGTACCATGGATCTAGGAATGCCTCCAAAACTTCCTGTCCTGAAGAGGGTGCAGTGGGTGAATTGCACTGTATACATTATTGAAAGAAGGAAGCACTTTGTGATGTAAGACAGTGCTGTACTGCTAATCTCTTCACTGGTTTCAGTCTTATTCTCACTTCTTTCTTGGCAGAAACCACTTTCTTAAGTGCCATTTTCTTTTTACTTTCTTGTTGGTTAGTGGAGAAGTCCCTCTAGTTGCCCTTTTTGATGAGGATTTTGGATTCAGTTTTACTTGACAGACAGCACGTAGGCAGATTAAACACTACAAACTTTGACTTTTATTGTATTTTACTCACTCAGCACGAGCACTTTGATCACATTTTGCGCATTTGGAGCAACCTTCAGTACGGTGTACAAAGAGAGCTTCATGTATTTGCGCCATAATACAGGCATTTGCAGTATTCTTTTTTCTGGTTGAGTTTTCTTTTTATGTTGAGTGATTTTCTGGCTTGCCTTTAATAAAAATTGATTGTCCAAATTTACTGATCCACCGACAGGACTATTTTGTTGGTTGTGCTAAACGATACTCAGGTCCTGAGGTTCAATGGGTCACCCCGTTAGATTGTAATGGTATTTAAGAGCAGGTGCATGCCTGCAAGGGTTTGACACTTTTTTCTATATCGTCAATTAACCTTTGTTGTTTCACTTTACGTATATATACCACACTAAGACTTGTCAGAGAAAGAGACTCTCTCTTATAGTGAGGATTATATTAACAAACTCATACAAGACCAGGCCAGTGTGAGTTTTTTTGACACCGCCATTCCGTTGATTGATGCTACTCTTAATGCGAAGCTGAATAAACTAGAGAAACTAGAAAAGAAATTGATCAGAACAAGACTGCATGGGCATTTATTGACTAATTTTCTCCAATTCAATATGATATCAGTAGGTTTGCAAGTCAAAAACGAACCTGCTATCTTCATAGAAGACCCCAAATTTTGGGAAAGCTTTAGTTTTAGACCTAATAATTGCTCTCAGCACTGGATGGTGGTAGGCACAAATACTGCATTAGAGTAAATGCAGAAACTAATCAAGGAGATCGTAGATCTCAAGAGGGGGATATTGGATGACAAAGCTCTTGTTAATGCAAGAGAAGCTCTAGACAAACTCAAGAAAACAATCCACGAGTTTGACACAATCACACAATCTCGTAAGCTAGAATGTATTTCTTCATAGGGACCTGTCTGGGACCTGTAGCCGGCCTGCTGTTGATCGCGGTCTGCCTGAACTTTGTATTTGCACTGGTCCCTCGCGACCTCAAGTAATCTTTTGACTGCTAGCGACTTCTAAGCACTATTTTTGCATTCAATCTTTGAAAATTCATAATTTGACTTCTACTGATTGGATCATTGTTATTTTGATCTTATTTTGCTCAGATAAATATTCTCTATTTTTCTAAATCTGAGTGGAGTCTTTTTGTGGTGTATTCATTGTGTTACTGTGTGTGTTGCACAAATACTTTACACATTGCCTTTGTAGATAACCATGTCTGCTCTGTGCCAAGCTATCAGAGGGTGAGCACAGGTTATCTCATCTAGCTTACCCTAACTAGAGTGATGGTTCTTGCCTGGATTGGATGCATACCTCAGCCAACCAGGAATCCCAGTTCTAACACCAAGGTACCCCTAAGATCGCCCTGAAGGCTCGAATATCTATGAGATCAAAACTGATGCTATCAGAGGGCCCATTGTCGCAGATCATCGTAATGGGTTTGGTATAATATGTCATTTCACCAGAGGATGATTCTGACCCATCTACCTCCCGTACAGGCTCAGGTACCTTATTTTGGAGACATGGGATGCCAAGATCTTTAGCTAAGTCTAAGCAATTCCCTGTTGCTCCTGAGTTGAACAAGATAGGAAGGACATTCCGTTTTTGGTTTATTATTAGTATCTTAACTGTTATAGTGAAGTATCTAGGGACTCAGGCAACTTTGTTTGCAGAAATACAAGAAAACTCCTCTTGGAGTCGTCTTTCTTTTCCAACCCGACTTCCCCAAAATTAACTACAGCAATTTATTTATTGGGACTGGAGCCTTTGGGCTTTGTGGGACATTCATGAGCAAAATGCCCCCCCAGCCACAATAAAGGGAAAAGTTCAATGTACACCTTTTGTCTTTTCGTTCTTAGAGGGAGACTTCTTATATCACAAATATGCATAGGTTCTGGCCTCCCCACTAGGTTGTACCTCCTCTTTCTTTTCACCTCCAAACATATAGACCTGGGGAGACTCGGTTTTTCCTTTCTCCCCCCTATGCTTACACAAGCGGTGGTCAAATTTGAACACTAGGTCAATGAAGTCATACGAATTGATAAGTGGATCACCTGATAAATTATGTCTTTTAGTTCATCCTATAATCCCCGATAAAACCAGAAGGTTCTCTTCTCTGATAGCCACCAATGTGTCTCAGATATCAGTTGGTTAAAGTTTGTCATGTAAGTCAATGTATTTTTGTTCCCTTGTTTAAGATTCAGGAGTTCTGTGTCACTGGCCTGCATGAATGTGTCTTTTACGAACAACCTTCGCATTTGTTCTTTCAAGGCTGCATAATTATAAAGGATTGGGTCGTCATTTTCTACCAGTGGTATGGACCAATTAGCTGCAGTTTCTGCTAAGTAAGAAATTACAAAGGCCACCTTTGCAGAATTGTCTGGAAAAACTGTGGGTCTACATAAAAACTGTAAACGGCATTAGTTTATGAATATATAAAATTTGCTGCTATCCCAGGTGAATCTTTTGGGGATGGCTAAGGGGATGGGCACCGTGGTCATCACTGTTAAATTAACTGGGGTGGTACCACTCAGGTGTGATGTTTTATCAGGCTGGAATGTGACTGGTTGAATCACAGTGGTTTGAATTTTTGGAATCACACCTGGCTTTCACCCCCAGATGTCTCCCCTGGGTTTATACCTGGTTAACTCTTCCTTAAGGGAATTATTTTCTAGTTTATAGGCATATACCACTTCCTGGACTGGGGAACAAGCCTGGGCAAAGTCAAGCATTGTCGGACCAAGTGCTGCCTCCCCAGACAAGGTGTGATTCCAGGTAGCCCTGAATGATCCATCTTCATTCTGGCGGTTGACAATTTGTGGGCTTGGCTTTCTGTCAAGACTCCACTTAGCAGATAACCAGAAACCACAGAAATGAAGATAGCCCTTTCTCTCACCCACAGGCTAATCCCCCAATGCTCAAGGGAACATAGAGCATAGACAAACATGTGGAAGACATTACATTTTAAAAGTGAGATTAAGACATTATTTTAATACGGTTTCTTTTACAAGTATGCAAACTGACACTGACTTGAGAGCACCCTCCACTTTCACACCTTCTGCACACCTTATGATCCACAAAGTATTGGCATTTGAACAGCTTGTGCTCTGCGATGTTATGAACCCTCTCTCGCATAAGGAGTACATCAGTTATAACATTAGCAAAGATGAATGGATCTCCTTGTAACCAATCAAGAAAAACAATAAGATATTGATAAAATTAGCAGTTAAGGGTGGCGGTATTGTGGTGCACAATGTAGAGGACTACAAAACAGAAATCCTGTCCCAACCAGGGGTTCAAGAACATTACCTCAAACTGAAGGGGTACCCCACTAATGACGTAGGCAATTTGATTAGGAAAGTCACTGACGAAGGACGCCTTGAGGGTTTGCTTAGTGGAATGGAATACGACTTTCTGAACAAAAAATGGCCACAGATGCATACCATTTACACTTTACCCAAAATTCACAAGAATTTGAGAAAGCCACCTGGACGCACCATAATTTCAGGGTGGGGGTCAATAATAGAATCCCTGTGCAAGTACATTGTCCTGTTTCGTAAGCCATGGGCTCAATTCACAAGATCCTACATAAGGCATACAATGGAGGTTATCAAGTTTATTGAAAATCATCCTTTTGTCCCCACTGATCAGTTACGTGTGACAATGGACGTTACCTCACTATATACTAACATCCCTCAAGAGCCAGCCCTTGACACCATTAGAGAGGTCCTGAACTGGAGGGAGCACCCGATGCAGGTCCCCACCAATTTCATTATTGATTTTCTTAAAATAACAATGACTAAGAACTTTTTTGTGTTTCAGGGTGATTACTATTTCCAGACAAAGGAAGTCACAATGGGAGCTGGGATTTCTCCTGATTTGGCAATTCTCTTTATGGGCCACTATGAATGCACCCATATTTACACTGAAGCCAATACTTTCTCTCCCAATATCACTTTTTGGAAGAGATATATAGACGATGTCTTGATGATTTGTATAGGGAGCAAATCGGAACTTGAGCGTTTCCATGATTGGCTCAATAACAGATCTGAGGACATAAAATTCACTTTATCCCACAGCAGACATGAGAACAATAACCTAGCCCTTACCACCAAAGTTGAGGATGAAAAACTAAACACTACCCTCTTCAGGAAAGAAACAGTGCAATACTTTACTAAGGTACACCAGTCACCACCCTAGGAACCTACAGGGCAATCCCCCTTATGGACAGTTCCTGAAAATCTGAAGGAATTGTTTACGTAGAGTGGACTACTTCTGGGAATCTGAACTCCTGATAGAGAAACTAATAGAATGAGGGTACCCTAAGGGACTTCTAAAGACAGCTTGGTATTGCCCCCTTGACACATTGCTTGAACCTAGACAAACAACTGATAGCTCTCAACAAGGAATGATCTCTGGTACTACTTCTGTACCAGAAGTAGTGATATTAAAAAAATATCAACAGACACTGGGAGCTGGTCTGCGATGACCTCGACATGTGAGAGAAACCCATGTATGGCTTTAAAAAGGGTAAGAGAGTTAAAAACGGTGTTGTGAGTGCCTTGCTTAGGTCACATACCAACACAGATTTGATGTCCCATTGGAATTTACCTCCTGTTGTGGGCCATTTTGGCTGCAGGCATTGTAAAGCTTATGCCCTCACATTGACTCTCAAGGAATTTACAGACAATGGACACAACTACACCTTGAAGAGTCACAGAAATTGTATTGGCATGGGCGTAATCTACACCATTAAAAGTCCCCATGATCAATGGTATGTAGGACAGAATCCCTGAAAGTTAAAGCTAGAATCCTGCAACATTTCAGCAGGATATGCTGCCAAGTACAGGGTGCCCCTCTTGTTGAGCATTTCACCACCTTAAACCACCCTGCAGAGAGTCTTAAGTGGTTCGTAGTGCAGAAAGCTGCCAACACCCCAAGGGGTGGGGACTTTTCTTTCAACCTTTAACTGTTTTGGGTGATTTTATCTCTGTACTTAGGTCTCTGACTATGGATTTCAAATGCACTTTGGGTGGCTTCCTTTTCTTTGGTCTTTTCTGTTTCTCTTTTGCACAGCCACTTTGCTCGTCTCCGTGTGAAAAATAAAGCTATCAAGTTTCTGAATTCTGGGTTGTGCGTGCACACTCATATTTTTTGGCACTTGAAGTGAGTAATATTTTTAAACGTGTTTTAATGTTTAATAAATGATGTACTACAAGTTTGTTTATGTATGTAATTTTGCAGCCTTGAGAAAGTCCAGGAGGACAAAACGCGAGTCGACTGCCGTTTATTATCCTGTTTGGAATAAAAGTGATTGATTGGACATCATAACAGCTGTGGATCGCTCATTGGGACATTATCTTTGTAACTTCATTGATTGACTGTGCTTTTCTGGATCACAATATTTATTGAGGATTACAGTAAAATTTCTCTGGTGTGCTTTGGTGTCTATGGTAGTAACCTTTAACATGAGATAATTTAAATAGATTCACCTATTAGACACGTTGCCAAGGGGTTGAATGAATTTGAGGAAATTGACAAATAGGCGGCTACATTTAACGGTTGAAGTTTTACCTTTACACCAAGCCATATAACATCACTAGTTGAGGCCATAGTGGTCATGAACGTCTGATATTACCAATGCGATATTGTCTGTAATGCAACAGTCTTCATATATTGTCTTGTCATGTGGTGTCATATTCCCGTAAAGCTTTCTACAATGGGCACAGGCAAACTGTATCTCTAACATCATGTGTAATTTGCCCTTGTAAGTCATCATACAATTTCATATCCTTATATGGGATCTTACATTGTACCTCATGTTGTCAATCAGCTTTCAGTACAAGCAATGTGGCTAATGTTATGTGTCTGGCTCCGTTCTTGGCTATAACTCTTGGTGACTCAGCGCACCAGTACATGGTAATGTATTTATGTTGGTCATTCTCACTTTCACATGACCACTACAATTTATTCAATTGATTAATTGTCCTGAGTTATTCCTGACATTACTACTCATGTAGAACTTCCCTCTGCATTGTGTAAGGGCAAGATTCTCTGCCCGATATGAATTTTCTAACATCTTCATGTTGTAAAGTTATGCACATTTATTTATATAACTGACCATCTACTGTGTAGTTATGATTCAGTCCTGATCTACAATTGTTTAATGTTTCAACAACTCAGGATGCTAATCAACTCGAGGGCTAAACAATACTGACTCGCCTTCCATTCGCACAGATTCTTTTTTATTTTTAGTCCTTTCAAGTCAAGCATAGGCACGCACCCCCTCAGTTGCGCTTCAACCTGTGTGGGCTTTCACATCTGAGCTTTACAGGCCTTGCCTGTAGGCATAGACAACATATGAGCTAAATTGCCATATTGGAAGAAGGTAATCCTCCCGCCGTGTCGGGATGCATGCTCATCCCGTGCAGGGGAATTCCTTTTATCTCCTTTGTGGAGGATTTTCTCTGCTTAGTGCATTCACTGTTATCTGAAGCATCTGCATATTAGCCAGTTGTGGTGAGTCTCTTTCCCTGTTTCCATGCCCGCAATTTGGGGAATTTTATACTGTTTGTTGGATAAATTGCACATCAGTTCTGTCCTGTATATTGATTTTGATTTAGTTTTTGTTTTAGTCCGTTCCTGTAAATTACTTGGAAGGGCCTACATATCGTATTTACAAATTGAGCGTGTGGTCTTGAGGTGAGTGATCATTTGGTATTCAAACCTTCTTTTTCATCATTTTAGTTTAGCCTGACTTACAGATATGCTTATTTTATATTTAGAACTTCGCAAAGATGAGCATGCTTGCCGTCTAATAAACCCCATAGGACTCTCCCTATGGAAAGTTTATTTCATGCAACTCTAGGTGAGTGCTTAGCATAAATCAGGTATCATTTTTGGAAAACAAACCAGTTTTGGCCCTTCTAATCATTCCCTGCTATTGTCACAAAGGTTGCCCCTCCCTCACGTCCTGATGAAGAACCTTTCTGGTGGTTCTAAGCAACCTCGAACACTTGGGTCGAAACATCAAAACTCTCACATTGTCTGTACTAAGGCCTAATACCCTTTTGGACTTCTAAGAAGACCCCCTAGTTGCCTTTTTAATGAGGATTTTGAATTCAGTAATACTTGACAGAGAGCATGCAGACCTTAAATACTGCAAACTTTGAGTTTTATTGTATTTGATGTATCCAGTCACTTCATTTTCACTTGTCACTGCACAAGCACTTTCGTCACATTTTGCACATTTGGGGCAACCTTCAGTACAGTGTACACAGACAGCTTCATGTACTTGTACCATAATACATGCGTTTGCAGTATTCTTTTTTCTGGTTGTATTTTCTTTTCATGTTGAGTCATTTTCTGGTCTGCCATTAAGAATTCTTAATTGTACAAATTTACCAATCCACCGACAGGACAATTTTGCTGAACTCCAGAGTCAGCAAATCATTCAGCTCATTCTTATATAAGAGCAAGCAATAGTATAAAGGAAGCCTGAATTTACATCCTAGCCATTGTAGGGAATGCAATATGTGGCATAATAAGAGAACACAATAATAACATCTGTAAAAAAGCAATAAGACTCAACCTTAAGTGAGACACAAATCCTTTCAGAAAATGTGATATTATAGACATATTGGAAATGTTTTCTTCAAAGCTAATGGCTACCTTCATTGTTCATAACACATTGCTGAAAACATACTCCCACCACATTGACACTTGCATGTGGTAAAGAGAGTGTATTAAATAGGATGCCAGGCTGAAACTTGTGATCACTGACAAAAGGAAGCCCTTTCTGGAGTACAGTTGAGCACAGACAGGTGGCAACAGGTCATTCATCCCTTATGAAACAAAACATTACCCAGACTTTTAAGACAAAATGATCAATAATAATGCCCTGATTCCGTCCAGAGTCCCTAGGATCATATGGGATCATCTGGAATACTGAAAAAATCTGACTAAATAACCATTTAGTCATTTAGACGCAGCTTTTACTCGTCTACCGGTTTGTGCCCCCGTCACCCTCCCCCTCTTCTTTCATGCTGTGTCTCTCACCCTCCCCCTCCTCTTTCCCTCCTTCATTCGCTGTCTACTTCCCCTGCTCCTACCCCTCCCCCTGAATCGCTCCCCATGCCTACTTTTTCCCTTACGCATATGCCCTTATTGTTTGTCTCGACCGAACATGTAACTATGTAGCTATGCTCTAATAACTGTGTAACCTTTGTAACGATGTAACCTGCAATTATGGTCTGATACTCATGTAAAGCGCTCTGATACCTCCGGGTCTAGCCAGCGCTATATAAAACCTTTCAAACAAACAAACATGACCAACAAAGCCCAGAACACAATAACAGAAAAATTAGGAAAGTGTTCTGTAAAACTAGCAATAATATCTGAGGCCATCCTCGGATCATTGGACCCATAAGCAAGCATCAGGGAAGTTGACAGAAATTAATAAAACATAAGATACTTCCCCAGCTTGCCTAAAGTACAGTAGAAGAATTATTGTACAGAAATATTGAAAATTACCATTGATATCTAAGGTCACCACATGGAAATTACTCCCATGTGAAAGCACCAGGGAGATTCACAACAATCAAATGATTAAGCAATTTTAGTTAAAAACGGTAAAATAAGAAAACCAAATCTGTTTGATCCAGAAGTGTTCTACTACAAATGCCTCCAGCACTAAGCTTTTAAATGTGGCTAAAAATGGATATTGACTGATAATCAGAGGCACATACACACACAATCACAGAGATGATGTTTGTCTGATTTTGTCAGCGTTTACCAACACACACACACACTCACGCACACACACACTCTCTCTCTCTCTTTCTCTCTTCCACTGATTTCACAAAGTGCCATCCCAAGGAAGGAGAAGGAATGGAGTGAAAAGAAAACACTGCTGCCTGCCCTGAAGTCCCTCCTTCCTCATCCATCATCAAACATATACAGTATTGAAGAGAAATACATCAAACATAATTTGGCTAGGTTAATTCACACGCCCCTATACCCAGCACAGCATTAACAACAATGTGAAAGTCAATTGAATTAAAGATAGCATCAATGTCTTGCAAGTTACCACCAGCCAACATGAGTACATGACCCAAACAAAATATTTTAAAACGTATGTAAAAATATCAATAAAATCAGCACAAATGTCTAAGTACTCCCAAAGGGCTCTAACACTATCAATGACCCCAACAGAAGGCTTTTAAAGTAGCAGAAATTTGACAGTAAACAACCATTGTAAACACATGCACACAAACCAATTCACAAAATGGGGGACAAACATACAACTATGTAACGAAAAAGCCATGTAATACAAAGAGAAAATGGTTGCCAGCCTCCATCATTCCTCATCAGCTCCAGCAACAAACATATTCAGACTAGAAAAGCCTCATTAGCAGGTCATTAATAACTAAAGCTTTGTAGCACACAAAATTGATTAAAATCGGGACAATTATTATTGCCATCAGACTAGTTTAACAGGGCCCAAATAATAAAACACATCAGGACATTCAATAAACCTTTAAAAATAATGCAAGGGAAATGAGGAAATATTTGGCCAGGTTCCTACTCTTCGCTTCTCTCCCTTTTGTTCTCACATGCATCTATTTTCCAGGTCCTTCAGCACAAAAAATATAAACATATACATGAATTAGTTTAGGTATGTGCATAATTTTCACTACAATTCCAAAATTTGCCTAATTTGCCCAATTTTGAATTACACAAAAGCGATGCAAGCACGTAATTTTGCACACTTTTTCATAGGGGGCTTGTTTGCCAGAAAATATTTCATGGAAGACTGATTTTAACAGAAACTGTATTGTGGGCGACATTTACTTCTCAAACCATTCCCCTTGTTGGTATGACTTTAAATTTTCATTTTAATCAAGATACCCTAATGTGTAATTTTCCCTAACCTTCACATATTTTTTTTTAATAAAGGTTTGAGACAATGTGTTTGCACATAACCCTAAATAAAATCCTAAAAGAAAATTAAAAATACTTGGCTGTGTTCTTCCTTAACCACCATCCCGTCAAACAGAAGTAGCTCATAAGGAACTTAACTTTCTTCCTTTTAGTAAATAATTCAAGGGATAATGCCAAAGAGTTTGCAGCAAGGAATGAATGATGATGTTTTTCTGGACAGGTAGACTTTAAGGGGCATATTTACAAGCCCCTTGCGCCACTTTTGCGCCGCCGTTGCGTCACGCATGTGACGCAGCGGCGACGCAAACCATGCGCCGCGTTGCACTATATTTACAACGTGACGCATCTAAGGAGATGCGTCACGTAGTAAACCCCTGCGCCACATGAAACCTGTGTTAGGTTTCATGTGGGCGTACCGGCGCAGGGGGGGGCGTTCCGGCGCAGGAACGCCTCGGAAAAGTGACGTAGTGAAATCTACAAGATTTCACGCAGTCACTTTTCCGACGCTGGTGCGTCAAATCCTTACGCCTGCTTCAAGCAGGCGTAAGGATTGACGCACCATGTTAGGGATAGGGAAGGTTGGAACAGTGCTGGAGTTGCGTCGCGCTTGCGACACAACTTCAGCACTGCGCCAACCTTCTGCCGGCAGATGCGTCACGCATCTGCTTATCCTGCGCCACGATGTGCCGCATTGTAAATGCGGCGCATCGGACGTGGCGCAAGGGTAAACTTGCGTGACGCATTTTCCCTGGCGCATCCCTGCTGATATGCAGGGATGCGCCAGGGAATGTAAATATGCCCCTAAGTCTATAAGCAATGGAGACTATCCCATCTCCATCATTGACATAATCCTCTGAAGGTCTGACAGAGTAAGGACCATCAGATGTTTGGCTATATGATCACCCGCCTGATTTACAGTGGGTGGTCAAGCGGACAGTTTTCATAGGCTGTCACTGCCGGGTAAAACTCATCAGTAAGGAGCAGTGAAAACTGCAAAATGACCCCCACATCATGGGACACTCCAGTGGTGTGCGGGTCATTGCTTTTGTATTTTTGTAATTTCAGCAACAAAATACAGCTTTGGGAATTTGTTTTTGAAAATGCAAACACGTGCTAAAACATTTTGATGGACACTATTGTCATGTTAGCAGATACAATGACAGGATCCGCTGTGAAGATAATTCTTGCCAATGTTAAGAGGTGAATGCTGAGCCACAGGACAGCTCTAAATTTGGAACACAGTTACTCCGTTAGGGTAATGGCGTATTTTACTCTGTGGCACTGATGGAGTAAATAATGTACTCTGAACTATAAATCAGGCCCCAAACGAGCAGATTGTTTGTAGAAACAGGGCTGTTAGTTGTCAGGAAGAGGAAGTTGCTGTTGTTGGTACAGTAAGCTTATTTTCTATGACAATTCCGCTGGAAAAAAAATAAGAAGAATTTTGGTTATAAAGTTCCTAAAAGAGTACTTAAAGGCAAATAAATGTCACTGAAAACTGATTTCTACTCAATATATTGATGCCAGGTAAGACACAATTACACCTACATATATCCAATTACTGTAAGCTATGCGGGTTATACTGCAAACGTAAATCCAATGTTCATGGCACAAATGTGGTCCTCGAATGAGCTTCAGTTTTATGCACAGTCGGAAAAATATCATAATCTTGTGAATTTGAAGTAATGCTAAATTCCATGAAACCACTAAATGTTACCAGTTATGTCATACTACACAAACCCTACATCGAACACGTATCATGCACAGGTCCTTACCTCACAAAATATGACATCTCAAATCGCATCACTGATAACATTTCAAAAGACATTATTGATTACTTAATTGATGAGTTCACAATATGACATCATCTGAACTTGCTCTCCTGCGGCTGTAAGCTTTGCTGGGACAGGCAGTAGCATAAGGAGGGGGTGTTTCTCCACATAAAAATGTATCGCAGCCTTCTCCCTTTCTGAGAAACATGTTGCACAGCTTAATGTTGTAGTGCGGTGTCGCAATTCGTCTCCTGTCATGTCCAGAAAAACGCAAAAAAAAAGCGAAAAAAAACACCCACCAAAAAGTAAATGAAAATAAAGAGAAAAATACAGCAGCAGTCCGAAAGGGTTGATACAAATCAAAATCAAAAAAGGACAAAAACACCAAAAAATCAGAATTTTCGGAAAGGTAGGTGCAGGATTCTGGAATCGGTGCCACAGCCACTCTCAAGTCCGAAAAATACATGACAAGCGAACGACACGCCACGTGATGGCTATTTCAGGAGAATATTCTGTTAGGGTATACAATTGTGTCCAATTTTCTTCCCTTTTATGTTTCCCCAAACAATTTTCATAGAAAAACTTGACAACCGAATTTTGTGAAATATGTCTAACTTCATATAATGGCTTATAAATCAGATTCAGAATAGATGTATTTATCAGGGATTTAAGTTCGGTAACGAATAAAAGGCAGCAGTAGAAAGAGCTAAAGGGTAAATGTGTTAGGACATGTCTGCCAGTGAAAGTCTGATGGAAATACTGCCACTTTAGTCTTTACTCTCTTCTGTTCTGAATATAATATTTCACAATAGTTAGCACCAATCATTTACAATACAATTATCAAGATTGCAATGGGGACTAAGACGATTTGAAACAGAATAATAAATCCACCCAGAGAATAGGATTTGGATTGAGTTTTGCGCTATCTTCCTATTTAAGCTCCGGAGCATTAGAACTCATCTGACATGCGAAGGTCAGAAAGCAAATACATCAACGAAGTGTTGCAGATTCTAAAGGCAAAGCACCAGGTGCCTGCTAATGCTATCAAAATGCAAATCCACATTTTCCTATTGCACAGTTTATGCAGACACAAACCATGATTTGAATTAGCCAGAAAGAATAACGTTTCATTTCGTTTTAATTAATTCTGACAATATAAAAATTAACCCCTTGGCACCATGTTTTCCCCCAGCACTGAGTGATAATGAAATTTTCATCTGGAAATGCAATTAGTAATACAACACAACAGGAAGTAGCATTCTTTATTTAGGAGCCGTATAAATGCAGCGAGCCTTAAATAATATACATGAACAGTTGCATTAAACGTGTCACTTCTGGAGTAGAATTTAAAGCAAATATCCTGTTTGGAGACAAATATTTAATGCGAGAATCATGTCATGCTTTTTCAAGATGTATTTTAATAACGTACATTAATATTTAACGTAATTTTATACAGAGCACAATCCCTCAAGAAATCACTTGATTTAGCCTTTAGTAGTCATGTGTCCTTTGGCTCTGGCAGCTCTTCCTCATGCTTCACCTAACTCTGTTTCCTGTGTTCTGTATTCCAGTCGGTGCCATGCTCCCTCTGTGTTCTGCACTTTCCAGGTTCAACTCTAGTGATGTCTGACTCAGCTATTCATCCTTCTGAGGTTCAAAACACGAGAAAACGTTTTGATTGTGTAAGATTAAATTATCAATTTGGCCGTTTAATAAATTAAAGACCACTGTTACAATCTGACAGGGGAGGCTATTCCAGACAGAGGGGCTGATTATGATGTCGTAGGGAACGTCTCTGACCCTTGGTCGGAGCCGTTCCTACGGCATCATAATCAGCAGTTTGGATTCATTTCTGACCGACCCATTTGAATGGAGTCATCCGGAAATGATTCCAAACTGGATTTCCGAATGGCATCCGATGGGAAACCGCAAGTATAGCTGTGCTGTCACTGCTTTTCTTGAAAATTCAATGGAATATGATTTCACTTTCAGGCCTAATGCCATTCCCCCTGTACTGAGTCATCCATGGCTGAGAGCATCACCCTGGACAATTGAAAATCCCTGTGAAAATGTGACTTTTTAAAATGTTTTTGCACTTGAAAAATATTTTTCCCTATAGAAAAACCCCGGGGCATATTTACAAGCCCTTATCGCCACAGGAACGTCACTTTTAGTGACGTTCCTGTGGCGATATGTGCTTTACCTCATTTACAAGGCAGCGTTAGGTCACTTAATGTGGCTTAACGCTGCCTTATAAATAAGGCACCCTTTCACGCTGTACTTAGCGTGGATGGGGTGGGTGTTTTCCTCCGTAACACCCACTGATTTTGCCGCTGCCCCCTATTTGCAAGGGAAGCGTAAATAGGAGGCAGCGCCAAAAATAAGACCAGGGAAAACCTGGTCTTAAACAGGCAAAACGAGGAGAAACGCTTTATTTCTCCTCGTTTTTGCTGTTTCCATGTGTGCTGGGTTGTGCAGCACACACAGAAACAGCAAAAGGCCATTGATTGCTTATGTGCATGAAGGTGACCCTTCCTGCACATAAACAATCTTTTTAAAGAAATTACATTTTGTAACTTCTTTGTGTGCTGCATTAAGAAACAAACATACAAGTGACAAAATATGGTGCAGTCCTGCGTTTCAGAAGTGGCAGAGTGTGGCGTTCAGCCAAGGAGGCTAACGCCAGGCTCCGCCACTTCTCTAGTAAATATGGTCCCCCTTTCTTCTATCCCCTACCAAATTTGAGAGTGATCCATTTCCGTTCCCACCTTGGTAATGTATTTACACTAATCCTTTGATGGAGTATAAAGACAAACCGTCCAAGACTGGAAAGGTAAGCATGAGGAGTTTGTGAGTGCCCAAAACTATAGTTATTTGTGGATGTTCACAAATGTCCAGGGCTAACAACACCTTGGAATGCTCAGAAGTGCTTTGTATCCTACCCTATGAATGGGATTTATCAGTGAAGAGATCTCCTCACTCGTGGAGGAGCTATCCGCATCCATAAAAGGCTCACAAGTGCCATAAATCCACTTATGAATTCCTGACAGGAATAAGTGAGGTAAATTTGGTCATAAAATGTACATTTACAACAAAATTTACCTTACTGAACAGGCCTCTATATCTTTGTAGTCTGTATTTAGAGAAATAGATGATGGTGTCTGTTTAGCTATATTTTTATGTCATTGCCATGCAACACGTATTATGAATACCATGTATTGTTTTGTTAATTATCAGTACAATATATGTTTGCATTAAGCGTATTTTTGAGTGCTATTGTGAAAGAAGAATGACTTATTTTTAGAGTATTGGATACCTGTGCTAATTAACAGATGCTAAAAGTTAGCTCACTGAATTGTCTTTCTGGCCATTGTGGTAACATGTCAGGTTAAAGAGACTGTTAAGCCAACCAGTTGCCCACGAGTTATGATGAATCAGTACACCTTAGGCACCTGGAAGACATTCATTTCAACAAAAATAGCAAGAATGCTAAAAGTCTGAATAAGCAAAATAGTCCATGTAATGCAATGGAATGTTCACCTCAATAATAGGGTTTTTGGCAGATTCGGGATGAAAGAGACCCCTTAAGATGGTCTTTCTGGAAAACACCGAGGGGGCGATTATGTTGCGGTCTGAAAAGGCTCTGACCATCCTTTCCGACCGATGGAGGCGGTCAGAAAGAAACTCAAGCGAACATTCCGACTGACTTCCGATGGGCTCAGAGAGCCCGTCCACCAGTCGGAATGCGGCCAGTAATCCCAAGGGCGGCACTTTCTGCCCTAGGGATTACGATGTCGGGTTTTGGCAGCCTTTCCGTGCCGGCCTTTCCAACACAGAAAAGCTGTCGGAACTCCACTTTGGGGCCCACCAGCAGGGCCCCCTTGGATGCACGGCCTCCGGTTGGAGGCCGAGGGGGCACCTATGATGCCCCCCTGTTGATCCATGCACACCGTGGCAGGCACCTTGAGGTGCCTGCCATGGGTGCAGGGATGAGCTGCACCTTCTATTTTACAATGGGAGCATGCATTCCGGCCGGAAACCGCTCCCATTGTAAAGTATAGGAATGGAACCGAACAGTATTCGGCCACCGACTGGGTCTCGGTTGGTCCCATAACCGAGGCGATGTCGGATGGAGAAACATTGTAGGACCCAAGCAATTTAACCCCTTACCTGCTGAGGCTTATTCACCCCAGTGCTGAGCCCTTTTTTGGCTATTTGGGATGGTTCACACATAAGCCTCCATTACTTCTTTTACACATAAGGTACACATGCCAAATGTGCACCTTTTTTTCCATCATCATGAAGATTTTAAAGATATCAAGGCGTTTATGGATTCCCCTCAAGGGTACTAAGAAAATAGCCAACATGTAGCAAAAGTTTGAGTTTTTGGAAAAAATCTGAAAAAAGCTCTCCACAAAACAGTGTCTGCTCAATTTTCTGGAAATCGCATCAACAAAGGGTTTGCTGTGCTTAAGCCACTATGTTCTCAGCTTTCTGGAACATGCCGAGCTGTAGTGTTAAAACAAATTTGAGCACAATTTCTGGAATTTTTCTAAGAGGTAGGTAATTGTTCTGCATTTTTGTACTTATTACCTACTTCCAGTTTGTGGTGGGGACCAGTTTAAAACCCAAGGTTGATCTAAGAGAGTTATAGATTTCTGAAAAATTAGAGAAAATTCTGAATTCAGCAAGGCATAATTTCTGTAGGTCTCTTAAGGCTTTCCCATACAAAATTCCTGTTGAAATAAAATAAAATATTGAAAATGAGTAGGGAAAAATGGTCATTTGTGACAACATTTTCATCTGCAACTTCTTATCATGATGGCTGATTCACAAAATCAATATACCATTATGTGTGCCAGAATCCTCTAGTTGATGGGGTATTTAGGATTTTTAATTTGTTCAAGAACCCGAGGTACACAGAGTTAACAACTTGTTTTTCATTGTACAGCATGTGTAGAGCAATTCATATGGTAAAATATAAAGAGTGAAAAATGGATATGAAGGAAACCTATGTATTTCTGAAATGTACACCAGAAACTGAGTTTGGGAGCAGTAGTTATTCGTACAACTGTGAAATTGTGGGTACCCTTACTAGCATGTGTCTTCTTTCTTACACACTGTCTTATATTTTGAAGGCACAAATGCAGAGAAATCCAAATGGTAATAACAAATGTTTTATTATTTGGCATTCTCACATGTCTCCTGATACAAATGGCACCTTACTTGTGTGGGTAGGCCTAGTGCTAGCGAGAGTAAAGGGTTCAAATTGCAAGGTGGACACATCAAATCTTTTCACTGAAAACTGTCCCTTTTTTTCGCAATGTGGGGAGCTGTGGACTTAGAGCTGTTGCTCAGATGGCACCTAGTGAAACATCACAAATTTGCACATTTTTGAAAATTAGACAGCCAGGCAGTAGCGGCATGTGCAGGGCGTGCTTGCCGGGCGGTGACGTGGAGCGGGGGAGGGGGAGGGTGGGGTGTAATAAACACTGGAATACGGACGAATGCAGGTAAGTAGACAATTACATTACTAAAACGAATTTTGTTGCGTGCGCTGCATCGCATTTGGTGATAGGGTGGGTAGGCCTGGCGCCTGCAACTGGAAGGGCCCAAAACACAACATTGACACATCACTTTTTTCCTGTGGATTTTAGGTCATAGCTCAGCAGGCACTTAGGGAAACCTAGTAAACCTGCAAATTTTTAAAAACTAGACACCCAGGGGATTTCAGGGTGGTATTGCTTGCATGGATCCCACAAAGTTTTCTTACAGACAATGCCCTGCAAATCTCATACTTTGCCTAAAATCACACATTTTCCTTACATTTCTAAGATGGACATTACCTGGAATCCGTCAGAATCTAGATAATTCCTATCATGCAGCGATACCCCACTAAAAATGCTACCACTCTTGTGTTGGTGGGCCTATTCCCCACTACAGGAATGGATCAAACCAAGTTCAATGGAAGTCCCCTGCGAGGCCCACCATTGAGCCTGGCTTGATCCATTCTTGTCATGGTCACTAGGCCCAGCCACAACAGTGGATTCGTTTTTTTATCAGGACAAGTGGGAGAATGCTGGGAGGAAGGAAGTTTCTGGATCCCTGTGGATTCCGCAAGTGTATGTCACAGAATTGCAGACCCAACTTTCTTTAGACTGGCTAATAATGAATTGCCAAAACACTATCAATGATCTCACCTGTTCATCTACATCTGAGAGGCGTTGTGCCTAAATTTACACCAGCTAATCAAAGAGTATTGTGAACATTATGTGGAATAGAGAAACTGCAATTGTACTGTATTATTCATGTGTATTAATTTGTTATGGTTACACTAGTGCTTTGTTATTTGTTAAGCTAAAAAGTAAAAAATGGCCAAGCTGAGTGAAAGATGAGAGGACCCTCATCCTACTGCATTGAACCCCTCAGAGTCAACCCACAAATACACCAACTCCACACAGGTTTGAATAGAAGTTCACTCATCTCGACGGACGTGGAAAGTAAGCATTAGAGAAAACCCAGAACTTGACACTCCTCTTCACTACACTCGACTGGGCCAGGGTTTGCCTGAAGGAGTTACCTCTTTAAAAACCCTGAAATCCAGAAGCTTGCTCTGCTACTTACATGGAAAAAGACAAATTGTGTTTTGTACAAATAAATATGTGACATACTGTGACATATCTATGAGAGTCCAGAAAAAGCAAGTGGCACACGATTTTCAGTAAAAAATGACTGTGAATCAATGGTTTATTTATGAAGTAGGATTTGTAACTGAATAGATTGCTTTCTATAATAATAAATGTATTGGCACTTTGGTTCTGTTAATGATACCAAAAGTAGATTTAAGTTCTCTTTGGGTATTGCTTAAACATTGTGTGCTCTCGAAGAGAGAACAAAAGGAAGTTAGACAAGATTTCAAGCCCTTAAAAATGTGGATGGCATGTGGTTGGAATAAAAGATGTGGGGAAGTTTCTGGTCAAAACATAGCATATGTCCCATTTCTGCATTGGTGCTTAATCCTTGTTCCTGCACTTAAAGTTTATTGTGCATAATATTCCAAGTTTGATCCTGGCATCCTAATTCAGTAAATGGAATATTGTTAAAGAGACTTTCATGAGGTTACTTTTCTTCTATCTAATGGACATAATAATATGTTATTTATTTGTAGCCTGTCAATGAGTTATTTGGGTAGTCCAGAACTGTCTAATCCCAACATAACTAATGATCTTTCTAGTTGTACCTGGTATTCTTGTAAGAGGATTGGTAGGTGTTAGAAAGTCATCCTTCTGCACTGTCCAACCCCATCTTTGCTGAATGATACTGGTGGTAACTGACTCTGACTGTACCTTGGGCTCTGCTAACCAGGCCCAGGGCCAGTGATATGTTTAAAAAGGTACATGTAATAGGGTACATTTACAATTGGCAATGACAGACCCTATAAGTCCCTAGTAGATAATAGGGCCTGGGGTTGCAAACAACCTATAAGTCCCTTGTATATAATTGGGCATGGATGTTCAGAGGTCCAGAAGATTTTGTGCACTTGCATGTGAGCATTGCTGAGTGCCTGCTGACATTTTAAAGGTAGTCTTGCTTTGCAGACTGCATTTAAAAGTAAATTGTGTGCAAACTCAACTTTGGTGGTATGGGCACTTTAAAAGTGATAATCTACCTTATGTTTACATATTAGGCACACCCAGGGTCTCCCATAGGTGTCCTAGAGGTAGGGGCCATGAAACTATAAGCAGGCACCTTGTAAAAGATGTTTTATATGCCCTGGTGAAGAAAAAACTGCTCATTTTATGTTTCCCCTTTGCAGATACTTAGCCTCATAGGCCGACATTGCAATATTGTATTAAGGTATAACTATTGGTAGGAAAGAAGTCGAAATGTCATTCAAGGACTTAAAAGATTGGTATTGATAAAGTAAAACACTTGCCACTGTTGAATGTATTATAACTAGTGTAGAAGAGAAGTTATAGAACTTTCTCTTCTGTAAGCCAAAATTCAGTCTTCTAGTGGTCTCTGCTGATTGGTCAACCTTAACAGGCTAAACCAAGCTGGTTTGATTAGGTGATAACTGGCCGAGCCGGAGCAGAAGTTATCTGATGGAGAGTGCTATGAAGCTGAAGAGGTTGGGTCCTGCAGAGGGGGCTGGATACATCAAACTGAGCTCAAAGAGAGAGCAGATCAGTAAGGAATGTCAGATGTACCTACCCCCACATCCTGTGACCCAGCAGGTATAAGAAAGGAGATTGCGGAGCTCAGGGAGAGGAGAGCTAATGGAAATGAACCACACTGTGCGTTGGTTTATCTTGCTCGTACTCCTCTGGAGAGAAATCATCCATGTTGGATTTTGGAAGTGAAGTACTTTGTGGGGCAAGAAGATGCCACACTTTGGAGGAAGTTGTCATGCTTTTGGGTGGCACCCAGCATCTCATTGGACAGAGGTCCCCCTGTGTGTTGCCCCAGAACACTGAATAAATATGTGAGAGCTGCATAGTCTCTCAGATCTACCGCCTATGAAACTATAAGGAGAAGAAGGACTGCCTTGCTGGAATATGGATCTGCACCCAAAGGCCTGCATTCTGAACGATTGTGCTTGTTGCACAATCTGGGAACTGTGCCTTGCTTCAAGAAGGATTAAGGAGTGAACTCTATGCGATTTAGAGGTTAAGAGAGCCCACTTCCATCATCTCCACCAAATGTCCCCATCCTGGTGGGCGTCCAGTGGACTTTTAGGGATTTGGCCAGGTGCATTGTGGGAATTGTAGTCCAGACATCGCATAGACTATCTAGGAGATTCCAGACCTTTGGATTGGTGATTTGGGCACTTTGAACTTACAAGGAGACCTTCAGAAAGCACCTCCTGAGGTTTGGAGAATTTTGGAGAACTTTAGTGAAAAAGCTCCATGAGGTGACCGTCCCTACGTCAGGAGTCAAGCTGACTATCTTCAACTGTGGCTCATCCCGCTGAAAGCTCCGGAGCTCCAGACTTCCAGGATTTGACCAGGGCCTTGCAGAAAGTCAAGCCAGTGAACCCTCACTGTATCTGGCCTGCTGGGAGGGTCAGATGAAAATGCTCCAGAAAAAGGCTCCATTGTGGTTGGCCTCAAACTTCGACTTTGTACCAATCAAGCGCAACCAGATGATCCAGAGTGGCACTATATGTTTTTAGGCACTATAAAGTGGTTAATCTTTCACAATTCATGGCTCCGATTTCCTACATTGGATTTTTGTCATTTTGGTGTTATATGTTCATGGAAATAATTCCTATTTTTATCAATTGGTGTGGGAATTTTATTGTGTGTTGTGTCTTACTTATTTGATGTATTGGTGTTTTTAAATGCTTTATACTCCTGTCTCCTAAATTAGGCCTGGCTGCATGACTGCTCGTTGTCAGCTACCAAGGGTTGAGCAAGGGGCTAACTTACTGAGACCTTTATGGAACCCTATACCGATCTGGTGGCCTTATTACTAGTGGTAGGTGCATACTTACCCCTACCAATAACCCACTTTCCAACAGTAGGAGGTAGTGAACAAGTGGTGATTGGAATTAGCTTCGCATTACATAATTTTATTGATGGATGAAAGATTTGAGTCACTAATATTAACCTTCTAATTGGTCCATGAGAATCCATGCTAATCGTTAGCAATGGCTATTAGAAAAGACACATGGGGCTGTGACTGACCTGTGATGATGAATTAGCTTGCATAAGTCCATAGGTTCTCTTAGTTGATTCATAACTTCCTATTAGGTGATTTTGCAACAATAGGTAAGATTCAGAAACAGTCTATTATATATTGTTCTGTAATACTATCAGATTGCCTATTAATTAATGTGGTGAGCAATCACGACTACTTGCTTTATGCCTTAGGACCCCCTAATCCCTGATTAGTGCTGCATTTATGAGATTATGATATCAGAAATCAGTATTTATAAAACCATCCTTGATACAGGAAGCTGATAAGAGCTGCCCGATAAGTCTGAGGCTTTGATTTTTTTTTCTGCAACTTTCTTACCTGCATGACTTGCACACATTTAGAGAAAGAAAAGCAAAACCTAAGGAGTGTGTAGAGATTGATGAATATATTCTATTTTATTTCAATTTTTTGTTTAGTTTTATCTTCTTTTTGTTATCTTAGATTAAGAGGTTGCTAAATCATTTATATTGGGTTACTGCATTGCATGCCCTTCATACCATCTGCATTGTTTAATAGAATATGCAAAATAGTTCCCTTGTTTCATTGACCGCTGCCTTGATGCAGGCAGTTTGGTGATCCATTTGTGCCTCCTCAATACTTTGTGGAACTCTATTCTATAAACACAGAAATGAACCTAGTTTGTTTCATTTTGAAAATAATGCCATATCCAAAGTCCCTTCTCCTTCTCCTCTATGTTGGGCAGCTTCATGTTGTATCAATTATTTAACATCTTCAGCCATTTTTTTACAATGCAATTAAATAATTGTTTTTACCAAAAAGACCACAGAAGCTAATATATCAGTCTATATTTATGGTTTAATTTTGAATTTTCGAATTCAAATGTAATTGTCATTAGCCTTCTCCTAAACCAGAAACAACCTCCACAATGTGATGAAGGCCATCGCCACCTGGATGAGAGACAGCTCCCTCAAACTTAACTCATAAGTGAAAAAAAGAGAGGTGGCCCCTCACACCCAAGGAACCAGGGCACTACTTAATAGTGAAATAAATTACTGTCCCAAGGCCAAAATAAGATACCTCAAATTCACACAGATACAGAATCACTCAAGCTGGTGCGTCCCTACAAATAGGGAATACACACATACACATACAGATTATAATACTAAGATTCCACCAGACCCAAGAGTGTAGTATCAAAAAGGCTTTATTCATGTACATAAAAAATCCAAGGCCATGATCAGAACATTATAAGTCACAGTAAACAACTGCCAATTTCCTGTAATCCCTGGAGGCATAAAAAATACCAATGTATTGTAAAAACAATTCATACACAATATAATAAATCAGGAACACAATAGGAACTGTTTGACTGTTCCTTCATTATAACAGATGAATAAATCATAAAAACAATATATCAAATTTCAATTACATCACATTATACACAGTGGGCCTGATTCACAGAACTAACTTACGTCAAAAACGTAAAGTGGGTACTTTTTGGTATTCACAGAATACACTTACTCATTTTGGTATTCACAGAATGAACTTACTCATTTCGGTATTCACAGAAGTTAGTAGTCCTAACTTTACTACTCCTAAATGCCTTCTGTGAATACCGAAAGTCTTAAAGTTAGGATTTTTCTCAGTTTAGGAGTAGTAAAGTTAGGATTCCTAACTTTACTACTCCTAAACTGAGAAAAATCCTAACTTTAAGACTTTCGGTATTCACAGAAGGCATTTAGGAGTCCTAAAGTTAGGAGTCCTAACTTTACTACTCCTAAACTGAGAAAAATCCTAACTTTAAGACTTTCGGTATTCACAGAAGGCATTTAGGAGTCCTAAAGTTAGGAGTCCTAACTTTACTACTCCTAAACTGAGAAAAATCCTAACTTTAAGACTTTCGGTATTCACAGAAGGCATTTAGGAGTCCTAAAGTTAGGACTACTAACTTCTGTGAATACCGAAATGAGTAAGTTCATTCTGTGAATACCAAAATGAGTAAGTGTATTCTGTGAATACCAAAAGTACTAACTTTACGTTTTTGACGTAAGTTAGTTCTGTGAATCAGGCCTGGTAAGCATACATTTAAAAACACTTCAAAGCTAAAAACAGGAGGCCCTACTGCACAGTTCAAAGTACTGTTACACAACCTGATCCAACATCTTACGTAGAGTTTCTATTATTATTCTCACTCATCTTTTTTTTTTTGCGATAATCACTCTCGTGGTTGGATTCAGTGCAAAGAACAGCGTCTTCTTTGCACTGAATCCAACCACGAGAGTGATTATCGCAAAAAAAACAAAAGAGGAGTGAGAATAATAATAACAGCACTTTGAACTGTGCAGTAGGGCCTCCCTGTTTGTAGCTTTGAAGTGTTTTTAAATGTATTCATTGGTATTTTTTATGTCTCCAGGGATTATAGGAAATTGGCAGTTGTTTACTGTGACTTATAATGTTCTGATCATGGCCTTGGATTTTTTATGTACATGAATAAAGCCTTTTTGATGCTACACTCTTGGGTCTGGTGGAATCTTAGTAATATAATCTGTATGCGTATGTGTCTATTCCCTATTTGTAGGGACGCAACAGCTTGAGTGATTCTGTATCTGTGTGCACTCAAACTTAACTCAGACAAGACCAAAGTCCTCATCCTGGGACCCAGCCCCTCTGCTTGGGATGACTCCTGGTGGCCTGTTGCACTAGGTACATCAACCAAACCCACGGACGATGCATGAAACCTCGGCCTCATACTGGACTCCTCACTCACAATGAACCGCCAGATCAACGCCGTCTCCTCATCATGCTTCCACATGCTTTGCCTGCTTCAAAAGACTTTCAGATGGATTCTGACCGAATCCAGAAATACAGTCAGCCATGCACTCATCAGCAGCAGACTTGACTACCGCAATGCACTCTATCCCAGCAGCACCCTGAAACTCCTCAGGAAACTACAGGCCATTCAAAACGTCGCAGCCAGACTCGTCCTAACATCCCTCGCTGCATCCACATCACCGAACACTTGCGAGAACTCCACTGGCTCCCAGTCAACGAAGGAGTCACTTTCAAGCTTCTCACACCCAGCCTACAAAGCCCTGCATGAAGCAGGACCAGCATATCTGAACCACCGTCTCTCATTCCACGTACCCACCAGACACATCTGCTCTGCGAGATCAGGACCAGAGGAAGATCCTTCTCCTACGTTGCTGCTGAGACCTGGAACACCCTGCCTCTTCACTTCAGGCAAGCCCCGTCTCTGACCCAATTCAGGAAGAATCCGAAGACGTGGCTCTTCGACTAAACCCCAGCGCTCACATGGATCAGCAGCCACCCACAACACCTTGAGACCTTAACAGGTGAGTAGTTGTGCTATATAAACCTTGATTGATTGATTGAACCCTACCCAGATGAACTACTGAAAACTCTCACATAAATCAGCCCCTTGGAATGGAAAGATAGGATACTTCCCTTTAGCTAATGGTTACCGAAAATCTACGCCACTAGAGAGCAAACAAATATTTGCAGCTAGCATCAGGAAATTTATGCTAGTTTAAAGATAATCACAACAAAACAACATGACAAACTATATTGATACTATTACTCATTTCACAAACCTCCTGGGCTTCAAAGTGCAATAATCATGGACATTGATAAAGGAAATGTGGTCTATAATCCTTAAGCCATTTAACAGCTAGTAAGTTGATAATTTCTCTGCTTCTTCATTAAAGCTAGTAAGTTGATAATTTCTCTGCTTCTTCATTAAAGCTAGTAAGTTGGTAATTTCTCTGCTTTTTCATTGTATGGATTCTACCAGCTGTATATTTAAATCTATGCATGCTGGAATATTGATAACAGTAGCAAATATATTTTCATTTTCTACACAGGTCATAAAGATTTTCATAAAAGCTTGGGATCATGAAACTACAAAGAAATCCTCAAGTCAGAAAAGGGTCAGTCATCAGGGTTATCCTATTAATGTACTATTATATTCTTACAGAAATTTGTGTATCAAGAGATGCATGATAAAGTGCAAACTCCAGTAAGACCCAATTCCCAAAATCTTTTGAACACAAAGCATCTACTGGCTACTAACCCTGTTTTACTTTTCCAAATTAAGATTCGGTTTAAATATTAACCCATTGAAAAAATGTGACACTAAATGACATTTTTTCTGAATAAAAAGAGCTGTGGAGTTTCACCATCACAGTTTAACCCATGTAGCTTTGAAAAAATGGTACTAGGAAAGGCAGACACGTATTATGTATGTAATCAAATGATCTATTGTCTGATGTATGAAGATATTGTGAGTTGTAAAGCATTTGGAAAATGTATCAAGGACTACAAAACCAAGGTTTGCTAAAATTGCATCATAGGGAACAATTAAGCATTCCTTATTTTGCGAATGCCAATCACTGATTTACAAATATGTACTAAATACCACGGCCAGACTGGGAACCCAAAGCAGCCCTGGCAATTTTGTCTGACTAGCCCTCGGGCGGGGCCGGCCTGTGCAACTGTGAAGCACTGCTGCTTTTGTTACTGGGGGCCGATATAGCAGCACAGCTGCAAAACCAGCCCTCAGTAACAAAACCGGCTCCCACCGTGGCAAAACAGGCCCGTACCCTTCCAGAGTCCAGGGAAAGCGACAGATGCCCACTACGGCCAGTCCGGCCCTACTAAATACTAACCCTGGGCAAAGCACTACGCTACGCTCGCGTAGTTTGCGGAGTTTGCGCTACTTCGCTCACGCTAGGTGCACGTAGCACAGTGCAAACACGCGTAGCGTAGCGTAGCGTAGTGCAGCGGTCATTTTTGCTTGCTCGCGGTCCTCAACGTCAAGTTGGCGACCGCGAGCAAGCAAAATGACATCCCGGCGAGACTTTTTCCTCGTTCGCGATCAGCAACATCAAGTTGCAGATCGCGAGCGTGAAAATAAACCTCCCGGCGAGATTCTCAACGTGGGGAGGTCAGGTTTCTCATTGCGAGTGGTCGTGTATGCTCGCGACCGCTCGCGATGAGAAACTACCAGTCCGCGTTGAGAAAGCTGCCGCTCGAGTAAAAATCTACTCGAGCGGCAGTAAAAGACAGCTTGCACTATGCAAGATGCCGTTTTCAATGATTGCACAGTGCGGACAAGCATCCGGCACTGTGCAATCATTGCGAACAGCGCACTACGCAGTTCGCGTAGTGCTACGCGTAGCTCGCGTAGTGCGAACTGCACTTTGCGTAGCTTCGCGTAGCGCTACTTCGCGAACTACGCCCAGGCTTACTAAATACTCACTAATTGTGAATTGCACCAAAAACGGTAAATTGCATGTGCAATCTACCATCAAGTGGAATCGGTTGGATACAGATGCAAACTGTAAAAGCTCACTAAACATGCTAAGGGAGCTTTCACAAGAGCAGAAATCTGTGCTATGGAGAGGAGCATATGCAGTTGGGTAGCACAGGAAATACAGAAGGGAAAGCAGAGTTTTCAGGTAGGTGGTGACCCAAGGAGGAGGTTTACTAAATTTTGTAAACTTGAGATTTTAAACCTGATTGATGAACTGCATCCTGATCTAGACAGGTACACCAAAGACAATGAGGCAATACCTACACATATTCAGGTTTTGTGTAGCTACCTCTCCTAGCATATCTCAGCTACCAGACTACATTTACAGTTGGTGGGGTATAGCACATAGTGCCATTTCAAGGGTTTCAGGAACTTTCATGATGCTATGGTGTAAATAATAAATACACATAAGCATTTCCAAAACACCGCTGATAAGCTGTAGGCTACTAAGGGCCAATTTTATATTATTGCATATAATTCCCACATCACTGAGTGTGTGGATGGAACTAAGGAAGCGTAAAAGCTGATCTTGCTTTGCACGAAACTTAAAACCGAATCTCGACAATAGAAATAAATGTCCACTGTGCACACATTTAGAAAAACAACACGGAAAGTTAGAAAAAGCGATGAACCAGTACTGTAAAAGCATGCTTGACTAGATAGAAACAGTAGGATTAATCAATTAGTGAATATAAACATTTTAAATAATGAATTACCTTATATTTTTAACAAGAAACATTATGAAAGTCGATGCTAACTTATCATTGCTATTAAACTTCATTGCAGAGTGTTCTAACAAAGTTGACTTTGGTGCAAATCCTAATTTACAAACAGTAGATGTCTGAAAGTTTCAGTATAAGTGTTTAATATAAAGATTAATTGAGCTCAGAAAAGATTTTATTTTAATGACTTTTAGAATTAATTTACATATTACTATTTTCCTGAAATAGTGGCAGTAGATCATATTTGAAGATGAACATTTTTGTGTAATATTTACTGACAACATTGCGAAAAGTTATATATGATGTATGATTTATTTCATTATGCCTAAACTTAATTAGGAGTTTGCTATACTAAAAGATGAAGGGCCTCATTACGATGTTGGTCGGAGTTGCCTCCGGCCAACATCGCCGCGGTCTCAGAACTGGAGGTCAAGGGGTGCAAGCTCCCATTTCTCGATGGGAGCTTGTGCTGTGGTCAGAAACCAGCTGGGATTTTTAGTTAACCCCTGCACCGTGTGGTCGGCATCTCACAGTGTCTGCCTGCGGGGCACAGATTAAAAGGGGGGCACCATCTGGAGACCGCGGAGGCATGGGGGCCCAGCTAGGGGCCCCCAAAGTCACTTTCCAACAGGCTTTTCATGTCGGAAAGCCCAACATGAAAAGCCTGTGGGAAACTGACATCGTAATCCCGACAGCGGAAACGCCATCCTTAAGGGATTACGTGCCGGTTCCGACTGGTGGACATGCTCCTTGAGCCTGTAAGAAAGACAGCTAGCATGACCGGCCAATTTTACTTCCGACTGCCTTCATTGTAATATGGTGACCGAAAGTGAAACTGAAGATGTTGGTTGGAAAGGCTCTGACCTCAAGTCGGAGGCTTTCTGACTTCCATCAAAATGTTGTTAAGCACGTTAAGATGTTTTTCTTTTAGGCTGCATTATTTCATAGCCTTGTGTAATGGACTTGATAAGATCTGAATTGTTGCTTTATTTGTTCTTGATTCATGCGACATTCCTTATCATAACAAAGACAATTCTTTTCCCCTTTTGTGTGATGGTGCAAAGCTGACTTCTCCCCCATATCATGAAGAGTAACAAGTTGAACAAGCTCTTTGTCTAGTAACCTGTGAGGATGGAAGGACATTTGTTTCTCATGACTTATGTGGGAAAATATATTGGAGTAACAATTTGTACCTGGAAAGATGGAAAGGACGATCGCATGATGATCAGACCATTGTGAACCAACCATTGAGGTCATGATTACGAATATGAACTATATAATTGCAATTTTAGAAGAGGAGGAGATGGTTCTTTTTTGATGAACAGCTTTTTAATGAGATGCTTTTGAGGAAATCTTACGTCTAAGCTCAGGCTGCCCCTTGACACTTTTCCTTTGACTCCTATCTGCCTACGAACTACCTTTTATTATGCCCCTTTGCCCTTGCTGATAAACTTTGTTTGTCAGATGATTTGGAGCAGTTTGGTGAGATACCAGACTTGAACTTTCCTGATTTATGCTTCATTCCCTTTGCCCCTTACCTTTGGATTTTGCCCCTAGTAGACTTTAACTTGATCCCTTTGTTAAATGCTTAGAGAAGCTTCAAGAACTTCTTGCTGTGTTGGTGATACAAAGGGTATTGCTGAATATAAAACCATCCTTATGGATTATTTTATATAAGGATAGATTATTTTTACCAGATGTGTGGATTTATATTTCAAACTGTTAGATTTATGACTAAACTTCTCAAAATGTTTCTTCTATGCATTAATATTGGATTTTTAATACAATAAACAAATATTCTAAAGTTGTCCAAGTCTTATTGCGTCTAAAGTTCTTTCCATAGAAACTGTGCTGATTTTAAATGTATAACAGAGATAGTCATAGACTATTTTCAGAACACCAGGTACTTTTACAGACAGAGCTCTTAGTTTGCATGATTCTTGCTAGACTAAACTTCTTCAGGACGGTCAGTCTACCAGTTGCCATACAGTATTTCTATAGCATGGACTTGAGAGTCATTTATTTGAACCTGATTACCAATTTGTGAGTTGGCTACCAATTAGTGCTCCTCATTGGGTAGCTGACATTTGAACATCCTGAGTCCTCACCCCTCACTGCGACAGAGAAAGGTCCATCGGAGGACCATCACCTCTCAGGTGGAGTATTGAGTCTGAAGTAAAAATCCTACTTCATGGGCCCAGTAGAAGAGTGAAGGTCATGAGAGTAAAAAGCTTCCGGCGCTAGCAGAACCCATGCAGTCCTATGCTCCTTCTTAGGGAGGAGCACACCCTAAATATACAGGTTGCATGCAATGGTACATGCCTTCTGACTGAACTTGTTGCAAAGTGTCCCGGAAACACACACAACTCATATCTTTTTTCCACTGATATCTTTTGCCACTTCAACTGTATGACTGACTACAGATAGTAGTTTGAAGGTGAGTGGTTGCTTGGTAGGGGTTCATAACGTTACACCTTTTAGTAAAGATATTTAGGGGTTGTTTGTTTTTCTTACTATACAGATACCTTCACATTTCAAATGACAGTGCTTATGCCATATATGCATGGATAATGAAAACATACTTAACTCCACAAACAGTTAGAGAAAGAAGGATTAACTCTGCTCATAATCTAAGCACTTGTACTGATGAAAAGCAGATTTCATTGTCTGCACAAGAGTGGAGGTTCACTAGCATATGATCTTGATATTTTCTACAAAACAATGTAGTATTAGATCTGTTGGCTGCATTAGCTGTCTGTATTTCCTCAATTGTATTTGTTATTTGTACAACGCTTCTGGATACCTCACCACTGTGGAGAACCATTTTTATTTGCATATTTGGTGAGTGATTAGGTATGGTTGTTTAGAGGATGCCAGACTTTCAACAGATTGGCCTGTGACAGGAAGGTGTTTTTCTGTGTGCCTTAGTCTACATTTATTTCCTTCTGTGTCAGAAGCTATAAGTTGATACATATATTTCACTGCTTGTGTTAATGCAGACATACCAGATCGATTACTAGAATTTGCCTTAAACGTGATTTTCCTAAAACCCATCAACTCTCCTAATAAATTCTCACTTGGCTCTATATTACTTGTGCTGAATCAGTAACATAAATGTCTGGATGTTGACAGAGTTGCAAAGGTTACTGACCTAGTAGTTATTATAGGAGATGTATGTAATGGCTGCTGTGGTTGTAAAGCAGTGTTTTCCCCTGTAGCAACAGTATTTTCAGAACAGTTGTTGCAGGAGGGCGTATGTCATTCGGTTTCTGATGGTTCTTCTTCAGTCTGTGCCTGGCTTTACTGGCTAGTTGACTTTTTATGACACACATTATGCATTTCTATTTGAGGAATCATATAATATTTCTTTAGGTAAATTATTCATATTATCTTCAAAAATATTTACATATTGGTAAAGTTAACATTTAGGGCCCAATTACGATGTAGTAAGAAATAGCTCCTACCGTCGGTTGGAGCCATTCTTATTGCATCGTAATCTCCTGTTTGGAATAATTTTCGACCGCCCATTTTGATGGAGTCAGTCAGAAATTATTACGAGCCCGTCTGCCATTTGGAAGGCCTTCAGCAATCCCTCGGCAGGCTCTTTCCGGCTGAGGGATTATGATGGCAGTTTCCCACTGCCTTTCTGTGCCGGCCTTTCCAACACAGAAAGCCATTGGGAATCTGTCTTTAGAGGCCCCCAGCATGGCCCCCATGGGTGCAAGGCTGGTGAATGGCGGCTTAGGGGGCACCTATGGTGCCCCCGTTGATCCCTGCACCCGGTGGTAGGCACCTTGAGGTGCCTGCCACCGGGTGCAGGGATGAACTGCACCTCTGCTCCTTGCTATGAGAGCATGCATTCTGTTCGGAATGCATGCTCCCATTGCAAAGTATAGGATTGCGACCAAACAGGGTTCTATCGCATCCTAATAGCTGGGGTGGAACCGATGACAGGAGGTCGTTCGGTTCGATTTCCAGAGCGATGTCGGACGGACTCTGGTCCGTCCGACATTGCAATGGGACCCTAAGATGTTAAAATAATAATTTGACACGTTCAAAATGTTCACCTTTATTTTATTTCTTTTAGGATAATATACTTTTGATTTAATTGTTTTCACAAAAAATATGATTAATATGCATTATTAATGCAAGAGTTTAGATAGGTAACTTTTTATGCAATAAAACGTAAAATTTAAACACACCTTATGTATGTTGCTAGTTATTGAATCTGGCTGGAAAACAGACTTAGGGCCCGATTACGATGTCATTCGGAAAGGCTCCGAATGGGATTCGGTTTTGCAGAATCCGATTGGGAACCCTTGTTTCCAAACGAATAGTACACATTTCCAAACGACCGATTACGATGCCTGGAAACCATTCGAGCAGTCCGAATCGGTTCCGAAAAGCAATCGGACAGCCCGAGTCTTTCAGAGACAACTCGTACAGCTCTATTGACACGAGCGTTTCCGATGACCGATTCGGACAGCCGTTCCGATTCAGTATGCCCAAGATTAAACGGCTGTCAGAATCTGTCTTTGGGGGCCCGTTGCAGGCCACCATTCACCCGGAGGCATACAAATGGGGCCTGTGGGGCTACCCAAGTGACCCCTCTTCCCAACCAGGCACAATGTAGCAGGCACCATGGGGTGCCTGCCACAGGGTGCAAGATTTTCCCCAACCACCCCTTTTTTCAATGGGAGCCTGTGTTCTCGTGCAGAAAACAGACTCCCATTGAAGTCAATGCGAGTCCGACCTAACGATGTTGGGAAGCATGGTAATCGGTTGTCTGGACTGGCAGGACCCGATTCGTTCAGAAACGAGTCCGAGACCGATTTGTTCAGAACAGTTTCCTAACTACATCGTAATCGGGCCCTTAATCATTTCCTCCATTGGTGAAGATGTTGGCTCAGAGGTGGGTCCTCCAACTGTTGCTCCATCTTCATGCCTCTAGTTGCCAATTCATTCCTTGGTGCCTGACCTTAAGTCATACCAGGATTTTCAGATTTCATCCTCAATCATGTCAATCACCCCTACAGAGTTACCCCAACCTTGAATACGCATACATATTTGTTTTTCAGTAGATTTTGCGATGGTAAGTAAGGCTTTTTCGATAGAAATTGTCATTTTCTGCCTCGCATTCTTCATCAAGGATCTCAATATACTGGTCACTGAAGCTCCTTTACCTTTTTCTGCCTATGTATTTTTGTGGCTCCTAGCTTGACTTTATGCAGTGTTCTCCTAATGAACCAGTGTGCTCCTATCCAAGGATGAGCTCCAGTGCTTCTGGCTCACTACATGGATCTGTGAGGTCATCAGTCACTTCTGCTGCAATGTCCACAATTTGCGACTAATTATTTTCTATTTGCTATTTGGGATCCTTACCGAATCACAAATTGGAAATCTGTATTTTGGGATAGTAAATATTAGCAAATCACCGTGTGGTAATGATAAGCCTTAATATGTGCTAATACATGCTATTTTGTGGTTCAGTAATAGTGATAGTTTTTAAAAATCCATATTTCTGAATTACTATATCAATCCTTCATACATCACACCTCTAAAACCTAAATACCAGTTGCGAGGTTTCATAATGAATTCCTGCAGCATATTGGACAAGGTATCTGATACCTCTCAGGTCTGTTTTCAAGGTTGAAGGAGTTATAGCCTGATCTGTCAATCATTGTTCTGAATATGAATTACTTGTTCCTTAAGGAACGCACTATGTCATCCCATATCAATTAACCTTTGAGAATACCTCAAGTATACAGGTTCAAAGTTCGCTTTGCATTCCCACACCGTCCCTACACCCTACCATCAACCACTGAACTTGCCTGGAGAAGAAGGACTGGACTTGCAAATTGAAACCAGGACCACCAGAGCTGCTCAAAAGGGCTAGTTTGCTGGCCTCCTAATCAGAGCACCAGGGACACAAAAGGCTCCCTTGACCTTGGCCCCCCACCTCATCCCAGCTTAAGTGATTCCTGACTCTCCAAGTGGTGCTGTACCAGTCCTGTATCCTTGGGAGTGGTGTTGAAGGTGACCAGACCGGCAAAATTCAAAAGTGGGGATTTAAATAAATGTTGGCTAAAAACTACTCTGAGAACCAGGAGGAGACCGGGACCATCCTACTCACCCAAGGTACATCGCCGGACAGATTCACTTCACAACTTCTCCTGATATGCTCTTTTCTGCAATAGCAAATCCTGTTCAGCCATCCTTCGCCAAAGGGGTATCCCGCTCTATGGACCTGTCTTCGGCTATTTTCATCTTCCATTTCAGAGATTAAGTCCAAGCATAGAAATCTTCACTGCAGCTTCGACTCAAGGCTATCCGATGATTACTCTCTCACCTCTGGCACCTCCTGCAGCCTTGTCTTTCGGAACTTTACCTTTTCAGACCATTTCTCTAAAAATGTCCTCTAAGTCCGAAGGTAAGCGCTGACTGCTTTGTGTATCCCAACTGCACTCGTGGTCCGCCATATTTTCGACTTTGACTTGGTCTCACGTGACTAGAGGTCCGCGCTTTGATCTTTTAGGTGCTAGTGTTTACTAAAAACTTTAAAAACTCATACCTCCGCTTCTGCTGATTGGATTTTTGTTGTTTTGGTGTCAAATAATTAATTAAAATGTTATTTATCTTTCCTAACTGGTGTGCAATTTTTCTTGTGTTGTGTTATTACTGTTTGTGTGCTGCATAAATATTTTGCATATTTGCCTGTAAATTAAGCCTGGCTGCTTTTTGTGTCAAGCTACCCAGGGTTAAGCATAGGCTAATTTAGTGACTTTTGTGGTTTAACCTGCAAGGGGTTGTGACTGTTGTTTGACCAGGGCTCACACCCCAATCAACCAACAACCCAATTTCTCACAATATCCAAGAACTGCACCTGACTCTCTCCTGTGAACAGCCAAAGGCCCAGCATTGTGCCCTATCCACTGCTGGTGATCAACCCTGCTTCTCACAGTTAGGCCCTGCATCTAATCAGCCATTCAGAACTAACAGCTGTAGTGCCAAACCTACTAGACCCAACCCATTGTGGACGATCAACCACCACAGCAATCAACCCAACTTGGATGGCTTTTTTGCAGTGATGGTTGGGTGCAGGGCATGACCACACCTCGTTCAAATAGCCACCACTGCACACAGTCTTCAGTCTTTCACTAAGCAAGTTGGCTGCAGGGCCTGGTATTTAGTTAGATCCAACGCAACCCACCCCCCCCCCCAGTGGTGGCCAATTCCCTCACTATGGGCAACCAACCTGTGCAGCACATAACAACAGTTGTAGTTCTCCTATCACTGTGTGCAGTTCTTTAAGCAAAGACCTTGAACAAGTTGTTGTGTCAGTTGCTGGATTTCTCTAATTCTGCTTTTGTTTATTTTTTCAGCCTTCCAAACCTTGTAGTATGTGCTATCAACTCTCCTAAAGTAATCATTTACCTGAATCCCTTATTACATCCATGTGGTATCACCAGTGTCATTTTGTTTAAAGTTGAATTTCATAGTTTCCTTTATTGAGTTTCTCATAACTGGATCTCCTTGATCAAGTTGGTCTAAAGAGAAGCCTAGACATGGCCTATTCTGTTTCCATAGGGACTGGGTAATGGTTTGACAGAACTTGTTTTCTGACTGGGGATTGAACTTGTGGTCTCTAGGGCATGCTTGTCAAGAAGTCATTGGTTCTTGTTTGTTATCTGTTGAGATTTGAATAAAAGGTATACTCTTTGTCTTCCTTGTTTTTAGCTCACATTATATGAAAGTTCTAGATCTATGATTCACTGCAAACTAACAGCCAGAATAAAACCTATTAAAATGTGTGGAATCACGTATAAGATCCAAGACAGCATAATTATTGCCCACTTTTATTTCATCTCCTTTTATAAAGTCTGCCATTAAAGTACCATCGCTGAACAGTGTCTTATTAGCCTACTGACCAGAGTACCTCTGACTCACAGGAATCTGCTTTCTTTGTCTTTGAATTTTCCTCAGAGTTCAAAGTATATTCCTTTTCTAAACAAATTACATTTCCCCTTGTATTGCTGGGGTGATTAGAATGAAAATGTGCTTGATACCAGTAAGATTTTGCACATGGAATGTTTTTCTTAAATAAATGTTATTCTTGCAACATAACTATGTTGATGTCTTCGTGTATAGCCTCTTCAACATTGCTTTCCTCTTGACAGCAAAACTAAGACCTTTTTCCATTTACAGTAGTGATTTTTGCAAAACCCATTCAAGACAAAGGGAAACTTCAGTAGTAAGTGCCACGAATATGGAAAGGGAGTCTGTAAGAACCACCTCCAAGCCTCACTTCTCCTTCACATTGTGTAGAGGAATCTAACAGCTGAATTAAGCTACACAGCTAGAGCACCCTTCTAGTAAGATGTATGCTGCCCCATGCAACAAAACGTTATAAACAACAAACATCAAACAAATTAACCATCAAAAAATAAATGCACAAGAGTGGCAACATTCAAAAATATATATCAACATTGGCGGACTGGCTGCAGTGTTAACATATTGTTAAAGAATTATGACTTGTTTGTGGTATCAGGTGAAAAAACAATACTTTATGTACAATAAGTGCATTATGTGTGTTTTTCAATTTATGATGTGAATTTCACTGTGTGAGCTGCAGAGTGTCACGCTTGATCCAGTCAGGTCCTCAGCTGTATAGCTTTCTAATCATTATTACATACCCACCCTTAATTGGTCAGATAAGTAAGACCATTTTTTTTTACAGATGGGCTATTTTTAAGGCTTCTCCATTGAACATATTATTGTAAGTGAGCATCTCATGACCCGGCCTCATTAATGAAGTTACCTCATATTCTAAGTCTATAAACTATTTAATTGATTATGTGCAAACATGGAGGGTATTTTGATATACTTACATCCTCTGTATCTTGCTAACCCTTATCAAAATGGAGAGTGGAAATCACTAGATCATTTCACTTTCAATGTCTTTCAGTTAGATCCAGACATTCCTCATGACACCGCCTGCTCACTGCGTTGTTCTAGCTTTACAATGGAGTGGAGAGACAGATACTCTAACTGCAATCATGTGTGTGTTTGTGTATGATGCGTGCAAGCATTGTAAAATGTCATATGTTAAATATGCATATATTCAGTTGCCCAGTACATGCTATTAGTGCTCCTTCCTGTAGATTGGAATAGTAATGTGGCAGCCATCTTGGGAGTATAGGAAATACCATTCAAAGATGGCTTCATGCCTCTACTGGCTTTGCCAATGCACGTGCTGCAATTCTACATGAATTAGCAAAGCGAATAGTGACTGTGAACACGCCTTTGCAAAGCAGGACATTGCCAGTCCTTGTTCTACATGTGGTGAAACAAAGTTTTCCACAGAAACTTTTCATTCTCTATGCCCTGTGTATCAGAATAGGGTCCAAATGTGGTACCCACAGCTAACATAATGAGTATTGAGATTGATGATTAGGTTACAGCTAACATTGTCTGCTCCATAGAAAAACTTGAGTGACAGAGCTCTACAGCGCTTGGTTTAGAATGACTTTGTTGTTAACTGTGAAAAAAGTTCAATCAAAACAAGACATTATATTCTCCTAACATTGTGTTCAATCGGGTATTTGATACTGTGCCCAGTGAGCATAAGGTCACGCTTGTAGATCCCAGTTCATTAACTGTCTGCAGCCTTCATTTGATGTATTGAAACGTTGACCTTATTAACGTGATCCTTTGGGACTGCTGCTTGGATCATTAACTCTCCATTAATCAAAGCATGGAAGTCCCCTGCTAAATGTACATATAGCTGGAGCTCTGATAATGTCATCAAAGACCTGAAGTTCCAATTTTGTCGTTTCCGCCTTGTTAACAAAAATTTCCCCGAATACCACGTCCCCACTTCGATCTTTTTTCTCGAATTTTATACATAACTGGCATTTCATTCAGAGTGCCTCAATAAAAAAAATAACCTTTTAGTTTTGCAGCCTCAGCAAGCTGGCAGAAACCTCTTCCTTCTACAGGGTAAAACAGAACAAGTGCTTTCATTAAGCATGTTCTGTGTCTTCAAAGACAGTTTCTAAATACTGCCACTTCAGCAAATTAAACTTTGAGTGACCCTTAAACCAAAGCGCGATTCTTCACTGTCTGTTTCAGATTATTTATTTCGTGCGGGAGAAAAGGTTAAGTGTAAAATTCAAGTTTCTTGAAAGTGGCGTTTTTGTGAAATGCTGGCATCCTTTGTGTATCAGGGAGACATCGATATTTCTGTACTAGTCAATATTTAAGATTTTGAGGTAAAACGTAGATATATTCTCAATAAAGGTACAAGCACTCCCATGTTGTCAACAGCCCAAAAACAGGACAAATGCTACTCTGCTTCTTTATAACACTATGGTCGATGACTTTACATGTAATTTATTGTTTTTGTTTCACACAAATGAACAAAATTGGTCTGATACGATAGCCTGCACTGGTGTCAGCCAGGTCACTGAGATTTAGTCCCAGATGTACAAAATATATGTAAAGTAGTGCAATGCAGCGCAGTGCGGCAACTAAAATTGTTGCGCTATGTTGCATAAAAGGCAGCAAGCAGAACAGCACCATATCTACTGGCACAGCTTTCCCCCCTGCTTGCTCTGGTGAACATTAGTCTACCATGTGCCAATGCACACACCCTTGCGCCGTAGTGCAGGAGTGCGTACACTGGATAAGGAATAGTTTTTTGTACTGAAAAGACACCCTTCCTATACAAAAACTATCCTTAATTCTCTTCCTGCTTTGTATCTGTGCTGTACAATGCAGAACACTTGAAAATTAGAAAAAATGAGGAGAAATAAAAATATTTCATCTCCATTTGCCTACTTCAATCCATCTGGTATAAGATTGTGGTAGAACAATGCGCAGGGGCGAAACAAAGGGGCACAAAATGGTATGCCTTTGGTTTTTGTGATGCAATATGGATCCTAATTTAAGGATAGTATTGATAAATGTTAATGGAGTATCTAATAGGAAAAAATATGGTGGGCTGATTAGATGGCTTACTTCTTTTTCTCCTCAAATTTTGTATCTTCAAGAGACCCATCTAAAAACAAATACACCTAAACTTTTTATTTCCAAGTACTATTGTAGGGCCTTCTTTGCCTCGGCAGGGCTAGCAGTTAGGGGGGTAGCTATTTATGTTGGGCAAGGAACTAACTGTGAGATATATCAAGTTACGAGAGACCCTCAAGGGAGGTGGTTCTGGGTTACTGCTAGGGTAAATGGGGCACTGTTCAATTTTGTAAACTATTTTGCTCCAATTGACGACGATCCTATAGCTCTTATAGAGATTAATGAGCTGGCTAGAGGTGTAGAAGGCTCTATAGTGTTAGGAGGGTATTTTAATTTTATCCAAGATTTGAAAAAGGACACCTCTAATAAAGGGAAAAGACAAAACCGAGGACAAAAAGGGTATTAAACTCCATCAAACAGGATTATCTTCTTATGGATCCATGGCGTGAGGCACATCCAGATGATATACAATTTACTTGCTACTCCCAGCGGTTTCAGACAGCTTCTCGTATCGATTTTTTTCTCATCCCTCGTTATGTTAATTGTGTTAATGCTGAAATTAGAGCCAATTCTTTTTCAGATCATTCATTGGTTATTATCGAGATAAGAGCAGAGGCGGAAAGGAGGGAGAGATCCAGGTGGCAGATGGATCGGCTCCTCCTTTTGAACCCCAAAAGGATAGAAGATATGAAAGAATGGATTAAGACATTCTTTCGGGAAAATAAGGGCACATCGACTTTTTTTTTCGGTTTGGGGAGCTTTCAAGGCTACAGTGCGGAGCCAGATGTTGGCCTTCTCGGCATCGCAATCTAAGATGCGGAGGCAGCAAATAATTAAATTGCAACAAGCTGTTGATTAAGCTTTACTGCAGAGGGATAGCGGAGGGGGATGTGTTTTGAACTAGAGCAACAACTAATTAAAACTAAACAGGAGTTAAGAGAATTTTTTATCCTTGAAGAAATGACCAGCTCCCGGACGTATAAGCTGCGTGTGTACGAGGAGAGCCAGTTGGTGGGGAAATTACTCGCCCGGTCAAGCAAAGTCAAGCAGGAGTCTATGTTAATTACAGAACTGGTAGAACCAGAGTCAGGGGCACTGATTTCTGCTAAGGAAAAAATTGCAAAACTTTTTTGGGATCATTATCGCAAACTTTACGCAACTAAGTATATGGTATCAAATGAGGCGATAGCCCAATATCTGGGGGGCATCAATCTCCCGCTTAGGACAATTGACCAGGTAGATGAAATAAGTGCCAAAATCATCCCAATCAAAATTAAGAGTGCCCTTGCCTCAATCCCGGGTGGTAAGGCCTCAGGAAATGATGGTTTACCAACAGAGCTCTATAAGGTATTCTCAGAAGAATTAACACCCTTTCTGTTAGAGCTTTTTAATTTCGTAAGAGTGGGAGGGGAAGTTCCCTTCAACTTTTAAGGAATCTACGATAGTAAGTTTTGTTAAAAAAGATAAGAGCCCTAAAAACGCCAACTCGTATAGAACAATCAGTTTGTTGAATGTTGACTATAAAATATTAATGAAAATTTGGGCAAACCTTTTCTCTCCAATAGCTCAGAAGGTAATCCATAAAGATCAGAATGGGTTTGTCTCAGGAAAATACATGTCATCAAATACTGGGTTTTTAGTCCAAGCGCTTGATTTTTTTAATTCAAATAAATTACCTGTCTTAATTATGACAGTCGATGCTGAAAAAGCATTTGACTTAGTTAACTGGGATGCTCTTTTTGTGGTCCTTGAAAAGGCTGGATTCCCAATACAAATAACACAAATGTTGGCAAACTTATATCAAGGGCCTCAGGCCCAAGTAATTCTAAACTCGCAGTTAGCAGGAAGAGTGGATATAAGGCGAGGAACCCGCCAGGGATGTCCACTATCCCCTGCTTTGTTTGCATTTTTTATAGAACCTCTTGATGCAAAAATTAGGGCCAATCAGCAGATACAAACACCTTTGGAAGGATTGCCCAAACTAAAACTGTTCGCAGATGACATTATTCTTTACCTTAGGCCAGAGGAACAGAACGTCAGGACAACTTTGACTGAATTTATGCAGTTCGAAGCCATTGGAGGATATAAAATTAACCATAATAATACGGAAATGTTGTTACTCAATGCAAGTAGTCAAATTCTTCCTGGGTTTTTGCAACGGCAAGCCCATTCTCCAGATCCTATCCGTTATCTAGGGATCTATGTTACAAATAGTTATGAGGAACTTTTTTAATTGAACTATCTAGCGATGGCCACCAAGATTACAAATCTATTAGATAGATGGACTCTTCTTCCACTCAAAATAATCGGCAGGGTAGCCCTCATAAAAATGTCTATTCTACCATTATTAATATTGTTATTTTCAAATGTACCCATAAAAATGAATATCTCATATTTTAAACAGTTGGAAGTTATGATTCGACAATTCATTTGGAAGAGGAAAGCATCACGAGTGAGACTTTCAGTGCTTCAACTCGACATTAGTCAAGGGGGGTTGGCACTTCCAGAGATACGAACTTACTATGAAGCATCTTTTGTGGATTTAATGGCTCGAATGTTAGACGGCAAGGAATCATTGGATAGTTTTTTTATGGATAAGATGGTGCAGGAAGCAGAATCGCAGACTCCAGTCTTTATTAAAATGGCTAAACTTCCGAAAAAGACTCGTTATAAGACACTACAGGGGCTTGGGGAAAGAATACGTTCATTTTATCATATGAAGGCGAATACAGCGGGGTATGAGTTTTTGAAACTCACGGAGTGTAAAATATTGGGCCTTTATATCCGTAATAATCAGATAAGATTTTGGGAAAGCAAAGGCTTTAGGGAATTAGGCCATTTTATAGTCGGGGAGATGTTTAAAATGGCAGGAGATCCAGGCTAGATGTGGAACTAGCTGCAATTCGTATTTTTTGGGCTTTCTCCAGATTACTCAATTTGTAAAGAAATTTTGCTTTCCATTGAGCATAGCTTCGGCCTCCCTATTAACAGCCCTTCATAGAGCTAAGTTGAGGGGTGTCGGAAACTGGTATAGATTAGTACGCAATCAAAGTGAAAGCCCTTTAGTAATACGTTTTTTAGACAAAATCTCCGAAGAAACTCAGTGTACTTTTTCAGAATCAGAGTGGCAGGAGATTTCGTTGCATGGTAATAAAACACTAAGGGGCCGATTCCAATCCTGGTCGGAAACCGTTCCGACCGACACGGACCGGGACTGTATTCCGACCGACACATCGACCGGCGTAGTACGATGCAATGCGTGTGAAATACAACCGACTCGCACGGAGCACAATACGTACGACCGACATGTACGGAAACCAGTGACTCGGCCGTAAAAGAGCCCGACGCGACCGACTCGTACGTGAACGCTGCAACATAGCATAACGTGAGTGGGACAGACTCGGACTACCCCGCAAATGCTATTTAAAGCATCCATCGTGGTCAACTTAACGTCTCCATCATGCTCAACTAAATCAAACAGAAACAGACAGAAAAAGACCAAACAAGCATTGTAAAAGGCAAAAAAAAAGTTTAAGACACACCCACAACTCAACCTACATAAAGGGCCAAAATCTTTACCATGATCCTTTGCAAATTCAACAGACCTGCCAGCAGAGAACACCACTACACTGCACTGAGATATACACTCACAACTCACCCCCACACAACCTTTACACCACTAGCACCTCTCAAAAAGCACACTCACAAACACCAAGCTTAACCTATACTCACTCACCCTCACTTTCACACTCACACACACATCCATCTCCACCACCACACATCACCATGCCCCCAAAGAAGAATCCAAAGTTCACAAATAGTGAGTAGGAAGTCATGGTAGATGAAATTCTCAGAGTAGAGCCACAGTTATTTGGCACATTGGTCCAACAGACCCCCATGTCCCAAAAAGCAAAGATGTGGGAGAGGATTGTCAACAAGGTGAACGCACAAGCACCTTGCCTCCGCACAATGGAGGATATCAGGAACAAGTACTATGATGTGCGAAGGAGGGTCAAGAAGCTGATTGGCAGAGACCATGCCCTGAGCCAGCGGACCGGCTGTGGCCCTCCTGCAAAACCTACGCACTTCAATTCCTGGGAGGAGAAGGTGCGGGCCATCCTTCCACCGGAGGGCATCGATGGATTAACAGGAATACCAGAGCCTGGTGAGTACATAGCCAACTAGCCAATATTGTGAGGCAATACACACACACAGACATCACTGTCAAGGGGACAGTGAAACCAATCACTGTTAGCAAAGCCATATCAACCAAAAGCTAATTATTCTGTGATGTGTATGCCAGTTAGATAAACACAATACCTGCAATGTCAGAGTAACATGTAACTATGTCATAACATGTACAAACTTACTAACAAATACAGCAAGGCTTTGGCCTCAAAACACCAACAAACACTGTCAGCCATCTTGCCAGCACTGTTACACTACCTCACAGGGAAGCTGAGTCACAGGAAGGAAGGTCGGGTTTGCTGGGAAGGTGGGTGTAGCCAAAAGCATGATGGGAGTCGTAGTCACAGCTAACAGTCCTCCTCCCACATGGCCCATCAAGCCCACCTTCAACTATGCTCAGCTCACAGGGAGTGGAAAAGTACTGACAAGATGGCTGACACTGGGCTCTGCTGTGGGGAGTACAAGGCCCTGTTGGGAGTAGTGCTCAAACAAACACCAGGACACCACTGTCAGCCATCTTGCCAGCACTGTTACACTACCTCACAGGGAAGCTGATTCACAGGAAGGAAGGTTGGGTTTTCTGGGAAGGTGGGTGTAGCCAAAAGCATGATGGGAGTTGTAGTCACAGCCAACAGTCCTCCTCCCACATGGCCCATCAAGCCCACCTTGAACCATGCTCATCTCACAGGGAGTGGAAAATAACTGCCAAGATGGCTGACTCTGGTCACTGGTGTAGTGAGCACAAGGCCCTGTTGGGAGTTGTGCTCAAACAAACAACAGGACACCACTGCCTGACATCCTGAATGTAAACTTTGACTCCCTGTAATGGAAGCATGGTTCATGGTGGCCTATCTGGTCTGGGGGGGAGGAGTAGTGCTAGCTCTGACTACATCTGCCAGCAGGCCCTGTCACACACACACCCATCCCACCATCTCCAAACAACACACCTGGGACTATGCACTCCTTGAGAGTTAAGTAAAATCTCCTACAAAGATGCCTCACACTGGGCTCTGTCATGGGGAGCACAAGTACATGCTGGGATATGTGTTCAAAAAGTGATGTTTACTAACAACATACCTGCAATGTTAGTGGGAAGCTCACCATTCACAAAAATGTACTAACTTAGCACCAACCCACAGCAAGGTAATGTGACCCAAACACCAGTCACATCCAGCAGCCATCTGGTTGCCATACATTCACTACCAGGGAAGCAGAGTCACAGGAAGGAAGGTTGGCTTTGCTGGGAAGGTGGGTGTAGCCAAAAGCATGATGGGAGTCATAATCACAGCTAACAATCCTCTTCCCACATGGCCCATCAAGCCCACCTTGAACTATGCCCATCTCACAGGGAGTGGAAAAGTACTGCCAAGATGGCTGACACTGGGCTCTGGTATAGGAAGCACAAGGCCATGTTGGGAGTTGTACACAAACAAACACCAGACCACCACTGTCAGACATCTTGAACGTAAACTTTTAATCACTGTCATGGAAGCATGGTTCATGGTGGCCTATTTGGTCTGGGTGGGAGGAGGATTGCTAGCTCTGCGCACATCTACCAGCAGGCCCTGTCACACACACACACCCCTCCCACCAACACCAAACACCACACCTGGGACAATGCCCAACCTGAGACTCAAGGTAAATCTACTTCCAAGATGCCTGACACTGGGCCCTGGTGTGAGGAGCACTAGTCCATGGTGGGATCTTTGTTTAAATTCAGATTGTAACTAACAACATACCTGTAATGTAACAGGAAAGCTCACCATATACAAATATTTCAAAACTTAGCACTAACTCACAGCAAGGCGATGGGATCCAAACACCAGTTACATGCAGCAGCCATCTTTTTTGCACACATTCACTCCCAGGAAAGCTGATTCCACTGTCAGCCATCTTGCCAGCACTGTTACACTACCTCACAGGGAAGCTGATTCACAGGAAGGAAGGTTGGGTTTGCTGGGAAGGTGGGTGTAGCCAAAAGCATGATGGGAGTCGTAGTCACAGCCAACAGTCCTCCTCCCACATGGCCCATCAAGCCCACCTTCAACCATGCTCATCTCACAGGGAGTGGAAAAGAACTGCCATGATGGCTGACTCTGGGCACTGGTGTAGGGAGCACAAGGCCCTGTTGGGAGTTGTGCTCAAACAAACACCAGGACACCACTGGCTGACATACTGAACATAAACTTTGACTCCCTGTAACGGAAGCATGGTTCATGGGGGATTATCTGGGCTCTGGGGGAAGAGGAGGTTCTGCAATGACTCCAACTGCTATCAAGGCCTGCTCTACACACACCTTCTCAGCCAGAACAAATAGCTCTCTTGGGACCAGTCAGTCCATGACAGTGAAAGTAAATGCCCTGGCAAGATGGCTGACACATGGGCCTGATGTATGAATTGGCCACAAGTCACACCTAAGCACTGGCCCTCTCACACACGTTCACACTCTCAGCCATCTTAACTGTATATTTCCACTCAGTGTCTGGGGATGCATTGTCCCAGGGGTGCTCCCTGGGCTGGCTGTGAAGGTGTGTGGAGTACAGGACAAGTGGTGAGATGCAGACATAGCACACATCAATACACACACACGAAGCTACATATGCATCATTGACAAGGGATACCTGACAGTGAATGGAATGGCCACAGAAAGATAGCTGACACTGTTGCATGGTGTCATTTACACAAAGCACTGTTGTGAGCTGCTTTCAACTCCTACATCATGCAGCATTGTCAGCATCCTTGACACAAAACTCCCCTCACTGTCATTGACATTTTCAACACAAGGAGTAATCTGGACTGGGTTGGAGGAGGCGTACAACTTACAGCAGCATAACTAAAACACACAAACCTCTGGACTTCACTGTTAGGAGCATGGAAAAGCAAGAAAGCAGCCTTGGTTAACTCATCCTTCCATGGAGGACATTGACAAGATAAATGACGTTATCACGTACAAAGCTCAGCAGCAACATCATTTGCTACAGTAACACAATCACATATGTGCAATGAGATGAGAACTAGGAACACATATAACAAAATAGTATATGTCAATTGATCACATACATACCGGACTGTGACTATGTTGTTAGACACACCAATGTGACTCAAAAAGACATGCACAAATGCCAGCACACATGCACAAATCTTGCAACACATTGTAAGAGGAAGTGCACGTATGTCATTGTTAAAGCACAAATGTTGAAAAGAACAACACACCTGTGTCAGGCACAGGGTGGCACTTGAGTTTCAATGGCTATGTACAGTCAATGAATCAATACATGAGCTGTTCATGCACAAAGCTCTACGTGCTCATCAAAACGCTTCAGGTTGTAATTACAATGTTCTTAACCAATATAGGCCTCTGTCTGTGACAATTGAGGACAATGCAATGTACATACACTCATCATGAAGTACAATAGCAACTGTAATGTGTGTGATCCGTTGATGTGTGCAAAACCACAACATACATTGTGTGTTTGTCCTACCCACAGGGCCTGCTGGGGACACTGCAGAAACAGAACAAGAATCCCAGTCCCAGACTCTGGTTGACCCTGAGCTCTCCAGTGTGGATGTCTCTCAGTCCTCTTCGGATGACGATGAACAACCTGGCCCCTCTGGTGTGGATCAGCATGCAGCCCTAGCAGCTATAACTTCAGCACCCCTTGCTACCACTACTGCTACATCTGCCAACACCCAGATGACCTCTACCAACACGGACAGACCAAGGCAAGAAAACACAGACGGCACAGCTACACAGGGCACTCTGGAGTTGGCGGACAACAACACCAGTGTCAACAGTGAAGGAGGCTCAGTGTTGTCTGTGTCTGCAATGGCAGGTCCTGCTCGTGTGGGATGGGGTGGTGTGAGGGTGCGCAGGATGAGGTCACATCCTGAAGATTTTGATGCTGCGCAAGATGACCCACAGTTAGGACGCATCATAAATGCATACCAAGAATGCACCGGAGACTTTGGCCAGGTAGTGGGGATCCTCAAGGACATGCAACAACAGCAGGCTGCCCATCATTCCAAATTGGACTCCAACATGTCCAGGATGGAGACCCACATGTCTAGGATGGAGTCCAAAATGCATAAAATGGATGACCTCACTGCGGTGCACAGGGACATTCTCACATGATTGCTGATAACATGACCACACCTCCCTGTGTGCCCACTACATCTGTTGCCACAACATCTGCAACTGCCACTGGGAGGTATGAGGACTCTGGCAGAAAGTCCCTGGCACCGCAGCAGCCTGCACCTGAGTGTCCCCCTCAAAAGAAGAAGAGGGGTCGTCCGAAGAAGGACAAGTGAGAGACAGATGGCCATGCATAACCCCCAGGAAGTGAACACCTGCTCCTGATATCCTCCATTGTGTGCAAAGCGTTCACCTTGTTGACTGTCACTGAACTCTCCCACATTTGATGGAGGGTCTAAGTTGGAACAATGAATCAAATCACTATGGACTTGGCTCTGAAAATTTCATCTACTAACACTAACAACTCCTCTGTGAACTTTGGATTTCTATCACACTGTACAGCACTATCAATTATGTGTACTATTTCACACATGCATCTAAATTAAATCATATTCACACAATACTTGCCTCTGTCATGAATTAAACTTGGTTTGTGACATCGAGATGATGACCTGATAAACAAAGACTGTGCAGGAAAACAACTACAGCAATTAAAACACAGTCTTGTGAGTCATGGTGATGTGACACATATGAGAGATACACACTACAAGGTCAACACAACACAAAATTCCCATGACACACATACTCATTGCCTCCACTATTGTGAACTGAAAAGGCACTGAAATGCACATACACTAAACTTTTTCTGAGAAAGTGGCAATCAGGCCACAGGTACAGTATGCAAATGAATGTTGGATGTGTGTATACAGACGAGGCACACCCCAATGTGGAGCACAGGTTTATTACACAATCACAACATGTTGCCTTCACAACAGATGCAAGGTAACCTCATGTGACAATGAGCACAAAGTAACCAAGAGGGTCAGAAATGTCAGTACTTGGGTGTGTGGCACTGCTTCCTGTTTCCAAGAAAAGTTGCACTCTGTAACAGCATTGTGTGTTTTGGAGGTCACATGTCACCAGACAACAGCCAAAGGATCCTGTGAAGGACAGACATACAACAGTCTTGAAATACAAAAATAACTGCATACATCTCCAATAGACATTCCATACACAAGTCTCATGATTCATGAAAACAACCTAGGACTCATGTCAACACTGCAATGGTGAACATACTAACTCAACGGACACATAACTGCAAGGATCATGTCAAGTAGCATGCAGCCACATGTATGCAGAGACATTTCACTACATACACATATCAGGCAAAGAAAAAGCTTAGACAACTCATTACTGTATACTCACAATCATGAGAAAAAGTTGTTGATGAGCTGTGTCCGAACATCCCCCTCAACCTCATCATCACTGGCAACATGACCCAGGGCTGGAACCTCCCCTGCTGGAGGCTGCTGCTCGTCATCATCTTGGATGAGAGGTAGCTCTTCCCTCACTGCCAGGTTGTGTAGCATGCAACACACAATGATGATCCTACACACCCTTTCTGGTGCACATTGTAGGGCCCCTCCTGTCCGGTCCAGGCAGCGAAATCTGCTTTTCAGTAGTCCAAATGTCCGCTCTATCACTCACCTGGTCTGCCCATGTGCCTCATTAATATGTATCTCAGCAGGGGTAACAGGGTTCCTGAGTGGTGTCAGCAACCACAGCATGTTGGGGTATCCGGAGTCACCTATATACAAACAAACAAACATATCATGGGTCTGAAAAGAGGGTAAAATCCGAGATACAAAAAGCACACAAGGTAAACAGACATTACACACCTACAAGCCAGGCACGCTGATTTTGCAGCTGTGACATCATCTGTGGGATCCTACTATTCCTCATGATGTATGCATCGTGTGCGCATCCGGGGAACCGTGCACAGACATGTGAGATTGTCATGTCAGGCAGACATACCACCAGGGCATTGATGGAGTGAAAATGCTTACGGTTCCTGTATGTCTGTTCATTTCCTTGTGGTGGTACCAAAGCCACATGTGTACCATCTATGGAGCCAATGACATGTGGCATCCTTCCCAGAGCATAAAAGTCACTCTTGATGTCAGCAAATTGTCGTGGTGTTGGGAATTTGATGTACCGGTTCAGCAAATTCAACATTCCCTCCAAAACATCACGGAGCACACGGCTAAACATTGTTTGTGACATCCCACCAGCAGTAGCCACAGTGTACTGGAAGGTTCCCATGGCAAAGGAATGTAGGGCTGCCATCACCTTTACCTTGGGGGTCAGCGCTGATGGATATGGCCGTCCAGGTTGCAAATGTAGGGCCAACTGCTCTGCCAAATCCTCAATTAGTGGTCTGGTGACGTGGTAACGTCGGATGCTGTCACGTTCAGCCATGGTTTCTAGGTCTGGGAAGGGTCTGTGGACAGCTGGTCTCCTGCGGTACATAGGTGAGCAAAGAAAGATTATCATTTCCCTTTCATATGTGGCAATGAACATGCAAAATTTCACATGCTACATCATAGCAAGACTCAATGAAGTCAGGTGTGTGCTGTTGAGCATGGACACATATGCCAGCTATGTGCCCCTCGCCGAACATTTCAGCTCCTGATGGTTAAACAACAAGTGCGATGCTGTGCTGAGAACAATCTACCGGGTCTGTCACAGTACAAATGTCACATACCAAACACACACCTCAGTGACTAGTGAAGATAGATGTGTTGTCCAAATGACAGGTGTTTGTAAGGTCCACACACAGGGATCTTGTAATGCCACATGGACAAAGTCATTATGTAACGTCTGACGTACACATACCATCACACTCATGAAACACACATGATGTGCTCCCAAATTTGTTTGCATGGCAAACATGTATGTCTGTGACACACAGACACAACAGCAACTCACATGCCAAATACAGATGGATGTGTGAAACGATTTACATCTATAACATACAAAAAGAAATATGTGCGTAGCACAATACACAAATACTCTGGATTAACCCCACAATAGTAGCTCAGGAACACTTTGTAACACACAGTCCATTACAGCTGTAATTCAGGGTGTATGTAACATGTGATCACACAATGGGCCCCTGGAACTGTGTCCATGCCTAGGGTGGTGATCTGCAAAGTTGTCACTCACAGTTGTGATGTGCATCACACACAATGGATTTTGTCCCCATGAAACATAGCTCATCATGGGAGTGTGTGCTACAAAGAGCTCTGTCCAATTTGACATGTGAAGCTATGTACCCACACATGTAATGAAGCAGGAAATGTGGTTTCCTATACTGTGTGACAGGCTTATTGATTGGTGTAGAGCACCTGAGGCTCAGCCAAAATAGTGTGGATGGCATCCTTTGGCTGTTTTCCATAATGGTGACAGACGCGGGTGACTATTCAAAAGACGCGGTGTACACTGCAAGACCAAGCCAGACGCATACATTGGATATTGGCCTTCTGTGGGACAGACGGGGTGACTATTCAAAAGACGCGCCGTACACTGCAAGACCAAGCCGGACGCATACATTGGATATTGGCCTTCTGTGGGACAGACGCGGGTGACTATTCAAAAGACACGGCATACACTGCAAGACCAAGCCAGACGCATACATTGGATATTGGTCGTCATGGGGACAGGCGCGTTTTAGCAGCGTGTACGAATCGCGGACACACAAATTCGGTTGGGCAACAACAACAATGTATCCAAATCTATAGTGTCACGATGCAGAAAAATTGAAGGACGCGGTAGCTGTGTCCGAGGCGTGCAATGTGATGGATTGGACAAATTCGGATAATGCGAACGTCTCTGACCTATCTCTTTGGACCCATGGAACAGAATCCACCTCTGCAGCACAGATATAAGGTTGTCTGTTCCCAAGACACTTCACTTGCCTGCACTACATGCTACTTGCCTATATCACAACCTACCACTGCTGCTGTCTCTGCATCCTCTGGAGTCTGCAATGGCACGTACTGTGGAGAGGGCCCCAGCTTTCACAGAGGAGGAAAACCAGGCCCTGCTGGACAGCCTCCTTCCACAGTACAGCAAGCTGTATGGGAAACCAGTGGAGCAGGTGAGTGTTGATTGCACTGACTTCTCAGTACACCATGTTTCCTAACAGGCACTACTAGCATTCTGATCACCAAGGACATGCATGCACACATAGTCATTGTAATTCTCACAGTATGTAGAATCATGTACTGGACAGGGACAGTGAAGTAAAAGTGTATCCTGTGCTACTTCATCTCATGCACTGTACTCATGTTGTGAAGGCAGGCTTACACACAGGACAACTGCCCCTGCTGATACTTGAACTTCCTTAATACATCTTCTGCCCTACTACCAATGACCTATATGTCCACGTGTGTGATGAACAAACATGTTGCATGTATAGTAATGGTGTGTCACTATGTCATCCTTACAGGTCGACGCCCATCAGAAGCAGGAAATGTGGTTGACCATTGTCCGGGCTGTGAGATCTGTGGGGGTCTTCAAACGCCCCATCCGCCACTGCCAGAAGAGGTGGCAGGACCTCTGTGGCTGGACCTGGATGATTGCTCGAGTCCAGCTGAAGCTGTCACCTCCTCGCAAAAGGGGTGGACTACGGACCCTCACCCTCACATGCTCCGGATACTCACGGTGGTCTTCCCTGACCTGGATGGGCAGTTGAAGGCCAGACAGCAGCAAGGAGGGGGTGAGTTTGAGCCGCCAGTTTGCTGTACTATGTCTGACATGCATGTTGCACTCCCTCAGCCTGGTAACACTATCACAAGTTGTGTGTCTGCTGAGACAACACTTGTGTGCCAAAATATAAAGATGCCCCATTGTCATCTGATGCCCAGGTGTGTCCCTTTCCGTCTGTGACATGTGTCACTAGACTCCTGTGTATGAGATGTAGTCCAAGGTTACTGTGTACAGCAATATGTACGACAGGTGCATTAAGTTGACCGTCATGAGTGATGTGCTTGTCTGACATGTGTCAGCAACTTGTCAGACATATGACCTGCACTCTGTGTGGTACATACCTAAATGGACGATGAGATGATCGGGGTAAACACAGGTTTGTGACATGAATACTGCACACATGTGCAGCAGGTAAGACCAATGTTGGTGTCTCAGACAAATTAAGTTTAAAAAGTTTAAGAATCAGTTTTGTACTTGTCAGTTGTCTTGCATGCAGACCTTTATAGCATTGGAGTTCACGACATGAGCCCATATTGGTTACTGTGGATGGGAGTATGTTCATCATGTAAACTTAGGTATTTGTTCATCCCATTTGCGTGCCCAATTCCAGACTCCCTTGCATGAGATGGGACATGTTTGTGTTAAGCCCTGACACTCAAGAGCATTACAGATCAGACAACAGGCAAGACAGTGCCCTGTTGGGCATGTACATAGTTTAAATTGAGATACATCTAACAGATGTTTCCATTGCCAACATGTGTTTGGTAACCATGATTCACAGGCAGACTGACAGGTGACCTATTTACATATGTGTGAGGTAAGGAATAGTGGCTTTGACATTATGCAAGGCCTTGCTCTGTGATGTGTTGGGAACTGAAATCTAGTGTCAAGTATATGCAGATGACTGATGTGAATCTGTTTCCCATCCTTGTTCACAGCATCATCAACGCCAACTGGAGGAGAGAGTTCCACGGACCAGGAGGAAGCAGCTGGCCAGACGGAGTCCACTGTGGAGGAAGATGAGGGACCCAGTGGCACAGAGGGTGAGGGGAGCCACACTGATGCCCGCTCAACCACATCAACATCAGCTGATGAACCATCCAGCTGAAGTGATGACTCCCTTGTGGTGGTGGGTGTTACCAGAGCGGAGGCCACACCCACAGAGTCTGTCCCCGCCACCACCACCACCTCCACCCTTCCAGCTGCTCCCATTAAAAAGGTACGTGGACACTCCAGTGTGAGTGAGCATGACTCCTTTGGTCCAGGCACCGCACCCCCTGCATCTGTCACCCTTGCTGCCCTGAGTGTGGAGTCTGTGGACTTGCTGAAACAGTTACATGTGGGGCAGACATCCATGCTGAGTGTCCTCCAAGCACACACCAGTTTATTGACACAATTGGTGTCATACATGGAGGGCATGTCATCAAACATGTCTGCCCTACAGTGGACAAATCAGTCCATGGCCTCCTCACTGACGGCAGCAGTGTTCCTCCTGCAGCAGTCCCTCACATCTCCTTCCTCTGCCCCATCTACAGTCTCCACTACCCTACCTGACCCAAGCACACTCACACAGGCACATGCACATGCACACACACCAACAGACACAAGCAGCACACAGCCACCCAAAACAAAGTCCAAGAAAACACGCATGCACACTCAGGGGACTGACATCACACACACAGGGGATAGGGCAAAAAAACACACACACCCATCCACAACCACTGCCCATTACTCAGCTACCTCTCCCTCCAAAACCCCTACCCTTGACTCTCCTGCAACCCCCACTTCCCAGAGGGTCTTCCTCTGTGACCTAGGCCTCTTCCCCACTGAAACATCAGTTCCAACTCGCAAGGGGGAGAGGAAGTCACCACGCACAGAGAGGAGATTCCCCACCGCACGCACACCCTCCCCTAAGAGTAGGAACACTGAGGCCCCCACCTGTACATCCCCCAGGACGAAGAAAGGCAAAACCCCACCACCATCCCACGCTTCACCCCCCAAAGCTACATCCGCCCAACCCAAGGCCACCCATCCCAAAGTTCACACACCAAAAGCCATCCCCGGTTCACCCACACACCATTACACCATCCCCAAGATGATTAGGCCCTCATCCCTTACCACAGGCACTTCCACTCCCACAACACCACACACTCAGTCACTTCCAGACACTGCAGTGGAGACCCTGGTCCCCCCATTTGACCTGTACTCTGCAGTGGATCCCCCACCCCCACAATCTGACATGGGCACTGCAGTGGAGCCCCCAGCCCTACAATCTGACATGGGCACTGCAGTGGAGCCCCCAACCCTCAATCCAACATGTCCACTGCAGTAGCTCCAGCACCCCCTCAATCCGATTTGTCCACTGCAGTTGCTACAGACACTCCAGTTGCCCCCAATCCTCCAATTACCCATCCTGCTGCACCCTAATCCTTTCCCTGCGGTGCCTGGCCTGCCCCAGAAGATGCCCCTCCTTGGGGAGTTGTACCCTAGTGATGTAAGTGCAGGCAAGCAATGTATTAAAACTCATCCTATATAGCCCCTGAAGGACTCATTGACATGGACTGGCCATTGACCTTGTTTATTTGCAAGAATTGTGATTTCACATTTAAATGTTGAATAAAGCAATGTTTTGTTATTTTGGCTAATTTTTTGGGTGTACATAATGTTGCTGATTATTGTACTGCAAATGCTGTTGTAACATTGTTTTAGGCCAAATCATGATAGAGTGATGTGATGGACTGCCTGAGGTCCATGTGATATGTGTCCTAGTACAGTATGTTGTGGAGTTGTTGTAGGCTGAAATGGCTTGTTGTCACGAGCAACATTGTTTTTGACAAGGAGTGTGACATTCTTTTCACAACCTCTCCCATCTTTGGCGTACACTTTAGCACATATGTTGGGCTTGACATTTATACTCATTTTTACTGTTTCTAAGGGTATGCACCACTCCAATGGACATGCATATTAGCGCATTGATGATGAACAAGTCATCTGTGTACTTGGTGCCACTTGGGATACATGGATTCTGAGCACGTGTCGCCAACTTGGGAAACACACCTGTACACAGGATGATGGGACCAAAGTATTCTGTGTGTTGTAGTAGTTTAGTCAATGTCCGAGTCTCATTCTGAGAAGGCAGACACATTCCAAGACCAAGCTTGACACAGCGGAACTTCAACAGTAGTGAAATCACCTCTTGGCAGTGTGTTACTCTGTGACCTTTCCTAAGCCCATGGTATGTGTTCTGTGAGCATTAATTTGTGGTGTTGAAAGCCCTGTTTCTACCAAGACTGTAGTCCCTGTAGATGTTCCTGTCAGCGAGGCTTGCAAAATTGTCCATTGATTTGACAGCTTATTTGACTGTGAGTGTCCGTGCTGTGGGTGCATGGGACAAAATGAGTCAATCTGGTGAAAGCCATGGTTTGGTTGCTATAAATGCCTGTGCTGTTTGTAAACTCACATTAGACATAATTAGGATTCCACAACTCACATCTGTGCTACCAACATTAGCGAGTTTTTTATCTTTCGTCTGTTTTCATGCGTTTGCCACTTGTATGTGTGTATGACTGCTCACACTCTGCAGATTCTTCCCTTCCATATCACCTGATGTCAACGTGTCTTATTTGTAGGTCTCCTTGAGTGTATCATTGCTCCGGGACAGTGTTGTCTTTCGCTATGTGTCTGTTACATTTCACGTTATGCACATGTAATCAGTCCTAAGTAGAGTGACAAATTCAATCATGTGTTATGCCTAGCTATGTGTCTTGTGTTTGTAAAACACAGATCCAACCACCACCCCTAGGATTGTCATGGGTGCATGTGCAATATCACCATTCAATGGAGGCTTAGCTGCTACACATTGTGTGTGATCAAGGTGTGTGGTGTTTCGATTGGCTAAATGTGACTCGCCTCTTGGCATGGCCCCTAGCTCCAATGTGGCCTTACATTACAGGCCATGCCCTGTGAGTGATGTTTGGGTATGTGTAAGGGAAGGTGTTCTGACAAGACACGTGACACAGTGCACAAGAGTGAGAGTGCTCAAGAGTATGGTCCACATCATGATTTGGCAACACAGTGCGTCATCATACAGGATACTGTCACCACAGTGTAGTGGCCTTGAGGTTACCAGGGATCAGTCTCCTGATGTGTTGTTTGGAGTTCCACCAAGATTGTTCCACAGGTGACTGTTGTTGACCTGCACATCAAACAATGCCAAATTGCCAATAGTCTGTGACACAATGGTGGAGATGCATCTGGGTTATACTCATGACGCATATGTCTCAGTGGAGTTTAGACCACCATCGTGTGGGGGAGGGAGCCTAGGGACACTTACACACACACATGTTGAGTTTGTTTTGCAGTGTGTGGTCGGCTGGTTGTATTAGCACATCTTGACCCGCGTATTTCTACTGGCTTTGTGAGCAGTGATTCGATGTATGGTTTTGTTTGTTTAGCTACTGTCCCTGGGAGTCCAACATCTTCAATCTGGCCATTGATCATGCTCTTGATTTGCAATTGCTGCCACAGTGTGGAACAGGAACTTGTCTACACTTTACTTTCTTGTGAAATTCCTTTGTAAGTGTGTCTGTATGTGAACAAATGCGTGTTTATGCATTTAGATGGTCACTTCTTCCATTGTCAAAATGAACATTGGTGGCAGTGTTAGCCCACAATGGCAATGCGTGTCTCCACATGGCATGTTTCTCTTTGTAAGGCCCAACTATGTCTGCCTCAACAGATATGTGTTCGTTTAGCACACAACCACTACTTTGTCACTATATTGGTAGTGGTTTTATGCCTCAGAGAGTCATACCTGATTGTCTGCAAATGCTGGAAGTCTGAACCCCACACTCACCTTTTTGTCACTAAACTGATGGGGGTGTTACAGCCCATGTCCCCTATGTGCTTGGCAAAGCTGGGGGTTTGAACCCCATGCTCATCTTTTGGGTACCACACTGATGGGGGGTGATACCCCATCTATCCTATATGCTTGTCAATGCTGGGGGTTTGTACCCCACAATTGGCCTTTATTCACTAGAGTGATGGATGTAACAGCATTTGTTTGCATAATGTGTCACTGAATCTAGATGTTTGTGCACAATACACAAACTTGGCATGGGAGTAGGGGGGAGTGTTTGCCCTCCACCTCCTCTTGGGTGGACTGTGCTGGGGGGATGGTCATACACCCCTTCTGGGGTGGACTGTGCTGGGGGGATGGTCATACACCCCTACTGGGGTAGACTGTGCTGTGGGATGGGCATCCACACCTTCTGGGGTGGACTGTGCTGTGGGATGGGCATCCACCCCTTCTGGGGAGGACTGTGCTGTGGGATGGGCAACTACCCCTTCTGGGGTGGACTGTGCTGGGGGATGTGCATCCACCCCTTCTTGGGTGGACTGTGCTGTGGGATGGGCATCCACCCCTTCTGGGGTGGACTGTGCTGGGGTGTGGGCATCCACCCCCTATGTGTGTTTTGGCTTTCGCGGGATCGTCACGTATTAGTGGGTGGTAGGTGTCTGACTTACCATCTGCAATGTATGCATCGGTTCCGGTTGTTGATTCGGTCATAGGCATACAGTACAGGGATGACATGCGCGATCGGATACATGGCAGCTTCGTCTCGTACGCGGTGTTCGTGTTGTGGCACAAATCGGACCTGATGTACTGCTCTTCCGGATGCTGTGACGTGCTGGAGGTGGCGACCTGTTCGGCGCGGAGGAAGTACGCATCGTACTTGCCCAGCCGGAAACTGCTACGGTAATGGTTCCGGGCAAGTCCATTCTGCGTTGACGGAGCCGGCTCATACGGGAAATGTTGCTCGATTCGGAGCGTGTGTGTCGCTTGGGAAATGCACACATTTGCGCATTGTACTGCCTCGTTTGGATGGACCGGCTCCGGGAACGAGTTGGTCGGAAGGTAAGGCTACGGATGGCTTTGGGAGGGCCATCCAACCGAGATCGGAATCGACCCCTAAGAGCTGCTAATTTTAAAGTCAGGGGGTTGGGTACATATTTTCTTTACATGCCCGTTTTTAACCCAGTTCTGGGAGGAAGTGTTTTCCTCCTTCAATGAAGGTTTACAGAGAAAATTAAAACTGGAACCAGACATTGCATTGTTTGGGTTCATAAGGCAAAGTTTGAATACTCCAATCTCCAAAGGAGAGAAAGCATTTATAGCGATTTCTGCTTTAGTGGCTCGCTCCTTGATTCTTCAGAATTGGAGGATAGCGATAGTTGCAACCTAACAAAATTGGTATTAAAAAATGCAACGCACTAACATTTTCGAGGAAGCGTATGCAAAAAGGGTAGGGGCTATTAAGAAATTCATAGCAGTCTGGAAATTTATGGATAAGACAGAAAGTAAAAGGCTAAGGGGCCGATTCCGATCTCGGCCGGTAGGGCTCCGAATCGGATTCGGCTTTACCGGATCCGATTCGGAGCCCTGTTTCCCGACCGAACCGTACGCGGGTCCGGCCGAGCGAGTACGATGCGAAATCGCCGACCGACTCGTCCGGGCATCCCGACCGCTCCGACCGACTCGCTCCCGGCTCGAACCGCTCCGACCGACTCGCTCGGACTCGACTCGCACCGCGCAATGGAGACGTTTCCCGGCCGGGTAAGTACGATGCGCGCCGCGAGCAGTCCGACCGAGCCGCGCCGTCCGGCTCGTAAGAGCTGTCGGAGCCGTACTTTGGGGGTCCGTGTCGGACCCCCCTGTACGCGTAGCCGCGCGAGTCGCACACAGGGGGACCCATGGGTCCCCTACCTGTGCGTGTACGGCGCGAATCGCTTCGCCGCGTACCCGCTGTAGGGGGCGCCCTTGTCCGACTCGCACCCATTGAGTCAATGGGAGCCCGCGTACGCGTTGTACGACCGGCTCCCATTGACATCAATGGGAGTCCGACCGACTCGAGTCCGATAACATACGGACGCATCGTACTCGTTCGGTCGGACTGCACGGGTCCGATTCGGTCGGAAATCTCTCCGGGTCCGGCTCGGTCGGAGAAATTTCCGGCCCGAATCGGAATCGACCCCTTAGTATTTTAGATTGAGGTGGGGTGAGTAACGTTCATAGTATTATAATATCTTTTACAGTTTTGGGAAGACTAACTCTGGTTTTTTGCTCATGGGATGTATCACCTCGGGAAAAGAGGAAATATTATGGATGATATATGCAACGATGAAATTAATGGATTAATTATGTTTTATTATGTAAAAGCTGCTATGCACCGCACTTTAATCAGGGTATTTAGGACGGATGAGTGACTGGTCCCCTTAGTAAGCCTGAATATAACAACTTGATTATGTTAAAATTGTTTTGCACTGCACTTTATTATCCGTTATTTGCACCTTGCACTTTTGATAGGCGCGGGATTCGCATCTGTATGTGATGAGGATTGGGGAAATTGATTTCAGCTATAAGTTAAGATGATACATTGAATTTTAATTGTATAAGGCAATATTAACTGTATGTTTCGTTAAAGTTTCTCTTTGTTAGTTATAATTCTGCTCAATAAATAAAAAAATAAAAAATAAAAAGATTGTGGTACAAATCCCTGCCTACAAATGTTTTGTAGATAAGGATTTGCAGCAAAACCCGTGGGAACTTCTGTGTACCTTCTATGGAATGCCTCCCTTGACACCAATCAATGAAAAGCAGAGCATAGTGCATTTTTTGCATCACTGTGGAAAACTTTACAATGCAAATCCTGATTTGCAATGGATAGTAAATCCCAGCATAACACTTTACGTCTGGTTTTCATTCCAAAAGTAAAAAAACCCAGCACAAAGCATTAGTATATCTAGGCCTTGAAGGAAGTGGCCCGTTTAGGGTCACCCGGGTCACTCGCGACCACCTCTCAGCCTTCCATACCAAATGAAGAGTCAGTCAGACAGTAGAGACTACAAACCAACATATGTTTATTCAGATACACTCGAGCGGAGCCCCGTCTGCCCAGACTTTTAGGGGTGCTACAGAGAGGACTGACATCAGCAAACATGGAGATACATTATGTACAATTCAGAGCAAATGAAGGCACGCCCATAATGGAATTTTCCGAGGAGATGCAGCTAAACAAAGAAGTACAGAAGGATAGGTTTTGATTGTGAGGCCGGGCACACACTATCTTCAACCCAAGGTCACTCTGCCCATGCCCGTAACCAGACTAGTGGGAGAAGGCATCTATCTAGTGGGAAAGGTATGCGCTAATAAGAACAGTGTATTCATTAGCAAAGCAAGGCCCGACCTTGGAGAAATGAAACTTTCCACAACCCGTTCTCTCGAAGAGGCAAAAAGCAGTTTCGAGCATGATTCAAAATGGCGGCAAAACATAAAATGGTGGGGCGAATGCTAACTTACATAGAATAATGCACAAGCAAAGGTAGTGAAAAGGTTTTCATTACAACAGACCCTCCTTTTAGCATGAGCTAACAATTTTTTCAGGAAATGATCAAAGATAAAATAACATTTTCATAGACAAGGAACGTCAGTATTCGGAACAATCCATATATTCAGTGTCAGGAATAGAGGCTGCAAGGAAAGATGTGGTCTCAAAAATACTTTCCTCAATCTGCATCAACTCATCAATATCCTTCTGTATCATAATTGCAGCATTAGTATCCTTAATTGACATTTTCTGTTTGTGTGTGAGGATATTGACACAATAGGAACAACAAGCTGGGAGACCTTCTATGCAGAGGCAACATGTAAAGAAGATACCAGCAACCACAGCAAAGAAGGTGAGAATCTTCCAACCCCAAGATGTGAGTGTGTTCCAGAACCACCCAGATAGTATCCAAGTACCTGTGTGTATGTCACATGAGAGTCGATGTAATTTTTGTATAGCTGCATACACATTGGGAGCGTGATCAGGTATGTAAACACAACAGCTACTTCCAATGACGCGACAGACCCCTCCGCTATCAGCAAGTATAACGTCTAGCACCATCCTGTTCTGAAAAGTGACTAATCTCATAGCCTGGCGCTCAGCGGTGATATTTGTCATTATCCCAGCAGTTGTATTGATAACCCCCTCAACAACTCTTGTTAACTGTCGAAGTTGAAGGCTATTAGCCATGGGGCCCTAAAAAGGTAGTAGGCCCTTTATAGCATCCCCAAACTGCTGTGCAGTGTTGTCTGTTTTACTCGAGACTGGAAGGTGATCCAATGTTGTAACTGATGATTTTCTATGATAATTGGATTGGGCAACATATACAGGGGGAAGAAGAAAAGAGAGATAACATGTGCCAGACCATCCCCTCTGGAGCCAGACGTGAGCTTGTGACCCACAAACAAAATAGACATTATGGGGTAGGATCAAAGGCGGACTATTAGTCGTATTCAGCTTGTAGGTGAAATTACATTTACTCTCCCCCACCTTTATCTCCCCAGTCCCCTGGACACAAAAACTAGCTGTCGTATTGACCACTGACACAGGTATCAGCTTATCTCGGGTAATATTTCGAGCTTAGAAGGATTGAAAATGCTCAGATCTGTTAAACCATTGGAAATCAGCCATTTCCATTTGGAACCAAGCATTGTTCTTCACTTTACGGTATGTATTCGCACATGCCTTTGAGGACAGAGTCCCTAGAGTTCCTTGTCCTGCCGGTCCTATGGGAGTAAACCCTTGATAGAAGCGTACATATTCATGTACAGTATGAGAGTCAATAGGTGTCATACCCAAAGTTGAAAGGTGAAATTGGAAGTACACCAGTCAAAACAATTGAAACCAACCCTGACAACTGCCAATATATGACAATGGCATAGACAACAAATTGACGCTCCTATGAGTGACCGAAGGGAGCAACCCACAAACCCAACAATTAGTTGTATTGGAGACATTATGAGCATGATGCAACATTTGTATAAATACATTGTCTGTATATGACAACGTATGCGCTTCTTTGTGTGGAGCTAGAGTAACAAAAATGTGCTCAGGAGAAGCGGGAATTGTACCAACCAAGGAATGTACAGGGAATTTCTCCTCTAAAAACCAGGATATTCGAAATATTTTGTGCGAAACGTGGTGGTGCAAATGGTTGTTCATCCTCATCAATAGGCCGACCAAATGGATGCATTATGTAGCAAGGAAAGGAATGTAACAAAACTCATAGCAAATGTAAGGGTTCCCAGTGTCCGTCAGAGCCTCACCGGTACAGGCTCTGAATATATGACGTTACAAGGCAAACCATTGCAAGGCATGCTTTTACAACGCTGTTTTTACAACGCAAGTACCATTACATCGCATGTTTTTACAACGCATACCATTACTACACAAAATAGTGTTAATGCATTAAATAATCCATTACAACGTAAACATTTACAATGCATACATCTACAACGCATACAAATACAAAACATTTTTTTTTTAATGTATAATAAAACCCTGGGACGGGATGCAGGGAAAATAGGGGTTTTGGGTGGGGTAGTGTATTAAAAAATGGATATTTCAAATTACTACTAAATATTAAAATTAATACTCGAGTACTAAAATTAGTACTCGTGTATTTATTTTTATTTTTAAGAAATGTTATACTAATCACCGGGATGGGATGCAGGGAAAATAGGGGTTTTGGGTGAGGTAGTGTATCAATACACTATATTTAAAATTACTACAATTTACCAAAAACAATACTCGAGTACTATATTTAATACTCGAGTATTTCCCCCCAAAAAAGATATACTACCATTTTGGCATGGAATACATTATAAATAGGTGTTTTTGGAGGTGTAGTCTATTTAAATACACGGTATTTAAAAATAGTACCGAATATTAAAATTAATACTCTAGTACTAAAATAAATACTCGTGTATTTTTTTTAATCTACAATTAATTAAAAAATATTAGATGTAATCAATTTTTATTTTTAATAATGTACATTTAATTATCACCCAAAATTAACTTCAAAATTCTTTTAAAAATTGCAATATAATTTAAAAACGAACATTAAATTAAAATACACAATATATAAAATTCGAAATTTAGGGGCCTATTACGATGGCAGTCGGATGTCCAGCACCGGGCCGGCGGTGTCGCCCGCCAGACCGGCGGTGGACATCTGCCCGCGATCGCAACCAGGAAAACCGCCGGTCAAATCAGGATGGCGGTGGTGAACGCAGCGGTGGGAAATTCCGACCGCCGCTTTTCCACGGGTTGCCATCCGCACTCCTGCCTGGCGGACGGAGCAGGAACGGGATAATGGTGGCGGTGCAGAGCAGGCTCTGCCGGCAGGATTATGATGCCGGCGGTAGCTAGCCTTTCCTCAGCGGTCAAACCGCCATGGAAAGGCATGCGGAGATTGTCTTCCGGGGGCCCGTTGCGGGCCCCCAATGTGATGGGGGGGGGTGCACTGGGGGGGTACCCATGGTCCCCCCCTACATTTCCCTGTACCAGGTGGCAGGCACTGTGTAGTGCCTGCAACGCAGTGCAGGGAAATGCAGGACATGCTTCTTTCGTCACCGCGGCGGTGCTGCGCGCAGCAGCAACCTCCGCAATGTTAAGGCCCGCGATCAGACCGCCGCAGTCGGATTTCGACCGCGTCATCGTAATTCGACCGGCGGTGATGTTGCGGTCCATGTGGGTGGTCTTTTCCCACTACCATGGCGGTCGGGGAGGTTTTCCGACCGCCATCGTAATAGGCCCCTATGTTATTAAATATTGAGCATCCCCAAAAAAGTACATTAACACACTTTAACTTTCTAAAATATATACCATTTTTTTTCTAAAATATAAAACTTTATGAATCGCAAAAAGCACTAATCAAAACAAAAACCAAACAAGCAAACCACCATTTTAACCGTCACGAAAACAAAAGTCCTAGAACACTTTCTATGAAAATACCTTGACCCGCAGGTCGCCAAAATGCCGGCCATACCTAATATTGAAATATATATAATGAACATTAATAAATCACAATAAAAAATTACACTTTTTCACAGCATTTAAAATAGTTCAGAAAATGATACACAAAACTTATTTTATATACAAATAACATGCACAACCAAAAAATGTATAAAAGCAGCCGTCCACCATTTTAAAAACAGTGGCTAACTGACTATCAGACACACCACACACGTTTTGCTGAGAGAAAGAAATTTGACATCAAACAGTGACATCTACAGTGCCAAGTAAGTGTACCATATAATAAATGTATAAATGTTTTAAAATTAATTGAACCATCATTCTAATTACATAAACCCTTTGTAATATTTTACAGCTTTTTTGGAAAATTTTCAAAGTCGCTTTAAGGAGATTTGAAAACAGTGTGACATTAAAAATATATGATGTAAGTAAAGCAAACTTGTTTTATTGAAATATTTAACATTATAAAATTTAAGAAACATTTATTTACGTTTAAAAAGACAAGAACATTTTATAGTTTAAAACAAATGAAACAATTTAAACAATTGTTTGCTGCGAGTAAAACACAGAATAATGTTGTTTGCAAATTAACTTATCCTAATCATAAATAAACATTCCTCAATAAAAGCATTATATTATTATGAACAAAAAAACAATTGCATGCAGAAAAAAAAATATTGTATACTGGTGGGGACAAAGTTACTATTCCTACTCCGAAATAGGCTTACATCATAAAAAATGCAATATGGTGGTGTGCCTAAAATAACTATTTCTGCTCCACAGAGTGCTTGCCTCAGTAAAACTGCTAGATAGTGGTGCGGATAAAATTACTATTCCTACTCCAAAGAAAGCTTAGCTCAGGGAAACTGCTGGATAGTGTTTGAGTTAAAATTCCTTTTCCTACTCCAAAGAGTGTATTCCTAAACGAAAATTCAATATATATGTAATGTTAAAATTACTATTCCTACTCCAAAGGGTGTTTGCATCAGGGAAAGTGCTGTATAGTGGAGGGGCTAAAATTACTATTCCTACTCCGAAAGATACTTGCCTAAGGGAAAGTGCTGGATAGTGATGGGGTTAAAATTACTATTCCAACTCCAAAGTGCGCTTGCCTAAAGGATAATGCTGGATAGTGGTTGTGATAAAATTACTATTCCTACTTCAAACACTGCTTGCCTAACGGAGAATGCTGGATAGTGTTTGGGTTAAAATTACTATTCCTACTCCAAAGGGTATTTGCATCAGGGAAAATGCTGGATAATTGTGAGGTTAAAATTACTATTCTTACTCCAAAGGGTGTTTACATCAGGGAAAGTGCTGTATAGTGGAGGAGTTAAAATTACTATTCCTACTCCAAAACTTACTTGCCTAAGGGAAAGTGCTGGTTAGTGGTGGGATTAAAAAGTCCTATTCCAACTCCAAAGGGTGTCTGCCTAAAGAAAAGTGCTCGATAGTGTTTGGATTAAAATTACTATTCCTACTCCAAAGGGTGTTTAAATCAGGGTAAATGCTGTATTCTGGTGAGGTTAAAATTACTATTCCAACTCCAAAAGGTGTTAGCATCAGGGAAAATGCTGGATAATAGTGGGGTTAAAATTACTATTCCTACTCCAAAGGGTGTTTGTATCAGGGAAAGTGCTGGATACTGGTGGGGTTAAAATTACTATTCCTACTCCAAAGGGTGTTTGCATCAGGGAAAGTGCTGTATAATGGAGGGGTTAAAATCACTATTCCTACTCCAAAACTTACTTGGCTAAGGGAAAGTGCTGGTTAGTGGTGGGATTAAAAATTCCTATTCCAACTCCAAAGGGTGTCTGCCTAAAGAAAAGTGCTCGATAGTGTTTGGATTAAAATTACTATTCCTACTCCAAAGTGTGTTTAAATCAGGGTAAATGCTGGACTCTAGGGGGGTTAAAATTACTATTCCATCTCCAAAAGGTGTTTGCATCAGGGAAAGTGCTGTATAGTGGAGGGGTTAAAATTACTATTCCTACACAAAAAGATCTTTGCCTAAGGGAAAGTGCTGGAGAGTGATGGGTTTAAAATTACTATTCCAACTCCAAAGGGTGCTTGCCTAAGGGAAAGTGCAGGATAGTGTTGAGGTTAAAATTACTATTCCAACTCCAAATGGTGCTTGCCTAAGGGAAAGTGCAGGATAGTGTTGAGGTTAAAATTACTATTCCAACTCCAAAGGGTGCTTGACTAATGGAAAATGCTGGATAGTGTTTGGGATAAAATTACTATTCCTACTCCAAAGTGTGTTTGCATCAGGGATAATGGTGGATACTGGTGAGATTTAAATAACTATTCCTACTTAAACATGTGCTTACCTCTGTGAAAGTTCACAATGTTGTTATCTCTTTTATTATTAATATTTAATTAAATGTAATTATTTATTATACAATTTCTTTTCTCAACAGATAACTACAACATCAAAAATCTGCTTTAAAAAATATCCATATATTTTTTTAAAAAGAATCACCAGAAGACCATCACAAAACCAACAATAAAGGTAAATTATTATAAGAAAAAAAACAAGAATCAGGAAAGCAATGAAATTGTAAATGAAATCAAGTTTGCTAAATAGAATTACTTTCCAATTAGTTTATTTAAACATTTTTTTCTCAGATTCCAGATTATAAATATAAAACACCATAACTTTTCCAAAAGACAACCAACAAAACAAGACACATCTATAGGTAATTTTAACCTTTTAAAAATATGTCAATAACATTTTTGTACAGTTAATAAATATTGTAATCTTTCAAGACAACAAAATACTCATCTGCAAAACAAAAATACTTTTTGTAAGTAAATAAAGATATCATTCTTCTCATAAATAATAAAAAAGAAAAACAAATGTCTAATTTCTGTGACTATAGAAAATCTTTTGTTAACAAGCAATACAATATCCTGTTCTTTCATAACCAAAAATATTTAGTTTTATTTCAGGTGAAACTTTTTTCAAATATCACACACAGTTAACAATTATATTTTTTCTACTATTTCAGACCACAATAATATTCAGCCTGTGAAAGACTCAGAAAACCACAAAAAAAATCCTTAAAAGGTAAGATAACTAAAGCATTTATCAAAAAAACTGCTTAACCATATTTTTCTCACCAGCAACAATCATTAAAATAATATAGAACTAATAATACATATTAAATCTTTTCCCTTCTAGAATCAACTAATAAACAAAAAGGATCCACCAAAGTGAGAGGATCAAACTACATCTTTTCATAAGGTAAGACTCTAGAAATCTTTAACAATAAAACAAACTAACCATTTTTCTCTCCCAATAAAGCATTTTTAGTCTAACATAACACAAAATTATAAAAACAACAGTTTTTAAAATAAATGCAAATATTGTACGGTACATTTTTCATTTCAAAACAGGAAAACACATTAATTGAAAATATATTAACATTTTGTTTTTTTCTTTTTCAATCCTTAACAGAAAATGTCTTCAAATCAACAAGCAAGCAATATATCATCAAGCAGGGTAAACAGACTTCTCAAGCATAATGGCTATGTTTATTGTAAGGAGAGACTAACTGAACCCAGGTGTCATTGGAGGTGTGTGCAATATTACTCAACCCATTGCACAGGCAGAGAGGTTACTCTTGGTGACTCTGTTTTAAGAACCACAGATCATAATCCACCTCCAATGAACCCTGTGGTGCAGTTTTGAGGGAGGTATCCCAACACATTCCACCACATGTTGCAAGCAGTATGCCCACAATTCCTAATTTGCGAAGAATTATTAAACGTAAAAAACAGGCAAGTAACCCACAAAGAATAACACCCCAAACCTTTTCTGACATAATCATTCCACCTCAACTCTCTGTAACTGTTACTAATGAACCTTTCCTTCTGCATGACAACAAAAACCCTCGAAAAAGAATACTAATCTTTAGCACACCCCATAATCTTGTAAGACTGGAAGACAGTGATATTTGGATGATGGATGGAACGTTTAAAAGCACGCCCCATCCATTCACCCAAATATACACTATTCACGCATACATTAATAACACAGCAGTTCCCTTAGTTTACAGTTTACTACCTGATAAACAATCCTCAACATACACTGAATTTTTGTCTGTGGTAAAAACTAAAACATCAAACAAAAGTCCTAGAAAAGTACTAATTGACTTTGAATTACCTATGATTAATACCATAACCAAATTGTACACGGATACCCAAATTCAAGGATGTTTTTTTCACTTTTCACAGGCATATTGGTCGAAAAATACAAAAAACATCCTTAATTGAGGATTATATATCAGATAGCAAACTACAGTTTGAACTAAAAAAACTTACAGCCCTTTGCTTTGTTCCTCCTAACAGTGTAGACGAGCACTACACTTCAATTACAGAATCTGAATACTTTACCACAAATGAAGAAAAATTGGCACCTATTCTAAATTATTTTTAAGACACATGGATTGGCCATCTAAGCAGGTTGGGTCGCAGGAGGATCCCACGTTTCCATGTGAAGTGGTGGAACTGCTACACGACCTGCTTAGAGGGAGGAGCAAAAACAAACAATGCCATAGAGGGATGGCACAACTCCTTCAATAAATCAATTGGCAAACCTCATCCTAATTTCTATTATTTCTTGGAAATTTTGAGGAAGGAGCAAAGTTTCCAAGAAATGAGAATGTTGCAAGCATTAACAGGTAGTCTGAATCCACGTATATCTAAAAGAACAAAGGAATTGTCTGAAAGACTATTGGGTGCAATTCAACAGTTTACGTTGATGGTGGCTTCAGACTACCTTAATAATCTTGCACACATCCTACATTTTTAACCTAAACTACCTTCTTACTTGCCTGTTTTGCCCTAAAAAATTAACACTAATTCAATTGGCTTTTTTTAAATATAATTTTAAAAATTTTTTTAAAGATCGGGTCTCCTTACCTTAAGATGTCTTCTTTTTTCAACTCTTGGACTTACGTAGCATCCATTTTTTCACCAAGAGTCCTTTGTCTTTTTTAAATCCATTGGTAATAATCCACATTGGTTTTTATTAAATCCATGACCCAATTTTACTATTTTATACGTGCACATTATTTTTTTTTAAATTCTGTGCATACCTAAAAAAAACGCACCCAGAAAAAAATTCCCGAAAAAGTCTTCATTTACTGCAAAAAACGCAACAAAATCCAATGATGCAATCCAATCTAAATCGAAATCAATTCCAAAACAAGTCCAAAATTCACACAATCCATTGTCGGAAATCCATCTCGAAAAAATGTAGCTTGCACTTCCAAAATCCCAAAACCGAAGCAATGGATGGAAAAATTCCTGTTCTTCTATTTTTTGGAAAAAATGTCTTTTTTTACAATCATATTAAAAATACATCTAACCGCGACAACGACATTTTTTTTTACATATACGTCACAAAACGATCAAAAGATACCTTTTCGAAACACTTTAGTTTATTAAAGTTAAATAATGTATATATTTTTAATAACTTTATTAAACAAAAAATGTTACAAAAGAATGAGAACCGACGTGGGCCTACTGCTACAACCTGTAATAGAGTGAATTTGTTGGTTAACACACATCAAAAATAGAAATAACACATTAACTACATCTTTCTACATCCCTCCTCTCTTCTTACAATAAACATTACCACTATTCTATGTATTTTAATAAATGTAATTTGTCTTACCTTGACGGAGCTCTCCCTTGCATCTGATCTGTCCCGCGACGATCCCCGTAATGACGAAAGTTACATTTACGCTGCAACGTCATCTCTTACTGTAAAAATGAAAAAAGGACATTTTCTCCCATTGACTTCAGTAGTAAAGCGTGGGAAAATTTTCGAAAAATGGTTAAAAAAATGTTATTGTACATTACAAATTGCAAATTTAGTTTTATAATTTATATGAAATATCTAACTTTAAAAAAAAAATATTTTATAATTTATTTGTTAAATATAAAAAAATAAAAAATTGTTAATAAAATCTTATTATTATAGAATTACATCTCTTGTATTTATTTCTTCATATAAATGTGATTATGTAATTAAATTAATATATGTAGTTATCAGTACTTTTTAATACTTCACTCAATAATGTGTAATTTTTTTATGTTTTGATCTTTTATAATTGTGCCTATAATGTTCCTACACTTATGTAACTATTTTATTACCCATTTTATTACTATTTTTTTACATATATATAATGCAATTCAATTATTTCTATAATTAATTTAATTTTTTCACATATTTTCTTTTAATTTAAACTATTTATTCATCAAAATTAAAATATATTTTTTAAAATATCAATTATTCAAATATATTTTATTACACTTTATTGACTCAACTTTTTTGTCTATTTTTTAAATATTATTTATTTATTAAAAATTACACTAGTATTAATTTTTTCCTAAGTACTGTACTTAGTATTATTTGGAATACATGGGTATTAAAATTATGTACTTTAGTATTAAATTTAATACCTGATTATTAAAATAAACAAAAACAAACTTTTATTAACATATACATTTTTTAAATAACATATAATAATAAACCAAGTCATAATTAAAATTGATAGCCACTTCCTTAAATAAACTTACCATGCTATACTTACCAATGCACTGTAATGACATACATTGTAATAGTATGCGTTGTAATGGCATGCTTTGTAATGGTAGATGTGTTGTAATGGCATGCAATGTAATGGTGTCTGCGTTATAATGGATGTGTTGTAAAAGCATTGCGTTGTAAAGCATGCGTTGTAATGGATGTCTCCCACAGGCTCCTATTGTTCATCAAACGTTGGCGCTCTGGAGCACCGGCGGTGGAGCTTGCTCAGTCCTAAGGTCACGATGAATCCCACCTCGATCAGGATAATGTACCCCCCTCCAAGGGAGCACGGTCGATCTATCCTGTCCAATGTCAGAACAGTGCACCAGTCTCACATCACCCTAAACTAACTCCAATGGTACTATAGCAAAGTACACCCTAACTTACACAGTCTCTCTCTGGCTAATCTGACTTCTCCTTTGGTGCACTATTCCTCAGCCGAGGACGCAGATTGTACCTGGCGACTCCAGCCACAGAGTGATCAACAAACAGGGGCTCCTTAATGGCTCGTATTTCTGGGGGGGATCACTGCATTTAGCACTTCATCATTCTCTGAATCCGTTTGGGTCCAAGTCAGCTTGCATCACTGAAGGGGACGAACTGAGGCACCTTCTCGCACTCAGAGTCCCCAATGCCGTCCCTCACCCATTGGCCATGGGGCAAGGGCAGATGGATCCTGCGGCAGTGAGCGGCGTGGATCCAGTTCTTTCAGCCGGCGACCTTCACGGCATTACGTGTGGCCAGAAGGACCTGTTCAGGTCCCTTCCAGCTGGGCTCCAAACTCTTTTTCCGCTGGAAATTTCTGATGAGTATGAAATCCCCAGGCCGAATGTTGTGTCCGGGTCCCTCTGGTTTGGGCGGTAGGGACTCGCAGACCTGTTGGTGAATAGAATGCAAATTTTCAGTTAACTGGCAAAGATAGTGTGTCAGCAATGGATATTCAATATCTGAAAACCTACGAGGGCGCGGGACACCCCAGACATTTGCTGGGCATCCAAACATGACCTTGTAGGGTGACAATCCTGTCCTAGAATGTGCCGTTGTTCTTATTGACAAAAGAGCTAATGGTAAAGCTCTGTAACCCTGTAGTCTCTTGAATTTTTGCCAACTTTAGTTTAAGAGTACAGTTTTACTTCTCAACTAAGCCTGCTGACTGTAGGTGGTTTGCAGCGTGAAATTTCAGTTTTATGTGTAAACCATAGCAAATCAGCTGAATGACCTTGGCATTAAAATGACTTCCATTATCACTCCAAATCAAACGGGGCAAGCCGAAACGAGGAAAGAACTCCTTCAGGAGAACCTTTGCAGTCATAACAGCTGTATTGTCTTAGTGGGGTAAGCCTCAACCCATTTACACTGGGCCTGATTCACAGAACTTACTTTCGTCAAAAACGTAAAGTTAGTACTTTTTGGTATTCACAGAATACACTTACTCATTTTGGTATTCACAGAATGCACTTACTCATTTTGGTATTCACAGAATGCTCTTACTCATACTAACTTTATGTCCGCACTCGGGCCGGAGATTCCGGCCCGGTGGTGGAGATTCCGGCCCGGAGGTGGAGATTCCGGCTCGGAGGTGGAGATGTCCGCCACCGGCTGGAATCTCCACAACCGGCCGGAATCTCCACCTCCAGGCCGGAATCTCCACCTCCGGGCCGGAATCTCCACCTCCGAGCCGGAATCTCCACCACCGGGCCGGAATCTCCGGCCCGAGTGTGGACATAAAGTTAGTATGAGTAAGTGCATTCTGTGAATATCAAAATGAGTAAGTGCATTCTGTGAATACCAAAATGAGTAAGTGCATTCTGTGAATACCAAAATGAGTAAGTGTACTCTGTGAATATCAAAAAGTACTAACTTTACGTTTTTGACGTAAGTTAGTTCTGTGAATCAGGCCCTGAATGTGCAGACAACCACCAACACATACTTCAGGTTATTACACCTGTGTAGCTCGATGTAGTCCATCTGAAGGACCTCAAAGGGGAAAGTAGGTGGTGCAAAATTACCGGGTGGTGTAGGGGTACCTTTTCCAGAATTGTGCATCATAAACACCATACAGTATTTCAGTAAATGTGCAGCTGTCTTCTGGATGTTATCATTCTGCCATACAGGTCTAACAACTTGCAAATACCTTTAGCACTGATATCGGCTGGGCTAAGGGCCATGGGCCATTGTGACCACAGGAAGAACATATGCATCTGGCAACATCCATCTCTGTTTCCCTGACTTGTCAATCCAACATCCCTCATCGTTCAATTGCGCCATGCTTTCTTGCCATATTGCTAATTCTTCTATTTTAACCTCACTCTGGGGCCGATTCCGATTCGTGTCGGTAATTTCTCCGACCGAGCCGGCCTCGGAGAGATTTCCGACCGAATCGGACCCGTGCAGTCCGACCGAACGAGTCCGATGCATTCGTATGCCACCGGACACGAGTCGGTCGGACTCCCATTGAACTCAATGGGAGCCGGTCGTACAACGCGTACGCGGGCTCCCATTGCCTCAATGGGTGCGAGGCGGACAAGGGCGCCTCCTACAGCGAGTACGCCGCGAAGCGCTCGCGGCGTACACGCACAGGTAGGGGGGACCCATGGGTCCCCCTGTGTGCGCCTCGCACGGGTACGCGTGCACAGGGGGTCCGACACGGACCCCCAAGTACGGCTCCGACAGCGAGTTCGAGTCGGACGGCGCGAGTCGGTCAGAGCGGTCGAGGTGCGCATCGTACTTACCCGGCCGGAAAACGTCTCCATTGCGCGGTGCGAATCGGGTCCGAGCGAGTCGGTCGGAGCAGTACGATCCGGGAACCAGTCGGTCGGAGCGGTCGGGTCGCCCGGACGAGTCGGTCGGCGAATACGCATCGTACTCGCTCGCCCGGACGCGCGTACGACTCGGTCGGAAAATAGGGCTCCGGATCGGATCCGGTAAAACCGAATCCGATTCGGAGCACTACCGGCCGAGATCGGAATCGGCCCCTCTGTATCTCCTTCACGTTCTCAAGCGTATCCTCAAACATAGGGGGTCATTACGATGTTGTAACGTTCGCCACCACCGAGCCGGCGCTGGCAACCGTTACGCCATCGTAACGAGTAATACCCCCCGCCATGTTATAATGGCTTGGGTATTGCGGCGGACGCAAAGTGCTTCCGCCGATTTTACGCCGGTCGGCAACCGTTCCGATTGTCGGCCGGGCGGACTTGGCCCCTAATATGATGGCGGTGCCTAGCAGGCACCGCCATCCATATTAGTATGTGTGCGGTTAAAGGCCTTTCCATGGCGGCGATGCCGCCATGGAAAGGCTGGCAGGGAATTGCTTTGGGGGCCCGTTGCGGGCCCCCGGGGGGGGTGGGGGTGCACTTAGGGGTACCCATGGTACCCCCTCCATTTCCATGCACAAGCTGGCAGGCACCCCGCGGTGCCTGCCACGTTGTGCATGGAAATGCACAACATGTCAATTTGACATTGGGGCGGGTGCTGCTGTAAGCAGCACCCGCTGCAATGTTAAACTGCAGAATGCGACCGCCAGGGTGGCGGTCACATCCTAATCAGGGGTGCGGGACCGCCGCATGGCAGGCAGCTGGTTCCATTACCACTGGGATGGCGGGCGGACTTAAGTCCGCCCGCCATCCTAATGACCCCCATAGTGACTTCTGGCACCCACCTAGCAGGACCTGCTACAAACATTTTCTTCATTTTAGTCCGTGCCGTTTCCTTAGCTATCTGGTCAGCAAAAGCATTCCCCCTACCTACTTCATCAGTAATTTTCCTATGGGCGCTACACTTTGACAACTTCTTAGGGAGTGTCAAAGCAGGCAAAAGCCTCAATATGAGGTGACCGTGTTGGATCTTTGTTCCATGGGAAGTAAGGAACCCTCTCTCAGCCCAGAGTCACCCAAAATTGTGCGCGACTCCGAAGGCATACTGGCTGTCAGTATAAATATTGACAACCAGTCCCTCGCTCAATTCACAAGCTTGAATGAGCGCGGCTAACTCAGCTGCTTGGGCTGACTGATAAGGGACTCGTGATGTCTCTATGACTGTATGCAATGTGGTGATAGCATAAGCAACAGTTGTAGTGCCATCTGGTAATTTAAAACAAGAGCCATTGACATATAGTTCCCCTTGTGGGACAGATAAGGGAACATCAGTCAAGTCTACCCGTCCTTTCGTCTCTTCTTCCATCCGGAAGATACAATCATGTTTCTCATTTCCATCATTTTCAGAAGGGAGGGGCAGTAACAATGCCGGGTTCAGAGTGGCACATCTTTTGATCGTGATATGTTTTGCAAACAGGGTCAATTCATAACCTGTCAGACGTGCACTGTTGAGGTGCTGTGTCTTGGTCTTATTCAAAAGTGTATCTACAGCATGGGGTACAATAACTTAGAGGTCAGTATCAAGTACGAGTCCAGCCGATTGTTTTATGGAGACAGCCACAGTCGCGACCGCTCTTAGACAGCTCGGGAGGGCTCTTGCGACAGGATCAAGAACAGCGGAGAAATAAGCACACAGCTGTTGCTTATCTCCAAATTTTTATGTTAGAACAGAAAGCGCACAACCAGCCGTCTCATGGACATATAATACAAACGGTTTGTTGTAGTTAGGCGTGCCAAGCACAGGAGCCGAGCAAAGCACACTTTTTAGTTGCTCAAAAGACTGCTGACATTCAGGCGTCCAAGGTAGGGGCTCAGGCACATCTTTAGTGGTTAGTGCGAGCAGGGGCTTGGTTAGTAAGGAATAGTTAGGGATCCATTGGCGACAACAGGAAGTGATACCTATGAAAGAGCGCACTTCTTTCTGAGTTTGTGGAATGGGCATTTTAACAATAGTACTGATGGGCTCAGGAGTCGATCTCCTACCCTCCTTCGACAGTAGGTGACCTAAATAGGTGACCTCCTGTCGACAATACTGAAATTTGGAAAGGGACACTTTGGGGCCGATTCCGATCTCGGCCGGTAGGGCTCCGAATCGGATCCGTATTTCCCGACCGATCCGTACGCGCGTCCGGGCGAGCGAGTACGATGCGTATTCGCCGACCGACTCGTCCGGGCGTCCCGACCGCTCTGACCGACTCGATCCCGGGTCGAACCGCACCGACCGACTCGCACGGACACGACTCGCACCGCGCAATGGAGACGTTCCCCTGCCGGGTAAGTACGATGCGCGCCGCGAGCAGTCCGACCGAACCGCGCACTCCGGCTCGAAAGAGCTGTCGGAGCCATACTTTGAGGGTCCGTGTCGGACCCCCCTGTACGCGTAGCCACGTGAGTCGCACACAGGGGGGACCCATGGGTCCCCCCTACCTGTGCGTGTACGGCGCGAATCGCTTCGCCGTGTACACGCTGTAGGGGGCGCACTTGTCCGCATCGCACCCATTGAGTCAATGGGAGCCTGCGTACGCGTTGTACGACAGGCTCCCAATGACTTCAATGGGAGTCCGACCGACTCGAGTCCGATGGCATACGTGCGCATCGTACTTGTTCGGTCGGACTGCACGGGTCCGATTCGGTCGGAAATCTCTCCGGGTCCGGCTCGGTCAGAGAGATTTCCGGCCCGAATCGGAATCGGCCCCTTTATGTCCATGGTGTGCCAAATGCAACAACAATTTAACTGTACTGTGCTTGCAGCCTTGTTCTGTGTCAGAAGCGATGAGGAGATCGTCAACATACTGCAGCAATACATTACCTGTAGGAATCGAAAGGGAATCCAATTGGCTCTTTAAAACTTGACTATAGATACTTGGACTCTCAGTATAGCCCTGAGGAGCTCGACAGAATCTAAAACTTCTGCCAGCTAGTGTAAAACCAAACAAATACCTGCTATCTGGGTGGATCGGAATACTGAAGAATGCATTTTTTAAGTCAATGACAGAGAAGAATTTAGCAGTAGAAATAATCATTGTTAAAAGAGTAGTAATGTCAGGGACTACAGAAAACTGGGGAACTACTATTTTGTTAACTTCGCTCAAATTAATCACAAAACTATAAACATCCTCATGATCATCAGAGGAACCCGAAAGTATCAGTTTTAGAATGGGAAGAATAGGGCTATTACAAATATTAGCAGTCGTCTCCTCGACCACACCTTTCTCAATCAAATCCTGTACAATTCGCAATAAAGCTTGCTCACCTGCCTGCGGTATTTTATATTGAGGGATACGAGGCAAAATAGCATTGTCTTTAACTTGAATCGAAACCGGCGGTATCTGTAACAGTCCTACATCTGTGTCACCTGTTGCCCACAGAGTGGGCGGCACATCTTTAAACTCAGCAGGAAGGGGCGCATCTTTGGACGGACACTGCTTAGCGCATACCACATCCGGACCCATTGTCATGTAAACACCCGCTGGGGAGCAGTAGATCATAGCATGCAATTTCTTCAACAAATCCAAACCCATCAAATTTTCTCCACAATTATATGTCAACAAAAATGGCAAATCCACAGTAAAAGGGCCAATAGTCAGTGCAAGAGGTTTCGAAATGGGGCTTACTACTGGTACACCAGAAAAACCTACTGAAACATTATTATGGCCAGACAGAGCCTCCCCAAGGACCAAAGAGTGAGAAATCGAACTGCTTGTTGTACCTCTATCCACCAGAAACTCCTTAGCCAAGCCATGCAAATCAGCAGTAACATACGGACCGCATTGATCTACAGGTATCGGAACTGGTCCCTCACTCTGTCCCTGGCTGTCCTAGCTGTAAGACATTCCTGTCACCTCATCTGTGTCATAATCATCATGATAGTACTGTCCAGCCCGAGGGTCATCAAAGTAATTATTATCAGAGTGACCCTGTGAGGCTGCAGCATTCTGAACCATGTCCGCTCCTCCAGCTCCACGACCCCGTCCATGAGAGCCTCGTCCTCTGGGGGCCGCCACCTTCTGTAACAACACAGGACACTCGCTACCCCAGTGTCCCTCCTCCTTACAATACGCACACTGGTTCGGCCCTAAAGGCGTAGTATTAGGCTGCCTGCTAGTGTGTGGAAGCTGTCGGGCCAAACCACCACGTCCTCTACCATTCCCTCTAGAAGCCTGCTGCAACAACACCTTTGTATTCAAATCCTTGTGCTTCTTCTCCTTCCTCTCCTTATCCTCATTTTCCCTGTGTTCATAATACTGCACCATATTCAAAATAACAGAAGGGGAATAGGTGGACCAAGTGCTCTCGGAAGCCTGCAATCGAGTCGCTATTTCAGGAAGCAAATTAGAAACAAATCTATAAACGAACAACCGAACACCTCCCTCAATGGACAAATCCTGCCCACTATAATCCAGAAACACATCTTCAAACCGAGTGAAAAAATCAGACACACTCTGATCTTTCTTCTGACGACAAGCCGATAACTTGTCCCAATCAACTTTTCTCGGTGGAATAAGAGAATGCATATACGTGATAATGCGACCTGGCAAAGCAAGTACCTCTGCTTTAGGCTTCTCACCTGGCTTCCTCTCCTGATCCCATACTTTAAAATTGATCCCACGTACCACCCAATTCCACCACATGATCTTGTGTGTGCACTTGCCTCCAAATATCAACCGGAACCAATAAACCAAAGAAGATTTCAATATTTGCAAGTGTCATTACTGTTGAGGAGGCAGCTTCAGTCAATTCTTTATAATATGCAGTAGGATTTTTTCTCGGATCAGGTAACTCAGTCTTAAGAGACAAAAATGCACTCCTTTTCCATGGAGTATAAACCCATTGTTCTTGAAAACGGGCCGCCACACCCGGTCTAGTGACAACACCATGCTCCATTAACTTTGGTATTTCGGGGTGATATATGGGATGAACCTCCCGCATCGGAAACTGAGATACTGGGGTTGGACTCTTCTCATGTAGCCTACCCCGGTAAGCAATCAAGGTCGTAATACTGCCAAAAACTTGATCAGGCCCCATGTTAGTGACATATACATGATCTTTAATGTCATATAAAATCTGTGGAGCTGCATCTTTGAAACACTGCTCCCATAGACCAATCAGAGTGGTGGACATATGATTAAGGGCATGTTGTTGTACAAAAGGCTCATAATCTTTCATCACACTCCACACATCTTCCACACCGTAAATGGGGTTTTGGGCTCACTGCGCAGCCTGGTTAGCCACTACATTTTTCTCTGCATCTCCCACTTCAGATCGCACATACGGGCCCATGCGCTCTTTAAACTTTGTCTAATCTCCGTCTCCAAACCCGCGCACAGGCGCCTCGTCACTCAAGGAAACCGGAGGGTGGAAAACCAAGGATGGAGAGGCAACCGGAGTGACAGGTAGTAATGATGCTGAGGGCTGCGTCGCAGTAGAAAGAGCTGGTGAGAATGATGCTGAAACAATGGGCGTGAGGGGGTGCTAACAGTCACTGTTGCTGCAGACGGCAAGGAAGCAGAAGGAAGAGAAAGAAGAGAAGGAGCCGATGCCACGGCTGTCAGAAAAGCAGCAGTAGATACAGGAACAGAGACAGTAGAAACAAGAGTAACAGGCGGTTGTGGGGGTAATGGAACCATGGGATATCTTCTTTGTGGGGAGTATGGAGGTGGAGGCCTATTATCTAATAACTCCTCCACGAAAGTATCTTTTTCTTCTTGGGCCACATAAGATTTATCAATATCCAAATCAAAACCTCCTATCTTCACGTTCTACCCTTATCTCCTGTTTCTCTCTATCATGTGGTACAGCTTTCTGAGTCAATGTTTGCATTCTCCCCTTCCGGGCCTCTTTCTCTGCTTTCATTCGCCTCTGTTTAGCTTCCTTTTGCCACGTTCGAAGAGAATCCTGTATTTAGGAGCCAATAAGGAGGTGGTTCGAAAGCTGCAAGTAGTCCAGAATTCTGCGGCCAGACTACTTTGCCAGTTACCTAGAAAGGCCTCTATCTCAGGTTCTCTCCGCGAACTTCATTGGCTTAGGATGGAGAATCGCACTAAATTTAAAGCCCTATGCTATATGCATAAGATTAAATCGGGTGCAGTGCCACAGTATCTCAGTGCCTTGGTACACCCTTACCTCCCTGCGCGTCTTCTTCGATCTTCTACTCAGGCAAAGTTTCAAGTCCCTAGGATCAATCGAGTACGTATGGGTGGTCGGTCTTTTGCTTCCTTAGCTCCTTCACTGTGGAATTCACTCCCCTTACAACTCCAGCATGAAACTATTTATTACAAATTCCGCAAAGACCTAAAAATGTGGTTATTTAACCAATAGGGTATCTCTTTCTTCTTGCGTTGGGACCGATGGCGCCGGGAAACCTCCGAGTAGCTGTGTGCCTTAGAAATGTAATAATAATAATAATAATCAAACAACTTCTCCTGTAAAAACCCAATTTTTTGTTCATCAAAAGTGCCTGTCAATGGCCACTGCAACTCGGCATTGTTCCTCGTATATTTGGACCATAATGTACTAAACATAATAGGGCCAAGGCCATGCTTCACATACATATCAAAATTCGGAGTGCATTCTGGAGGCGCTGGCTGACTTTCCTCCAGTCGAGCATCAGCAGAACAACAACAGCACAAAGTAACCAGTTTACCTATTCCAGGCATTCTCAAAAGAAAAAAAGTTCACTACTTATGCCTGGCAAAATATTTGCAAACACTTTTCACCCAAAACCGGTCCTCAGACCGTACCAAATACAAACAAAAATGGTACCATATCCACAAAGAACCAAAACAAACTCACCTGAAGTATGCAGGTCAAACAAATTTATTCTCCACTGCCGACTCTTTGGACCAAACGGTCAGATCCAAGGGTTTCGCCATTCAGGACTCCAGTCGGGGAGACCACTGGGCGAGGTACCATCCGGCGGGACAGAAGGGGCAGCTGTGAGTACAGGAACTCTCTCATGCAGGGATCCCTGATCTGTCCGTCTGACCCGACGGTGGCCCTGACCTCCCCACCCATCCGCGGGAGGGGTTGGGTCACCCGTAGGAGTTCCTGTTCAGGCGCCAACTGAAGGAAGTGGCCCATTTAGGGTCACCCGGGTCACTCGCGACCACCTCTCAGCCTTCCATACCAAAAGAGGAGTCGGTCAGACAGTAGAGAATACAAACCAACATATGTTTATTCAGATACACTTGAGTGGAGCTCCGCCTGCCCAGTCTCCTAGGGGTGCTTCAGAGAGGACTGACATCAGCAAACATGGAGATACATTATGTGCAATTCAGGGCAAATGAAGTCACGCCCATAATGGAATTTTCCGAGCATATGCAGCTAAACAAAGAAGTACAGAAGGATAGGTTTCGATTGTGAGGCCGGGCACACACTATCTTCAACCCAAGGTCATTCTGCCCATGCCCATTACTAGACTAGTGGGGAAAGGCCTCTATCTAGTGGGAAAGGTATGCGCTAAAAAGAACAGTGGATTCAATAGCACAGCAAGGCCCAACCTTGGAGAAATGAAACTTTCCACAACTTGTTCTCTCAAACAGGCAAAAAGCAGTTTCGAGCATGATTCAAAATGGCGGCAAAACATAAAATGGTGCCGCGAATGCTAACTTACATAGAATAATGCACAAGCAAAGGTAGTGAAAACATTTTCATTACAACAGCCTCCGATTTGCTTAGTCACTTGTGCAGACCAACCTGTGGTGCGCAAAAAAGACATTTGTACTGGGGCCATACCATCATGTGCTTTCAGGCAGTAGCAGTTGGTAAACTGAAAATATTAGGGCATACGACTAAATTCTAACATTGCCTGTGCGAGCAAACCTAGTTGTCCGAATTGGGAGGAGAACGAGGCATCTCGCTCTAAGAATTTTTTTTTTTTAATTCAAGTTTAATGATGCCGTTTCCAGTTCAGGTTCTGTAAATGATTCACCAAAAAGCAATAGTTTTACAAGCCTTTTGGTAGAGTTACTGTGACTGCCTGTTTGTCTTGGTTAGTGTGTGTGTGTATGTCTGTGCATTTGTGTTTATTTGTGTATCTTTGTGCGTATGTGTTTGAATGTGGCTATGTATGTGTGTTTTGGTTGCTTGCGTCACTGCGTTTTTGCGCCTGTGTATCTGTTTCTGTATATGTAGGTGTTTCTGCTTCTCCTCATGTTTGTGTGTTTGGGTCTTTGTATGTTTTTATGCATATACCTCTGTACATATATCTGTGAGCCTAGACGTGAGCGCCTTTTTGGGGAAATTAGCTAAATTCTTACTTTACAGTGAATGTTTTTTTCATAAAAAAAGACACATTTTTATTTTTCGTGAAATATCCATGGCAGATGTTGGTCTTCCGCGCACCGGGCTAATAAGCATACTAAGCACTGTCAGGATGACTGTGTATATGGGTTTAAAAACATCTCCCAAGTTGCAAGCAATTCACAGATTAAAAATAAGCATTTTATATTTAGTGGATCTGCTGAGATAATTACTTCCAGTTACAACCCTGTGCATCTGAAAGACTTCTCCCATACTGACGAGTGTCCCTCCAAGCAGCACTTTATGGCTGCACTTGTGAGCATTCCCAGGAGGTGGAACTGCAGGGAGATTATACGCTTACCATAAGCCTGTTCAATGGGTTGAAGGTTTGTTGCAGAGATCAGAAAGGAGACTGCAGTAAAGTACACCTGACCTAGTGGCAACTGGCAACGCACATGTAATGTATGCTTAAAGTAAATGTTGTTAGACTTTCTTTGCATAGCTTTCATATTAGTCTAACACGGATTACTTACCCAATCTGGTGCTTGATGGGACATCGTATTCATGATGTGTGTTTACAGGAAAGAAGAAAACAGAAAGTGCCAGGGCAGACACTGCTACCAGTTTTATATTATTTACTCAATTCAACAGTGAGACTCAGCCCAGAAGAAAAACACTGCTCTTTTAGACATAACCAGGGCGACGCTGCTGGTTGGGTCAGTGATTCAATGCCATATGTGATAGGAGAGGGTGGGGTGCAACTTCCCTAATTGACATGCACCCTCAGAACTTCAGGGATGAAGCCTGAAACACCGGGGGCTGACTTTAGGAGCAATGCCAGCTTGGGGAGGATCTTCACCAAGGAAGGTCAGGGCTTTGCTGGGCTGGAGACCTCACCAGCCCTAGGGCTGTGAGATTGTTGGTGCATCAAATTTTGACTCAAGAGGCTGGCACAAGCGCACTAGCACATGTAATTTGCCTGCCTGACTGGCCTGCGACTGCTGCCTGAACCACACTCAGTGCGACAATCAGTTTAACAGACACACAGCAATGGCAAGAAGTCTATCTGCATCTGTTTTATAGGTACTACAGTACCTGCAACCAAACTAGGGGCAGAGAACACAGAGGGCACAGCTCCTGCACTCCCAGTCTCTGCTTTTGTGTCAAATAAATTCACTTTACATAGTGCTTACAATAAAAGCATATGTTTGGCTCTATGGATAGCCCATCAAGAGATGGCTCCTTATGAAAAACAATCACTTTTCACTGCTCATTTTGGACTTTTCTGGTGCAGCAGAAGCAAGTCCTTGCTTATTGCGCCTTCAGGGCATGAAGTGAATTCACCTGGCCCAATATTGCTCTAAGTTAGGGGTATATATACAAGTGGATAGCGCCACCAGAACGTCACGTTTTAGCGATGTTCTGGTGTCGCTATGCTCTTCTCCATATTTACAAAGTGGCGTTAAGCCATTTTTTGTTGCTTAATACCGCCTTGTAAGTACAGCCCCTTTACACGCATCACTTTCCGTGAAAGGGGAGTGCAATGGTGTTGCTGTGGGCGTTCCACTGAAACACCCGTTGCTTTTTGACGCTGCCCCAGATTTACACGGATAAATAAAGCTGAGGCAGCACCAAAAACTAACACCACGCAATAGCAGACGTTAGAATGGTGAAACGAGGAGAAATACTTTTATTTCTCCTCGTGTTTGCTTTTTCTATGTGTGCTGCATTCTTCACACATAGAAAGAGCAAAACACCATTATTGATTGTTTATGTTCAGGAAGGTATCCCTTCCTGCATATAAACAATCATTAAATAATGACAATTTGCTACTTCTGCAGCACACATAGAAGAAAAAAAATCACCATTATTGATTGTTTATGTGCAAGAAGAGACACCTTCCTGCACATAAACAATCATTCCCTGAAATTCAGGCACCCTTGCACTACGGTGCAAGGGTGCCTGCGTTGGTGCTAGGCAGCTAATTATAGAGTCAGTGCTAGGGAAAACATAGGGGTGCGCCTTATCCTTGTAAATAAGGTGCATCCCTGCATTTTGAAAATGGCGCAGCATGGCGCTGCCAAATTTGGCGCATCTCCACGCTCCAACATTTCCTTGTAAATATACCCCTTAGTGCTTCATTTTCAGGCAGCACAGGTCAAGAACAGAAAAAGGCAAACCTTGCTCACAGTTTCCAAGCTGTACTATCTGAAAATAAAGCACCAACTCAAGAACATCAGATTAAATTAATTCACTTTACTCCCTACAGGTACATAAAAATGCTGCTCAGCTCTGAACTGTACCAGAAAATCCTATCATGATACGCCCCCAAATGACCAGTGAAAAGTGATTGTTTTTCCATAAGGAGCAACCTCATGATGGGCTTTGCATTGAGCCGAGAATCTGTTTTGTGTGCCTGCAGTGTGTAAAGTAAATTCATTTACCAGATATTTCTCTATGTTAGTGCTTAGTTTGCACTTTCTAAAATGTGCTGTCTGAAAATAAAGCACTGAGAGATATATCAAGTTAAATGAATTAATTCCACACGCTGTAGGAGCATTAAATAGGCACTCAGCTGTGCACCAGCAAATGTCATCACTATTCAACCCCAGTTAGTGTAAATGTTATGCTGAAAACTGTTGGTAGAAATGACAGTGCATGTTTGTACCGGATCACTGACAAAATATCGATCGCACAAATATCGAGCAGACAAAATATCGTGGACAAAATATCGACTGTCAAAATATCGACTCCCTATCTCCAAACAGGTAAGTATAAAAATATCGAATCCAAAATATCGTCGTTAAAAATATAGTTAGTCAAAATATTAAATTTTATAAGTCTGTTAAAAGTAATGTAAAATTAATGAAATAATAAATAAAATAAAGTAAAACATACTTAAAATTAGTTAAATTACTTTAAAATTAATAAATAATTATTTTAAGTAAAAAAAATCTACATACATTTTTATTTTTTAATACATACATATATTAACGTAATAATATAAAATAATAATCACTACTTTTAGCGTAGGATAGCGGGAGGGTAAAATTTACTATTCCCACTCCAAAGAGTGCGACAGTAGGGAAAGCGTTGGATAGCGTAGAGGTAAAAATTACTTTTCCCACTCCAGAGAGTGCAACAGTAGGGAATGCGTTGGATAGCGGGAGGGTAAAAATTACTATTCCCACTCCAGTGAGTGCAACAGTAGGGAAAGCGTTGGATAGCATAGGGGTAAAAATTACTATTCCCACTCCAGTGAGTGCAACAGTAGGGAAACCGTTGGATAGCGTAGGGGTAAAATTTACTATTCCCATTCCAGTGAGTGTAACAGTAGGGAAAGCATTGGATAGCGTAGGGGTAAAAATTACTATTCCCACTCCAGAGAGTGTAACAGTAGGGAAAGCGTTGGATAGCGGGAGGGTAAAAATTACTATTCAGACTCCAGTGAGTGCAACAGTAGGTAAAGCGTTGGATAGGGTAGGGGTAAAAATTACTATTTCCACTCCAGTGAGTGCAACATTAGGAAAAGCGTTGGATAGTGTAGGGGTAAAAATTACTATTCCCACTCCAGAGAGTGCAACAGTAGGGAAAGTGTTGGATAGCGGGAGGGTAAAATTACTATTCCCACTCCAGTGAGTGCAACAGTAGGGAAAACGTTGGATAGCGTAGGAGTAAAAATTACTATTCCCACTCCAGAGAGTGCAACAGTAGGGAAATGGTTGGATAGCGGGAGGGTTAAAATTACTATTCCCACTCCAGTGAGTGCAACAGTAGGGAAAGTGTTGGATAGCGTAGGGGTAATAATTACTATTTCCACTCCAGAGAGTGCAACAGTAGGGACAGGGTAGGATAGTGGGAGGGTTAAAATTACTATTCCCACTCCAGTGAGTGCAAGAGTAGGGAAAGTAATATTTTAATATTTTACTAAAAAATAATTAATTATCAATACTAATAAATATTAATAACACTAATTACCAATTACAAAATCTTTAATAATTAATGTATTATAAATACAATACATATTATTTATTAAAAATGAATTACCTATTAATAAATCATTAACAATCAATTAATAATCATTACCAGATTTGTATAAATATTTAAATAAATACCAATTAATATTTAATTACCAGTAAATTAAGTATCAATACAAAAGAATATTTTCTATAATTAACTAATTACAATTAAATTACTTCCCCCCACATTCCCCTATAAACTCACATCCCGCTACAACTATTTAATTCATAGAAATAACATAGGGGCCCATTACGATGGCGGGCG